>OY284480.1:27481182-28681182 GCA_958336345.1 Dorcus parallelipipedus | reverse complement strand
TGCAAATTTTGACACTTGTTATGGTTCATACCGTTTTCGATTGACCACACTAGTGCGCACTCAGAATACCTTCATCTCGTGTTATTACATGAGGTTAGAAGGAGATGCAAATACACTGAGTGCAACCGGTGCAAGTGAATTGAAAACGCTATTAGTCAAAAAATAGAACAATTAAAATGGCTGCTTTTTCTAATTTGTGACCAAAATTGTTCAAAAAAGTTCACTAATGAATGCCTCTATCTGAAATTTTACTACAACGATAAATTTAATTCTTATATCTTATATTGCTGGACTTAAGAGTGATTCCATACAAAAGTTACAGTTATACTTATCTAAACATTTTTTAGTTAAATAACCTGCAAAATATGTTATGGAACATTCTTCTAATGTTGGTGTTTGTGTAAACATAGGTATGTTTAATTTGCCGTTTTCAAATTTCGCTTAAAGACTTAACTGTTATCGAAATTTGCCGAAGTTGAGTTCTTGGCTGCAAATAATAGAGAAAATAGTCCTCTAGGTGAGGCAGAAAAAGAAGTTTGCCCACATTTGCCCCTTACATAAAAAAACAGGTTGAAAGATGGTGACCTAAGTTTAGTGTAAGTAGCTACTCGTATTTTCTGCTGGTGATATGGTGGAAAAAAAATGTATGGTTTTTGACAATAAATAAGTATTACTCCTATTACCTTTTCAATGCTTGTGTTCATCTTTTGTGGTTAAAAACAAAATAGAGTAGCTACTTACACTAAATGTAGGTCACCGTCTTTCAAGCTGTTTTTTTATGTTAGGGGCAAATATGGGCAAACTTTTTTTTCTGCCTCACCTAGAGGACTATTTTCTCTATTATTTGCAGCCAAGAACTCAACTTCGGCAAATTTCGATAACAGTTAAATCTTTAAGCGAAATTTGAAAACGGCAAATTAAACATACCTATGTTTATGTTTTTTTATTAAACAAAGCAGTAAGCAATTTACATGTTTATATAGTTATTTTAAAACTAGATTATGTGCCCTTTCCAATGATATATAATACTTCACACGTTGATTGTGTCTTATGTACGTAATCGTTCATTAAATATGAGCTTCAGAGTAGCCGCTATTTGATTCGCATCGAACTCTAAATTTCTCAACCTTCAAATTAATCGCTCTAATTGTATTTTGTATTGACTATAACTTTTAATTCTAAAGAAGATTTTCTTATGACATTTTTATGTATCTTTTAAAATAAGGGCACTTTACTCTTAAGCAATCTTCACTTTTCGTTGTTACAACATCTATAATAAAGAAGTAAATGAAAATTTTAAAAAAGTCACATCACATCCATAAAACCTATAGTTTTCTTAATCTGTGTACCAAATTTCATTAACGTAAATCAGTAAATAAAAGAGTTACAGATTTTTGAGACGCGAAAGTGCTTTGGGCCCCATAGTGCGCCGCGCCGGTTTCCATTTAATAGGTGAATTATAAATAACTGGCACTGTTTTCTTTCTAATAATTTATATTTTTGAGAAATATAAGGTTTGTTCCAACCACCGGTTTGTGAACAATCCACGAACCAGTTCATGATTGAAGTTATGATTGAAGTTTAATAAAATGTATGTACATACATATTTAAATATTATTTAAATAAATAAGAATTGTTAACTTACATTTTATTCGGTTATATTCTAATCCTAATTTCTTTAGGATAAAGTAAAAAAATATAAAGAAGACTAGTGCCGGGAACAGTATTTGAAAGTGGCGCCGACAAAAACTTTTGAAACCGGTGCCGGGGCTATGATGGCATTTCCTTTAATTAAGTTTAAAAAAACTGCCGCTTTAAAAGTAAAACTACTATTTTTTCTAAATTTTTGTAACTACCAGAATTTAAAATCCAGTTTTTGTCGCTCCTCGTCTTTTGGAAACAAATACATATTTATTCCAGGGAATTTTCTTGCAGTTTTTCCACAATTGAAATATTCGCAACGATTTCCAGACACAACTAAATAATTTCGTTCATTTAGTGGCGGACAAAAAGTAGCTAATGAAAATGTAATACATCTGTTTATAGAACTAAGTAATAGTGGTGGTAATAGTGAAAGATAAATCTCATTGGCGTTATCGAATATGCAAACCATTTAAAGTCACCGTCTTTGGAAATTATCCTGCCCTCTGTGAACAACCAGATTATTTAGCGTCAACCTCCATCAGCTGACCGCGTGAACCTCCAATTTCAGGCTGCCAGTTTTAAGCATTGCGTTGCCCTTCTAGGGTAGGTTTATATTCAATGCTATTACTCTTCAAGATGAATCTGTCTGTGCAGTCTGTGAGTATTTTTCATTTGCTGAGTTTCAAAATATTTTAAAAAGATTCAGTAACCAAAATCAATTTATATCGAACTATCAGGACGAGCTTGATCAGTGAATGTTAAAATAAATCACTCGACAACATCAAAGTAACCTGGTTTTACTTCTGTTCAATTTTGTATTTTAACATTCACTGATCAAGGCCGTGCTGATAGTTTGATATAAATTGAATTTGGTTACTGAATCTTTTTAAAATATTTTGAAACTCAGCAGATGAAAAATACTCAAACCGCGCAGACAAATTCATCTTGATGAGTACTTTCAAAAACCTAAATGGGATTTAGCTGTAAAATAATTAGGGAAGCCAATATTTGAACATCTCTAAATTAGCATGGGATTTCCTATGTCGTGTTCATCAACGCAGTACCCTGTATATTAGATGAACATGTATCCGAAATGTTGGAAGAGCTGCTTTCGGGAGATAGTGGCGCACTTCAATTTGATTTGGATCGATTCAAAAAGAATTTACGCCTTCGATTCACCAAAAACAAAACACGCCGAAATTCACTTCTAAGTGATCTACTGATAAAAACGAATTGATTTCGACTGCGAATCGAATGCTAATCTATCTGCCTAACGTCCATGTTCTTGACTTGAATTATAACCTCATTCTTTGTTTATAAATAGTTTTAAGTATCATTTAGACAAATTAACCGGAAATACTTAAGACTTACCGGTAAAACTGCACTTTAGGTTCCTAAATTTCAATGTCGTTTTGCGCATGTGCAGAAGTTCCAGATACGCGTGCGATGTTGCCATATCTAATGTGTTTAATTTTAAACTGTACATAACGTACATAATTTCAAATAAAACAAACGACATAGGTTTATTAGTGTGTGTATTATTTATTCCATTGTAGTAAAGTTTATTAGAGTAATTTTATATACATAATATAAAAATGGCTCTGGGAATGGCAGCTACAATTAACATTGTAAATGAAAATACAATTTTAAATAATGAACAGTTAAAGCAAGAAATTGGGAGTACTGCAGCTGTTGCTATGGAATACTCAAAATGCTGTAGACCAGACATACGATATACTTAACCTTTTATCCACCATTTTATCTATGGACATACTCACTGAGCGCTAGCTTTGTCTAATACAATTTTGTAAACCCCGGTCGCCTGCTGTCGTATTGTGTTTTAGAATTCCACGAGTCATTTCTAATTTTTTCAAATTTTTTAAAAGTTTTTGTTGATTTACAAGTACATCTTGCCTGGTACAATAATTATGTTAGACGGCTGGAGGGCATACTGGGGTATTGAAGAACTGGGTGATGGGATCTACGAACGCCAAGTTGTAATTCATGAGGAACACTTCGTAGATCCTAACGACCCACGAATTCACACCCAAAATATTGAAAATTTGTGGATGCGTGTAAAAAAGAAAACTTAAAGCACAATTTGGAACGCTGACTAAATTACAGCTTAGCTAAGCCGCTGAGCGTCCCTGAATGCGCCCATTATGTAGGTATAGCTTAAAATGAAACACAACAGATATGGCAACATTGTACGCGTATCGGGCACTTCTGCACATGCGCAAAATGACATTGAAATTTAGGAACCTAAAGTGCAGTTTTACCGACTTACCTATGAAATGTAATTCCCAGTTCATTATTCTTCGTGGTTTGGGAAGAACCACAAGCTAAACAACTAACCATAATCGTTCCTTTTCGTTCTGTTACCGGAAAAAATATTTACACTACCTTACTTACAATTAATCGGTTCACCTACTGTCTAAGACGATTACAAAATACTAATAACACTATTGTAATATTCGATTTCAATAATTTCTCGTATAAATGATTATAAAAACACAAACACACAATCACCATTCAAAACGTCAACAAGTAATGAATCATACGTGGAGGTTCAAAATGGCTTCTTCCGTTGCACATTTCAATTTAGCACTTATAGTAACGACTCCTTTCCCATAGTTTTATATTCAATGACCTATATAAACCGACATACTGTCAAATAATTATAATTTATAACCTATTTCTAATAAATCCATTTTCACCAATTTTCACACTATGCAAACATTGAAAAATACGTGTCAATTTCTTTTGACATTTCCCGATTTTTTTATTTCAGTTGCAGTTAAACTAATAAGCATGATGTATAAATTTTATTACGAAAATTACAAGCTAGAATATACGCCCCTTTCCTTTTTACAATTTTTATTTTTTTTAGAATGTTGTCTTTTGCGGGATGTCCTGATGTGGATTTGGCAATTGATGTGGAATTGGGATTGCCTGTCTGCGTTCACGCTGAAAATATACACGTAGTTTTTTCTAATGTTTAAAAATTTAGATTTTTATGGTTAGTCTATAGTTCATTTTTTCTCTATATGCCGATCGATCGATAGATAACTCAAAGAACTGTTATGTAGCTATCTCCTTCTAACTGTCGTGAAACAGCCTTGTGGCTTTTGTCAAGTCACGTCATTTCGTCGTATATTTTATACGATCGGCATATAGTAAAAAAATAATCTGTACCTAAATTGTATTAATCGAACAACAAATAAGATCAACGATAACTTACATCTTGTTTCTCTGTATCGGACAGAATTAACAGTTGGGGAACTGTAATGGCTAATATTCTATTGGGTTGTTCTGCAATGTCACGACGAAGTCTCTGGAAAATATATGTATTCGAATTAGCAGCAAGAGACAATAAGCTTAAACCAAAAAGGAATATTAAGTAAAACTTTTTGGAATTTGAAATAATGCATGCCTTAAAATCTTTATTATACAGTCTGTAAACAAATTTATGTAACGTAGCCGTTTACACGTTGACGGAAATAAGTATATATTGGAGTAAACGTAGTAAAGACAAAGACAGCAACGACCAGCTGTGAGAATATTGCAATCTTTTAGCGTTTTCGATTCACATGCACCGGTTGCACTCAGTGTATTTGCACCTTCTTTTAACTTCATGTAATAACACGAGATGAAGATATTCTGAGTGCGCACTAAGGCGGTCAATCGAAAACGCTATTTGCCATTAACACATTAATACAATGTTTCCTTCTTTGTCTTACTCATTATCAAGTTACAGGGAAATCAGAAATGGTTTCAAACCACACGTGACCACTTTGAATTAGGTTGTTTTCTAGAATTGGCGATACTGATGAAAGTGAGGTCGCTGTTTCAAATTGGCATTTATTTGTGATTGACGTTCGTGGTTGTAGGTGTTCTGTTGTGTTTATCCAAGCATTCCCAGATGCTGATGTAAATTACGATCCTTTTTAACGCAAAGCATTGCATTGTTAACAGCAGAGTGCAATGTGTTGCCTCTACGACGGGGTTATGCGGGTTGAAATCATTTCTGATTTTCTGTTAGATACTACGTCATAGAAATCAGTTGAGAACTTGAGCTCTGCGTTATCAATCACCGAAGTTAAAATCGACAAATATTTCAGTATTATTTATTTGTCAACGGTGAATAAGAAAAAAGGATGGAGTTATGCTTTTTATGTCTGATGATGCAATGCCAGACGCGTTTTATTTATGAAAACAAAAATATGGGCTGACATACCGGTTGTTTCTCAGGAAGATGTTGAGGTGTTAGTACCACCAGTATGTCTTCTGACTGTTCATCAGCATCTCGTCGACTTCTCTAAAAGAAATAATAATAATAAAATTTCGAAGAAAAATAAAAAATCTGCATTTAAGAGCGCTGGCCCCGTTCTATTGCAGTCTTTGTCGTTAACACACTTCATAAGTTTCCTATTCCTTCTTTGTCTTGTTCATTATCATACAGGACATCACAGAAATAGTTGACAGCACAGTATATACATATTTTTGACTTACCGGTTCTTTCTCAGGAAGAGGTTGAGGTATCGGAACTGCTAACATTTCTTCTGATTGTTCCTCATCATCTCGTCGATTTCTCTAAAGAATAAATATAAATTTAGTTAGAGTAAAAAATTTCTAAGAAAAATAGAAATGAAATAAAATAATAAAAAAGAAAAAATTAAGTTTAGTTTCTGCAAACACCTTGCAATGATGCAACAATCCCAAATATAATTCAAGATCTAACAGTCTCATCATTTAAAATAAAAAAAAACAATTTCAAAAAAAGTGAAATTTTTTTAAATTACAGCAAATTCTTATTGACACTTACTGGTTGGCCTGGGAGCTTGGCAGGAAGCGTCTGGATCTTAGGCAAATCCCCATTTTGTCTGCGATATCTCTAAAACATGCAAGTGTAAATATTTTCAACACAAAAACAATTCCATACATACAGGTTGGCCAGGAAGTTGCCCTCCAGGATATCTTTCGGGGTAATTTCCATAATAGTTTCCATTATCTAACTTAAGACTGGAGTCATTCGGGTCTGGATAACGCCCTATGCCATTGTTGACCGGGCGAAGTGTAACACTCTGTGGATAATCGAAACTTCCTGCTAGTTGGGCAGCGCAAAATTGCACTCCAAAAATTGCAAAAATTACACTGAGCTGAAATTTCAAAACCCCACACATTTTTTTTTTAATTTCAAAATTTAACGTACTTACTGCACTCATTCTAGTGGCAAAGTTTCAAAACTCACTGTTCTCAATTGAAGGAGAATCTTCGTTTTATACTCACGCAAGTAACTATTGCGTCAGTCAACGAGATAAAAAAAATCACGTTTGCAATTAGGATCGAACATGTGTATTTATTTTCGACAAATAATATGCGGTGAGGTCATTTCAGGTAAATATTTAATATTCATTAAGAAATGTTATTCTCTACTAGAACATAAATTTTCATCTGTGTTTCTGGTTTATTGTTTTGCATACAAAAAAAGATTAACATTAGATTTTATGATTTAAGAATAAACAAAACGCACCTGCTACATTTGCTACAAAGGTACATTTATTCATGAAGGATAAAATAATAAAAATGTGAATCATTGTTAAAGAAAATTATTTTTAAAGTGCGCAGCTTAAATACTACACCTTGACAATTTCTGTGAGCCTTGTATGTACCACAAGGTGAGGTTTGCGTGCACTTTAGATGCGCATTACTGTACATATGGAAAAATTATTAATTAACCGCTTTTCCAAAAATAAAATAAAGAAACATAATATCTTCAAAGTTAAAGAGAGAGAGTTAAAAAAATGAAATCATTAATATCTTATAATGTTATAATTATGACAACTTATTAGTAAAACGCAGACTGGTTTTAATCATATCTGTGTAATTTTATTTTTTTTAGTTTTAAAGAATACTTTGTTGTCGTTGTATATTTTATCAAGTTTAGAATTTAGGAAAGTTTACGCATTTTCAATGTATCCGTAAAACACGAGCATGTTTGTTTATTTTATCTTATGGGAATGCGATACGGGGTACGACTCAAGTAGAGGGATGAAACGAAAGCACTTTAGTCTCGGGCTGCGCTTCTTAGAGGGCTAACGTCTTGGTAAAGTTACGCTAATTACGCGAACGGGCTCGCGAGTGTTATAATAAATTGCAAGGACATGTGATGTCCGCTCGGGCAGAGAGATTGAGCATTTTATCATGAAGGGTGATCGCCCTACAGTCGCCTTAAACGGAGAGACTGGGGGATCACTCCACCTGTATACGGGTGATCGCCCTACAGTCGCCGTAAACGGAGAGACTGGGGGATCACTACCGGAAATACAACTAGTTATAATACCTGACCAGGTGATTGCATTGTGCTTTCCAAGAAAGGTCATGACTTGGTGTTGACTGACCTGGCCAGTGTAGCAACACTGTAGGAGGCAGTAGCACTCAATGATTCTGAGAACGTACGCTCAGAAGGCAAGGTATGCTAATATCCACCTGGGGCTTGTCTTTATGCATGCGAAGTACGAAGATGGACATTCGAGGACACCTTCTCCGTGAGTTCGCATCCCAGCAGGGAGCTTCCGCATCTAGACGCACCGCTGGAAGGGTGCGGGGCCGGGAGAGGGCCCCGGTGAGTAAATAAGTCCTATAGTCTTGAGTAGATACTCGTAAATGGTTAACTGTAATTTTGCATGACGTCTTTGTCGAATCGAAAAGTGAAGCCCAGATGTTAAGACGTTTACCCTCAGCTCCGCAGTGGACGTGAAAGAGAGAAAGAAAGCAGGGAAAGAGAGATCTAACCAAAGGGTGAGTGAATGTTTATTGTAACTCGGACCTCTGACATTGTTGTTAGTTTATGTTATATTTATGTTTGTCATGTTTAACACAAAGAAAAAAATAACTAGTCCAACAACTTTATCAAAATTGTTATTAAAATGTAAAAGGCAATGAATGCAGCGATAACCACAAGTTTAATTAATTTGATGGGGTCAGTTTAAATGAGGTTATCAATGTCCTGAAGTACATACATAGTTGTTATTATTATAATTAAGTTATAAATAAAAATCAGAGGATCCCAATGGGTTATGTTTTTTCTTTTCTCTATTTTATGAATAATTTCTAAATAACGCGGTTACATCCTTGCACTTGACACAAAACAAATATTTTGCTGTCGAGACGGAAAAGGGAATTCTTTTTGCCGAGTATTTGTACACAGCGATAATTGTTAAGTCAACATTGTCAGATTGAAAATTTGCATAAGCGCTTTTTGAAAAACAAATAATTATATCTAGGAATATGTTTGCGTTTAATCGGTTTGTTTGTTTATGATAAGTACCCATTTTCTAAGAAACTAGAATAGGATTCATGTGTACAAATTCACTGTTTTGATTCTTTAGCAATTGGTCCTTGGTCTACTTTCTTTCTGAAAAGAACAGCAAATCGTATATGTATATACAGAGTGTTCCTAAATTATTTTCTTGTAAATATAGAAAATGACGTATGTATTTGTAAGAACGCAAAAAGATATTATTCTTCAATTATTCTAAAACAAAAATAAAAAACAATCGTTTTCGTTGAGAACGCGCTTTCTCGATTAAAAGAGGGAAATAGTTCAAGGGGATTCTTTCCGTTCGCATCCCTATTCTCCCTAATCTTGTATAATAACATTCTAGGTTTATTTCCTTCCTTCTTCACAGGAAGTTATTTCCGTACTTCTTCACAGGAACTTACTTTCTTAAATTTTATTTTCTTATGATAAAAATTGCAAAACACAATCAAAATAAATTTCTTTTCTACCTGAACAGCAAATGAAGTAAAAAATTGATCAATTGCCTAACAGATCTCGATTTATTTTTGTTTATTTAGTTCATAAGTGTTTGAGTTTTCTTGATTTCTTGTATTTATACTTAAGTTTCAGAAAATATAGGTACCTAATTAAATTTATCTGCAACAAATAACGCTAACTTTTGAAACCGTCCAACATGGTAAATTACTAGAAAATTAACAAGTTATTGGCTTTAGACCTTTGATATCACCACAAAAAATATTCTATAAAAAAAATTTAATACAGAGGTTCCGAAAATAAATAAATTGCAACGAGCATATTTCTAACAGATACCGCAACCATTGTTTCCTCTTTATTATTATTCCGTTATTGTCTTTTATTAATGTCCGATTGGTTCAAATGTTCAGAATTAGAACATTTTCACTCAGTGAAAATCGACGAGTAAAGAATAAATTGGAGAGAGTCATACTAACAGTAGTTTCTTGTCCAAAATGGTAACTAAATATGGCCGCTGTAAGTTGGGCCCACAAAGTATGGAATACGTCAAATACAAGTATAACTATAATAATAAATATAACACAATGTGAACTAACATGTTTAATCATTCACTTTTTAACTCAAGTCTGTAATAACTAAGTAGCGGAGGGCTGTCGGGCAGACGAGAGTGGGGACGTGTCGAACAGGCGAAAAATAGGAAACCAGCAGCGACGAATAAAGCAAAGAAATTAATCGTTTCCATAATCCAATTTATCGAGCGAATAATACGCTTAAATGATACAATATTTTTTTTGGAATATTAAAATTTGCAAGAAAAAATCAAACGTAACGAAGCCCGAAATATAATTATACAAACTAATACATGATCTTCAATTCAAGTGATTGCAAATTTGGTAGTGGGGTCTGCTATGTGATTCCTACTCCCGCTCTATTCCCGACAAGAATCCGCTGCTTAGTAATAACTTATCAATGTATTGATTGTACAAACTACCAATCATAGTTGCGAAATAAACACTTAAATTCGTTGTATACTGGTGCTTAAAAGTATCCGAATGGAAAGCAATAAAATCGTTCGAATGTGACCCTTGTGGTAATCTTCCACAGTGCCAGGTGGTCACGTCGTTCGTCCAAATACTTTTAAGCACCAGTATACACTCAGATTGGTAGGTAGGTTTTCCAATCGGCGTATTATTTCCGACTCGGAGGACGTAACACGCCGACGAGATCGCCGAATTAAATTTGAGCCTTTGGAAAAAGTACCAATTCATACGTCAGGCGACAGAATGGTGTTAGGCGCTAAATCGCCATATCTGATATCACAGATTCTTCGACGGTTGCATTCTCCCACTACAGTAGGATCCCTCCTGTTAATTCTTTTCTCGTTGTCGTTTTGTCAGTATAGGCGGGTAGCAAACGGCGTCTCGAACGCCACTAGCTGTAAGACATAAATTTACATTCAATTTCGTGCCGGCACGAATTTGTAGCACGAAAGTTTGACGTACGCCTTCGTGTGTTACCATTTACATTGACAGACAGTTTGCCAATGTAAATGGTAACACTCGAAGGCATACATCAAACACAAACACAAACACATTCAAATCTTCTTCGAAATGATATAAATGGATATAACGGTTTCAAGTCGCCTCCTACAATTTATGTTGCAACATCCACCAGGCGGCGCCACCAGGTAGCTTCTAGGGGCCTGTACTGCAATAATAGGTCTGTTTGTTATCCCGCACTGGTGTACACCAATGCATACTTTTTCGCAAAATACTCTTTAATGCAACCTGAAATGTTTGTGTGGTATGTCAGTGTGAATGAGTATGATTCGTATTGACACATTATCAAAGAATTCAGGCTTCATTAAAACATATTTCGTGAAAAAAGTGTACACTAGTGTACACCAGTGCAGGATAACAAACAGACCTACTGGTAGCGGACAATAAAATCCGGGCAAGCCATTTGCATAATGTAAACCTCACTTTAATATTTTTGACGTTTAATGCATGTCACTAGTAATTCTGACGTTTAATTCAAATTTTATTTATTTATTTTGACAGAAATATAACCTCAATAAAAGCCTGCAGGCAGATTCCGTTTCCCAATTCGACTCGAATTGACGAACGGAATCTGCCTGCTGATTTACTAAATTTGTCGAAATATGCACGACATGTCAAATTCTTGCCAGGATTTTATTGTTCGCTACTGTACAGTTGCGGAGAGAAAATTTCGGATGTCACTGTCACTCATCTGACGTATAGGTAAGTACATATAGGAATTTCTTAACTTTTACGTCAGTGGAATGACAGTGACATCCGAAATTTTCTGTTCGCAACTGTACACTAAAAATGGTGGTAAAATTACACAATTTTTACATTAAAATTCAATATTACTTTAAGTGAATTTTTAATACTACATAAAATTCTATTCTAAAATAGAAGTAAAATGACATGAAATTTTGATGTAAAAATGATGTAATTTTACCATCACTTTTAGTAGTGTAGTGTCAGTAGCACAGTCATAGCAGGGTCTGCTTGTTAAGGCTGTTTTACATTATACTTTTTTCATCTGGAAACTTGAACAAGTTTGAATACTAGAATCTAGTATCTAAATTCAAGGTTGTTTTAAATATTAGTTCATAAACCGATCGCTGGCGTCGCAGTGGGGAAAATTTAAACGTAGAACAAAACTGCCAACATACAAAATTAAAGAGAAGTTCAATGCTCAAAAATGAATTTTTATAAAAGAAACCAAACCAGATTTCAGAAAATTTCAAAAATTCTGCATATTTATTATTTGCAATAACAAAATACGAAACCTAGAATTTGGCGTCAGGACTGGTTATTGCGGAGGTACTTCGAGGTTATATTTTCAATCACAGTTATAGGTCTGTTTGTCTGCACTGGTGTACACTAGTTTACACTTTTTTTACGAAATATACTTTAATGAAACCTAAATTCATTGATAATGTGTTAATACGAATCATACTCATTCATACTGACATACCACACAAACATTTCAGGTTGCATTAAAGAGTATTTTGTGAAAAAGTATGCATTGGTGTACATACACCAGTGCAGAATAACAAACAGACCTTATGTTTATCTTTTAGGATGTTGGTAATACTGCGACGTGTACTTTATACGCAAGTCTAGTTTGTAAACTTTGACGAAAAATAGGTTGAGAACTAGTTTGGAAATAAGTTTCTAGACGTTTCTAGTATGAAAACTTGGATGATTTTTTCTGATTTACATTATTCAAGTTAGTTCTAGTATTGAACTTGTCAAAGTTTCTAGACGAAAAAAGTATAATGTAAAACAGCCTTTATACACTGTGCTGTTTGTGTACACCAACGTATACTTTTCACAAAGTACGCTTTAATGCAACCTTAAATTTTTATTTTATTTCTGTAGTGTGTGTATTCTCTCTAAATAAATAAATAAATAAATAAATAAATACATAAATAAATAAATAAATAAATAAATAAATAAATAAATAAATAAATAAATAAATAAATAAATAAATAAATAAATAAATAAAATAAATGTTTGTGTGGTATGTCAGTATGGATGTGTATGATCTGTATTGACACATTATCAAAGAATTTAGGCTTCATTAAGACATATTTCGTAAAAAAAAGTGTGCACTAATGTACACCAGTGCAGGATAGCGTTTTCCACTGGCTGCACCGGTGTGCACTCAGGATAGCTCTATCTCGTTTTATTGCATAAAGCTGAACCGAGATGAAAATACATTCAGTGCACACTAATGCAGCCAGTGAAAAACGCTATCAGTGAGTTTAAGAAATGTTGCCAACTTTAATAATTTTTTAACAAATCTAAATTTTTTCGATAGCAAATAGCGTCAGGCGACAGAACGATGGCGTTTGGCGCTAAATCGCCACATGTGAACGTGGTAACCCTGGTGGTAGCATTGGATCCGGCGACAGTGACCTATTACCTAACATTCCTATCCGATTCCTTAACTAGAAAAAGAAAGAGCATCCATAAAAAAAATAACTAGTAACCAATCGTACACACACTAATTCATTTCATATTTTAACATTAAATTCCCCAGATTTCTTCACAACCACAAACTCAGCGTAGGCTTCTCACTCGTCTCACTCTCACGGTTATTATTTCAATGAATGACGATTAGTGTACGTCAAATATTGCCATCTCTTTTCCACCAATTTCATCACTCATACGAGATACGAGCCGCAGGTATTCTAAGTTCAATGTTTATTTCGGGGAGTGGTTGATTTCGATTTGTTATCGACGGACTTCTTAGAGATAGATGTGGAATAAATCCGGCGAAAATGGATCTGAACCTTTCCGTTTTTCAAGAGCCCAGAGGGGTAATGCGTATTTTCCACCTGGTGAGTAACGCGTACGCTGTTTGTTAAACTGTTGTTAAACGCAATTGCTTACAGGTGTTCTCTATAAGTGCGTTTGCAACTACAGTGGATTATGAAGGATTCATAAGAATGGGATGCATTTCAAAATCCTACGGCTTTAGCTACCCGTTCAATGTAGATATGAATGTGAACGGGCAATTGGCGGATAATTCTTCATGTGTGTTTACTGCTACTGGAGATTTTTCATCGGATTCCACGTTTTTCGTTTGCACTGGAGTTTTAGCAATGCTTTATTCCTTGGCCATCATTATTGTATATATCAAGTTTGATCGTGCATACAAGACCAACGAAAAAGTACCCTTACTTGTAAGTTAGAAAGGATAGAACCTATTATTTTAAGTTATTTGGGAAGTGTCAAAATACTGAAGTTAAAGTCATGTTGAGTGAATAGTCAGCTTGCACAAAATCATCAAGTCAGTGGTCAGACTAAACCACGTAATCAGTTTTTCCAATATTGATGATTTAGTCTGATCGTTGACTTGACCATTCGCTTACTACAGCCTAAATGAAAAAGCAAATTATATCAATGGCTGTATTTAAGAATGCTCGGTGGCTGAGAGGCCGAGTAAGTAATTACCCTGAATGGACAACTGACATAGTGCTGAAAGAAAGCCGCTGAGATATTTACTTAGCACATAAATTATAGACTGAATTCCTCAGTGTTATCAAATGGTGGAAGTACAATTTAAATTTACCAGTAATTGTTTAACTACAGCGGCAGCCAAAAAAAGTGGACACGTTGATTTTCTAATACTAAAATAGGGTTACCACCTGAACTCTTCAAAGAGTACAGATAGGTACTCTTTTTCAGTACCAAAAATTGTGTAATCGTATAAAATTTATAGTCGTCAAGTTTTGATCAAAAATCGTCCAAATTTGGCAACCCTGCCCTGAACGTACTTAATAATATTTTTGCAGTTGTTTACACGTACAGAATTATAAACTTTTTGCATTTTTTTTTATTTAAGAACCTCATTTTGTTGCAGGATTTCATCCTCTCTGTAATTCTAGCCATATTGTGGTTATCCAGTAGTGCAGCTTGGGCAAACGGGCTATCCGGACTTAAAAACGTAGTATATCCAAGTAACATCAACATCACAGACAAAACATGTGTCAGTAAGTGTATTATTGAGACAAGCGGTTTTGGATCATTGAACGTGTCTGTGGTAAGAAGCTTTAATTTGTTCTTACTTTCCGAAACAAAAATATCGATTAAAATTTTTAGGTTTTGGGCTTCTTGAACTTCTTTTTATGGGCAGCAAACTTATGGTTCCTGTACAAGGAGACTAAATGGTTCCAGAAACCAGCGCCTGCGCCGGGCGTGTGAATTTCAAACACTTATCTGCACAATAACCAGTCTCCTAGTCATATCATTTAGAAATAAGGTGTTCACTCGTTCACAGAGATTTACTTCCCGGAGTATTATTATATTTTGTACTAATGTTTACTTATTATGATTTTGTTTTAATTTATGTAATTCATATAGATATAACTTAAACCTTCTGTACGTTTGTATAGTGTGCCCATTACAAACAATAAATTGTTAACAATATCGTTTTTTTTAATTCAGAATTTAGTGCTAAGCAAAACGGAAACTGAAAGTGAAAATTAACCAATGACTCATTGATATCGATCTAACTCTAATTAACTATAATTGGTCAGTGTAAATGACTCAGAAAGCTGAAATCCTAATTTATATTTTTATCTTGCTATCTTAATTAATGTACATGCGAGATTAAATGAACATTGAAAAAAAAAATAGTAACGTGACGGTAATTATTTATTGGAACGTTGACCTCTGATATTTTAATCAAAAATGATAAAAGAGCTTCCTGAAAATTTCTTCTCGAACGCTACATCTCCATTCGATTGAAATTGGAATAGCGGCAACCGACAGTCTACACAACGCAGCCTAGATTAGAGGGAGGTGTACCGACCCCGTTGACAACACTGGTCACAGTGACTACGAGCCAAATTCAGAAACATCATTCACACTGCACTCATACTCAAATTGATAGTTTGATGTTAATTTGATTTGAAATTCCGAAAATCTTTAATTTTTATTTTAACGATTCTTCTAACTTTCTACCATAAATCACTGATGATCAAACTACCTATTATGCGAGTAAATTATAAAAGCAAATTTCACTTTCAAAATATTCTTGACCACTCCGTATTAAATTGTGTTGTAAAATCGATTGTCTTTTGTTATTATTTTTTTTTTAATTTAACTATTTTTCATTTTTTTGAAAATTTACTATTAATCCAGTGAATTGTGCTGTAAATTTAATTTATTTAATATAATTTTTAAAGCTTCAATAATAAAATATGTATAAATCACAAAGCACAAAATTTAAAATGTTTTTCGGTTGGTACTTGCTTGCTTGCTACTTTTGTTTTGCGCAGTATCCGCACATATTTGCCTTTTGGTCTTGAGCTACATTTACATTCAATTTCGTGCCAGTATTAATTCGTAACACGTGAAAGTTTGACGTGTTCTTTCATATGATACCATTTACATTGACATTGGCCAATATAAATGATATCATAAGAAAGCACACGTCAAACTTTCGTGTTACGAATTCGTGCTGGCACGAAATTGAAATATTTTATGTAGCCTTAGCCATTCCAGGCATTTTTAAATGTATTTTTTTTTAATATGTAGCTGGGTCTTTAAAGCACAAACATCCATGGCTACTGGTGGGATTCGAACCCACGCCTCCGAGCAATAGGCTTGAACGCTAAGCCACTCGGCGACCCATTCGGTTGGTAACTGGTGACATTTTATTAGTGTTGTAAATTGACCGGTAAATTATATAATTTACTTAATTTACCGGATTTTTAACCTGTTAATTAAACGGTAAATAAAGTAAATAACAAAATGAAATAAAACTGGTTTTATTGTTTTGCTTTTGACTTATCCTTTTAGAAAAGACCAAACTCAGCTACTTCACAATCTTGATTTTATGAGGAAATAGAATTGTTGTTAACCATAATCATCCAAAACTAATACTACCTAATATTAATAAAGTTTGGAAATATTTCCAAACTATTGGGGCAAATTCAAAATAAATAACCACACGGCAAATAACTTAATTTACCGGGTGTTATTAACCGGATAATTAACCAGTTAATAACCGGTTTATAATCCAATTTACAACACTACATTTTATTAGTAAGCTTCGCGGAAAATGTACGAATTCGCCCCACTACTGAACGAGAAACACAGCCCAGCGGCGTGTGATGTCGAGCGCTACGTCGCCGCTAAGGCGGCAATATTTGCCCGTAACAAACCTGCACTGCGAGTCGTCTGTTTGGTGGGGGAACATTCGTGACGTTTTGTACAAAGTTCAAGAGCCTTATTTATTAGCCAACCTGGTGACTTATAGCGTTTTCGATTGATCGCACTAGTGCGCACTCAGAGCATCTTCATCTCATGTTATTGCATGAGGTTAAAAGAAGATGCAAATACACTTAGTGCAACCGGTGCAGTTGAATCGAAAACGCTATTGAATTTTGAACGTTTGGCAACACTGACCGAAATTATGCAACTTCAACATCTTCAGCATAACTTCAGCTTCAGAGTGACATGTCAAAACGATTTTTGAAGGTTATATTTTTAAATCGAAGGAAATTATGTTGCCCCAAAAGAAATTCATGCATCCACGCAATATATACAATAAACCACCGGATTTTAAGAGTCTAGCCGCAAATTTTCCCGAATTCAGAAACTTCGTGCAAGTGGTAAGCAAACTAAGCACGCAATAACTACGATTACTACTTACAATTTTAGGAATTATCTGGACAAGTTCGTTTTAATTTTAAGAACCCCGATGCGGTCAGAGCATATTCTCGCGTTTTACTGCAGAAAGATTTCAATTTAGATGTAACGATACCCCCAGACACTCTAATTCCAACTGTACCACTGCGGTTGAACTATGTATTGTGGATAGAAGATTTATTGAGTTTGTGGAATACAAAGGAGGATGTTAAAGGCCTCGATATCGGTACAGGTGCATCATGTGTGTATCCATTAATGATTGCAAGGAAAAACCAATGGAAAATGATTGCCACAGAGAAAGACTCTTTAAATTTAAATAATGCACGAGATAATGTTGAAAGGAATAAATTGACTCACTTGATTGAAGGTATTACTTCTTAACACTGGAAAATTCTTCAATTACTGTCCTGAAAGATCTAAATAATTAAATGTTGGGCATAAAGAAATTAAATCAAGTTTTTTTTTTTAGTAAAACAAGTAACAGGTACGACTCTGTTACAAGAAGTTCTGTCTGACAACTCTGAGCAACTTGATTTTTGCATGTGCAATCCTCCATTTTTCGGAGACGTCCTTGAAATAAATCCATTGCATAAAGCACGCAAAAAAGATCGAAATCCACCGAGAAACGCATTTTCTTGTGCACCAGTTGAAGTGGTAACCGAAGGTGGAGAAGTCGAATTTATTACAAAACTTATACAAGAAAGCGTGACTTATAAAGACCGAATCAAGTGTGTTATTTATGAAAACTTTGAAGATGTCTTATTATTATTAATTCATTTCAGGATTTTCTCTTCAATGGTGGGTATAAAACGAAGTTTGGGGCCCTTAAAAGAAATCTTAAATAATACAAACGGTGCGACTAGTTTCAAGCAAACTGAGTTCATACAAGGCCACACAACGAGATGGGGCTTGGCTTGGACATTTTCTGACGTAAATCTCTCAAACGCTCCTGATTATATTAGTGATCACAAGAAACAAACGCCGAAGGTTTTTAGCCACACATTCGATAATTCATGTGGCATCAATATCACTGAAGCAGCAGAAAAGTTACAAGATATTTTTACGACATTGCAGGTATGTTGTCTCATGAAAACTGTTTGCATTATGGCACACATAATTAATTTTATTTTTCCAGATTAGATATACGACAATGAAAAGTAATAATTCTTTCGTTATATACAATATATCTACTGATTCAAACACGTGGAGTCACAGCAGGAGAAGAAGGAGGGAACAAAAACGTCTTGAGCAGGATTTGGAAAAACAAGTGCTTCAAAATGAAACTAGTGATAAAGTTAGTGGCGCTGAGTGTCCAGATGGACCTGAAAGAATGAAAAGACAATTGGAGCGAACAGAAAATGAAGAGAGTGAAACTAAGAGACTAAAAATGGACCCAGGAAAGGAGAAATACTTGGAAGCATCTGCTCACATAGAACTTGAAGATGGTTCTGTGATTGTGCAGTTAATTTGGATAACCGGAAGTGCTGGAGCAGATACTTTACATCAAATTTTGCAATATATTAAAAATAATTTTAAAACTGATACTTAGTTTAATAATATAATTTGTTATATTTATAATTAAAGCTGGTTCTTCTCCGTTATTATTATTATTGTAGTTATTTATTGTTTAATAAAATTATTTATTGTTAATTAAATTTGATGTCGTCTTTTTAATAATAATTAAGAAGTATGTAAATGTTAAAGTAAATTTAAATTTTGTAATGGTTGTTATTGATTGACACAGTCACATGTGGAGTGCATAGATGTCGCTTTGATACGTCAACATTAAAGTGAATTAACCTCAAATTTCTCATGTCAGATTAAACTTTTTGAATATGAATATGAACCGCGAATACGGCTCAAGACTTCTGCCTCCCATCAAAGAAAGTGCAAGACCAGCGTGTAAAAAGTGTGGTTACGCCGGGCACTTAACGTATCAGTGTCGAAATTTTATAAAAGTCGACCCCAACAAAGAAATTTTGCTAGACGTAAGCAGCACCAGCAGTGAATCAGAGCAGGACTACTTAACCCCCTTGACCGAATTGAGGGAAAAAGAACTGAAAGACAAATTAAAGAAAGCGAAGCATAAGAAAGAGAAGGAGAAAAGAAAAACGAGAAAACGCAAACCTTCCACATCCTCGAAGGATTCACTTTCCGACAGTGAAGAAAGTGATGGTGATATATCCAGTGATGAAAGAAAAAAGAAACGGAAGAAAAAGCAGAAAAAATCGAAAAAGCACAAAAAGGAGAAACACAAAAGAAAGAAGAAATCGCCTTCGACTGATGATTCACAGACGAATTAGGTTAATTTAAAGCACAAACTTTATTGATATGACAATTTGTAATCATTGTTATCAATATTTTTAGGTGGCACCAGTGCCAGCTGCAATGTTTTCCCCTAGGTTTAGTGTGAGGTGTGACTAATCTGAAAGTCATTATAAAATCACGGAGCACTAATCCTAACTTTAATCATAGCTATTACCTAATAATTATCAGTTAAATGTAACTTGTTCATTATGTAAAATAAATTAGAATGTTAAAAACATGGTTCTTGATGATGAAAATAGAGTTAAATCTACGTGACTAGGTGCCCAACAGAAAAGAAGAAATCGCCTTCCGCTGATGATTCAGAGACGAATTAGATTAATAAACACAAATTTTATTGATATGACAATTGTATGCAGTGTTCCCAATTCAGTCGCTATAACTCTCTTTAATCTAAGCTGCGGAGCTTCGGCGTAAACCTTCTATTGCTGCTATTGGAATTTCAGTTCAAGGGCGATGTAGCGATCGGGTTGGCAACACAGATTGTAGGTCTATTATAAATATTTTCGATTGGCACCAGTGTCAATTGCAATGTTTTCCCCTAGTTATTGACAGTTGTAAATGTCAGTGAATACTGATGTATTAATCATAGCTTTATTTAATAATTAGCAGTTAAATGTAACTTGTTCATTGTGTAAAATAAATTAGAATATTAAAAACATGGTTCTCGGCGATGAAAATAGAGTTAAACAATGGTTGTCTAGCGTAAGTGCACCGTAATTTTTTTTTTGAGCAATTAAACAATTACAATTTCTTTGTGTAGTATCGCAATCCAGATTTAACATACAGAGATATTCTTGCTGTTACCAGCCTCTACCAAAACCTGCAACCCCATCAAGAAACTTACAGTATGTTTAAATCCGTATTGTAATCCTCAGTTAACAACTTAATTTTCAGTGTTTAACGATGGTACTCCTCGCGACCTTGTTAATTTAAACGGTACTATACCAGTGAGATACAAAGGGGCCCTTTATAACATACCAATAAGCGTATGGTTAATGGACACGCATCCTCAACATGCACCACTGTGTTATGTTAAGCCAACCTCAGAAATGAGTGTTAAAGTTTCAATGTTCGTGGATCAAAACGGAAAGATTTATTTGCCATATCTACACGACTGGGTGCCTGTAAGTTAACTCAATTTTATTTTACTTAATAAGCAAAGGCATCTTTTTAGAACACATCAGATTTAGTAGGGCTTATACAAGTAATGATTGTTACATTTGGTGAACAACCACCTGTATTTGCAAGAGCAAAAACTCCTCAAGTACCATACCCACCAAACTGTAAGTGTAAACTCATTATTCCTTATCTGTTGAAAATTATGAGAAAATTTATAATATTATAATTGATCAAATTTCAGCTTATCCACCGCAGACAGGTCCAAGCTCTTCTTACATGCCCTTTCCCGTCCCCGGTCAATATCCGCCTTCTCAGAGCGGATACACTGGCGGCTTCCCACCTTATCCCCCCACCAGCACTACATCTTTCCCCCCATTCTCACCGTTTCCTTCGTATCAACCTTATCCACCTATTAATCCATCACTACCACCAGCTGGCACCGGTACAATTAAAGAAGAGCACATCAAAGAATCACTTTTGACTGCAATTGAAGAGAAACTCATGCGAAGAATGAAGGAGCAGTTTCAGCAAAATCAGGCCGAGTTGGACACATTGAAACGCACACAGGAAGAATTGAAACAAGGAAAAATTAAGCTCGATAATATTCTAGAGCGTCTTGAGAAAGAAAAGGTGGGTGAAATATATCTCATTAATTATGAAATGGCCTTAAACATTCTTTTATCCTAGAACGATTTAGACAGAAGTATTACAGTCTTAAAGGATAAGGAGCAGGAGTTGGATAAGGCTATAGAGCGTTTGAATAACCAAGAATCGATTGATGTAGATGATGCTGTAACGACCACGGCTCCCTTATATAAACAGTGAGTTCGTATTGTATACAGTTTTTTAAGTGTGATGTGTAACTCACCAGTGTGCTTCATAAGCAAGTCAGAGAGAATCATTCAAACTTTCAATTGTCTTATAAAAATAAATATTTTCTCATTTCTACAAAAGTTCAATATGAAATCAGGCAATTTGCAACAAAGTGGACAGCTCCATATGCAGTTGTTCATCTCCAATATCTTTCCTTTACGCTCATGTTACCTGCTGTGTTATATATCGCACTTTACATTCTGTATAACTTGTTTAGTTAACATTTTGTTAAATGTAAATAAAATTGTTGCAGATTACTAAATGCTTTTGCTGAAGAGGCTGCACTGGAAGATGCCATTTATTACATGGGGGAAGCCCTGAGGTGTGGGGTGATCGATTTAGATGTTTTCTTGCGTCAAGTACGTACTTTATCTCGCAAGCAGTTTATGCTGCGAGCGTTGATGCAAAAATGTCGACAGAAAGCTGGATTGGCTGTTGCCTGAATATTTTATTAAGTGTAATCATTACCAACATATTATTCGCCACTGTCTTAACCGAATCTATGTTAACGTTGAGCAAATATAAACATAAAATTTACTTTCAGTGTTTCATTTTCTATTTAATTTAATTAAACGTAGTAATGCTAACAGTAACTTAAAATGAAGTATCTTATTTTTTATTACAATGTATTAAAGAGAATGCACATAATTCTTAAGTATAAAAAGTTCTTAACTTCACACGTAAATGCCAACAGTAAGCAACAAAAACATCAAACCGAACCCCGAAAAGACTGCAGAAACAAAAGACAACGCGAGCTCTTTCCTAAGCTTCCTCGTATCCTTCGTAATGGTGACTTCATAAACGAAGAACCATGCCGTGAAAAAGACCCCAATGCATAGAAGCACAGCCGTAAGAAGTGGAAACACGTTGGGGCTGACGGGGGATAGATAACGCCGGAGGTTATCAAACTTAGATTCATGAGCAGAATCGAAATCCTACATTAAAATGAAAAATTTAGTAACTCAGAAAATGTGGTGAAAAAACCGTGTCTTACCATTATCTTGATGTTTCTGGGAGATGAGATTTAATTTTATTAATACAACGTGGCAGACGGTGCTTTTTGCCTATACTTGAAATGGAAAAAAGCACACCAATTGTCGAGGTTAGTTTTTAAGTGACGTTTCTTAATTAATTTGTTTTAATGCCGCTAGATGTCGCTACCACATAAGCAGAATTGCCAAATTAAAAAAGCCGCCCACTATTACGTTTAACCGAAAAAGGAAAATTAATATTTTATAATAATAAGTGAAAATTAAACAAATTTTTTGTTATTAAACCGCATATTAAATATATTCACATTGCTGACATAGATGACGCTTTAAACAATTTACATAGTGTCCTTTTATTCAATACATTTGTGTTTATTATCTATAAAAATACCTAAATATCTATAAAAGCAGGTTCTAATAAGAACGTAATCATACCTAAGTAATAAAATATAATTAATGTTGTGAGCATTTGTTGTTATTTTTATCTATGGTTGTGAGGTATAAAAAATAGGAGTATAACATCTTTTGATTGCCACCACAATCTTAGTAAATCAGGCAACGCCGCATAAGGAATTTGCCGTTATAGGGTCAAATGTTAATTAATCAAAATAAATGTCCGGGTTAAATGAAATGACACGAGATTTTTTTGCCAATAAAAGGTTCAAATAAATTACTGCAAAGGAGTTAGAAAAATCTAGATTGTAATTATACGTTTTCGCTTGCACGTAGCTTAAGCAAAATGAAAAAAAAATGATTGGGGCGTTTATTCTTTGTATGCAAATATGAAAATATTTATAATTTTTCCGTTTATCAACGTTCAAGGACGTAACTTTCCTCTGACAGTTGTTTCAACTGGGTCGGTATGTGGTCGGTATTATAGGTTGCAGTAATGGTGGTGACTGTGGTTTGTGTTTTGCGTGAAAATATATACGGTACATAATTGTGAAAGTACAAGGTATTTATAAATATAAATCAAATTAGTTGTATTTTAACGAGGAAATAAACTTTTATGTTGTGTGAAACGAATTAACCTGCGATTAATTGAGTGAATTTAAAAAGGGGTGGAATTCATGTGGCAGCTTGACATTTGACAGATGTCAAGCGTATAAATTAGTTTTAATTATTAAATACGGTTAGTTCGAGCGGTTGATTTCAAGCATTATTCGTTTCGATAACATGCCCACGATTTAACTACCTGAAATTTCAAGTCGACGGCATTTGACCCAATGCCCTATTTCAATTAATCTGCTGTGTTTTCTTTCAGATGTCTTAATCGGCGAACACGGCGCAACAAATTCCTGCGTTAACATGCGGAGCATTTAGTGAATATCCACCGTTTGAATTACTATTCATGGGATGAATGAGGACGACTTGATAAAAAGATCGGCTGAAGAGCGCGAGAAAATCTTTAAACGTTATGAACTGGGGCGTGCAGCCGGAGCGGAAATCGACCCCTGGGAGGACCCAGACTTTCAGCTTTATCAGGTCACGGACAGGTATGGTTTCATGCACGATAAGCCGTTGCCTTCAAAATTAGACCCACATGAAGCTAAGAAGCAGCAGGTAGAATTGGAACGCATAAAAAAATGGCTGAAGATGTTAAAATTGTGGGACGAATATGAGAAGCAAAAGGCAGTTCAAAAAAATAGCGAATTATCTAAGTTGAAAAAACATAAAGAGCTGAAGCCATTAGATAAAAACAATAAGCAGTTTAAATCGAGCGAGAAGGTAAACGAATGGGAAGTGCTTCACAGGGAGAAATTACACAGGCGCATTTATAAGGGCATACCTAATTCGTTAAGGCCGCAAATATGGTGTAAATTATTAAATATAGATAAGGTGAAAAGTGAAAACAAAAGCGTTTACGGAAATATGATGAAATTAGCTAGAAAGTACTCAACCGATGCTAGACAAATAGATTCTGATGTAAATAGACAATTTCGTGAACACGTAGCTTATCGTGAACGTTACAGTACTAAACAACAGTCCCTCTTTAATGTCCTCACGGCTTACGCGATGTATAATTCAGAAGTCGGGTATTGTCAAGGCATGTCCGGGCTTGCCGGGGTTTTACTGATGTACATGGACGAAGAAGACACGTTTTGGGCTGTGCATGTCTTACTCACCGATCCTAAATACGCCATGCACGGTTTATATAAGGAAGGTTTCCCAAAATTAAATCGCTTTTTGGAACATCACGACCGAATTCTTACCAAGTTCATGCCGAAACTGAAGAAACACCTGGACAAGCACGGTCTTGACGCTATCCTCTATTCCCTTAAATGGTATTTTGTTTGTTTTGTCGAAAGGGTAAGTTAACCTTAACCACATAATTGTTTTCACTTCTTATTTTCTGGCCTTTTCCAGGTACCCTTCAACCTTTGCTTAAGGATATGGGATATTTATTTACTGGATGGTGAACGAGTTATAACCGCCATGGCTTATACGATCTTGAAATTACATAAAAGAAATTTATTGAAGCTAAATGATATGGATTCAATCACGCAATACATTCAGGTAGTCATAATGACTTTGTTTATCGGAAAAAGAAAAGGATGTCCTCTTTTTTTTAGGTGAAATTGTACAAAGACTTTATGTATGATGAAGACACTGTGATACAATCACTAGAGAGATCCATGGAAGAACTGAAGAAATCGAAGTTGGACCTTCCAGCGCCGGGTTCAAAGGAAGAGTTCGCCAGCAGACCATTTGGAATGTTCATTGAGCCGACGTTCGAGCAAATCGTGGGGCGAAGAGCTGAAACCTTCTCGGACAAAGAAAAGGAGACTAACGAAATAGTGCTGCTGCGAAGCGAGGCGGCCAGGGAGTCGGTTGAAATCGACAACAGGGAGTCGCAAGTGTCGACGAGTGATTCTGTTGGAAACGCAGGTACGGATACCGATAGCATTTCTAGTAGATACACGGTAGACAGTGATACCAGCGTTTGCGAAAGCACTAATAGTAGTATTATTGAGTGTACTAGACTATGATTTCGTTCATTTCTTGCATACTTTTATGCATGCTCGTTGTTTTTCTTCCGAGTGAAAATTTCCATTACTTTAAACATTAAGTACTATATTAAATTCAGGTATTCAGTTAAGTTACAAATAGCAATATTACTTGCCTACCTTTAAGGTTAGCAAATTGTACATCGTCAGATTAAAAAAAAAATTGTTTCATTTAAGAAACTGTACTTAAACAGTTTTGAGATTATTGTGATAACTCATTGAAATACTCTTTACATTTCTTTAGTTTCATGTTTTCATTTCGCATTGTTTAAAACGATCTTGCATGTGCAACACTGTGTGTGTGTAATGCTGTATATGTCGGTACAAAAAGAAAACATTACATATTCCACTACATTCAAAATGCTGTGTAGGTAACCATTTTTGAATTTATTATAAATAAAATGCTATAAATTTGCAATAAAGGATTTAACTTAGACTTAATTACACATGAAAATATTTCTGCTTTATTTGTATAATTATATATATAATAGCACTTCACCTTTGAAAACTAAATAATAATTATTAATTTCTTTAATGTTCCTTACATTTGAAACTGCCAAACGTAATTTGCTTTGAAACTGTAGATTTTATAATTATTCTGTGAATGTAATCAAAATAGCTGTAGTAAGCTTGTGATAGTTGTAATATTAATGTAATAATTTGATGGTGAAGTCTGCTATGATGAGACCACTTAACATTAAGATTTAGAAGGTTTACTTCCTCCTTTATTTTCTTTCACATAAGACATAATTATGGGACTGTAAACAGTTTGGCTTTATTTTAAATTGGTAACTGACAAAAGTACAACGTACAGTTGATACCAAAGAGATACTACTGCGTATAATTATGTCTCAATGTGAATTACTTTAGCACAAAGATAAACAAAAATAGGGAGTCTGTAATAATAGTCATCACTTTAAGCCAAAATCCAGCAGTGTAATCGATTACAAACCGCATGTCTTGTCTGATTCTGTCAATGCTTATCGTACGTGTGTACCTACATGAATGTACGCATGTATGTATCTGCACGCCTACATGTCCATTTGTGATTTTACCATTAGTTAAGTGTTTGTATGTATGTATAGGTGTAAGATGTATATTTTTGTTTACTTTGTAATATCGCTCATCTAATATAATTTTTGTACAAACTACCAATTGGTTTTGGTTACTCACCTCGCTTCTCACCCTTTTGTACATATATGTTCCACATTCTGAATTCATGCACAACATACGTTTACTAAAAACTGGTGGAAGGAGATCATGCTTTTGGGCTGACCCTGATGATGCTGATCTGTGTCTCATTCTTTATCAATCACTTTCAGTTTTCATCGCCATTGTTTACTACTCCTGTAAATTTTTACGATTATTAATTTATGTAAATTAAAAAATTCAGGGGACGGTTAAATAAAAATATTTTGGTCAATGTTCAAAGTTCATTTTAATCATTAAAAAAATGTTATGAATGGGTATTTGTTAAATTTAAAGAATAATAAAGAATCAATAAAATAAATGATTAGGAAGAACAATTTATAGTAAAAATCATAAAAATGAGAGAAAAAGAAAATATGGAAAACGAAAAATTAAATTTCTACGCATGAGATTTTTTTCTGTAAAAAAAAGTTTAGGTTTTTGATAAAACAATATAAAGCTTGATTTAGACGCACCATTTATATCAAGAAATAAGACATAAAGCTTGGTTGTACACAAAAACTTATATTAATATTTAGATCTAGGCAAAATTTAAAAGTTGCATGCTACTTTCTTCTATTACATTGTTAATACCATCAGTGTAAGCATAGCTTTATATTTCTAGTTTTGCCAGTAATCAGCATATGAATCGGATCGCGGAGAATGCATTTTGGTAGGTGCAACAGACCGACCGCACGTTAATGTTGGAATGTTTTATGTTTAGATCCTGGCATGATCACCCTCTTAGACCACGATCCCGATCCCGTGCACAGCACAGAAACCGACATAACCCGCGCGAGCACTAACAATAATTTCGGCTTGCACTTCGAAGATGGAATGCTGAGGTTCTCCGAAAGCATGGAAAACCGAATGTTCGAGAACTTTGCGAACGAACAGTACCTGTTCCTCTCGAACAGGGCCAGGAAATACGAAGTCATATCCCACATAAAACCGAAAGCGCAGAATAAACCACATTTTGCCTCTAGTATTACATTTTTACGTAGCAAGTAGATCTGTTTTAGGTTTGTAATAATTGTTTATCTTCAAACGCAAATAAGTGCAATTGCTTCGTGTTGAAATTATTGTTGTTATGTTGGTTGGCTTGTGTTCTACGACGAATTAAATTCAAAGTAATGGCCGTTTTGTATTTTTTTTTATTAATACGGAGACTTAATTAAACAGACAATTTATCAGATTACTCCCACTGTAAATAATAAGACTCGCCCTTTCATTTTGTATGCTATATAGAAATTGGTAGGTATGTACATAAACGTATCTTGCAGCTAATTACTGTCAGGTACATACGAACAAGTCATGCATGGTGTAAAATAAATGTGCTTGTAATTTGTTTATTGCGATGTGATTTGCAACTTAAAATACTTGGTTTTATTTCATATCTTTTTAAAAAAATATTGGACGTATTTCAGCTTATAAGTACGTGCAAGTTATCGTTGCAAACGACTCAAACCAAGTGTTTTAATAAAACAAGCCCTCATCACACACGATCATCGTATTTGGAGCCTGCACGTTTGTTATACTCTGTAAAGAGAAGGTATTGAATACGTTCTTGTATATACAGGATGTTCTGCTTTAGGATTTAACATACATTTTTTCCAACGAATAAGAAATGTTTCAATTAATTTTAAAAATTCGTCAGAAACTAATGAGTATAACAAACAATTAAATTCCCATATTCATTTAACTACATATTATCTTGTCCGTGCAGGTTCAAAATTCTCATTCGATCCAAGCATGGACGACGCCAGTTCCCTGTTGGATTGTGACCACACCGGTTCCAGAAGATCGCTGGCTGATACCAGCGTAACATCAACTGCAGACCTGTCAGTTTTTTCGA
Source organism: Dorcus parallelipipedus (assembly GCA_958336345.1). Taxonomy (NCBI): domain Eukaryota; kingdom Metazoa; phylum Arthropoda; class Insecta; order Coleoptera; family Lucanidae; genus Dorcus; species Dorcus parallelipipedus. Next base: position 28,652,203 of record OY284480.1, on the reverse strand, counting down.
CGATAACCCGTTCGCAGGCTCACGAAAACAGTTTGGATACCCACAGTAACATGTCAGACAACTCTTTGGGTGGCGGTAGTTCCGTGGGTTCGGGTATCGGTGGTACGTCCAGCACGATCCAGAAGGTGCTGAGCACGCACTCGACTCCCCGGGCGACCCCACACAATCCAAGCCCGGACATCCTCCGGATTTACGTACCTTACTCGCCCCTCGATACTCCGATAGCTAGTCCTCAGAACGGTGACCTGAATAAGTCGCTGTACGCGTTTCCTGACAACAGGATCAGGATCAAGGTGGACAACGACGAGTTGCCCACGCCACTGGTGGAACATGGGCAGTTCAAATCGTTTAGGCTAGACAGTCCAGAGCTCGATTTAAAATAATGATAAATAAATTAAGTAAATAGTTTTGCTCTTTAACTTTAAACGCAGTCCTTTAAATTCAGATGTTTCGGAATAGTCAAATTTTATTATTACATATTACCGTCCCATCGTTGTAGATGGGTTAGTTTTGAGCGTAATGGAATTATTAGTGGCATTCCGCAAGGTATTGTTTTTGGACCACTGTTGCAATTGATGGATTTTTCTTCCGATGATAAGCAGACAATAAAATAACATAGTCTTAAATATTTGTTAAGAACTTTAGGTGTCATCTATTTCAGATATATTTAAAAAATCATTATAACAGTTTAACATAATGGAATTCTTTTTAATTAAGCTTATTTAAAATTACCAATTAATTTTTCCAAATCATTCAAATCATCTTTAAGGATCTTACGTCCACAAAAAAAACGAAATAACAGCAATAAAAGCTTAATTACTGTGGTTTTAAACAATACCCTGCGAAATACTTAGCTCTTCCTTGGGCAGCATAAAAACATTTTTCTGTCCGTAATTTTTACAATTTAAATTTATTTTATTTTGGTTGCATTGAGTTAGCGTATATGTAAACTTTATTTCCTGATCGTGAGTGGGGCAGTTTCTATTAATGATAACAGGTACGCGTAATTTAAAATAAAAATAATGCCGTCCCTTCACATCAAAGCAATGAAACATATAAAAGTTGTGCAGGGGTTTCGCCGCTAAATTAATTTCAAAATTGCGTTTTTCAGATATTAACTATTAATTTAGAGACACCTATATGTATTCTATATGTACAGGTATCCAAATGATGTATATTTATTTCTTTTATAACTCCTGTCGCAAAGGACAAATAAATTTACGAAATTTGTAGGTATTAAATTATCTTCCGAATATAAAACTATACAGGGTTGATTCTTACATATTAGAATGACTTATCAAAAGCTAACTGCTAGTTAAATATAATTTTTTAATATGCTGGACATCTTTATACAGGGTGAATGACGATTGTTCAGGCAAAAAAAGACGCATAAGAGAATCGATGTCACAAATTATGGGAAAAATGTCTAAAAAATTCTCTTCGCCGCGTTCTATAAATGCGGCAGTATAATAGGACCATAAAGTTTTCTATTGACTACCCACTTGCACACAATGCGACTTTGACACATCTCAATTTATTTTACACGTTTAACAGCTGGGAACATCCACAAAAAAAATCGCTGGATCAATGCACTGCCTGTAACATCCGAGGGCGCACGATGTATTGTTTGTTCTCTCTTTTATGTGTGTTATACAAAGCTAACGCTCAGCGAGTATGTCCAGCTCCCCCAATTTCACTTGCACCAGCTGTCGCCGTCGAAGATATAATTATTTTAAACGTCGCTACTGTTACAATTATTTTTGATCAAATCGCGTACGTGAATGCATGAATCAGATTACGAGAAAATGTAAATTGCTGAGATCGTTTGGAAGATGAAATTCATCGCCGACAAGTTTTTTTTTGTTTGTTTATTAGGCTATAAAAATTTATTATGTACATCTGTTTTAAACGTCATTGGTGATATACAGGGTGTCAATTTCACACGGTGGTAGCTTGAATCAAAACAATTAAAGAATATTATACATTTGATGTTCTAATTGTAACCGTTTTCGAGTTATGAAGAAAAATATTTTCTTGAAACTTTGCAGCAACGCCAAAGTAAATAATAAAGATGGCGACGTTACATGATCGGGGCAGTGGATCAGTGTTTTAACAATGCTACTTTGGCGAACCAATAACATTTGTAACAAGAAAGTTAATATTTTAAATAGTTATCACGTAATGATAAATACATCTAATATGTTGAACAATTATGTTTCAGCAAGGCTTTATCCTATTTTTTTTTTTTTGATTTTACGATTGAATTGGACTCTGTGAATACTGATAAACCTGCGTTGAAAGTCTCCGAAATTATTTTCCTTACTACATTAATAACACACTGACGTTGTCACTGATTGACTTTTATGAAATGTAAAAACTTACGAGGCTGAAATGAAACTAAAAACGCACATAACCAAACATTAAACAAATTAAATTGTCTGTACACACACAATAATTATTTATCAGACGTTGGCTAACCGCTTCGGTAGCTCTCGACAAAATCGATTCTTACAAAATGTTTACGAACGATTTTTTATGACCCCCATGTGCGAATTTTGGTGTGACGTTTATTTCTTAGTTGATTTGAAACTTTAATTCGCCAGAAAAATTTATGTTTACGAAACTGACGTAAAAATTTATCCCACTGGGAACATTACTTTGGATGCACGAATATGCATATTTTTTGGTCGCATTTTGAAGTGAATTCTTGAAATTTCACATTTTTCTCTCGAAAAGGACAGCAAATTCATAACATTTTTTAAAATAATTTTAATCCATGTTACCACCTTGTGACATTATTGCACACTGACTGACTCCCTGTATATGCGTACAAATTCTAATCAAATCGCGTACGTGAATGAATTTAACAGATTACGGGATCTTATTTAAAAATTCCTATGGAATAGTTTAGAATTAATTAATAATTTAATTTAAAGTGAAAAGAATGCGCAAGGTGGAACGAGGAACGATTTACAACCAGTGCGCCAAAACCACAGGATATGGAGTTGCTAACGCGTCTTGAATTTGTTAAACTTTTAACAGATTTGTGTTAATAGTAATTCGTCGTACACAAAACGAAGTTATAAAAATAATAATAATTGTAGAAATAAACTTGATTTACAATAGAATTTAAATTAAAATTAAAGAAAATACTAGGAATTCTTAACACGAAGATTTAAATTGTTGTTCGTTTTAGTGATTTATTTGTTTACCTGTCAAAGCAGGTGTTAATACGTATAGTGCCATTTTTGAAGAAACTGACCAGCCATACTAGCCTTGGTGGGGTTACTCAAACCCACCGTTAATTTTGAAGATTTGGCTGCTTTGAGACGGGTTGGTCCACCAAGTCAATGTTCTGCTTATATTTTGTAGTTCGTATTTCAGGGTGTTGGGCGATGACTAAAAACGGAGTTGACGTGAAAATCCACTTAAAGGTCAAGTTCACGATCGATGCTACGCCGCTGTGCCTACCATAAAACTTTTGTGAGGGCATTTATTTCGTTCATCTGCTCCTCAATTTTAACCAGAGGCGCATCGTCGTTTTTGAGCTAATTTTTGATTATTTCTAGAAAACTAAAGTAGAAAGAATTTTTTCAACATTTTTCCCATCCTCTTGGACATAGCTTCTTATCGTGTCGGAACAATAATTGTCAGTCACCCTGTATAATTTTTCTAATTTTATTTCTCCTTTACGTCATCTGTATGAAAGACTAGAGTTAAAGAAGATATGTAAAATATAGATCGTTGAGATAACCTGCAGAGACACAAATGATATTTTGTTCGATATTTTAACAGCTCACGGGCCGATTTCTCCTTAAAAAAAGTAAATGAAATCTTGCCTAAAACTAGGTATATTATTAAAACTAAACACTAATTTTTAAGCATTTCATTCCACTTGCTTTTATTTTTTGTTTTCTATTATAATAGTGATACGCAGTCATTAGCGATTATTTTTTCTACATCTGGTTATTTTAGTTGGTAATAGCATTTATAATAGCATTTCCTTTATTTTATGTATTACTATTATTTTTGTGCCATACTTTTAAAATACAAACGTAATGTGTAAGTAATTTATTCAAATGAGTAGCAACTGTTTCACTCTAAAAAACGAAAGTTGTTTTGTGTAATTACAAAAAATTAAAGTTTCAACTGAATACTCTCTGAAAAAAATTCTTTCGATTTAATTCCTTAGTACCGTGCTTGTAAAAAAATTATAAATAATTAAATATACTTACATAGCAACTTTCTTTTACAACAAATTCGTAATAATCATAATACTAGAGTTGCTGCTGTAATTTTCTTATAAATGTTGTATATAAGAAGTGAAGGCCAATATAAATATTTAAATAATTGTATGATGATGTTCGTTGAGTACCAACGTTTATACTATTATATTTTTTAATTAATTATGTATTACTTGTGCATAAGTGACAGTCAGTTGTATAGGTTCACAGTATTACCATAAAATGATTTCCGTTCGTTTCCTACCGAAAATGAAACTCAAGCAGGACGCTCCTGTCGTACTGTTTATTATTTATTATTTATAAATCTTACCGTAGGTTATTATTGCATAGGTGAATGGTTATGGCTTGGAAAGAATGGGTAACAATTAGAAGTGATACATGCAATAAAATGTATTCTATACTTAAAGAAAATGTATATTGTTAATCTGTCATCGGATGACGTTTAAATTTCTTAATAAAATAGAGTTTAAAGTAAAGCTTTTTTTATTATTTTAATCTAAACCACCCTGTATAAATAACTTTTCGTTTTAATAATTTGTCAAATCTGAATTAAACTGTCAGTTTGAAGACATTCCAAAAATGTTTGTATATCCCCATTTACCACCGAAGGACTATGTCCTCGGGGAAGCAAGAAAAACACAACTGAGTTCGGCGGAATTCACCCCAACACAAGGCCCCCGAATTACGCTTACAACTTGGGGCCAATATGCTGTGCCGGTGGAAGCGAGCGTGACAGATCCAGCACCATCCCAGTGTTACGTCGATGTAAATCCGGATGTGGTGAAGACCTGGGTGCAAAAGGCGAAACACCACTGGGTTTGCACACCAGGAAAAGATGCGCAATTCCTGCACGACTTGTACCGGAAATACAACGTGGTGGTCTGCGATAGTTACGACACTAGATATATGCACAGAGGTTTGCAATCAAGAAAAAAAAAATAATTGGCAACTTGCAAGTTAAAATGCAGTGCCAAAATAAGTTCAAAATGTATCATGCAAAAGTCAAAAATTTTATTATTCACAAATTAATTTTAAATTGCGTTTCAAATGAATCAACCTTTACTTTCATGAATACGATTGATCAAACCTCAATGTTCTTGTAACTACCTCAGCGTGGTCAAAATTTAGTTCCAGTGTTCCCGAGATCTTTCAAGTACGAACTGGACTGTATGAAGGAGTATCGACTTCAAAAATTAGAAGAGAAAATGATTCGGGACGAGGAGAATGACAAAAGGCGTATCTCGAAGACCAAAGCAGACAGTGACATGCCCGCACCTCCGCAAACCATTTACCAAGCGTCTTACATTCGTTGGCAGGAAAAACCAGCACTGTTTGCACCTTCACAGGAGGACCCGTGTAAAAGACGAGCAGAATTTGCTTTGTAAGCAATTATTAATTCGTTAATTTTTATCACATTCTTAATTCAAGTCATACACCATAATTGTGTATAAAGCTATAAGTAGCACCACAGTATATTCTCTAAGCAGTAGTCGCACTCCTTGTCGGCACCTTTGAAGTTTGTGAAATTAGTTGAGCTCTGCGCAGGTTACTGCGCAGTGAATTTAACGCGCCAAACATGTCAAATTTAAATTCCACAAGGGGAAATTTTATACTATCGATGACTTTTTTTTGAGTCATTTTAAAAAATTATAAATTATTAATACGAACATACAATAAAATTACCTCGAGTAAGTCTATTTAAATGAAATAAACCAATGAACATCAAAATAAACACAGTTTTATTCTACGAAACAAAAATTTCACAAATGTTGCAAATTAATTAATTTATTACATTTTTTATTGCTTTTCTGAGTTTTGAAATTTAAATTAACAAATTTTAAAGTATAAAATATTCGTACTCTTACAAATAAGGAGAGAAGATAATCACTCGGAAAATCCTGACATGGACTTTCAAACGGAATTTCACTCAAATATGATTTTTGAATATACACTCGTACAGTCAGATACACAGCACTTCAGTTTCATTTTAGTTGTTTATTAACGTATTATTAACTAAAATAGGATGAAAATAGGTCGCACCTAAGTGTACGATTGACAGAAGACTGATTGAGTGTGACACGTGTGACATCTGCGCAGTAACTTGCGCAAAGGATATTTGGTAACATCCGATTGTGTAGAGTGCAACTACTGGGTAGAGAATATACTGTGGTAGCACAGTATAGTTGTAATACAGGGAGAGCAAAAATGGCTGACGTGTGCCGTTCCATACCAATAGGGTATTTGCCGCATACTATGTATTTACATTAACCATAACTACATTCAGTGGCGTTCTTAAAAATTTTTACGTCATCTTTTGACTTGTGATTTGTCAAAACGACCAAATTCAATGAATAAAGTGGAATTAAATTAAAATTAATATTGTTATTAATTGAAAATGTCTATGGATTCCTTATTGCATTTAAATTAAATCAAAGTTACAAATTTATTTCATAAAATATTCTGTACTGTACTGTACTGTACTGTAATATGCTTTCTTTCGTGCTTTCAATTCTACTTTGTTTATAACAGTTTTACGTACCAGATTAGTTAGACAACTAAAACAGAGCCTTAAGAAAGACTTTGTTATTACAAAAGAAAACACAAAATGACTAAAACCAAGGAGAACTTGTATGTACGTATGTGCGCTACTGAAAGGTCAATGACACTTACGTTTGACAGCGTTTGACATGCATGGAAGTAAATATTGGTACAATATTGATAAGTGGAACACATTTTCGATATAAGATTGGAACAACTGCAACTTCACACGTGTCAATTATTGTTGCTCTCATTGTATAATAAGGACATCTAAATATTCTGAATCAGAGTTATCACATCAGGATGCAACCACACCACAAAATGAGCTACGCCATAATAACTCTGATAAGGAAAACCAGGAAGGTGAATCCATGTAAAAAACGGACAAAGTGTTCTTTTATTTTTTTATCACACTCTATAGTAGGTAGATGGATATACATAGAATTATGCAAGTAAGAAGTGATCGAATGAAAAATGAATTAGAGTTGGCGATGCAACCAAATGCGCATGTGTGCATTTAGTTCATAGGACGTTCCTTCAGTCCCTCTTGACGTTTCCATTCGAACCTACCCTTAATTTGAAATTAAAACAACATCCAAAGTAAGAAAGACGTTTTATTTAAAAAAAATTAAAGCAGGTGCGTAAAATGACCACCGCCTGCATCAAGATACTTTTGAACCCGAACTGCGTGAGCGTGACTAACGTTAAACAAATTTCCGGCATATTATTTATGTCACAATTGATTGACAATTAGTAGACATATGCAAAGCCTACTCCAATTCGTTTTTATTTTGATCAGTGGTTAGTTTTTTTTAGAGAAAACTGTCAGTTGACTGCTAATACTAAAAATCTCAATTTCATAAAGATTGTAAATTTGCAAAATTCGAACAAAAGAAAAAGATATTCATCGTCGCCTGCGTCATAATCACAAATAATAAATTTGATTATCTTTTCAATACACATTCTCTCGCAATACAAATCTGGAATTAATCGTATCTTTTCGTTCACTTAATAATGATATCATTTTGTAATGACGAGCAGATTTTAAACGTTAAAGGTGCGCATATTTCGTGTGGGGCGCTAAACAGTTTATTTTCGACGACATTTTTAATTTTAAACGCGCTTAAAAATGAACGTACAATAGGTGTTAATATTAATGGACGATTGGTGTCGCAATCGCGACGCATTAGATCTTCGGCGTTAAAAAGGTGTTAATTCCAGTAATTAAATGGCAAAAATTATTTTGCTCGATGGTAATTTAATGTTGATGTTTTATATTAAAGTTGCAATATGAAAAAATCTCCTTATTAAAAAAAAATACAAATATGTATATTTTTTATTTTAGATTTGGTCAGCCCTTCCACAACGAAGCGTGTAATTGGTATTACGAAAATTATCCTCCGCCAAAGTTGAAGCTGCGCATACAAAAATTTTCATAAAATATCTTGGACGCACGCAATATTATTTCGTTCTTTTTTTTAAATAAAAATTATTTGAATATTATTAACATTGAAGTACTTATACCCAAACGAAACCATTACATTGTATTAAATTCTTGTGGTGATATCAAAATAATTTCAAAGTTGGCGAAATCAACATTTGCTTAACATGACAGTAATAGTCAAAATTTTCGTTCAACAAAAACATCGCCAAATTTGTAAGTGCATGTAAAAATTCATGTATAATTCTCAACAATGGAGAAATTCGCAACCGAAAACTTGATACTACTCGAATTCCTGGTCGACCAGCTAAATTTGGACTATGACGTGCAGAGGGATCTTAAGAGCATAATGGGCGACACGTGCGTTTCGTTTCAGTTCCTGGATAACGCCCCATTGTACATCTGCGAACAGGATTTTACGAACAAGCATCCGTGTGCGATTCGCGATCAATCGAGCATAAAAAACGGAAAATCTTGCCTTTTCTCTTTAACCCCGCAACAAGCGGAAGCAGCGAGCAAACAGTTCGATGTCTACGTGGAGGTTTTCAAGAAAATGAAGGCCGGGGTATTACCGGAAAAACTACCCATCGGGGAATCCCTTATATCCATAGTAAATTTATTCAAAGAATTAGTCTCGTCGATTTCGGAAAGCGGAGAGTCACCTTCAGCGAAAACCTTGAAGGATTGCTTCAAAATCACGAACAACAAAGGAGTAGACGTCGGCCACATCAGCGTTTACATCCGGATGAGCTGCTTCGGGAAATTAATAGTGACCCAATTCCAGATGAACTTGGAAGATAAATCGGTGCAATTCAGGGCTAAGGAAGGGCACTACCTGTTCAAGTATAACAAAGGAAAAGGTGAGGCAAGTTGTGCGGAGTATAAAAAAAGTCAACAAAGTGGAGGGCAACCTTGCATAAATATGAAGCAACAAGAAGAAGATGCGTGTCCTTTACAGCCCTGCATTTTCCACCCTCAATCTCAATCTTGTCCTGCAACACCACCTCCTGGTATGTCTCAACAACCATTCCGTATGATGCCTCAACAAAACTATCCGGCGTCCCAACCGCAGACACCTTGTGGAATTTGTGGCATGCCTTCACATGCGATGCCTCCTTGTGGCATTTGCGGAATGTCTCAACCTACTTCTTGTCCAGTGCCCCAAGCACCTTGTGAATCCTATGGAGTATCTCAACCTCCTTGTGCAATGCCTCAACCTCCTTGTATAACGCCTCCTTGCGTAATGCCTCAACCACTCGATACTCCGTGTATTGAATGCTCTGAACCTCCTGATCCAAGGGCGGCATACCAAGAAATCGGTGCTTCGATGGGGGGAAACGCTTTAACTATTAGAGTGCATAAAAAAGGTAAAGTCGAACAAATTACCGACCCTTATAATTCCGACTCAGATGACTGCATTTGCGACTTGGAAAACTTCAATAAGAAGGCCTATACTAAACCACGCACGAGTTGTACGCCTGTTCAAACTTATTCACAACCACCATGTTTACAACCGCCCCGTTCAACATCGTTACAACCTTGCGCACCTTGTAACCCACAACCCCCTTGTTACACCGGTCCTCCTCCTTGCTACGCAATGCAGAACGCACTTTCCATGAGGCCAGGCGCCCCTGATGCAAACTCACCTTTCGGGTTTACGATGGGGGGTTGTGGCGCAGGCGCGAGCAACAACATCACCGTCAGTCCTCCCCATTGTGTGACTAAAGATGGGACCTGCTTTACGGAAATTTCCGATCCGAACAAAGACGTCTTCGTGTTGAGGATCGGCAAAAAGAGCGAAGGGGTGGAGAAAAAGAGCAACTTAGAGTTGGAGTTGTGCACACCTAAAGCGCCCCCGTGCAGACCGCTCCCCAAAAAAGAGACCAGGGAAACCCAGTATTTGCTATCGGACATACCTGACGCTGACGCGGGAAAGAAAGAAGGCAAGGGAAAGAATGGGAAAAAGGGCAAAGGGAAAGGAGGAAAAGGAAAGAAAGGAGGGAAAAAAGGGAAAGGAGGAAAAGGAAAGAAGGGAAAGAAAAAATAAGGTAAAAAAAACTTAGCCATTGAAATTGCTTGGGCATTCGCAAGGGGATGTCTAAAACTGATGTAATAAGTTTTTTCTATTTTTTTAGTATTTTTATATTATTTAGTATCATTGTACTTAACATCGTTGCTGTTTTGTTTATGAATAAAATACATGTTTTAATTTTTTATTGTTTCTTCAATTTCGCTGTGCTCAGAAAAAAAAAATAATTTTCACGAGAGTATCAAAACGAAGAAAATAAATAGTAATAAGGAATTTTCTGAAAATACAAACAAAGAAAGCTTAAAATTCTTTGCGTGAATTCAAGGTTTATAAATATTTTTCTTCTTTTAATTTTCAGATGAAACTAAGCAGGAAGTAATTCTTGACTTTCAAGATTCAAGATTCACTCGGCTGATAAATCGCGAGTTTAGTCCAAGAGTTACTAGCAAATTAAGTAATGGCAAAGAAATAAATGACAGAATTAGTTCAATTTCTAGGAAATCAATCTAGGAACAAGCTCTTTATAATAATAATAGTAAATATAATAGGAAGCACCTCATCACTAGAAAGTAATTAACATTGCTTAAGCGTCATAAAAATCGGGTTGATTTAATTTATAACTTACGTATGAGTTAGGAGGTATAAAAAATAGAATGGCTTCCTAAAAATCAAATGAAAGAAAATGTAGTAAATTTTGAAAATAAAAGCAAATAAAAGTTCTTTAAAAAGTTAAGTGTGAGTCAGTTTAATACAGATTTATTGAATGTCAGTGATTATTTCATCACTTCAACTACTGACCCTTCAGTTACCGTAACGTACCGTGCAGGTAGAACAATATTGAATGACGGCGCATACTAAAATTGAGTGGCGGGAGCAGCATGCCCGAGTTGATATAACACGAAAACCAAGCGCACGCCAGTCAGTTATTTCTTATATTTAGTAGGGTGTAGTGAGTCAAAAATAGTGCCGCTTTCTGCAAAATCACTGAAAGGTATATACAATTAATTTGTTTAAATTTAATCACTACTTTTTTTTTCCCTTTATTAAATGCAATTTACAATTTGCAACTTATTAACAACGCTCGTTGCACGCCAGACGTAAGTAGCTACGCATAAATAATTCAACAAACTAGGTGAACCAGTAGTTAAATTTATTCATTCAAATGAGCTTATTTATTTATAAAAACGCGGCCGCCGTACTCAAATTTAACCCGAAGAAGCGCGCATCTTCTCCACGCTTTTAGTATTGCATCACCCCAAACTGAAATGGCCATCGAGGTTGAGGTTGCATCATTTCTTGCCGAAATTTTATTTTTGTTTAATTCGCGCGAAACGTTTCGATTTTACTCCGGGTATTAAATAATTAATTCATCATTGATTTCGGTGTTGAACCACGTGCCGCCCATGTGGCATCGTTCGCGGCTTAACATCTGACGCAATTCCGCAGTTAAAACCCATTTTTTCGTTTCACGTTGTACGTACTTTTTTAGGAAACAATATTGAAAGAATTCACTACTTCGCGAATGAAGCTTAAAATAGTGTCCGAGATATAAATTTAATTTTACGCTGAGTGATTCACGCGTACGCGATTACCGCCAAAAGTAATCAAAATTTATTATTAGGATGTTTCATGTAATAATGGTGAGAAATTTGCGCGAAAAGAGCATTAAAATCAACGAAATTGCAGATATTATTTTTGTGTTTTTCAAAACCGTGGTGGAAAATAAGAAATCCTCTAAGGGACGAGTCATTTCCTCCTCGGTCACAATTTTTAATTTCAATTTTACCACGTTCAATTTTTAATTTTTAATAAATATCGTAATTAAACGCCTGAGATATAAAACAAAAAAAAAACCAAAACAGCAACATAGGTCAGTTTTTATAAAGTCATTGGAAAAATGAAAAATGTTATTTATTTACTATTGCATCACCTCACCGATGTCATCATAAAAAAGAGTTGCGTCATTATCCTTTCAATAAAGGCGCCGCGTTTTACGGATAGTCAAAGGACGAACGCGCAGGTCGTGGATATTGCGTCACCTGAACGGAAAACTATAGCGTCATTGCATGTGTGTGTTGTACTACAGTTTATAATTTATAATAGGGATCCTCACTTGTGTTTATAATTCTGTAAACCTGTTTGTTTCTTATAAATTAATTTAAAATTCAAAAGTATATTCAAATTTTCGCGAATCATCGTGAGTTATCCCATTACTTTACTTTTACGTCATAGCGTTATTTTTTTCATGAAATTTATAGATAGTTTATTTTAGTGCTACTTATTGCCCATTCCTATCGTGACTTGCATGTATTGAGATTACTGATGTGTCTGGAATTGTTTTGAAACTTTGAAAAATTGATACTACTTGAAATTTTTCATTCATTTTGAGAACTTTTTACTGAAAAGTAGTTCTTTTTTCTTTCAAATAGTTTTTATTGATAACGTTGTACTTTATGAATCCCAAATGAGATTGATAATCATTAAGAAACCAAAATAGAAAAAAGTATGGGGCGAGAAATTCAAATGCCCCTCAAGTATTTATGAACGCTCTGTATATCGTGCCAAATTTATAGTGCGTCCCAACCTTACGGTGCAGTACAGCGCTTACGGGTGACACCTTTGGAAAGAGATGGGGTTAATGCACGAATACTAAAGATAGTAAGAAAGGCATGATTGTGTACTGCACCGTAAGGTTGGGATGACCTATAGTAGTTTAGTAGTTTTTTTCAGATAGTTTTTATTGATTACATTGTATTTTACGAATCCTAAATGAGTTTCATAAAGTAATCATTAAGGAACCAAAATAGAAAAAAAAATAGTATGAGGCGGGAAATTCAAATGTCTCTCAATCATTTATGAATGCTCTGTGTATCGTGCCAAATTTAGGTTTTTTTTTTGTCAATATCAAAATTATACGGTTTCTGTTAGAACACTGCTTTTATCACTAAGGCCCAGTTTTACAATCGTGGAATAAGGACGGAATAACTGTTCGCCGAATGTCCTTTAATGTTCCTCCATATCTACGTCACACCTACGTCACGTTATTCTAAGAATAATGCTTATCCGATTGTAAAATCGAGCGTAAATGTGGAACAGAAATTTTTGAAATTTCTTAATATTCAGATAGATAACGGGTACCAACATCAGAAATACGTATTTGACAGGTATTATAAAGAGTGTTTTTTAAATCTGGCGTCGAAGTTGGCCATGAAAATTTCATTGTGAACCATCATCGTCATGACAGTTGTTAATTTGACGTTTGAACTTTGCTTTCGAGGTTTCGAACTTAACAGTACAATAGGACAACACAAGAATGTAATGTATTGTAATAAACGAAAAACGACAATAAGAATGAGATCTATTGTAACAATGAAAACAGATAATAAGAAAATAAGATTTACAACAAATAATCAAAATTGTGGTGTGTTCACAATAAGCACCTTGTCACGGCCAACTTCGACGCCAAATTTAAAAAAAACACTCGTTAGAAAAAAAAACGGAATATAATAGTAGTAGGTTTTATTGATCACATTGTACTCTACGAATCCTAAATAAGTTTCATAAAGTAATCATTAAGCAACCAAAATAGAAAAAAAATAGTATGAGGTGGGATATTCAAATGCCTCTCAAATATTTATGAACGCTCTGTATGTCGAGCCAAATTAGGTAGAAGTAGTTTTTTTCAGATAGCTTTTATTGATCACATTGTACTTTACGTATCCTAAATGAGTTTCATAAAGTAATCACTAAGGCACCAAAATAGAAAAAAAAAATAGTATGAGGCGGGAAATTCAAATGCGTTTCAATCATTTATGATTGCACTCTATATCGTGTCGAATTTAATTTGCACAGAATTATCGTATATCTTGTATATCGTGTGAATACTTGCAAATTTATTACATAATTACAATTGTACATGCAAATATTTGTTTAGTGCAGTATGCGGAAATTAAATATTAAATTTAAACATGTTAAAGCCTTTGCCTATTTGCATTGCGTTAAATTAATTAAAACGCTAATAACCGGTGGTTTTACTTAAAATATAATGTATGTGCATACATTTTAAGCACAGATAAGAAACGTTTCATTTATCTATTGAAACAAAAACGTTCTTCATATTTTATTGGTGCCATGGGGAAAACAAAGTTTAATTTTCAAAAATAATTCCAAATTGTAACTGAACCTAATGTTTCGTGAGGATAAAAAAAATCGTTCAGTTCAAGGTATCACGAAATAACGCACGTGTTTCCATATTATCTTTTAATGAGGTCGAACATTACTTTCATAATTACAAAGTAAGTACATAGCTGCGTAGGTAAAAGAAAATTTTTGGCTTTCTTCTACGTCTTTGATTATAAGTATCTTTAATCTTTAAGCAGAGTGATGTTATAGTTTATCTAAATGGATGTCGCCGGTAATTAATTAATTAAAATCAAGATAAGATTTAGACACTTGATTTATTAGGTATGTCGAGATGTTATTTTAAGCTGCTTCCTGTGATCAAAGGGGTGGTAATGTGATGGTATTTAAACAGAAAACGTTGTGTACGTGTAAAGCCAAAACTAAAAATAATATACAGTCACATCCAACTAAATGTCTTTTGTAATACGAGTACAATCCCTTTTGTTCTTGCTAGTAAATAAGATAAAAATCCTTCGTGAACATAACTTTTGACGTTACAGTAGAATTCGCCGTTTTTTTTTGTACTTATCACTTATCGCAACGTGGTGCTTATCTATGAAATAATCTTTTGTAACCTTTATATGCAAAACCCAGATAAAAATATATTAAAATATTCGTCTTGCAACGCAGGCAAATGTAAATCATTGAAAGAAAGGGGTTTTAATAAATACGACCTCATGATATGCGCGCTATCGATTTAATGTATGGTTTTATGTACTTTGCTGAAACCAATAAAACTAACCGCGTTTATTTATGTGAAAACACTGTTGCGTCAGCATCACCTATGATTGTTGTAATTGTAACGTTACGGATTTTCATAAACACGTTCCAAAGTATGTAATGAGTTTTTGATTTTGAGTTGATGTTGAATGTTTCGATGTGGGTTTTCCCTTTGCACGGCATTTTTGTGGTAATTATATAATTTGAAATGAAACTAAACACAATTTATACATACGGGACATACATGATGCCTATCTTCATAGATTTAGCATTTCTTTTACATTTTATACAAACAACTATTGGCACCTTTTAATTAGCAGTTAATTTACCAAGGTAGAGATTGCATATGTACTTATATCTTATGTTATGTTGTACATAGGTATATACATGCATATAATTAGCGTCATTGTTCAAGTGAATACATATATAATTTTAAGAAAATTAGCAACTTGCCAGTTTTTCTGAAAGTTAAGGAAAGTTTGTTTTATTTATACTCGTCTATTATACGACTCATTAACTATTGGATATTTTTCTTTGTGACAACCTCCTTTGTTGATCAATGATCAGAAAGAAGAAAATATTCGAAACCGAACAAAACAAATTTCACTTTGCGTGTACGTAATTGAAACACAAAAAATAAAATTATCAGCAACATCTGGCCCTTGATTAACATTGAATAACGTAAGCGCAATAAATCACGGTAAACGCAAACGCGATAAACGCCCAAATTACATAAAATTCATTTAAATTTTATTGTAATCATCGGACAGTGCACAAACAAATATTTGTTCTTAATTAATAACGAATGCATCATGCTTCATGCTATTCTTGGGGTTCGCGTCTTAGTAACCGCCATGTAAACAAACTGAAAGTATGAAAACTCGGATAATGCAGGTCAGTGTTTAATAAAAGGATCGATCCACTTTTAAAAGAAAGGAGAAAGACAATTGTCAGTTATTATATATCTATTATTAGTTATTACTTATTACCGAATACATTTCCCGCAATAAACTACTAATTAATCTAAATTGAGGAAAGTAATTCTGATTCACGTACATTTGTGTTTATGTTTTGCATTATCTAATTTGTACATAATTTGCACCCTGTATGTAGTCCTGCTTTAAATTTGATTTTATTTAGACTCTTATTTTTGGTATACATATAAAATATGTATGTATATGAAAATTAATATTGAGATTGAGTCACTTTAATTACGAAGGAACTCGGTGTTCAATATTTTGCAGTTTATTTCAGGGCACCCTATATAACTCTTATTTTGCAATGCGCAAAACAAAACCAACAAATAAATCTGCATTTCCAGCTTTTTTTTAACAAACGGTTGATTACAATTGTTAATATGAACTATTATTTTTCATGCGGTAGAGTTATTTATTAATAGCAACTGGCTGAAGTTACCAAGCCGACACAGGATACTATTGTTTTGAAATATTTAATAATTAAATTATCATCAAGAACGATAAGAAATATTCCATTACAGGCTCGTGAAAGAGTTCTAAAATAAAATCCTTGCTCATACAACTCATTCTATTTGATTATTTTAATTAGTGAGCATTTATGTCTTTAGAAAAGAATAATCCTTTTTTGTTGGTTTTTTTTCGCTTTAAATTTATGTAGGGGGCAAGGTAGCTACCTAATAACAGGTTTGGATTTATAAGTACAATCTAGGGCTAAAAATTAGTGAAAACATGAGTTCGAAGTATCTAGGTTTCATGCTTTAACGATCGTCTTAATACGTTATTCATTACTTTCGATTTCAATATACCAGCTGCCTTTTATAAATAATACAACCGTACACGTAGTACAATAATAGCTACAGGTACAAATACAAACATACACATACAGTAACAAACTTAAATAAATCATTTTATTTTCCTCGAGTACTTTGCCATATTTCAAATTTCAACCCACTTATAATTTTACTACATGTTTTAATTTAATTTAACTTTGACTGTTCTCAGTTGTCAATTTTCGTAGCAAGTAATTACCGCAGTTGCAGCTGCAATAACAAATGCGTGGGTAACTTGATACTTCTTGCAGGAAGCCCTAACACTCTCCCCTCGTCACTTCTCGTCTGTTATCACTAAGGATCGGAATGTTGTAAACACATTTCTACCGCATGGTTGTACAATTATTTTGACAACAAACGAGCATGCGAAAGTCATGGAAACTTTGCAGATTTAAACAGAATTTCTATCTTTCAAAATAGAAAAGATAGCAACAAATAGAACACCCGATATAATTTGATAATGTTACCTTATCAGGGAAGAGAAGTTTCTGATTTGTTTGTTTTATACACTTTACAAATGCATACAGAGGGTCGATAAGAAAATATATTTAAGTGCCGCAGATAAAACTATTTTTTGACTGAAGTTATTTATTAAAAAATTGTAGCATTTTTAGAAAGCATCTCAAACGCATAAAATTAATAATTTTGCTTTTTTATTGTGTGTGCAATAGGGGCTTGCTTCTCGTATACAAGTACTGTAAACTTTATTTAATTTTTTTAATAAAGCTTTGCTTTTCTCAGTTTTTTGGATCATCCCTCGTATATAAATAAATTGAAAATTAATTAGAATTTTCCAGTGAAATTTATTTAGTTGAAAAGGAGTCTACGTGCTAATTCTTTTGTAGATATACTTATTGTTTAAAGAAAATCTGTGATTTCACATCAGACTTCCCGAGAAGCTACGGACCTCACTCATTTGTTATAAAAAGTAGTAAGCAAAAAAAAAGATCTGTTTAGAGTAGGTGGTGCAAAGAAAATGTATGTCTGTGATTAACTGAATTAATTAATGAACTGTCAAATTTATTGACTTTTTATTTAATCACCGCCTACATCATAATGCACCGTCTACTCTAATCTGATTCTTTTGCTGACGGGTTATTATCAAGGGAGACTGGATTGAAGACGCGCAAATTTTCCGCCATTTATGCAAACTAAGTTTTCCACGTGTCGCCGCAGATATAATTAGCAAAGTAATCGAGCTGCATATGCAAATTAGTTGTGGTATGCATGCAGTGCTTACGTGAATGTAAAACCGCGTCCTGCAATTACGTAATAAATACATCAACGTGCTCCTAATGTTTTCACAAGTTAAACACAAAACCATCACATTCCTAGAAAACTTTTAAAAAGTACAATGGAAAATTAAATTTCAAACTTTTAGTATTTTACAAATGCATGAAGAGGAGTGCAAGCTTCACCCTTGCACTCCTCTTCCAAAAGCGAGAAATGTATTTTTATTTATAAAATTAAAAATGAAAACGTCACCATTTTTAAAAGTGAAAACGTCACCATTTTTAAAAGTGAAAACAAAACTGTTCGTTAATGTTTATTTAAATTGAAGTTTTGTGCAGATGTAATCCAATTACTACACTAACTTATTACAATTAGTGTGAATTCGTATAATTGCAAGTGAATTGAAAGCCTAGCAAAAAAAGGAGTCAATGTCTGCTCTGCTAGAAAATTACCGTTGTGGCTTTCACGTCACGGTAAATAACGTGATCTTGAAAGGATTCTAAATACCAATCCCGCAAATGTATTTGCTCAACTTGTGACAGAAAATATTTGTGGGGATTGCAAAATATGTACCTATTGGCTATCATGAACAAATTTCCTTTTGGTATGGCGTAATAATAAGTACCTCCTTATCGGAATTTATTTATTTAATTGCTACTACAACGTACAGATGTGTTCAAAAAGGTGTTGTACAGATACGTATTAAATATCTTTGGTTGTAAGCGACAATTGGTTTTTCTATTTTTGTGTTCAATAATATTATTATTGCCAGAAACCGTATGTGTAACAAAACTTGTACAACAATTTTTTGAACTTCATCATGAATGCGCATACAAGTTTACACAGTACAAATTATGTACAACATTTTTTTGAACACGACTGTACGTTTTTAGGCCCACACATGGTCCTTTATCAAGTGGATTGGGAATTTTGGGGTACAAACTTTATTTCTAGCTGTTTTTAATTTGTTTCCAGATCGTTCCTCTGTTTACCAAAATTTTCTTTGTTGTTTCGTTTCATGTCTTGCTTGGTCTCTTCCTCTTTTCTTGTTTGACGTTCCAGAAAATATTTCCTTCTTCAATAAATTTCCCAGTAGGTTTCAGTTCTTATTTGAATTCTATTTTTTTTTTTTTGTAATTTTCTCAAGTATTTCATTTCCACGGCTTGTGTCTTTGCTGTTGTTTGATCAGCGTTCAAGTACAAATTAGAACATACAGAGACTGTAATACATTATTATTGTACCACAATGAATTTATAATAATTACGTAGTTAAGAATTCCAGTATAATTACAAACTACTATGACTCTTAAATTTGGCTTCTTTACAACATGTTTATGTTCAATGTTCAAATCGAACCGGTTTCTACACGTCGAGAAGATAAAACAGTTTGTTATTATGTAAATTTTCGGGTAAACAATTCGAAACAAAGAATCTTGCAGGTATTTGTTTGCTTGCAAGCGACCGTCTTTAAATTCTGCATGAAATTTATTTTAATCTTGCTTTGTGTTTCCAAATTCAAAGGGAAAGCCTAGTTGGTACACACTTGCAAAAATGGAAAATGAAACTAAACTGAAATATTATTTGCAGAAGCATTATTTCGTGCTCAAACTAATAGAAAAAACCTTCACATAACGGGTCTTCAAGAAAAAAATACCTAATAGTTAGCCTTGGAAAAAATCGTATGTCGTAACTTGCATAATCAATTCACGTTTAACTGCGCCATCTCTGTAAATTTTCTCAAACTAAAAATTTTTACCGCTAAATTCGAATTACCGTTGATTTCTCCTTAATTTTCACGTAAGAAACAAATAATGTGTGATGATTCAAAAAGAAACTTACATGAATAAAAAACTTTGGTGACGCCATCTCTATAATCGTTTCTGGAAATGTAAATCGTAATTAAAAATTTACCTATTTTTAGTATGTATGTATTATAATTTTCAGATAATAATTAAGGTATAAGTAATCTTAATTAGGTTATTGAAAAATCTGAGTCAGCTAGTAGGAATATATTTTTGAAAATTACCGACCGGTTTCGCCCAAAGGGGCATTATCAAGTGTAAGCTAATTATTGACGTTCCATTGCGGGCAGCGACACAAGTTTGTGTCAGGTTTCAGTTTTTAGGTTAAAGTCGTTAGACGTCAAAAATGATGCAGTGGTGAATCAAGCTACGGCATGAATTTTATTTTCCATAACCACACACATGGTATTTTTCAAGCAATACATATAGTTGCGCCATCTATTCAAATTTTCTCAAACCAAATGTTTTAAGCGCCAAATTCAAATCACTGAGGATTACTTTTTGTTGATTTTCAGCAATAATTCAGATAAAAATTTGGATTGCATGTCTTAGCTTGATTGGAAAATAAATTATTGCACTCCTTGAGGTTATTTTAAAGTTAAGCTGAGACATGCCGTCCAAATTTTATGGCAAGGGTTGATAAAAAATTTAATAAATCATTCGGTACAATGATGTATTCATTAAAAATGTTTAAAAAAAAAAACTAAATACGTTTTCAATTGAATTCGCTAATGTGCACTCAGTTAGTTTGAATCAGTATAGTTTTTTTTTATTAAACGGGACTCTTTATGTAAGAGGGAATTTTTTTTATCTAAAAAGGGATTTTTTTTGTTGACGGGAAGGGAATTTTCGTTTCAGTGATTTTACTTTTTAAATGGCAGGTTTAATAAACGAAGGGAAAAATATAGGTATAGTTTCATAAGAGAAGAGTGATAAATAAAGCGCGCCTGGTGTTGCATCATCACATCATCAGACTTAAGAATCATAACTCCGTCCTTTTTTCTCATTCACCGTTACAAAAAAACAATACTGAAATCATTATCGGTTGTAACTTCGGCGATTGATTACGCAGAGCTCAAGTTCCGTGATTTTCATATTAATAGGAAACATATACGGATTAATCGAAAAGAATAGGTAGCCATACACCAGCATTCAATCATGTCATTCTTTCCTTCGACACTCTTTCCCTTCAAGAAATTGAAATGAAACAAATCCTGTATTATTGTATTAGTGGGTTAGAACAGGATTTGTTTCGTTTCAATTTCTTGAAGGGAAAGAGTGTCGAAGGAAAGAATGACATGATTGAATGCTGGTGTATGCCTACCTAATGAAGTGTAAAATATTCCAGAATTAAGGAAAAAAAAAGGAGTTGCTAAAAATAATATTAACTTTTCTTGTGGAGGTATGTACTATGCCCGCCAAAAAAAATCAAAGACAACTCTACATAATCATGCGCTTTTGAGTTATTCCATTAGTTTAAATGCAGCTTTAGAACTTGTTCTATGGTAATGTAAAAAACACAGAAATAAATAAACAAATGACTTTTTTACCAATATTTCGTCGTATTTACAATAGTACAGATTTTTTTTGTCGGGCATAGTACATACTTTAATCTCTTTGGCATATTTTAAACAAAAACGTTTGCTGGCAGTAATGTAAGTTACCAAACTAACCAAGCAACAGTTTCACACTCCAATTACTTAAAATATTGTTAGTATGTTGTGATTGCATAATAACTTCATTTTACGGTCGTCAGGAACTCGTGCTATTTTTGAAATTTTGGCAAACCGACTCTGAATGCACATGCAAGGAATTCGTAGTAGTGAAAGTCTTCGGTATAAATAAACACACAGGCATTCGGAAGTAAAGCAAAATTTTAAGAAGACAACGGAACGATTTTATTTATTCGACAAAACATTTTCGTTCGCGTACTAAAGATAGCATATCTTAAAAATAAATAAATAATAAATGCCTGTGTGTACATACATATGTTCAAAAATAATCAGTTGTAATAATTTGCCTTGATGGACCAATTTCGTCATTTATCTCATTTGGAAACAAGCAGATTGCCACTTGAATAATTCTCGGACGATATTTAATTTCGTTTATTGTTTACAATTTAATTTATGTAAAACATGCGATATTTTATCTGTACGTTCAGCTTGAGGACGACCTTATTTTGATTTTGAAGCTGATGGAGGAGTTAAATTTGTTTACGTATGTTATATAATCGAGGTAATTTGTTCCAAAAATATTGAAAATGAAAGCAAAAAAAAGGTCTCAATGCCAAACAGTGGTCCTAGTTTGACGCAGAAACTACCGAAACACACTTCTCTACGCAATGGAAATATTCATGATTTGGCAAAACAATCAGAACAAATAAAAAAGATATTTAAGTGATTAGAAATAGTTAGGGTCCTTCGATTTGATTGACGATTAACTTATGTAGTAGAGTAGTCGGAAAATGTGAAGGACCTGTGGGCGTAGCTTATCTCCGAGGAATTGTCGTTATATATTTTATTATTTACCTTACTGAAACATGAAACATCAACAATAAAACACGATGTTAACCTATAACACAACACCCCTCGTTTTCGCAAAGACTCAAATCTGTATTCTGTGCTGGTCACGTCACAGGTCCTTCATATTTTCCGACTACTCTAGAGTTTGGAGACACAGTGCACGATTCCATTTGACTGCTGATGTGCCCAAAGATTATTTCAGACAATAAATAAACACTCGGTGATCTAGAGACTTATAGATAATTTGGACGGCCGACAAATGTACATTCAAAGTACGGTGTCAAAGGGCAAAAGCAGTCATATCTAAAATCCGTTATTCTGCGTCTTGTGTACATACGAATCTAAACAATAATATCATCTGTAAAATTAAGAATGTAAATGACCCAAACAAGAAGCAGAGTACAAAATTAGCACAAAAATAACTCCATCCATTTATTTCATATGTGATCCGGTTTTGCACTCAACGCACCAGTAAACTATTTTTTTTTACTTAAAGTAACGACAGACACATCCTAATTAGACATCCTTCGACTTTCTTGCCGAGACAAGAATCTGAAAATGGGTAAACGTGGTAGGATGTATGCAATTACACGTTATCCGTACCAATTGCCTTAATTGCAATATAACTAACTTTTCCGGTATTATTATAATTAAACAACCAACGATGAAATAATGAAAAAATAAAATAATAGGGCAATGAAAGTCGTACCTAAAAGAAAAGTGTCATTTTAAACTTAATCAATTACCTCGTGTTATAACTTCACACAGACGAATAACGAAGTTATGTAATTGAGACGTTTGAATTATTCATTGAGCAGAAATGAATCTGTGCAAATTAAACTCGTAAGTTATCGCATTAATTTTATTGAGGTCCTGTCTAGTCGTTTTTGTAATGAATGACTTGTTACAGATTAGCCGATTAGATGGCCCAGGTATAAATAAGTCAAGGCTAGGGCATTTATTAATATTTTTGAAATATTACGAAGAAGAGAAGAGGACGGTGTAGAACCAGCCTACATTTGCAATTTCATTTCATTATCATTATCTACATGTGTGCATAGAATTATCGAAAAATACATACATACTTGATTTATTGACTTCTGAATTTTCAAAATATTATTAAATTAAAAACTGATTTGAACTGAGCGACATAGTGATGACAGCTTGCTTTTGTTCTCCGTGCCCAAGCCTTATGTAATAACATTTTGGAACACGTGGTATATTTATATCATGATTCGTGTTTTATTTTTCGTTTTCTTTACATTTATCAATATTCAACAAAAAGAAAATTCAACACGGTCTAATTTAATAAGTCAAGGTTTTCACGGGTCAAAAAGTTCTAGTCACAAGATTGTGATATGCGAAGATGTGATAGCCTAAATTCCTTGACGTAAAAAGAGCAGATCTTCGGAATTTAAATCTTTTAAATTTGCCCCGCGACTTTTTCAATCAGTGCAAAAATAAAGCGGAGGTTACGTCACGAGACGTGTGTTTCGAAATTCAAAACAAAACGTGCGGTAGCGTAACCTCTGACTTGTTTATCTTGTCTTTTTTTTTCTCCACAAAAGAACGCGCAAAATGGGAGTTTGCGTCACTGAAGTACCACACATTCAAATCCAAGTACAGAGGCGACACGTGCTCGGAACTATAAATAAAAAAAGCAAAACAAAGCCAATAACTTTGGACACAAATAGTTTCACTCGATGCACTTGCTCAAAATTCTTAGAAGGAATCAAGTTGTGGAGGAGTTTGTTGATCGGGTACGTCTGTTTCAGGGCAACAGGAAAAGGATCAGTAAAATTGCGTAAGGAAAAGAAAATTGAAGAAAATGGGCAAGGATAACTATTCTGCAGAAATGGTGAGTCATTTTTTAATTAATTTATACTTTCGGATTTATTTATATTCATGCTTGACTCCTTTTTTAATAACATACTCTTTAAGACCTCCCTGTTTTCAGGTATGTATAGAAAAAATGATTCAAGTAAAAATTTCTATTGCATGCCATATTCCATACTGCATCACGTCGGAGGAAATTAAATCCTCTCTTTAGACCGTCTTCATTCTCCATCTTCTAATTTTATGTAATTCCGAATAAAAAAAATGGAAGGAAGTCGGTCATTTTGAAGAATGAGGAAGTAACGTTAGTATATTAACAAAGAGAACTTCTGCCTTTTTGGTTTTACAAAAACTATACGAGTTATTTCTCACTTTAGAATTCTATATGTATAGGAATTGGAAATGATGATAATAAAAAAGTAAACAAGTCCAAATTCTGTAGAACTTGCATCGGAAATTTCTTATAAATTTCGCTTGAAAAATAGAAATTAGTGTCGTTAGCAAACTGTCGAGTCATTTACTGCCTCTTCTCAGAAGTGTTTTCCAATAATTACACATTTGCAATAAAATTTACATAATTTACTCGAATAGAGTTCTATTTTTAATCATAGGTGTAAATTACTACATAATAATAATCGAAGACCAAAGTGTTTTATTTGTATGTACAGGGCAAGGCAAGAAAATTCACAATAAAATATTCTTATCAACTAACTTACACCTAAACTCGTCTACATTCTTTTTCTCGAATGGGCTAAGTCATTATTTATATAAACTTTATAAAAAAATTTCTGCAAATCGGTTTTGATTGCAGCGGATTCCTCGAGCAGGCTCTGTACAGCTGTTTCAGGACTATAGTTGGGCCTTCGTCAATGTCAGGTCAACAAGCGATCGAAAGATGTCGCTACTTAAATGTCCATAAACTTTATAATTAAGAAATATATGGGGACACCCCAAATGCGTTGGCACGATGTAAACACAGCGTTCTTTTGTTATAAACAAAATTAATATTTATTTCAAGAAACTTTGAGGCAGAATACTGACTTAACGAAATACTTTTGGATCTAGAATTCGTTTTAATTTTTGTATAGAAGAAAGGGTCAAGATTATTTTGTTGTTTGTTGCTAGATTGACCATATTTATAGCTGGGTTGGGAGCAAGATATGAATTTGATTTGAAAAAAATTATTGCCTTATCAACACTGAGTTGGATTAAATCGTCTTCTTTTGAGCCCACGCCCACCTGTATAATCGATATTATGGTTAAATCAATTGCAAATGACTACTAATACGTCATCAAATGAATACGTCTACTTACCGATCACCCTGTATAGTTCCTTATCTACTACTACCTACTACATATAATGCTGATGTGTTTTTGTACATTATTATTATTTTTTTATTGCAGGTTAACAATGCCACAACAAATGGTCCCTCGGAAATCGATACGTTTTTACCTGGCGAAAAGTATATAAACGGCACAAAGTGAGTAATGAGGAAAACATGATTAACAAATGCAAAGAAAAAAAATGACGTGATCTTAAGACCACATTATCTGAAGAATGACTTTCAAAAACTATAATGATAATGAAGCCAATATTTATTAAACAACGTTTAAAAAATCGCTAATCTCTGTGCTGTCACAAGTAATTAAGTGTATTGCATGAATAATCTTTAAATTAGTAGTATAATTTTAAAAAAATGTTTATTATTTTAAGTATGTTGACAGATACATTATGAAAAGTAAACTCTAAATAGGATTTGTTTATGTTTGCCATTATTTTACAAACTTGCAACTTGCAATAAAAAAATTTTATATCTGCGTATTTCTTATTGTCTGTTGAGTAACTTAAGACACATTACTTGTATTATTTAAATTAAAATAACGTCAGTTTAAATATTTTCCTTTTAATTACCGTAAACCGATTTTTTTTAGAAATAATTCTTATTTAACTTTTTTATTTATGTATGTATTTGTAAAACTAATTAACACGCAGTTTACTTTCGTGTAGATATGAAATCACGAAAGGATACGACTCCGAAGCAGCTAAAGCCCTCAATGGGGACTTTGATCCTTTTAAAGATAGACACCTCGAGCATCCTGTTTCGTAAGTAAAACTTTATTTATTTTATATTTTAAGTTTGCTTGAACTTTGACTGCCAAATAAAATCTACGATGTGGGAAGACTTAAACAAAAAAAAAAGACGCAGTACGCAGTATCGTTGCACAAATAAAATTTAATCCTGTGTGACACTTTTGTTTAAAAAGTGTCTGCGAATTTATTACGTACCTAATAATTTACGAACTGTTTAATACAACTGCTCTATGATAAATATGTATTTAGTTAGTAAAGTAAAATTCGTTCGTAAGGTACCAAATCTTGATAAAATTTACTCCTATTATTTTTTTAAGTGCACAACAAACTTTTAAATTTTATTTTGATATGTATATAGGCTGACCCAAGATAAGTACATATAACAAAATATGTAGTATCAAATAGTTTTTTTGCTGTTGAGCTATATTTCTTAGTTAGAATATAAATAGAAGTCATAGTACGCCAAAACAAAATATTTGTAAGAATAAGAAAATTAAAAAAAAAAAACTTTCGCAGGATAATTTTTTTATTTGTTAAATGCAACAAACTCTCAGCCAGGACTATTAAATTCAGCACATATACAATCCAGCACGTGGCATTCGACTGTGAATCGAACTGCAGCCAACCTACGACACTCCTGCTCTATAAAAACAGGATAATACAGGATCGGAGTTAAAAATATCACCAAGGGTATCGCACGCTTAATTTGCTTGGCATTTTTCGTGCAGTAATAAAATAATTAAGTACGCATCTTTTTTTTTAAATAAAAACTCTAGATCAGATCTTTGAGTACCTATACATTGTAATATGTAAAGATATCTGCAAAAAAAAAGTTGGCATTTTATTTTGATAACATAAACACAACCTGGCCTCGTGATTAATGCTGTCACATGGGATTTGTATCGGTCGAATTCTTGAATGAATTTCGGCGTTGCATACATATAACATAAGTAAACAAGTTTGTGAGTGTTGTTTGTTTATTTTTGAATGTTATATGCATACATTGAAATTTGATTTGTGTTGTTAAACATCCAAATAAAAACATTTTATATTTGTTGATATTGCCGACTGTCCATAATTAGTAATTAGGTACCTATATTAATTATTGTAACGTGGTAAGTAATAATATAGTAATTATATTAATAATTATATTAATAATTAATATAGTAATAATACTTCCTAATTTGTTTTAAATTTTATAGCTATCGGTTTCGATAATATATCTTATCGGGCTGCTATCGTCAAAAAATTGTTAAACTCAACCATCATTGGAGTAGAGGGTGGAATATCAATGATATCCCTAATACTATTATCGGACTTCGGACATTTCGGAGCGTTGCCATGGTTACGCAAGACGAGGACCAATGAAAAATTCCCATTCATTGCGTAGCCAACGCTCCGAAATGTCCGAAGTCTGACTATTATAATAAATTAAATTATGTAATTTCTTATTTATTAATTTTTTTTATAAAAAAATCTAACGAATTTACGTCAGTGTACAGGATGCATGCGAAAAGCATATTAAGACGGTGCGTGTAGCACAAACTCTACTCGGACACACCTCTACTCTTTACTAAAACTGCGATCTTGACCTTAAACACTCGCCTTTTGCATGAATTACTTTCATTTTTTTCTACGTTAGAAAGCTTTAATATTTATCGAATACATTTATACGTACATGTACCTATACATAAAACGGAACGCGAAAATCGAAAGGAGATCAAAATTATTACAAAAGCAAGAAAATATAATTGTGAAGACCTACACAAATAAAATGTAGTCAAATGTGTCTGAATTATAAAAATAAAGGAATTAAAAGACAAAATAAAAATTGAAGAGGAAAGACAAATAAGAGAACTGAAACAAAAAATTATAAAAATAATCTTCGCCAAGAAAATCAGTTTACTTCAGAGCATTCTGCATATTAGGGTGAGCCGGGACGTCCCGTTTTTAGGACACTGTTAGAGACTAAGGCCCAATTTTACAATCGTGGAATAAGAACGGAATAACTGTGCGACAAATATCCTTTAATGTTCCTCCATATCTACGTCACGTTATACCAACAATAGTGCTTATCCGACGATTGTAAAATCGTGTCTTGATTATGGAAGAAACTAAGAGCGCTTAAAAGAATAAATTAATTCATCGTCACAAATAAGGAAAAGGAAAAAGAATAATAAGTAGGTACCTAATAAAAAATTAAAACTAAAAAAAAAAAAAATAATCGTAAACATTCGAAATGTAATGGTACTTCGAAATTCACAAAGAAAAAAAAAGAGAAAAGAAAGCAAATCACAATCGCAACATTTACGAAAAAAAAAACAGGAAAAATCGAAGCCACATTTTTGATTATTTAATTTTTGAAAAATGGTAAACAATAAAAAAATAAAAAATATGTTTAAGAACGGAAAGGAAGAGAAACACAGATATCTGAAAAGAAATTTCTTAATTTGTGTAAAATAGTAAACAATAAAAAGAAAACAAGAAAAAAATGAAGTAAGTTTTCGACGACTCAAAAAACCCAATCGAAATGAGGAAAAGAAAACGAAAATTTCTAAAGAAAGAAAAATAAAAGACGTAACATTTGCGAAAGATCGAGGAGCGCAGAAAATGTTTGTTCATTTAATTTTATTTTAACATAGATAACAAATAGAAACAAAAAAGAAAAACATTTTCGACTCTTGGTGAAATAGAATCGGAATAGAAAAGGAAATGAAGAAAAGGAAAAACAAGTGACGATCGTAAATTTTATGAAAGCGAAAAGACAGAAAAACAAACGACGATCGTTTTTGTCACCATTCTTTTCAATTTTATTTATTTATTTATCTATTAAATTGTGTTGTATTGCGAAAGAAAATGTGTGTAAACAGAGAAGAAAAAATGTTTGATTTCAAACAAAAACGGCAACAACAAAAAAGAAAATTTCCAAAACTGTCAGGAATATCTGAAGGAGAATTCAAATTCAGAAGCAGTCGATAAACAAATAATGATGAAACAAAAAAAAACAAAAAGAAACAGAAATTTTGTGTTCATACCTAAACAAATTCATTTCTATTTATTATTATTATCATTATTTTATTTGTTTAAAACCTTTCATAAATACATAGTAGAAATTCATTTTTTCAGTGGTGGCAACTTAGTAAATTGTTACTCACTAATTGCTGCCACTGTAATGTCTTTGGACTTAGTGGCGAGCTAAAGATTATCTTAATACTTTTTTCACATTTTAATTAGGATATTTTATTATAAGTTATTATTATTATATTTATAATTAAAGCTTTGTTATTATGATAATTAAGGTTGAATATGTCAACCATTATTATAGTCAATTTAAGTTTAATAAATTGTTTATTAAAAAAAGAATCGAACGTCAAATCGGGATGATACTGTTTTTAACAGCAAAAACGATGTTTGTCTCTAAAAGAATGCGAAGTTTGAAAATTGGTGAGTTGGTAACACTGTCTAAAAGGGTCTTAAGTGTGTAGAATACAGTATTCATTTTAATTTATTTTATAGTAAGTAAAAGTAAAATAAAACTGTTACCTAAAGATATTTAATTATTTTTTAATGAATGTAGATCATTCTTTAATACAGGGTGTTTCATAAACTCGAGGTGAAAATTAAGAGGAACGGGTACGCATTGATATTTTAGTAAAAAATATAAAATAAAATGTTTGCCTTATTTATAGCATTAAGTTATGAAACAATTGCATTTAAACAAAACGAATTTTTTTATATAATTTATTTCATGGCTTGCTACTATTTATTGAAGTTAAACATTGATCACGATATCACGATCAAAGCTCTACCGGCAAAGATTTTATTTAACATTTTTTAACCAAATTATCGCCTTAATTTTTCGTCTCGAGTTATGAAACATCCTGTGCAGTCCCGCGCATCTTAAATTGCTCCTCCTGCATGCAAACCTCACTCTTAAAACTTTGTGATACAAGGGTCATAGAACTGTCAAGTTGTGGCATTTAAGGTGCGCACGACTATACATATTTTAATATTTTGCAGTTTGATTTAGAGCTAAAAATGTGTCACATATTATTATGAATTATTTCAGTTTCCCGTAAATTACCTCTTTACAGTTGGCAATTCTAGACACACCGTCTTTTAACTTTCAAAAGTCAGGCTGACATGACTGAGAGGATTATTTAAAGGCCCTCATATTTTATATAAATATTATGTTTTGCCCCCTTTTTATAACAAAATTATTTTGATTTATCCTGAGACAATGAAAAGAACGAAACCTTCATCTGCACGCCTAAAAATCAGGTTCTAATTTTATAATAAATAACGTAAAGAGTTCAAAGTATCCTAATCAAATTTATGAGTATATACTGGAAAATTTTTGGAATTTATTAATTTTTTCCTTCTGTTTTAGTGACTGTGATACACTAACTCACCTTCTGAAAGCATCTTTAGGCACAGGAATTTTGGCGATGCCAGCCGCGTTTATGTGTTCTGGTTTGGTGCTGGGAATATTTTCTACAATCATAGTGGCAGTTATTTGCACACACTGCTCTTACATATTGGTAAGTCGCATTTGGTTTTCTTTAATCAAAAAATCAGAAATTAATTCAGTACTTTACCCAAATTGCCTCTTTCAATACAACACCTTAGAAAAAAAATATTTTTTAATCCAATTTCACATTTTATTTTATTTTTTCAAAGTATGTGATAGCCATTGTTGTACATTTTTATTTAAAATTACTTTTAAACGACATTAAACCGTTGAACGCAAAACGACAACGTTTGCCAAAGAAGCCAGGAATAGCAAAACTTTCGTTTTTGAAATACCTATACTATTTCGGGCGACATACTTAACGACAGTTTGAGAAAAGGACCTGAAAACGTGACCCTTTTTTTTATCAACCCAAAAGCGCATACTAAAAAATAAATAGAATTATTTTTTATTCCCATTAAGAAAATCTCCTCAGTGTTGATTGAATTGAAATATAATTTGTGTAATTGAGTTATTCCACTCAGACGTCTAATCAGTACGCTCTAATTTGTAATACTAGGTCATCCCCTCATGATTAGTTAATTAATTAAACGACAAAAAAGATGCCGCTTCTGTCGATAATCATCAAAGCGCCGCCGATTCTTTTAATTTTCGTATGTGCATAAAAACGCTGACCTAAAAATTGAACATTTTTATTTTCATTATTAATTATTATTTATCGATGCATCCATCTCATTGTTCTTCTCTTAACAGTGAAGTAAAGTTCATTGTAACCACGGTCGTTACATTATACATTCAATAAGTTACGTTAAATGGCAGGTGGAATTTATGACCGATAATTAACGGCCTGTATCTGCATTCGTTAACGTGTTACGAGAATTTATTACACGCGTTACATTCTCGCTGCCATTTCACTAAGTTCGAGTTAGATTCGGTTTTCGACCCACAGGTGTTTCCTGTAAACCTTGACATCATTGCCAATTTTTTTTTAAGTCAAACTTTCATACTAGATTAGGTTTGCCAGATTTGATTAATTTAGGCTCGCCTTTTTCGTATGAATATATTTTTTAAATTCTTTTTCGTTTTTGTATCTTGTGCTTAGCAAGGGGTGAGAAGACTTTCGAGATTTTTTTATTATAATTTAATTTAAGCGAATTATAATCCGAATATTCCGTGTAATCCGTGGAATGTGTAAGGCTTCAAAAAGAAAAAAAAAAATAGTGAAATTAGTTGAAATATATGTATTATAAAAGATTTATTAAAAAATGAGAGAAGAAAAACCAAAATTTCAAGTAACCATACTCACAATGAATGATTCAAAAAAGTTAATATTAATAAAAAACTTTAAAAGATACATTCGTCAATTCAAATCAAATTTTCACCTACACTCTTATCTACTGCACACTTTCAAATTTAATGTGATTAAATGAAGTGGTTTCAAGTGTTCACGTCAGATTAAAATAATTTGAAAGTATTTATTAATTTACTCACTGATTAGTGTAAATAAATTGAGAATGTCTCATAATCTCCATTAAGGTGAATCTGACCATGTTCGCATTTTCTAATCTGCAACTAATATGTATACAACCAGAAATACATGGCAGCAGTGAATAGTATACCTTAAGTAAATAAGTTATTATAAATTAATCAAAATTTTTAATATTTTTTTCTAGTGCATTGTTTTTTATGCATTATGTCACTTATGTGGGTGCAGTTTCTTAGTCTAATAATTGTTAGATCCTTAAAAACGATGTTTAAATAATTTATTTATTGTTTACATCAATAGGAGTTTAGCCCCCTCTAGAATTGCATTCTTTCTTACCGTGAAAATTTTCTTTTCATTTGC
This sequence comes from Dorcus parallelipipedus, assembly GCA_958336345.1. NCBI lineage: Eukaryota > Metazoa > Arthropoda > Insecta > Coleoptera > Lucanidae > Dorcus > Dorcus parallelipipedus. The sequence goes on along the minus strand of OY284480.1, from coordinate 28,619,440 downwards.
TGTTCATTTAGACATCGAAAATAGGAAAAAAGAAATTAGTTTAACGCACTAGAGATTTAAAAGACGCGTATTTTGATGTATTAGGGGAGACTGGGGTAACTGTGCGCACTTTTGCTTCAGACCCCCAGAATATAAGAAATAATAAAGATAATGCCACCATTTTTATTTACACAATGCTCCAGATATTTGCGGAACAAATTTCAAAGCGTAGACATCTTAAAGGGAAAAAATACAGACAATAAAAAATAAAATTCATGAGAGTGCTCCTGCGCACAGATACCCCATACACACGGGGTAATTGTACGCGGGTATGAGGTAACTTAGCGCAGTAGAATATTTCTCTTTTTAAGTATTAATATTGAAAATATGTTGAAATAAAATATTTCTCAAACATACTATATGCATATTTTGTTATAAAAAAGCATGGGTGATGCAACAAAAATAAGATTCTTTGAAAATACGTTATTTCCATTTCGGATATCGATATTAACGATAGAGCGATAATTAACCGATAACCGATATTGAAAATATGATATCGCGCACCCCTAGTTCCAACCGTTGCATGTATGCAACCATCTATAGCAGAGAATACACCTAAACCATTGTTCAGTTTTAAGTAGCAACTTCTCACATCTATGGAGGTATGTGTCAGTTACTTTTTCAGTTCAGTTACTTTTGCATAAATATAAAATTTTCGCGCGCACACTTACCCCTTCACAATGCGCACAGTTTCCCCGTACCTACATTATTTTATTGTTGTTATCACAAAATTGTAAAAAAGAATTTTTCAATAAATACCAAATGCGCAATGCATTCTTTAAATGTTACTGAATATCGTAACACAAAACTGAAATTAAAATATTTATAATTTATTTATTTACGGCTTAAGTTTTCGGAATCCAAACATACATCAAAATCTCATTGCTGCTATGACGACATACCGAACTTGATTAGTAAAGCAGATACTATTAGGGCTTTCAAAAATTAGAGTTATGGGTGGATAACATAGATTTCATGAGCAGTAATTTCTTGTAAGTCTATTACTTGAGAGATGAATGGGTGCGTACAGTTACCCCGTGCGCACACTTACCCCATTTTCCCCTAAAATTAAACATTAACAAAAAGTTCATATTAATACCGAAAAAAAGGAAAAAATTTTTTTTTTCGGTGGGTTCTAGACTTAGCCTTAATACGGAAATGATTGCAAAGCATTTGAATTTCCCGCCCGCTGGATTTTCAGGGAATTCAAAATTTGGTCACGACATCTGTAGGTATCTTATGGAACTAACGTTTTACGAAAATAGCTGCTTTCTTTAGTTTGATCCAAACGCAACATTACTGGTTTAGATTCAAAGATGGATGTTATCTTGCAAATGCACTCTTCGTGAAATTTCAGTCCGGATCGGTAATCCCCTTTCCCTTTTCAATCTTCTTAATTTCACGATTCATTTGGATTCAAATGCATTCAGCTCTGGTGTGTTCTGTTTCAATAAACCAGATCCAGAGCGGGCAACCAGAAACTCTTCTTATCACGATTCAAACTATTCGAATCACGATTCAAACTTTTCGGCGAAAGAAAGCAGCTAATATGCTGACATTTAAACGTCGTTTGAAAGAAATTATGAAATTGGTGAAATTCGAAAATAACTTATTAAGGCTCACTTTTACAATCGTGGAATAAGGACGGAATAACTGTTCGCGGAATATCCTCTGATATTCCTCCATATTTACGTTACACCTACGTCACGTTATTCTAAGAATAATGCTTATCCGACGATTGTAAAATCGAGCGTAAGAGTTAGAAGTGCAGGAATTGTTCTGTTGTACAGATTTCAACAATGTTTATTTTACGTAAATCGGAAATTGCCAATTTTTAAAAGTTAGTACTAAATTTTGGGTTTTACCATGGGCGGCGCATGGAATAATTTATTAATTATTATTAATAAAACACTGTACCTGAAATTGTTGGTGACAAATTTGATATTAATAATTCCACAATCCTTGTTCATTGCGTATCTAGACCGAAAATACAGTTCAACTATAAATTGTGCAGCTCCGTGAAAACTAACGCTAACCTATAAAAATATTTGTATGCATTTCCGCGTGCTTATTTCACTTACCAATGAAAAATGTACGGCGGCAAAGATGGTAATACGAAAAACCTTTTTTGATAATAATTCTAATAAAATAAGGAAATCAAAATGTAACCAATAGCACGCTGCTGGTGAAATTCGAATTCATCATACTCGGTAGGAATACCAACGTTGTAAGTTGTAAGGTGAAAGTTACCAATACGATAGCGCGCGAAATTCAAACGCCCTTCAATTACTTCAGAACACAATAATTATTACTTTTCATCCGAAAGACAGTAGAGTAGACTTCTAAAACTGAATTTTAAATCAAAGCTAATAATTTTAAGACAAAATATTAATTTACACAATGTAATTTCAGGTCGTCTGCGCACACGAATTATACAGGCGAACAAAAAAGACAAGCATGAGCTTTGCAGACGTAGCAGAGGAAGCCTGCAAAAGAGGACCAAAATGGAGTAGAAGATATGGTCGTCTATCTAGGTATTTAGCTTAACTCTGACGCTCTTTATACCTAAAGGGTGCGTTTCAAACTATGCTTGAATTTAATTTATTCAAAACTCTATATAAAAAGCATCAAATTTCTATTAATTTTTGGAAGGGGAAAATTGTGCTAATTCATGTTTTTTCGTCTTTACAGACAGATAGTGCAACAGGGAATTTTTGTCACTTACTTCACAACCTGCAGTTGCTACTCAGTCATCGTAGCAAAAAATTTCGAGTACATCATCAATCACTACACAGGCCAAGAAATCAACCTGAGACTTCTAATCACAGCACTTCTTATACCCCTCATCATTCTGGCCTATGTCCCGAATCTTAAATACTTGGCCCCAGTTTCGATGGTGGCGAATGTCTTCATGGGGTTGGGACTGGGCATAACGTTTTACTATCTCGTTGCTGATATTCCACCGATCAGCGAAAGGCGGTTGATTTCACCTATCACCACTCTGCCTACTTCTTTCAGTATTACAATTTTTGCCATCGAAGCAATTGGTGTGGTAAGCATTAAAAAAATGAGTAGGTAAATCCAAATTAATTCTAAAAACTTCCTATTCATTCTCAGGTAATGCCTTTGGAAAATAACATGAAGAATCCTCGGCACTTCGTGGGACTCTGCGGTGTCCTCAACCAGGGAATGGGTGGTGTTACCCTCGTCTATATTTTACTGGGTTTCCTGGGATACCTGAAGTACGGAGATGAGACGGAGGGATCGATTACTTTAAACCTACCACAAAATGAATAGTAAGTTCCTCTTTGATATTTATTAGACTTGACTCAGTTTGAAATAATTATTTAGGCCACTGGCAAAAACAAAAACTTTCGTGGACTTGTTTTTTTTTGACTCATAAATAACATTTTTTAATTAATTTCAGCCTTGCACAGGCTGTTCAAATTTTGATAGCCCTTGCCGTTTTCTGCACATTTGGACTGCAGTTCTATGTGTGCATAGACATTGCCTGGAATGGTATCAAGCATCGTTACGTGAAGAACCCCCAGGTAGCAAATTACATCATGAGAACCGTAATGGTCATCATCTGCGTGGCAATAGCGATAGCCGTCCCAACTATAACGCCCTTTGTCTCTCTGATCGGTGCCTTCTGCTTTTCAATCGTCGGCCTCTTGGTGCCGGTGTTCATCGAAGTCGTCACATTCTGGGACAAAGGGTTTGGAAAGTACAACTGGAAAATCTGGAAGAATGCGATCGTTGTCCTAGCCGGCGTTTTCGCCCTCATTTTTGGATCAAAGGCGGCTATCCAAGACATAGTAAATCTATACATGCCTTCAGCTGTAAGTGCAACTTCTGAGCTTGCGAAGTCACTGAATGGATCGAATACCGTGAACGTTTATGATTTAACTACGACTGCGTTAGGTCTAATCAATTCCACAGTACAGGGTGTTTAATGTTCCTTCGCTATGTATGCGTTAGGGAAATTAGAATTTCTAATTTGTTTCGTAATGTTTTTTATATAAAAACGAAGACATTGCAATTTTTTTTGTAATATATTTTCAGCTGAATTTATAATTGATTTTATGAAAGAATAATACTGAAAATATTTACAAACATATTTTACAAGAATTTATTTATTTATTTCATGTTAGTAAATTTTACCGATGATTTTGATTTTTAATTTTGAAATAATTTATTACATAAATTAAAACTATGTATAAGTAAGTGTGAATGTGTGTAGAGCACCGCTATTTATGTATTTTGTTTTTTAGTGAATACTGATTGCACAAGTGCACTTATAGCACCTCCACTAGACATAAGTAAAACTCGAAAGTATTTTTTAAGTTAATTTAATGCTGTTGGTGAGAAAACTTGTCTTGATATATGTGAGTAATGCAAGCATTACAAATTTAGAAACGTAGAATAGATTTTTTAGTATCAGCAATTATGTATTTCATCAATTTGATTTTTTTCTTTATTTATAAAGTTGACTGTTTAAAAACATAATTATAATAGTCTATTACTTTTACACTAACCATGTGTTCCATCAAAATTTCAGTTTTCTTTTTATTGGTTTCAGTACAGAATTGAAGGACTTACAGACTTACACTGTATGTTTTTAAAATAAATTTTTTTACAGTAGTTTTGTTCTTTTTCATGCAATTGCAGTAAACAAATTCTTAAGACTGCAGTCTTGACATGCCAAAAGTCAGGAACTTATGCAACAACCTAATAGTTTAAGGAAAAAGATCTAAGAAATCTTGATGTGTGCTTTATTTGAGACAAACTTTGAATACTTTTAAAAGAATTATGTATCTGCGAAACTTTTTAAATACTTCAGATGACAAAATTTTTCCCAAATTAACGCGGCAGTTTTCTTTTTTCATGTAACTTAGCGGCCTTTTTCTTCATGCTTTGTATACGCTTATCCGCACTTATAATATTAATATTTGGTGTAACCATATTTCTAGACGTAGAACTAGAAGATGAATTAGACGATGAACTTGGTAATGGCTTTACAGTTGGCTTACCAGACGAACTTGGCGGTTTCTGAGCAACAGATTTTGAACTTGAAGTGCTGCTTTTATACGAGGAGCTTGTCATATTGTTATTGTTGTTGCTGCTGCTACGATGAGAAGAGGATGGAATACTTTTTGAAACTGACTTTCCACTATGCGGTGACACGGACCTCGTAATCGTAGGACTCTTTCGCGTCTTCTTTAAATCTTTACATTTGAGACAAATCCACGTATTATCAGCTTCTTGTTGTGACACGGGGGGTCTGTGACATTCTTGATGATACAATGAGTGGCAATCGGAGCATTCCAGCAAACGATTTCTCGCAGCAACGTCCATGCCATTACAAATAACACACATCAAGTCTTCTTTTAAAAGATCAAGTTCCAACTCGTTATCAGAACTCGAAGCTGTTTTAGTTTCTTCGACGTTACCGCTAATGTTCTTGAAGTCTTCAACTGGTTGCTTGACCATGCAGGATGCCACAATCGCTGTTAAATCTTTGTCTTTGCCAGATTTTGCTTTGATTGCATCTTCGACGTACTTTTGCAAAGATGATACTTCGCTGGTTCTTAGGTGTTCTTTTGAGTGCAATGCAGCTACCACCTTTATATAAAACGGATCCAAATCACTTAAAGTCATCTTGAAATTAAATACCAGTTAAATACACAAGGACGTTTGTCGTTTAATACACAACTATTTTTAGGTTATGTCATGGTTATGTTTCGAACCAGTGTCGCCAATCCTGTCGAAGTAGATTTTCCACCGCGTTCACGAAATTTCCCCAACCCTGAATCACAAAGTTCCTTAATTTCTTCCTCATTATGGGCTGATTCAGCAGAACCTATCAGTAACGGTTCCCGCTCCAACAGTTGACACTGAGCACTCATTTTGAGCACTCATTTCTGCTGAATGAAGTTCACTCATCATAACATGTTCCAGTCAGGTAGCGGAAAAGTTACGCTACAAAAATGGCGACCGCTCCAACTCATCATGGCTGCGTTCCGCCAAAGATAGCGCTTATATTTCGCTATTGCTATGAAGCAGAGCGCTAATTTGTAGCGTATTAGCTAATTGAGAACTGGCTGAACGGGTTCTTCGTTTTACTCCGTTACTTTCACATATCCAAATTTTCAGATAAACCTGTGTTGTTTGTCCTAGGATTCTAATTTGTACAGGTTATTCTCAATTATTTCCGATTTTATAATTGAACTAGTGAAGAATTAAAATTATTGTCGCTTTTAGCCTGTACAAATTAGAACCCTAATACAAATAACTAACTGTGTTATTATTTATTACAAAGAAGACTTGTTAGTAGGAAAACTTATTTCAATACTTACTGCAGCGGCATCAACTGGCAATCATATGCTCAGACCTCAGACATAACCTAAAATAACAAGGCTACAACTAGCGCTAGCGACGTAGCTTTTTTAAAGAGCGATTTAAAACATGGTGGCAGCTAGGTTTATCGCTCTCCCTTAGCAGAAATTTAGCTTCGGCTTGAACACATATATGACGTCACTCTACGTGGCGCACACGAAGGGCTACGTAGCTTTCTGTTAGGCTGAACGCAGGTATTCTCATCAACTTGTGAGAGGTCGCATTCAGCAAAAATTTGGTCAACTAGTTGTACTGTTGCACGACTTTCGGGTCGGCTAAATGCGCCCAATATTTAAGGTGATGCTGATGAGTGATTTAATATTTAAATACTTCAAAAAATACGCAGGATCATTAAAGAATGTAGTAAAATAAAGTTAGTTCTTTAATTAAGTAATAACTGTCTTTCAAAAAGGAACAAAAAATAGATATTAATTAGGAGTAATTATTAACAGGATATTATTATTCTGTTATGATGCCTGATTTGATGAAATATATTATCAAATGCTTGTTTTTCTTTTCGTACATTTATCTTCTTTGATATTCGTCTAAGTACGACGGTAAGTAATAATTTTAACGTATACTTTAAAATTTGTAGCCGAAGCTCTAATTGTTACTAAAAGCATATTTTCGCGACTTACCGTTGCAGACTTTCGACAACGGTTACTATTACCGCAACATTTTCACGAAATCCTACTATACAGCGGTTATCGAGGGGAAGATTTATGATGTCACATATGCAGTGACCGTATTATAAAATGAGTAACCCTTCTAGCGATCTGTTGAACAAGCGGTTATTACTAGTAAGGTTATGTACGCTTACGATTTTTCGCGCCTAACAATCAAATGTTCGGTTAAGTACAGTGAAAACTGTCGTTATTAGTTTAGTCGTTATCTGGTCGTTATTATTAAAGAAGTGATTGCAATAGTTACAAGTAGTTCTATACACTGCACAAATGGCTGAGTCGAAAATGAATGCTGAGTTAGTTGAAATCACTAAAACAAATTTAATGAGAGCATATTTTATAGATATTTACAATTCACTTACCACATCAATTTTTAATTTTTTAAAAAGCCGGTTAGCTTTAAACTTTTTGAGGTTATATCATAAACGTAAATAACTGGCAAATATAACCGATGTGTTTTCGCGATGTATAATACCGTGTTAAGATTTTACGTCACTGAAGTAGTGGGGCAGATACCGCTTGCAATTACCACATCTTAAAACGGTTAGTCGCGAAAAAATGCTTTAAACATACGAAATACCGGTATCTAAATTAAAGTAAACAACAAAAAGTCGCGTTTTATCATTTCGATAATATAGGCGCCATACACATCTCTGCGTTCAGCGCCGCCTGACGTGGAGATTTGTGAGTTAGTGATACGAAAATATTTCTTGAGACTCATTGCTTGGGAATAATATCACTCTTATGACAATTTACGATTGTAGTACATAATACTTGAGCTTCCTGGTATTGAAATACATTACAATACATTACAATACATTACAATACATTACAATACATTACAATACATTACAATACATTACAATACAATACATTACAATACAATACATTACAATACAATACAATAAGTTCAAATGTTCACTAATAATTTTAAACAACTCGTATTTTCATACCACTAATGCAGAATATGGTCATTGGTGGCGCTGGTTTCGCATGTGCATGGTCCCAATAGGCTATAGGTATAACATCAAATTAGCATATTTTATATTCAGTGGTTTGCACCGCCTATAATTAACTTTTGGATTAACTAATCCTGAGTTATGTTTCATTAGTACATAGTTAAATATGTATATAAATTAAACGGCTTCATTAAATGACCTGTGCAAAGAAAATTATTGTTAAATTTTAACTAGAACTTAACCACAAGCGGTGCAAATGGCCGATTATGCTATAAATTAACTACTACCATTTTTTAATATTCCCACATTTCACACCGGCACATTTGGCAACACCGCGTATTATTCACAAGAGAAGACCGTTGCGTCATTGTCTGGTGTTGCATCAACAGACTTATGATTCTTATGAATCATAACTCCGTCCTTTTTTCTCATTCGCCGTTAACAAAGAAATAATACTCAAATAATTGTCGGTTCTTGCTTCGGCGATTGATTACGCAGCACTCAAGTTCCATAATTTTCATATTATGCGCGTTGGCTGGCGCCCCTAATCTTTACCATTGTCAAAATCCGTTCACTTTTGTAATGAGTAATTAATTGTGATTTTTCTGAACATTGTTTCTGATTCAAATTCTTTTATTTTCATTGACCGTTGGTGGTGTGGGTTTAAATTTAATTGGAGGCAATCACATTTTCCTTCTCGACATCCATTGGAACCCAACAATTAGAAATGCAAGCTCAAGACAGGTTTGGTCAACCGAAACCTGTTTTATTTGTTCAAGTAACTTAATAACATGTTAAACAAAAGCTTTTAAAATTATTGTTTTTTTTTTTTAGATTACTACAGATACTATAGAACAGATAATGAAGCAGTTGCAAGATAAAAAGTTGGAATTAGCAAATAGCTTGTTAATGGGAGTAAAATTACAACAATCAAAACTGTCGATAGATTTAAAAATTCTTTTTAACATGTAGTATTTTTGTATTTTGTTAAGGCTGAGTTGCACCGACGTCGTTGTTAACTAATCCAATATAAATTAAACATAGGAGTTTATCCGTTTTAATTTGAGATTAACTTTAAACGGTGTCCGTGCAACTCAGCCTAAGAGTAATAAAATTTTATGTTGTAGTTTTTCAATCAGAAGCTTTGACTTTTTCTGTTAAATAAATTTTTAATTTTTAGTGAAATAAATTGTGTGCTAGCTTGACAGTTACCCCCTTTATTGTGACGTCACAGTTAAAAACATTGCTGTCTAAAGGCCGTGCTAAAGACGATGAAATATTTTATATGGACGGCAATAGAGCTTTCAATTTGCATACATGAACCACTCGGTGCAAATCATAGTGCAAAATATGGAAAAAGCTATTTTTGATACTTTCGAACGTCATGTGTGACGTCACTTATCTGCCTGTGTCAAACATGGTTGCCATGTCTTAAATTTATATCAGGTTATATAAAATAACATTTTTAATCAAATTTGAAGATGTATTACAACGATTACAACTAATGTAGAGTATTTCTTATCAGTTACACACCTATTAAGTTTTAATGTAATTTTTTACGCTCGTCATCAATCAGCAATAAATAATTAGAAGGCGGCGTTTTGACACAAGAGGTTGTTTTCTTCAGCATTTTGTTTTAACAAAACTTTTGAAAGAATTTAAATTTCGATTAAGATGTCAAAACAGAAGGAACTGAAAACGAATAATTGGACTAACTATGCCGTGAGAATCATCGTAAATACCGCTTCACACCCACTAGAGTACGCCAAAGTCCTCATACAGGTTAAGTTTTATATGTTAGTAGTTCTGATCTTACAAGATTGTGAATTGTAGTTGGGGCACGAACCGATCGCACCCAGGCCTTCGACAACTCTGTTTGGAAAACCGGCGCTAAAATTACCAAATATTTTTGAGTATGGTAAATGGCATATAACATGCAGTTGCAATTTGATATTACAACCGTGACTTTCAGTGAAATACATCAAATCTGTTGACGGATTTACGGGGTGTTATCGGGGGCTGTTTCCCAAGGTCTGCGGCAATTTAGTGTGCGCTGTTACGACAGAAAAAATATTAGAGTCTTTCGAGAATGAAGCGAGAAGGACCGATTTGCTGGACCTAGAAACTGAATTGGATGGTGATGAATTAATTGAGAGTAAACAGAGAGATAAAAAGAAAAGAGAAGACGAAAAGTACGTATCGTAATAATGAAAAAGAGCATAAAAATTTTTGTTTTTAATTTTCAGAGCAAAATTCCTCAGGACTTTAAAAAGAGATCTCGTAAGTCGAGTTAGTGCTATTATTATTAGTCATCCATTTCATGTTATAACAATAAGAATGATGGCACAATTCATCGGACAAGAGACGAAATACAGGTAGTAATTACAATTAAAAAATAAATTTTCGTTAATTAAAAAAGTCTGTTTTCAGTGGATTGTTTAGTTCAATAGCAGAAATTTATAAACAAAACGGTATAAGTGGGTTTTTTAGTGGTTTAATACCGAGAGTGATAGGCGATATCATATTTTTACTTCTGGCCAGTACAATGACATATGCAGTCAATACATATGTGTTTGAGGAAATGGAACTGCAAATGTACACATCTGCGACAATGTCAGTAAGTTTCTGAATCAGTTCTGAAAGGACTGAACAAAAGTATTTCAAATATGAACTATGAAATTTTTAGTTCATTGCAAGTGCTATCACATACCCATTCCAAGTGGTATCAAACTGCATGACAGTTAGCAATTCAGGCCTAGCTGCTGGTAAACCTCCTGCCATGCCTTTGTATAACTCGTGGATTGACTGTTGGTTTGACTTATCACGTCAAAATCAGCTCAAGCGTGGCTCCAGTTTGCTCATTCGTTATTATGTGGGCCCACAGGTAATAATAGGGGGACGAGCTGTGGCAATACCGAGGAAGGATGTTTTAAATTTGAATTACTGAAATCTGATCGAGTGTAATAAGTAGTCCAGAGTTGTATTAAAGAAGTAAAAAATACACTGCGATTTTGTCATTTGTGAAACTTTTGCTTTTAATCATGCTGTGTAAATAAGTGTTCGTTGTCACATCTGTTTGGTCTTAAGGTTTACTGTGTACGTGTTGAAAACATAAAAATAAAGATTTGTATTATTTTTATTACTTTATGTCGACCGGAATTACATTAGCAATGTGCAAAAATGTGCTAGTAACCGTGTAGTAAGTCCTCAAATATTTTTCTAAACTTCACTTGGAATCTTGAATCGGATTTTTTACATCTCATGTAGGTGAAGAAAGTTACACAAAAAACAGCGAGTAAACTAAGTATGGTCGCAGTATGTCATATCTATGGTCATAGTCATAGGCGCACACGCGTTTTATAAAATTCTGGGACCACCACAAAACTTCACCATGGGCACTTTTCAGAATTAACCAGTTACTCCACCGGTAGACATTTTAAAATTCTAAAATCCACTGTAAAGCTATAATATGTTATTATAGCTATAATAAGTATATAATAATAATACAGTTATAATAAGTTAATAACTTATTATATAAGTTAATAACTTATTATAGGTAAAATAACATATTATAGCTTTACAGTGGATTTTAGAATTTTAAAATGTCTACCGGTGGAGTAACCGGTTAATTCTGAAAAGTGCCCCATTGTTTATAATATACTTCACTAAATTTAACCAAACAAAATCCTGGATATGTCAATTGTATTCTCGACACTGGCGTTCTATCATAAAAGTACTTGGAAGGAACTTACTTACATTACGCTTGGTGCACCACTGATCATGAAAAAATACCAAAACTAACCTAAAAGTCATTCACTTTTTAACTGAAGTCTGCAATAAGCTATCATTCTATCGTTTGTATATATACAGGGTGAGTTTTTTTCGATGTTTAGCATTGGGATCTCGGAAACTAGCAGAGCTAGAGAGACGGTTAAATGGAGAAAGATTTGTAGTTTTAGGAGCCCAGTTTAATGCAGCTTTTGTTTTTTTCTTAAAGTTCATGGTTGGCTAGATATTTTGAAAAAACTGATTTTTTATAAATTCGTTAAATGCATATAGCTCGGTTATTCTTGATTTTAGAGAAAAGTTGCAAGACAAAAGTTGTACAGAATTATGTTCTTAATTAAACAGTCGAACTAAATTTTCCATATAAGCTCTTATTTTTCAGTTATGACATAATCAGTTTTTTTAAATGGAAACCATAGTAGGCCATGAGTGAAAAAGAAAGACCTTTTTTTACCTTTTCAACGATGTAACATTCGATATGGTTATTTAAAAAAACGACGGAGATACGGCAGTTTTTCTCTTTCAAAATTGTTAATATGGTTGGCCATGGAAACAAAAATGAGTGATTCTACATTAGTGATCTATTTTCCTCTGTGGCGGTTGCATTTTTAAATTTGACAATAGTCATTTTTTATATATAAATAATTACTTATTCAAAAGAAATATTAACTTTAGTTACAAGAAAAGTTGTAATTGAATCAAGTTGAAGTGTCGTGGTTTATTTAATAACAACCACTTTGTAATAATAAATATGTTTATTAAGTTATATCAATACATGTTACACGATACAATACCAGCCTCGTCTCTTGACCACCATCTTCTATCTGTGTATATACCGCACATGCGCACATCATATATGTTTACATATAGATGTCGCTACTACATCTTTCCTTTTTTTTTTTTTTTTAACAAATGAAGTGTTTACAAAGTGCTTAAACTAATGTATAATAAAACAGTATTAAATAATATGTACAATAACATGAACGCAAGTACTTATACAAAATCTTTCAGATAACTAGGTTTCTTTCTCGACCTTGAACTTCGCCTAACATTTACATCGGGACTTTCTAGCTCAGGTTTCACATTTTCAGGATTAGTTAGTTTTTCGGTATGTAAGTTTTCCTGATTACGAGTTTCATTATCGCTTTGATTTTCTAAATTACAATAATAATCTTGATTGAGGTTTATTTCTAGTGGTTCAGTTTTATTAACATCACGCATCAAGTGTTTTCTGTTACGATTCAGGATTCTTCCAGATTCTGTTAAGACATTGTAAGATCTAGGTTTGTTTGGTTTATTTATTATAATTCCAGGTTTATCAAATAGACGATTTTGATGATTCTGAATTGTTACTCTGTCTCCAATCTGTAAATCTGGAAGATTCCTCGCCTTCTTATCGTAATACAATTTTTGATCATGTTGACGATCGCATAATTTTTTCTTACGCTTTCGTAATCGACTTGGTTTTGTCGTTTAAAGCCCGTGTTAAAGGTAGGTACATATCCGTTTACATTTCTTCCAAACATTAATTGATTTGGTGATGGTATATCCGGTGCAATTGGAGTGTTCCTGTACTCAAGTAAAGCCAAATAGGGATCTTTTCGTTCATGTTCTGTCTTTTTTAACATGTTTTTGATTGTCTGAATGTGACGTTCAACCATGCCATTGCTTTGGGAATGTTTGGCGGAAGAAGTGACATGTTGAAAATCCCACTTTTGTGCAAAATTTTTAAAATAGTTACTCGTAAATTGAGTACCAGGATCCGACTGCACTATTTTAGGAATACCGTGTCTAGCAAAGTTTGACTTTAGTACCGTAATTACAGCTTCTGTGGAAATGTTCGGTAAATATCCCAACTCTACATATTTTGAGAAGTAATCTATAATCAAAAGGTAATTTTTCCCTTTAAATTCAATTAAGTCTGTACCAACCTTTATCCAGGGTGCTTTTGGAACTTCATGTTGGATTAGCGGTTCTCTCTTATTACTATTTTTAAAACGCAAACATGTTTCACAGTTTTTTATTACATCTTCGATTTCTTTACTCATATTATGCCAAAAAAGTATTTCTCTAGCCTTATTTTTAGTTTTCTCGACTCCTAAGTGATTGTAGTGCAATTTACTTATCATTTCTTTCCTCAGAGCTTTTGGTACCACTACTCTATCATTTTTAAATAGTAGACCGTCATTTTCTGTTAAATTACAGTTATAAGAGAAGTACTTTTTTGCTAAATCTGGTACATAAGACTTTTCCGCAGGCCAACCTTCTCTAACAAGGCTTAGCACACATTGCAATTCCGCATCAGCATCGGTTTCCGCTCTAAATTCACATAATCTTTTATCGCTCATATAATCTTTATAGTCTACAAGTAGTATACAGGTGTTAAAGTCTTTATCATCTATAACATTAGAATCGTTCATTGGTATTCTAGAAAGCATATCAGCGAGATACATTTCTTTTCCAGGCTTATAAGTAACATTAATATCGTACGGTTGAAGTCTTAGCCTCATTTTCTGCAGTCGCACAGGAGAGTCGCACAGTGGTTTAAGCAAAATGGGGACGAGTGGCTTATGGTCACTCTCAATTTCCACGGTTTGTCCAAATATATAATGGTGAAAACGTTCACAACCAAACACAATCGCATATAACTCTTTTTCAATTTGAGCCCATGCTCTTTGTGTCTTTGTCAACGCTCTTGAAGCATATGCAACTGGAAGACTATTTTGTAATAACACCGCGCCTACCCCTGTACTACTGGCATCTACACTGAGTTTACATTTTATATTAGGATTATAATACTGTAAAGTAGGACTCGAAGTTAAAATCTGTTTGAGATCATTAAAGGCTTTGACCCTTAGATCAGTCCACTCAAACTGATTTCCCTTTTTTGTCATGTCACGCAGTGGAGCGGTAAAACTACTAGCCATTTTTATGAATTTTGAAACATAATTTACCATGCCAAGAAACCTCTCCATCTCCGAAACATTTCCCGGGCGTTTCATGTTTAAAATTGTCTTAATTTTATCATTGTCAACTTCAATCCCGTTATCTGTGAAAATATGACCCAAAAATTTTACTCGATTTGTGCCAAATATGCACTTTTTAAAGTTGAATTTAATATTGCGCATGCGAGCTCTCTCTAAAACTTGTCGTAAAATTTTGTCATGATCTACCTTATTTTCAGACCAAATAATGATATCATCAATATAAATTTGTACGTTGGGAATATCCGCAAACACTTCCGAAAATTTCTTTTGAAATATTTCCGGTGCTGTCTTAATACCATAAGGCATTCTGGTAAAACAATATCTACCAAATGGTGTTTGAAAAGTAGTGAGTTTTGCACTTTCTTTGTCTAATTTAATCTGATAGAATGCTTTATTAGCATCTAATACGCTAAATATTTTTGCGTTGGACATTTTTGCAGATATTTCCTCACAAGTTGGCAATTTAAAATGCTCCCTTTTTAAACAGTTGTTCAGATTTTGTGGGTCTAAACAAATTCTTAGTGACTTATCGGGTTTTTTAACAATAACTATCGCGTTTTCAAAATCTGTTGGTTCGTCAATTTTACGAATTATGCCATTTTTTTCATTTTCTTCAAGCTCTTTTTTATATCGGTCTAAAATTTTGAAAGGTACTTTTCTACATGGTACAGTTTTGCCAGTACTATCAGTTTAAATTTATATTCGAATTCTGTCAATTCACCGATACCGTTAAACACGTCATTAAATTCGTGTAAAATTTGCTTACAATTCGATTTTGAGTCCGTTCTGCTAATCTGATCAATTGTTTGGGAAGTAGATGATTTGGAAAGAAGTTTTAGTTCTTCTATTGTAGGTAAACCTAAAATCGGTATTGCTGTATCTTGACTAACAATATGGAATTTAATCATTTGTATAACGCCTTTGATTTCACAAAGTAATTTTACAATACCTTTAGTTTTTATTGTTGAGCCATTATAATTACATAACTTAGTGTTACTTGGATCAATTTGCACTTGGTTGTTTAAATTTTTTAAACATTTGTAATTTAATACGTTACAACCTGCGCCAGTATCTAATTTGAATTCAAGGCTTTTATTGACATCAACAAATTTGACATTAATAGTCCATGACTTATTTTGTACGTAATTTGTGTCGATATTTCCAAGAAAAATTGTTTCAGAATCATTTGAATCGTTTTCGCGGATCGTATTTACGCTTACTTTTTTAGATCGACATACCTGTGCAAAGTGATTCATCTTGTGACATTTGCTACATTTTTTCATATAGGCAGGACATTTTCCCCACGCGTGATTGTATCCGCATTTGCTACAGGGTCGTCCTTGCTGGTCCTTGTCACTAGATTTTCTTTCGTTGTCGCTTCTAGATTTCACGCTGTGCTGTTCCTTCTGCTTTTTGTCATCGAATTTCTTCTGCTGCTTTTTTTTCGCACCTGTAAAGTCGCTTTTCTTCTTACCCAGGTAGTCTACATTTTCGGTGATTTCAGTCTTCAGAGTTTGGAGTTGTTGTTCAGCCAGTTCCGCCGTTTTGCACAACTTAATGCACCGCTCAAATGTTAAGTCGTCTTCACGGAGTAAACGATCCTTCAGGCCAGTACTTCGTACACCAGCAATGATGAGATCTTTTAGTAAACTGTCTCGCACATTTCCTAATTCACAATCCAAGCTCAGTCGCTTCAACTCGGTTAAGAATTGATCAAAAGATTCACCTTCTTTTTGTCTTCTTTGAAACAAAAGATGTCGGTTGATACTCTCGTTCTTTTTTGGCACACAATAATCTTCGAACGCCTTCGTGACTGTTTCATAAACGACCTGCTGCTCAGCCGTCAGTCCGAACGTTTCATATTTTTCACAGGCTTCGTCACCAATTGTATGAAGAAGTATCGCAACTTTTACCTTGTCTGCTTTCTCGGAGCTTTCAATCGCATCAAGATAAACCTTAAATTTCTTTATCCACTTTTTCCAATTTTCCGAAATATTTCCTTCGAATGATAATGGTTCCGGGGGTCTCAAACTCGGATGACCGGACATGATTTATGTTTAATGTCTGTACACGATTTTTTTGTTGCAACTGACGCCACGTGTTAATAATGCGTATTGTTTTACTTTTTAACAGTCTTCGTTATTTCACTTCGCGGCACTGTAAGCCACTGACTGCGCCATGTCGTGGTTTATTTAATAACAACCACTTTGTAATAATAAATATGTTTATTAAGTTATATCAATACATGTTACACGATACAATACCAGCCTCGTCTCTTGACCACCATCTTCTATCTGTGTATATACCGCACATGCGCACATCATATATGTTTACATATAGATGTCGCTACTACTAAGTTTGAGGTTAGCACGCCGAACCACGGATCTGCGCAGAATTCACTGAATAAGAGAGAGACAGCAATGTTCCAAACTCTCTGACCAGGTTAGGAAAATAGTAACCGGAGTAACAGATGTGTCGTCATATCAACAGTTACCGGTAACTCACGAAAATGCAGTGGTTACTTAATTCGCCTAACCATTCGTAACCGGTTACTCGCGAAAAATTCCTATTTTGACTTAGGACCCCGTTGGGCAACCACCACAAATAAAAAATAAAATAAAATAAAAGGTTTGTTCGGGTTCTCGCCAGGATAGTTCTAGAACCGTCCGAGAACGTCCAGGAGCATGCGCACAACAAAAAAAGTGCAGTTTTTTTGTTATGCGCATGCTCCTGACTGTTCTGGACCTGTCCTCACGGGAACCCGAACAAGCTTAAAGATAGCAATTCGCTTTTGATTGGTCAGCTGTTTATTCCGACATTAACCTTCCAAACTGCCACTCCATGGGCCGTATTCTCATCTTATGACTTATGATTAAAATCGTGTTTAACTAAAGTCGTGATCTGTTCAAACCGCGAGTTCTGACTAATTCCGAACTGTTCAAAACATGCACTCATCAAAGTTGTATAGTCCCGCGCACCTTAAATGCACCTCCCGCACGCAAACCTCATTCTTAAAACTTTGTGATACAAGGGTCACAGAACTGTCAAATTGTAACATTTAAGCTGCGCGCGACTTACTTTTCAAAATAATTCACTAGTTCGAAGGTCAACTGATTCGAACGGTTCTGAACTGCTCAGAACTTGCTGTTCGAACAAACCTTAAAATAAGCAAGAAACGATATTGTAGCTTTATGTCAATGTAATGTGTAAGAGACTGACGGAGGGTGTTTCCATGCGAAATAAATACGTTATTAAATTAAACATGAGGTAAGAATATGGTCCAATGTCTTTACTTTCTCTAAAAAGGGTTCAACAATTAACAATGAGGAAAGAATTAACAGGAGGAAAGGTGCGGCAGTGGGAGAATGCAATTACAATTTGACGGAAGTTACCACTTTGCGGTAGGTCAGTTTTTACAGTATGGCGGTTTGTTGACATTCGTAGTGAAAAAATAATTGTGGGATTTTGTGTTTGTATTTGAGTGTGCTTAGTACGAATCTATGTGTTTATTTAGCAACGTGATTAGTAAAAAGTGAGCAAATAAAAATCAGATTAGAGTAGGCGGTGCAAAGAAAATGTATGTCTGTGATTAACTGAATTAATTAATGTAATATTCATGGACTGTCAAATTTATTGACTTTTTATTTAATCACAGACATACATTTTCTTTGCACCGCCTGCTCTAATCTGATTTTTAGTTGCTCACAGGCTTCGAACGACGATGAAACGTTAAGTGTATAGTGCGAGATTTAGTGTCCGGTTAAAAGATTTTGTTATATAGTATGTACAAAATACAAACGATTCGTTGATAGGTTATTACAGATATCAGTTAAAAAGTGAATGACTCTTAGATTAGATTGAAATGTTCAGTGGCGTAACAAGCGTAACGTAAGTAAGTTCCTTTGAAGTACTTTTAGTCATAAATATAGGGATGCTAAAAATGTTGAAACGTCACGGAACACCTCCCACCAGAATGACAAATCGAGATCGCATGTTTGTCCAATGCCGTAAGCTATGCCCGTACGCTCGAACCGTGCGTTCGATGCAACAACGTGGCTACTAACCGCGACTGAAAAATATCGCACGGTTCAGTTTTACGCTGAAAGCATGAATTTTATTTTTCAATTATTTAAAATGTTTCTTTAATTAATTATTGTCGTTGATTTTTAACGCATAAGTATGCTTTCTTCTATTACTCTGCTTTATTATTCGTCTTGAAGAATGAATCACTGCAATGAAATTTTGCGAGAATTTGACTGCTTATAAAAAATTGTACGAAAAGAGTTGAACATTATTTTTAGGTATCCGACTCTAACAGAAGTAAACAATGTACTTGCATACCTAAGTAAGTAGTGTTTTTAAATTTTCTCGGATAAGATTTGTTTGTTTTGTAGTTAACAAAATTATACGCCTAAAAAAACAATGGCTTTTTAAGTGCCTGCAAGTGTAATTTTAAACTCAAACGATCTTCTCCAATATATCAGCAATACTGCGAAGTCTACACGGCTCGAATAAGGACCGCGCCGGAGCGCTACTGCCGCATGTAAAAGTAGTGGGAGGTGATAACTATTTTCCGCATCTCTCTGGTCATAAAACTCCAGCGTATAGAATATAATTGACATTTCTCGGATTTTATTGTTATAGCTTATGGGCCAGTTGTATAAAACGAGTTAACCACTCGATCAAGTTAATTGTGTGTCTAAGCGATATCATTGGTGGAAACTCAAACTTTCCTCCAGTGATATCGCTTAACCACAAAATTAACTTGATCGAGTGGTTAACTCGATTTATACAACTGGCCCTAAAGGTATTTAGGTCCGGTCTTTTCATCTCCAGTTAACTTTATCTGACCTATAGTAACAATTGTGATCACAATAGTTATTATGGGAATTAATCACCAGATAAAGTTAATTGGAGATGAGAAGACCAGGCCTAAGTGTAGTAAGTGTGAACAATGAACTATTGGTTTGTGGACGTTCCAGAATTTTGTAAAACGCTTGTGTATAGAGTAAAGTTAATTGTAAAGTTAAAGAAATTCGTGCGCCATCTGTGATTATTAATTTCAACAGTTATCAATAGCTTCTCATAAAACTTGCTAGGTGGCTTATTTTACAAAGATATCAGAAAGGAAGCCTTCGGCTGTAATTAATACATTTATAATTTTTAAATTTTTACTCTGCGCTGGTATGTCTGTTTTTATTCATTTATATGGAATAACATAAATGTTTTTACATTTGTACCGTAATTTGTTGAAGGAAACGTGAAGGTTATATTGTAAGAAATTATTGGCTCAACAACGTCACAGAATAGGAGAATCGGGTTTTATTTAACGTCGAAACTGATAAACACAAAAAAACTGCTTTATCTGGTTGTTCTTTATCTTAAAACAAATTTGTATCTAAAATGTACGATGTAAGTTTACATCTGTTACATAATAATTTTTTTGCGAATTTGATGATTTCACTGCTGTGTAATATATTATAACAAATATAGACAGAACAGGCGGGTGTGCGTTATTTTTGAAACAATCGTGTGGGTGTGCGACTGAATCTTTTGACAAAGTTTGAATTTGCCGCCACCTCGGCTGTCATTTACGTATTCAACAAGTGCATTATGGGATACGAATGGTGGTTACTTTGTCACTCTGGGAAGTATTATTTGCAGCAGGTTTTAAGACATTTGTATTTAATATCACTTTGTACTCTGTAGTTAATATGATACATGTGATATAGGATTAATTTAAGTGAAATAGTGCGGTACTAACTGGAATTTTCTCCAATTTCGATAAGAGAGGTCACTTCAAATGAACCTAACCCAACGTCTTGTTTGAAACGTTAAAAGGTGGGTGATACACGAATTTCCACCCCGAAATCGGGGATTCCGTCGAAAAACTGCAAGTCACACTCGGACGTTTGTGTATAAATAAAAAATGCCAACAACTTTCAAACTTGTCATTCTTTTTGTCATTGGTGCAGTTCAATTTGAAAATTTTCACGCTGGCTTTCATTATAGGAATCGCAAATATGTTTTGGAAGTACAACAACGCCTCATCCTCCCAGTTAGAAACCATTCTCTGCAAAGAGGTAACGCAAGAAACTTAACTGTTACAAAGTATCTCGTGAATTCTAGGTTAATACCCCGAGGTTTTCTTTTCGTTGCAGGATGTTACTCTGCAAGAAGTAATGGACGCGGAGGACATTATAAACGAATGCAAATACGAAAACAAAGCTTTAATTACATTGTGAGTATTCACGGTTAATTCGTGCTCCTGAGCTAGATCTAATTTCGTGCACTTTTAGTTTAATAAAGCCGGAAGTAATAGAAGAGTTAGTTACTCTGACGACGTTAGAGCCATCCATAGAATTAGATGAATGTATTCGATTTAAATATCCAAATATAGCTTGCGAATTGTTAACTTGTGATGTTCCTGCATTAAATGAAAGATTGGCAAGCGATGAGGCCTTGCTTTCTAAGCTGTACTCCTTTTTGGACAATGAACCGCCTTTGAATCCACTTTTGGCTTCCTTTTTTAGTAAAATTATGGGTGTCCTTATTGCAAAGAAGACTGAGCAGGTTAGTTGCATTAGTTATACAGTACTTATATTATTGATTTTTTTTAGTTAAATTTAATTATTTAAATTTTATATTTGGTTTCATTTATTGTATTTTTGAGAGTTTCACAAGCGAAACGAGATATAACTTGCAACTTATTATTGTTATTAGAAATATGTGAAATTAATCTTGCAAGTGGTTGCAAAGATTGTTGAACACGAAAAAATAAGTTAGTTGCCATTGATGGTGTTGTGGAAGAAACAAAGCACTTGATTAACACAATTCATGCAGTTTGAATTGATTATTATTATTTTATTACATAAGTTTTTTAGTGATTTATTTTGAATTGTATTTTGTAAATTAAATTTTCACTATTCTATTATGCGTTCATTTGCTGTAGCTAAGAATAATACATGAATTAAAAAACTTTAGTGATTTATGCCCAGTTGCACCAAACATTTAAACTGTGCTTAAATTTAAGTGATGTTTATAAGGTGTAAGTCATATTCTAATTAGTTATGCTTAAAGCTGAGCTGAGCTTTAAGTGTTTGGTGCAACTGGCCATTAGTGTTTAGTGGTGGTATGCTATTAAGTTACTACCCTCACCCCAAACCTTCTCAACTGGCTGACAGCTATTTTGTGATTGTAAGTAATATGGGAGATCCTAGTACTGTGCTAGCCATTTGACTTGGACAGTCATTTGCCTGGTCCAGGCTAAAAGTTCAAAAAATAAAATGGAACCTTAAAAAAGGACCTTTTTTATAAAATAAAAAAAATGTGCAAGTCATATGTGTATGTAAGTGTATAAAAATTGTCTCTTCTATTTGAATTTTGTTTACATTTTAAAAAGTTTACTCTTTTTTTTATTATTACATGTGGTATCAAAGCATTTTCTAAACTAAATTTTTAAAACTCATGTAGAAAGAAATTTGCTGTGATATCACCAAAAGATAAATTAGATAGTAGGAACTTAGAATACGAAATATAACGTAAATTTTCTTTCTATCCTACCTATCCTGTTTTTTTTCTTGTTTCCATATTCCTTACTCGCCTACCAGAATTGGTTATCCTATCAGTTCACGTGCTTGCAGGTGTTAGATTTTTTAAAGGCTAAAGAGAACTTCATAACCCTGCTGCTCAATCACTTGGGCACCTCTGCTATTATGGATCTCACGCTCAAACTCATGACACAAGTCGAAGGAGTCGAAATGCGACAAAATATATTAAACGTAAGAACGAAATTTGTAGGCTGAGTATTTGGTTGGTAATTTTGAGGTTTTAGTGGTTAGATAGTCAACAAATAATTCAGTCGTTAGTGGCTCTGTTAGACCCGAAAATTGATCAAGAAAGGCATTATAATGTTGCTCAATTGCTATGTGATTTCATTAAAATAGCTCGAGATAATCAAAGGAATTCAACCGAAAGGAACGATCCCGATCCTCTACTTAATACTCTAGAATCGTAAGTATTTAAAAAAAAATAAATCCCGGCACACAATGACTTACATCTACTTACAGACCAGATACTGTTTCCTTATTGTTAGATCAAATACTAGGAGAACTCAAAGTTGAAAGCTCTATCGTAGGTGGTATTCAAGTTCTTCTTGCGCTTTTAGACATTCATAAAGTTAGGTAATTAACTCTAGAGCTTTCTGTAATTGAAGAAGTACTTTAATTGAATTTTTTCATACAGCATTCCAAAGTATGATTCCCAAAACATATATAGTAATTCCAATGTTGATGATTCAAACGACTTAGAAGAAAGACAGAAAGTTGTACAGTCAACGACTCAGGTGATTACAAAGAGGCTTAAGGATTTCCAGAATTTACTATTGGACCCTCCAAAGGTACTATGAGTTCTCATTGCTTCTTATAAGACGAAACTGATGAGTGTATCATTTCAGAAAGCACCAATCAACACAACTCTAGGTATTTTAGATCCTCCCTTAGGAAACTCTAGATTACAAGTAACGAGGCTTATAGCCGCTGTTATAATGTCCAATAATGCAGATGCAATGCAAGAAATAGCATCTCTTGGGATAATGCAGGTTTTGTTGGATATGTTTTTCAAATTTCAGTGGAACAATTTTTTGCATACGCAAGTAGAATCATGTATTACGGCTGCTCTTAAAGCTCAATGTCCTGCAGATCAGGGAGACTGTAATGCCTTATCTAAACATGTAAATATCAATCACGTTTTCTAATAAATTAAAAACTAAATTATTTTCTCCTTCCAGTTATTAGTAAATTGCAAATTAGTTGAAAGAGTATTAGAAGCATGGAAAGACAACGATGAGCAACAGTAAGTTCTTTCGTTACTAAATTAAATTCAAACTAAAAGCACATTTTTAGAACTCAAAAGAACGCTGTCCGTAGAGGCTACATGGGTCATTTAATAAACATAGTAAATAAAACGGTGGAAATGTGTTCTAAGACTTCCCTAGGCCAATTTCTAAAGGATAATTTGCCTGAAGTGCACGAGATGCTAAATAACTTTAAAGAAACGACTCTGAACGAAACCAATAAGACGCAGGAGACGCTACTCGTATGTAAAAATACACAAATTTCGATTCAACGTAATTATTTGCCTTTGTAATAGGGCGGAGCCCATCCGAATACTTCCAATGAGGACAGTGACGAATACGGCGATGTACCATTCCCTCAGTCGGGTGTTTCACAACAACAGGTGAGAGCTTACTGTTTAGTTACTTAAGATTATCTTTGAATTTTATCTTTATTGAAGTTTGCACAATATCAGATACAGCAATTTACACAGTTCATCGAAAGTTACGGTTTTGACGATGATGATTTCAACGATGGAGATGATACTTTGCAGTAAGTAAATCGTTTGTGAAACTGCCTTAAAGCTAATTTTTGTTTCGTTTCTAAGGACAATAGATCATAGAACTGGCATGAATTTCGATCTCTCAGAAAACGACTTTGCACAACAACAGGAATTATTCAAGCAAGTTTGTGCTCAGAACATGAGTACGCTAGGTACTTCAGATGATCAAATTTTCCTGGACAGAGATCAACCCTTCCAAACAGTTATAGAGAAACAAAGAGGAAGACGCGATGCATACAACAGTGATAGCGACGAAGATACTTCTCCTACAGGTGCTGATCCATTAATGGATGTTGATCGTAGGTTCTCTTTGTTCTGCGTTTTAATTAAAAAAAAATTCTTCATTGTTATTCCAGCGTGGTCGTCTCCGAATAAAGCGAGCGAAGCACCGGTTATGCCCCCTGTAGATCCTTGGGGAACCGTGGGGCAGTCATCAGAAGCAAATGCGGGATGGGCTGATTTTTCATCTGCTCCATTCGTTGCCAACTTCGAAGCTAATTTCGACATATCGCAGGCTAAGAGCATCGAAAAGAAAAAGGAGCCTATTTTAGAGTCGGATTTAAAAATAGAGAATGTGGACAGTGATCTCAAAGAAAAGATTGTGGAAGAGAAGAGTAGTGCAAGTATCGAAACAGTTGCTCAAATTGCTAAAGAAAGCGATGCTGAGGTGGAAGCGTGCGGAGATCAAGCCAAAGTAGATACGAGTGTTGTCGATAAAGATCTACCACCTTTGTAAGTACTACAATAGTTTTAAGTAATTATAAAAATTAACAAATAAATGCATGTTTTGGAGATTGATAGTTTAATGAATTTTTCTAAAAGTAGTACTACAACGGAAGGAGTCCCAGTACAAACAGGGTCTGTGGAATCATCAGCTTCGGCTGATAAAAGAGAACCGAATAAAGAGGGCGTGTGAACGTGGTCCCGTAACATATCACATGGGGAATAATAAGAATGTCAGTGTGAATGCCATATGGACCGATTGTTTGTATAGTATTTTGTAATTAATAATACATTTTAATCGTCACCTTTCTTTATATACCTACGAACAATTATTTTTATTTTTAATGTATTATTCATCTAGCAATATACCGAACGACACAGTTGTACAATGTTTTTATGTCCTTTTAATTTATTAAATTTTACGTTTGTATTACTTGTCTTATTTGAAAAGATTTTATGTGATCTTGTAAAGAGATTTATAAATGTTTTCGGGCTTACCAAGTTTTATTTCGCTGTTACTAACTTGTAATTAAATTTATTTACTTTTTACTAACAGTTTAGACGTTATTTTGAATTTTTTATACTTTCTTAGTTAGAGTTTTATAATAACATAGCGTTTAGTTTAGTTTCATTATTTTTTACCATTAAAAAATCTCATTTTGTAGTTTATGTGAGGTAGATTTTTTTGTTGTTGTTGGGTAATCTCGGTACATTCTTAATAATACATTAAACTCACATCACTACATTATCATTCAGTGGTGTACTTACATAAAATAATGTATATATCAATCAGCTATAAATAGTAAACATATTCAGTGTCTTATTACAAAGTGATGAAACATTTTCTCATTGAAAGTCTGCATTGTAACTATGGCTAAGTGCTGCAAGTATTAACCAGTGCCTATTTCCTATTTAATCATTTCTATCATACACCACTAATCACTATGAAATTTAAACCATTTTATTTAATTTTGTTCATTCCATTTTCAGTTGTAGTCAATAATATTGGCACAAAAAAAAATAGTGTTTAAATAAGTTTGTTAATTTTGCAGTATTGATGATTTTTAAAATTATTAATTGCGAAATGGCTTCAATATTGCATAAGAATATACAAAATATAAATAAAATAGTCTCTAATTCTTTTTTTTTTAATAATTTATTTGTGTTAATTCCTAGATTGTGTGAACGACTCACGTAAATAAAATTTCATGTAAACACCATGACAGATTAGAAATTTCATTTAATTCATATACCTACGACTTAGTTAAGAAGACATGTATATATTATAAATACATATAAACAAATAACTAGTGTGTAATGGGCCTATAAATTAATATTGAGTTTTATAATTTAATAAACGATCATTTATTTATCTCTTTACAAAAGCGTATCAAAAGATTTTGTGCTTTTAATGTAAGATTAATTTATGAAATATTTATGATTTAGCACAAAGTCTGTTCAGTATTGTGATATGAATCTGTATCCTTTATGAATGCGAGGTAGTAAAGAAATTAGTTACTTTATTGTGCCTGTTGTTGCAATCACAAATTAACCAAATATTTTCGAAATAACAAATCGAACGTGGGTCCCTTAAGAAGAATGTAGTAGCTCGGTGATAATTACTTAATGTAGCTTAAATTTTTAAGTTTGAATTATATAAAGTTGTATTTATGTACGGTACCAAGTACAAAAGTGGTTTCATATGTGACCAAATGTTTTAGGTTTTGTAATATAGGAGTTATTTAATGATTTCATGTATGTAAAGATTTGATTCCTCTTTTTTTTTCTTTTTCTTTAAAGGACGTGCAACTATAACTTCTGTGATTACAGATTGTGACAAAATTCCTATATAACATCTGCAAAATAATTCTTCATTTGTATTAATAAAAAGATGTTCCCTCATCATACAGTGCCTAGGCATTATTGTATATTTTTAAATCATCCATTTAATTGTTAAAAATTTTGTTTCTAATGTACCTCTTCGGTTCTAATAAAAGTTTGAGAGATCAATTACTTTAATTTTTTGCTTTTCATCATAACATCCATCTATGTATGTAGATAGACAGGTATATCAATAGTTTTTTGAGGAATCCTCTACAATCAAAACCGACTTGCAACAAAATTCTTTAATAATAACATTTATTTCTTATTAAATATAAATTAAATTAGTCTAATGTGCTCGAAATTCAAGTATTTTTCAATGAAAAGTTTTTGAGTAAACTCTTACTTCTAGAAATTAAATTAAAAAGTATTCACTTTAAGGCACCCGACTTCCTTCCAGATATACGCCTAAAACATACTCAATAAAGAATCAATATAACATAATTAATATTCATTGTATTAATTTAGATTTCTTTACACGTGTAGTAAACATCATATTCTACACGGGGCTGCAGCTGAAATATTGAAAACAATAGTTTAAAAGCTAATAATTTTAATTTTAAAACGTATATTTGTAGCAAAATTTGACAGGAATTCAATATTTTTTTTCTAAATAAATTGGGTCTTTTCATAAATAATGACGACAGCCCCGTGTCATATAATCCTTTTACAAAAGGTTTACGTTTTTTCCTAAAAGAAAAACTATAAACTATTTCCTACAAACGTATTATTGTCAAGCTATGATTTTCATTTAACTCGATTCTCAAACCGAAACATAGATGTCCTCTGAAACTCACATTTCTAGCAAAATATCTGATTGGTGGTTACGACAAAGACCAACCCCTTACATTTTATGCGTGATTTATTAAAGCAGACCCACAAATAAAGGAATGCAATCCATCAAATATTCGCGGGAATTTTAAATTTGGAAAAGTGGCAGGTGGGTTGTGACAACGTGCTAAGCGTTGATGAGCACTAGTTTCAATAGTGATAACCAGATAAAGTAGATCGTGGTTGAGTTTAAAAGTGTTCTATGTCTAAAGTGATGTTAATTTTGAAATAATGACGGTACTGTTTTATATGCGAGAAAACAGCTTAAACAAACATAGTAAAGCAGTTTACGATACTGCTAAATCTCAAATTATAGAGTATGCATCGAAAGATATAAATGGCATTAAATAGTACATTTAAAAAAATTAAATCTAAAACATACAGCAAAGAAGAATATACTGCAGTGCGAAGTCACATCGTAATCGTACGATTATTATAAACATAATAGGAATGCACGATTTAAATCGATACTTTTGGAAGATCGATATTTTCCTTTAAAATATCGATTTTTTGAATCGACATTAAACTTCCGATTTTCAGTACATATCGATACGCGTATGTACGAATCGATTCACTAAATAATTTCGGGACAGTCGGCGATTTAATTGATATACCCAAGAAATTTGCAATTTTTTTTCAAGAATTATTTTTGTCATGAAATAAAATCTGTACTTTACAAGGTGACCCAATAGATTATTATTATTATTATTATATTTTAAATCGATCTTTTCTAATATCGATATTTTTTAACAAGTATCAGCGTCAAATCGATTCGGACTCGATTCGAAAATTCGATTTTTTTTAATTTTGGTGCATCCCTAAAACATCACCTAACTTTTTATATCCATTTAATACAAAATGGATAATAAAAGGCAATTAATGAATTAAAACATTTATTTTATTACATAAAGCTCGAAGATGTAAACAAAGCCTTTGACAGTTAGCGTTGACGCTGTTGACAACTTCAAGGTTGCGACATACGTACTAAGCTAGAGATGTTCAATTCAGAATCGATCTTTTGGAAGGTCGATCTTTTTCTCATAAAAATCGATTTTTTAAATCGATTCTGTTTGCAACTGATTTCTTAGTGAATCGATTTTTAAATTTGGAATTGAAAGCGTTTTACGGCTTTGACACCGCGTAAAAAATGCTAATCTGATTGCGACTCCGAAACTCAACCGCGTATTTTGAGGATTATTTTTGACACTCGATAGATTTGACATTAGACGTGATAACCTAAATAGAATAAATTTTGCTAGCACCAAATTAACGCAGTGCTCTAAAAAGTAACTGTTCAGTATTATGTATTGCTGTTTTAATATAAAACTTCCCCTATTCATAGTTTTAATTTGTGTAATTGTGTAATTGTGTAAGCAATATCATTGGAGGAAAGTTTAAGTTTGATCGAGTGGTTAACTTATTTTATACAATTGGCCCTATGACATACAGCGACCATATGAGTAACCAATTTGGATGAGAAACTACTGTTAATGTAGCTCTCCTGTTATTCTTAACTCATTAGTCAACACTCATTAGTCATCAAAACTTCAACGACGACAGATACATGCATTTGTCTCCGTAAAAATTTTTGGTGGTGTTTCATCAGCGACACGCCTACTGACTGTTCCTTCCCTTCACCCTTTAGCCCCTCAGAAACTTTGGGATTGCAAGGCGTCAGCCTTAAAGACTAGCTTATTTCTTGTACAAGATTTGGTTTAATTTTTACAGTAGATATTTAGAACAAGAAATTTTTGGTATGCATATATTGTTTGAAGATAAATTGTTCAAGAAACTTATATGGCGTCTTTTATTGAACAGGTATCTTAATCGAAGTTGGCGGGGAAATCTGTCGTTTTGGAGTGGTTTTGGATTGGCAACCAGTGCTGTCAACCGCAGATATTTATCCCTTCTAGAAGATATTTTTTAATTAAAAGGGACTGGCGGCTCCTTTAAATGCTACATACATATATTCTGTCGGAGTGTTTCCTTTTCTCACTCTTACATGCAGTGAAACGCAGTCGCTCTCTTTCACACTTGTGATCAGAGTGCTCGGCGAGCGTAAACGCGAACTCATCCTTGAATTCATTAAATTTAAAACATAATGGAAAAGGCGAGGCAAAGCTACGATTCATCTTAAAATTTTTCAAAAGCTTTTAAGGGTGCGGTATGCGTGTATTTTAGGAGCGCATGAGTGTACTTATTACTTATCAAATACACTCAAAATATTCAATATGTCAGATTAAGCTGGCTGACGAAATAGTAACGTCATTATGACGTCATAGTCTTCGCTCACAATCGCTTATTCCATCGAGTTAGAGCAGCAAAAGCGTAATCGCTTGTGTTCCAAATGGAACGTGTGAGATGCGTATGAGGAGATCAGCTAATCATAATCAGGTTATAAACAAATATTACACTTTAAAAATAGCTACAGCAGCTATGATTGAGTCAATTTCACTATTGAAGTTATATTTTTGAGGTTATGAATTCGTTGTGCAAACAAAGTCAAAAGAAACACCTTTGCGTATAACGACTTAAGCGACTAAACCGCAAAGGAAACAACAGAAAACAGCGCTTGTAAGCGTGAGCGCTTAAAGCGTGTGAGCGCGCAAACGAAACGCACCCTTAATGTCACGGGAGTTTTATTAACGGATTATAAGTGTATTATAAGCAATGATGACTTGTGTGTTTGTTGGTTATTCCAGAATTTTATAAAACGCTCGTGTACGCCTATCCGCCTATAACATACTGCGCCATGTTTACTTATTACATTGGACAAAAGACTACTGTTAGAATGATTCTCTCCTGTTTATTCTCTACTCGTTGGTTGCCAGTTGGAAACTTCACATTACTGTCACATTTCATACGAAACTGAAAAAGTGAACGGAAATGGTTTTTGTATGTTCTGTGGTTTTTGACAATTACACGGTTGGCAACAGAAACCGAAGTTGAAGCAGCAAATTGAAAATCTAATTAGCAGTTATCATTTTATGAGGTTTTAAAAAATACCCATAGATGACGCCTCTTGAAAAGAAAAGAAAATAGTGCAGTTAAATTCATAAAAGAATATAACATCTCCCGTTAATTTTTAGCATTATGAAAAGGACCAAGACATGTTTTTTTCTCTTTTTTTTATTAAACGACAGGGAATTTGGTAAAAATGGTACTCTTTGAACTCCTAAAAGAGAATTCGAAGTAACAGGTAGGATTGAAATTAGTTCTCCGCGATTTTGGGACGACTTTCGAATTGGTCAGTTTCAAATTATTTCACATCGAGCACAAATCAAATTCAAGAATGCGTTAAAAATAAAAATCCCCTCGCACTTCGGCATGTGACTTTGGCATCGACAGCACTGTTGCCACTGTTGGCAATCTTTATAATTTATGATTTATGTTGGCGAACCTGAATATCTGTCATACCTTTTGCCTTGTGTTTAATTTTAATAAGTTTACAGTTTATTACAATTAATAACACCCAAACACAATTTTGCAAGCAACAAACAACATGGTAAGTTCAACACATTTCTAGAACAACTCAAAAAATTGACATTTCAATTCCCATATTGCATCGTAATTCTAACCTACAAATCACCGATATTAAACTGCACGTGTAAATGCCAAAGAAACAAGGATTTGCTGAACCTAAAAGAAATGTTTTCAGAAACCGCTTATGTTGCACGGGCACGAACGTGCCATTACTCAGATCAAATACAACAGAGAAGGCGATCTATTATTTTCTTCGTCCAAAGATAATAAACCTAACGTCTGGTATTCCTTGAACGGAGAAAGACTGGGTACATTCAACGGTCACCAGGGTGCAGTTTGGTGCATTGACGTCGACTGGCAAACTATACGGTTCTTGTCGGGCGGCGGTGACAATTCTCTGAAAGTATGGGACTGCGAAACCGGAAAGGAAATAGGAAACATCAGCACCAACTCGTCGGTGAGAACTTGCAGTTTCAGCTACTCGGCAAATATGGCAGTCTACTCCACCGACAAGGCGATGGGGCATCAATGCGAAATATTTATTATTGACGTAAGAAACGTGGACGAAAGTATAGCGCATGCTGATCCCATCTTGCGCATCCCTATCAACGGATCTAGGGTTTCGTCTTTACTCTGGGGCGCTTTGGATGAAACTCTGCTTACAGGACATGAAAACGGAGAAATTATTCAGTGGGATGTTCGGGTATGTATTTTTAATTAAAGAGTGTTTTATCAATCATAATTAAATGATGTAATAGACTGGCAAGAAGTTGCACACCACGAAGGAGCACGAACATCTCATAAATGACATGCAAATGTCCAAAGAAGGAACTATGTTCATCACAGCATCAAAGGATTACACTGCAAAATTGTTTGATTCAGATAATCTGATGTTGCTTAAGACGTACAAGACTGAAAGGCCGGTGAATTCAGCAGCAGTCAGTCCTATTCTAGAACATGTAGTGGTTGGAGGTGGCCAAGATGCAATGGACGTAACGACCACTTCTGCAAGGGTTGGTAAATTTGATTCGCGTTTCTTCCACTTAGTTTTTGAGGAGGAGTTCGGCCGAGTAAAAGGACATTTCGGCCCTATCAATAGCGTGGCTTTTCACCCAGATGGTAAGAGCTATAGTTCCGGTGGAGAAGATGGTTATGTTAGAATCCACAATTTTGATCCATCGTATTTTGAATACGGTTTCGATTATTAATTGCTTTATATGAATATTTTTGAGTTCTAAGTTTGTATTATCAAATAAATAAATTAAATATTTGTAAGAACACATTTCATTCAAGACTTTTCGCAAGTAAACAAATGAATGATTGGATATAGAAAAAAAAATGTAAAAAACAGGAAATGCTTATAAGAAAAACAAACTTCATTTTTAAATACTTATACATATTACAAAAACATATCAATATTTATAAACAAATTTTATTTATTAAACAATTTACTTATAACTGTAATTAAAAAACCAGTCTTTTAGAGAGTGTACCACCTTCTGCATTATCAAGTAATTTGCGTTTTAAAGACGGTTTCTCCAAATCTTTCAATTTCCTAATGTTTTGTGGCAACGGTAATTTAGAACCGTAAGTTGGTGCAGGCTTATTACTGAAGAATGCTTTCTTTAATGTTTCCGTACAATTTAGTCTTTTCACTGGATTTAACACCAACAGTTCAGAGATCACTTCTAATAAATCATCTCCAGCTGCTGTAAATATATGTTTTAAAGGTACTGGTTGAAACGGTTTGAACTCTATGTAATCTGATAAAGCTTTCAGTCCGGGCCAGTTCTCTTCAGTCGGGTTTCCAAACACTTGAAAAATTTTAGTTAACTGATCCAGATCGGTTTCCCCGGGGAAAAATGGTACTCTAAGTAGTAATTCGGCTAAAATACAACCTACGGCCCACATGTCTACACACGTACTGTATTGCTTTGCCCCATATAAAAGCTCAGGCGCTCTATACCATCTCGTAACAACTTGGTGAGTATTTATACGATTTGGAGAGCCATACAACTTAGCCAAACCGAAATCACCAATTTTCAAGACACCATTCGCATTAACTAATAAATTATTCGGTTTTAAGTCTCTGTGCAATATCCAGTTGAGATGTAAATATTCCAAGCCTTGCAGTGTCTGTATCATGTACGCCTTTATATTTGCGGTTGTCAGTATTATTGTATTGTCTTTTATTATCACTTCTAAATCGGTATCCATGAAATCGAACACCAACGACACGTTTGAAACGTGCCCGAACACATCGAGAAGTCCGATCAGGTTACGATGATTTAATTCTTGCAGAATTTTGATTTCTCGCAGGGCCGTCCTGTTAATTCCGTCTTGTGCTTCAATTCTGCTTCCTATTTTGATTTTTTTGACGGCGACTATCGTGTCGGTTTCCACATCTCTTGCCTTGTATACAGTGGCGAACTGTCCTTCGCCCAGGAATTCGATTTTTTCGTATCTTTTTAGCTTGGATTCCATGTTTCACTGTTTGCTGTATTAATTTTTATTGTTTGATTATGAGTTATTAAGCTTCTTTTCTATATTTACGACTTTTTTTTCTGTTTTTGAGGTTAGAAACAGCGTCACCAACCTACATCACCAACGCACAAAAACTAAAGAACGAAAATCCCTCCAGACTTGTCAAAAATCTCCTTACAACATTCAGATTCGGTAAATGTTCAACTTGTCATCCTGTTATAAAGAGTGTTTTTTTAAATCTGGCGTCGAAATTGGCCATTAAGATTTCAGTGTGAATAATCATTGTCATGACAGTTGTTAATTTGACGTTTAAACTTGCAATTCCTAACCTTGCTTTCAAGGTTTCGGACTCAACCACACTCAACAGTACGATAGGACAACACAAGAATGTAATCTATTGTAATAATTATTTGCCTTTCATGTGGTCAACAGAATAACAGATGATAAAAGAAAACTGCAATAGATGGCGCTGTTCAATATCTCACACAAATACAACTCATTTCGTCCTTAACTGATGACAACTGACATTTTCTTATTGAGCTTCTGCATCGCGTTAAATAACTAGTGTACCACTTCCGTAAAAATGACTGTAAATTCAATCTTTGCTCAATAGGCGCCATGCACATCTCTGTGTTCAGCGCCGCCTGACGTGCTGATTTGTGAATTAATGATATGAAAATATTTCTTGAGACTCATTGCATGGGAATAATATCACTTATGACAATTTACGATTGTAGTACATAATACTTGAGCTTCCTGGTATTGAAATACATTACAATATTCAAGTTCAAATGTACACTAATAATTTGAAACAACTCGTATTTTCATACCACTAATGCAGAATATGGTCATTGGTGGCGCTGGCTTCGCATGTGCATGGTCCCTATTGATGGTGGTTCTTCAGTATAAATGAGTTTCCTTCTACATAAAAGAGCTATCTAGGAGCTGTCAGCTTCCAACATTGTTTACGAAATAATTCTTAAAAATCATGTTTAGAAAAATCCCTTAATTCCTAAGGATTTGAAAAATACCTTAAAAAGGGATTTATCTCTTAAGTTGGCAGCACTGGTTAGAAATTCGTTTCGTTAATGAACTTCACAGTAGATGTCGCCGATCGCGTTAATCATGTTTATACTCGTTCCAGTTTGGTAGCGATTTTATGACCTTGCTAAAAAAAAGCGACAGAGGGGCGACCGCAGTGCCGGTCTCTTTAAAGCTTTTTTATGGCAAGATCATAAAATCGATGCAAAATTTGGACGACTATACTTGTTATTAGTGTTGTGAGTCGGTCATTTTACCACGTTACCTTACGGTAAATTTCCAACGTTACCGGTAAGGTAACCGGTTACCGGTAATTTCTCTATTGCCAACATAATGGAAAAAACTGCAATTTTTCCAAATGTTAATTGCCAATTGTAACTCAACTAATGAAATAAATTGTCAATAACATGTAACCTTACGGCTTACTTTATATTAGGTGAATTTTCGCCAGTTACTAGTTATAACCGGTAGTTGAAAACAATTACTTTTGTCATTTTGGCTGTCAATTAATTCTCCTGTCAGCTGTTAAATGCACTACTGCATCTGTTACCTAGAGCATTTTTGCCATTTGTATAACTATTATTCTTTTCTAATGGTGGGGGTTAACTTATTTGGTTATCACTTTCAATTACTGTGTTAATGGCGAAAATTCACCTATTATTTAAAGGAAAAACGGAAGTATTAAATAAAATAAATAAATATTTGATACATTTAAATGGTTTTTGTTTAGACGTTTGATTATTTTTGACTATTTTAGCAGGTCAGAAATTAAAAAAGAAAAAATGCCGAGGAGTGAATGAATGATTTGGAATTTAAAAAAAAGGTATTGGGAACTTGCGTCGAAAGAGTCTCCCGCTAGTGTAAACTATTGATGTGGGGATTGTAAAACTGACATGCCTTCGACACACTGATGCCTTTAATGGCCATTAAGTGCAAATTGCCAATTTACATTGGTGTATGTCATGTCATTATAATAGTAATGGCCATAAATAACGCCATTTCAACTTATGGCCATTGGAAAAGCCGATGGCGTTTGAAACAGGCCATCGCCAACAATCAGTTAAAATCGTCGATGATTTTTAAAATGTTTACCTTTGTTAAGTGACATTTAAATAGGTTTAATATCAGCTGGTCGCTAATAATTATTTCAAAATGAATGTTATAGAAGCCGTAATATTATGTTCACACATTTTTACATTATTACGAATGTACAGCTGAATTTAAAAAAAACGGGAAATGAAATATTTCCAATTGTAAATTTGGTTGCATTTGTCAATTAATTGTCTACTTGACAATGCTTGACAACAGGGACTTGACAATTTAAGAAGGACTTGACCTTTTAAGAAATTCTAACCTATTTATTTAGAAACTGACGTAGCGTCAGATAATTCTAACCTCTTTCTAATAAAGTCATTTTCACACTATGGAAATATTGAAAATGTGCCAATTTTTTTTTTGACATTTCTCGTTTTTATTGATTTCAGCTGTATTGTGTGTTGGATCATTGATTATAAGAGTATCAAGAGGATCAAGAAATTTTAAGGAACAGAGGCAAAAGATTACAACATAAAAGACATATTCAATGTTTATTATTACTAGTGATGTAATTTAGCCGGCTAAAAATGTTTTTAACTGACCGCGGTTTTTTAGCCGGACAAAAAAAAACGGTCAAAAAGGGTAAAATATATTTTTTTGTTTTTTAATGTGATTTTCGTATTGCAATATTTATTCTGATCATTTTAATACCAAATACTTAGGTCTTTGTTCAAGTTGTAATAATATAATGTCTTTTTTTTAATTTAAATATTTTAAAAATTTTGTTACTTTCGTCAGCAGAAAGTGATGAAAATCAGCAGTCGACAGTAGAATCACAACATCAGAACCGTATGCGTCTAATGCGACCCAAAACCAAAGACATAAATTAACGGCAACAAGCGGGAATTTCAAATTTTTTTATCCGGCTAAAAAAAACATATTTTACTTAGCCAGTTTTTTACCATAATTTACATTTTTTACTTCGGTAAAAAACCACCTGACCACTAATTATTACTTATAGATCCCTAAACTCGTTACGAAAGTGGAAATGTATTAACAGGAAAAGTCAGTTACTTATTTTGGTTTCTGTGATGCTAAATTTCAATCTACGTTATTTACCGCTAAAGTACCGCTCAAACACAACCAAAAAAAACATGTGATTCATTCAATTCTGCGCAAGCGTTAACATTTCCAGTGTGTCACTTGCATTTAGAAATTGCCGATTTTCCTAATGGCCATTAACAATAGCTTTGTTCCTACACAGTTCTAAATCAGTTCGGAACTGTACTGCTCATGCGCTTTTGCTAAATACACAGCATTTTTAGTCAGAGCGCATGACCTTTAGCAAGAGCGCATAAGCAGTACAGTTCCGAAGATTTAGGACTGTGTAGGAACAAAGCTATTCTCAATGTGTCGAAGCCGTCAAAGGTATAATAGAGATTATAGTAGTTTTGTCTTGTTTGGTGTTATTTGTTGGTTAATAACAATTAACAATTATTGCCCGTATAACCACTCAACCATGAACAACTTATCCCCTCAACACGGCCATATTTATTTTTAAACACAGCGCCATCTAGATCATTTGCCAGTTCCCAAAATGTTCGAAGAAGAAAACTGTAAAATGTGACATATGTGAGTACTGCAACTCGGATGAAAAATTATTTTTAACAAAAGAAAACATGATATGTATTTGATATCCAATTAATGAGAGAATTGTAATTAAGTATAAAAATCTAATTTTTAGTTAAAAAATGCAGTTGGTAATGTTACGGTAACATTACCGGTAATTTAACAACATTACTTGTTATTACATATTATTAAGTTAGGAATAAATTATCTTTTTAAAGCCTGGTTTATCAATCACAAGTTAACTTTAAGTTTAAAGTTAACATTCAGTTAATTGCCATAACAACAATTGTCGTAGTAGTTACTATAGGAACAAACTGGAAGTTAGAGTTAGCTTGTGGTTGATAAACCGGATCTAAGTTTGATTTTATGTTTTAGTGTTGTTAGACTAATTTCCATTTTGATTCCATCGTTTGTAAATTAAAAATAAATTTTTGTTGCTGAATTTCTTAATGGAGGTCGCTGCAGACAAATTTCGCTGTAATTTCTTCATCTCTTATTATTACATGAGGTTAAAATGAGATGAAAAAATAACGAGTGTGCACTAGTGCAGCCAGTGGAAAACACTATTATAGCGTTTTCCACCGGTGTGCACTCAGGATATCTCTATCTCGTTTTATTACATAAATCTGAACCGAGATGAAAATACACTCAGTGCACACTAGTGCAGCCAGTGGAAAACGCTATTAGATTTCGCTGTAATTTCTCCCAGTGGCACCAATTTAAATTTAATAAATAAACGAAATATTACGCAGACTTAAATTGAAATTACATTTTTAGATATTTTTGTTAACTTGTTTACAATATTAACAATCACATTAATATTAGCATAATTAAAATCGCTTCACTTTATACCTATTCATAATTTTCTCAAAATTACAATTATCAATGTACAGCGAAATGTTGTTCCTAAAAGCTTTTGGGCTAAATTTATAAATAAATTACACATTTTTGAAGATTTTATCTTTATAAAACTTCAAACTTTTAGTTAAACAATTGTTTATATTTATTCATTATACAGCTGTCCCGCTTTGATTACACAATATTTTACCAGACTCAAGAAGAGTTTAAATCAAAACAAACATTGGATTAATTGAACATTTAATTTATAATTTGTTAATTTCCCATTTTATAAATGGCAAAGCAGCGTCGTTTGTTTATAAATTGTCAAGAGCAAACTGAATTTGCGATTATCTTGGAAATAATGCATTTGCGAATAAATATACGTTTATTAGGATATTTTTTTACTTTGTTTACAACTCAGGGTGTGCTTGTAAAGTATTGTCAGTCGAGGTGGGACACTTGTATTTTAAAAAATATTTTACTAATAATAATCTGTTGATTTAATTGATATTGCACACATCTAACTTTATTCAAGACGTGTTTTCCAAATTTACGCTACAGAATCAAATTAGGGAACGGCATCTTTTTAATTAAAAAAAAAAAATAAAAATTGTGTAACTAAAACATACAGAGTATTACCTAACAGTACTTTCGCAAAAGTTGACTCAGCGCGGGGGACTTTTATCACGATCGCAAAACCGTGTTAAAGTGTTAACTTTAAAAGTGAATTTGCAAATGCGGTCGCAGCCGTGAAAGAAATTTATTTAAAATATTCAAAGCAGTGTAGTATACGGGGGGCGAGCGCGTCACGCTTTAACATCGCACAAACTCAAATTCATTTAGTAGTTGGATTGGAACTAGCGGGTAAAGTGTGATGTGTTTCTACTGTATACGTATACGGTCGCATATACGGATAGAATTGGCTACTTAATTGCTGGGCAAACGCGACGCTGGGCACTAGCGCAACATGGCCGACGTCGGCGTCGTGACGCGCGGCGTCGGATGCCGGTTTCACGTTATTGAACAGCTGTTTCCAAAATGGTGTTCTTTGCATTGAAATGTTAATTTTGACTCGAAAACATGTGATTAGTTTGTGGTTGTTTTTTTTTGCGTGCTGTGCGTTTATAATTTAAAATGAGGAGACAACAGCAGAGTCAAACCCAAC
Organism: Dorcus parallelipipedus; assembly: GCA_958336345.1. Classification (NCBI taxonomy): domain Eukaryota; kingdom Metazoa; phylum Arthropoda; class Insecta; order Coleoptera; family Lucanidae; genus Dorcus; species Dorcus parallelipipedus. The sequence continues at coordinate 28,580,079 of OY284480.1, read as the reverse complement.
TACAGATCGAACACAGCGATGACGACTGCACCTCCTCACCGGTAGGTATTCGCAACAATTCCGTGTGTGTAGTAATGACTCATTTGCAATTATTGACACCGACAGGTAACAAGTAGATCGTATTATTTTGCGCTGCTTTTACTTGCGCTAAATAGAGTTGCTTCGTCCTTTGATAGAAACGAAACCCATCTCTTATGTATATATCAGTTTAAAATACCTGTTTCTAGTGGTCAAACGATGATGACTTTCAAAAATATTTATTTTGTTATTGTTTTAACACAAACACTTTTTTATGGAGCTACATAGAAAGAATTTTTTGCGCATTATTTTTGGGTAAAATTTAAAAACCTAATTAATTCCAGCTATAACTTATCGCGTAAACAATTTGTTAAATGATTCTAATTACAATAAATTAAATAAATAAGTTTTTCCTTTGCATCAAAATGATTTTGTAATTTTTCTTCTTTATTTTTAAAGGGGGCAAAATAAAGTGCGCGTTTTAATGTTACATCGCGGATTCTGCAAAAATCTATACTTTACATCAGTACCTTTAAGCTTTTCACATTTGCTATTGTTTAAGTCTTCATTCTTTAAATTCCTTCAATGTGAGTTTATATTCACTGAGTTTAAACGTTGCTTTGAATAACGAATTCATTAAATTATAAATAGGCACAGCATAAAGGGGGTTTGAAAAGCCTGAAAGCTCAAGAATTTCTTTGTTAAAGAAACTATGCTATACCGTTTAGACTAAAAAACATATAGGTATATAGAACATGCAACTCTTGATCATTAAAAATTAGTAATACTAAAGCTCGGGATTTGTAGGCAGTTAAAAAGACTGAATTAGGTCCGGTCTTTTCATCTCCAGTTAATTTTATCTGACGGTTTATTCCCATAGTAACACTTATGTTCACAATCGTTTCTATGGGAATTAATCGCCAGATAAAGTTAATTGAAGATGAAAAGATAGGGCCTTAGGCCCGGATTTTCGATCACAATTTAACTTTAATCTACAGTTTATTCCTATTGTTTCTATAGGAATAGGTTGATATTAAAGTCAAACTGTGATCGAAAAGCCGGGCCTTAGGCAGGCTAATAGGCAATTAATATGTAGAAAGAAAGAAATATGCACACTTTTAGGAAGCCTAAAAATAATAATAATTAATAATTTCTCCCTTGATAGTAAAAAAAAATATTAATGCTTATTTTAGTTACATGGTCATTTGTTAAGAAATCGGAAGGAGGTTCTTCCGGGCTTGTGTAACTGTATACAGTGAAAGCTCCCATAGTGGACAGCTCTCTTAAGCGGACACCTCTCTTAGCTGGACAGTTTTTAATCTCCCATTTATGTAATTTACATGCATTCACTCTTAGGCGGACACCTCTAATGGACGGACAGTTTGCTGGTGACGGTCGGTGTCCGCCTAAGAGAGCTTTCACTGTATACGTTTTAAATAGGGGTCATAAATCGGCGTTTAAGTAAAAAAATCCAGGCAGTACATAAGATGGTGTCCTACCTGATAGGGTACTCCGAGGGCTCAGCAGCAGAAGACCTCTTTACAGCTTTCCCTTTTAGGGCTTTTCTATGTATTTCTCAATGTTAAGGGTTTTTAGGTGAAGGATCTTCTTTTCGTGCACAATCACATCACTCACACCAGGAATATTTAAATTGGAATACCCACTCGCAAAAAGGGGCGACGATAAAGTTAAAGAAGAAGCAAAAATGACAATTTCTAAATTTGAACAAAGATATAAAAATATAATAATAAGGGGGACACTTCTGTTCACGAAAAGGCTTCGACAAACATTTTATGAAAATTACATGTAGGTGTGTGAATGTGAAAATTGAAAACGCAACCGTTTGCGAAAATGACTCTGTGAACATGAATTAATTTTTTGTATTGTTTACATTTTCAAAACCCGAGCCCTTTTTGTAATTTGCGACTGTGAGGTGGCGGCATTATGTGCGAGTCTCCCTTTTGATCCCGCTCATTTTGGGCACTGGAGTGACTTAAGTTGCCTACCCTCGAGGGATTGCGAGGGATTTTTGAATCGGCTCCGCTACCTTGGGTTCCTTGAGGTTCTCCCGCACTCAGACTCTTTATCGCGTAGCTTATTTACTTTAGCGTATCTTAATTCTTTGGAAGGACGATAACAAAGGTGTTATACGAATTGCAAAGATAATCAGTAATCACTTATAATGGGCCAGTTTACAGAAAATTTAATTGCAATCAAATTTTAATGACGTTGTTAATTTGACAGTTCGCAATGTAATTCATATGGAAACTTAATCGTGATTAGTTTAATTCGAAATTAAATATTTGATTTGCTTTCTGTAAACCCATCTTAAGGCCCAATTTTACAATCGTGGAATAAGAACGGAATAACTGTGCGCCAAATATCCTTTAATGTTCCTCCATATCTACGTCACACCTACGTCACGTTACACCACAGGTTATACCAATAATAGTGCTTATCCGACGATTGTAAAATAATCGGTCCTAAATGTTTTATTTCATTATTTGGTGAATTGCGCATTTCATGCTCACCAGTTTCACTTACGAAATGCTCTCGTTAACCGCTTAATCGTTCAAAATTTACATAATCTAGGCGAAGATGTACTTAAGCACTTCCTTCGTTAAACGAAATTGTGTAATACTTAAGCAAAACGACTCGATGGTTTTCCTGAACCAAGAAATTCTTTAGTTTCATGCGAAATTGAAAGAACAGGTGCACTTGAATCAATTGACACAAAGATAAACCTCGTTTTCATGGGGAAAACTTCAAGCAATTCAATTTAAGAAATGGCCAGACGACTACTCGAATATTTTTAGTTTTAATCTAATATTTGCTGTGGTATGTTTTATCACCCAAATTTTCAGAAGTGGGTGACATAGATTATTATGTGGTTCATAAATTTCTGGTTCTAAATTTACACTTGCATGAAAATGAGTCAGTCGTTTTAGTTCTGCGAATTTTCATGAACTCTTTTATAATTGCCCTTGGTAAAAAGCAAATTACGCCAAACAGTTTTGCATATAAATAATTTAGGAAAGTCAATTAATTAAAATTTATATAAAATATAAATGTAACCTCAAGGTCTTTCAAATTCAATATAGTTCCTAATTAAGTGTGATCGTGACGGTGGTAATTTATTACGCACATGCTTATACTTCGCCGATTTTATTGCAAGCTCTTTAGCATAAACAATCAAACGTCACACTATATGAGAAAAGTACATGAAACTTAATATCTTTGGTTTTATGTTATTTGTTGTTGTTTGTTTTGTTATTAGCTCATTAGTTGTAAAATCGTACGCTCTCTGACCCGTTTGTATTAAACAGTCCTGTCACGAATTGGCACAAGTGATACAGTGAATTTTTAAAACGCCAGGAACGAAAATATAGGAAAATCCTGATTCGTCATCGTTCAAACGTGATTTGGTTATTTTACTAATGTTTGATTTTCGTATAATATTTCCCAGTTCATTTTTTTTTAATCTGGCCAACAATTTATGATTATTTTTGCGAATTAAGGTCATCAACAAGTCAAGCGAAGCGATTAATCATGGTAATTGACTGGATTATTTCTGCTAAAAACGAATTAGGAGAAGAAATTGTTATTACGTATTATAAACTTATCATTTTTTTTATAGATCAAAGCGGATCGGTTTTGAAAACGTCAGGACGGGTTGCGCAAAAAAATTCGTTATTTTCTTTTTTTTAATAGTATATGTTTGGAATATTTTTTTACTACACTTTCTTTGCGGTGTAGGTCAAATAATGGTTTAACAACGACCTGGTTCTGTCTACGTGATACCAAAATACAAAATTAACTCATACACACCTGGGTAAACATATTTAAACACGATTACAAATCTACTTTCAACTCCGGATGCAAATATCTGAACAACGTGAATACATAGAAAAATCTAATCTTAATAAGTAAAGCCCGGATTGTTAGGCACTTAAAGAAGCTGCAAGGCAGGCAACCTAAAAATTAGGTGTTTAATAATTTCTCCTTTTTGGTCGTCGTTTTATAATAAAAAAATATTAATGCTTATTTTAGTTACATGGTCATTTATTAAGAAATCGGATGGAGGTTCTTCGGGGCTTATGGAACTGTATGGGCTGGGTTGACCTTCGACTTTTTGACCTCTTAGAATTCAAATTCTTTAGATTTTTCCCAATTCGGTTGGCCTTGACCTTAATCTTCCTCCATTTCCCCCCAAATTTTTGCATTGAGTTGAAAATTTGGAATCATTTGTGTTGGCTTTTTATAATTAATAACGACGTTGAACTTTTAAGAACCATATATTTTGTATCACAAACTCTTTTAAACGAACACTAAATGGTGCATAAACACTTAACGTTTTGCAGTCGTACAAGAACCAGCTTTAATAATATATTTTGTATCATGTACCAGTTACAAAATTTTATATGACAACTTTTTTTAAACAAAACTATGGCCAACTTATTTAATCAATATTGTCAACACTCTCACTTTGATTAAATAATTGACTTTGAATAGAATATTAATTTTAATATTGTAAGTAATCACTTCTTGATAATTCTCTGAATGTCTATCACCTGCAACATTTCACGTTGAAGCTGAAAAAGAAACTTTGGCAATGGTTTTGCCTGCTGGTCTTTTGTAGAGATATATTCCAAGTTGAAGTCCCCTAATTCGTACTTTTCACGAATGAAATGGAACCTTACATCTTTTGTGAAATTAGTCGAATGGCACTTTGATTATCCATCAACAAAGTAGTGCTTATTTCAATTGTATTTAGTAGAGTTAACAGCAAATTCTTCAACCAAATAACTTCTTTTATAGTTTGTGTTGCTGCAAGATATTCGGATTCTGTCGTGGATAATGAACCACCTTATGTTTCTGTGAATTCCATTAAACTATTGATGATCCCACTTTCACTACAAAACCACTGGTTGATCTTCTTGTGTCGACATCGCCAGCGTAATCTGCATCGCTAAATGCTGTAAGCTGCAAATTTTCTTCACGCTTGAAACATAATGCATATCGTGATGTTCCTTTTAAATACTTCAAAATTCGTTTTACTGCATTCCAGTGAATTTTCGTAGGTTTTTCCAAATATTGACCGGCACTATTCACTGCAAATGTTATGTCAGGCCTTGTACAAGTTGATAAGTACATAAGGCTTCCAACAGCCTCTCGATAAGGTGCATTTGTTAAATCTTCTTTTGGATGCATGGCTATACACATTTGGTGATGCCGATCAGCTGGAACTGCAACGGGATTCGCATTCAGCATATTAAACCGTTCCAGTATTTTCTTCGTATATGCTTCTTGATGAAGGAAAATGGTTCCATCTGATAATTGTTCAATTTCTAAACCCAAAAAATATCGGGCCTCGCTTGACGTGATATTGAATTATTTGTTTAATTGTTTCAGTAGCAAATTTTGGTTGTTCAAAATCATGGATTTTTAGCTTAACTTTAAAATTTTCATCTGTATTTACAGAATCTACAGAATTATAGAATCTATTGGTAAATTTGACATCTCGATAAATTTTTATTTGATTACTATTCTCCAAACAAATTCTAAAGTCTTTGGTACATATTGTCATCGTATCCAACAAAAATACCTTTTTCTGCTTTTGGGTCCCATTTACGCCTTTTCTCTTTTGGTATATGAGTAAAAACTTCTTCACCAAATATCTTCAATTCTGCAACATCGGTATGCTTCTGATTCCATAAATCATAGGGTGATACGCCTTTCTCACTACTCGTTCCAGTTTTATTCAATACATACACCGCGGTATTGACAGCTTCTGCTCATAATTTTATCGGCAGTCGTTTTGCGTGTATCAATGATCTTGCGGCTTCAACTATTGTTCTGTTTTTACGTTCTGCTGCCCCGTTTCGCTGTGGTGTGTTATTCAATACATACACCGCGGTATTGACAGCTTCTGCCCATAATTTTATCGGCAGTCGTTTTGCGTGTATCAATGATCTTGCGGCTTCAACTATTGTTCTATTTTTACGTTCTGCTGCCCCGTTTCGCTGTGGTGTATAAGCAACAGATTTTTGATGAATAATTCCATATTGATGTGTTAACTCTGCAATTCGTTTATTAACAAATTCTAATCCATTATCTGTACGTAGAATCTTCACTCCTTTTTTTAAAATGTTTTTCTGTTTCTTTTTGGGAATTCTTCAAAATGTTCTGGTACCTCAGACTTTTCCTTCAGAAAATAAACTTGCTTTCAATGTGAAAAATCATCTTTGAATAACAAAAAATACCGTGAACCTCCAATTGGCTTTTCTTGCATTGGTCCGCAAAGATCTGCATGCACAAGTTGTCCTATTTCAGTACTCTTGGTCTTGAAAGATGGAAACGGAAGACGTTGCATTTTTCCAAGGGAACAGACATCACAGAAAATCTTTTTGTCTTCAAATTCAATTTTCTTCTTCTTAAAAAAAAATCGCACATGCTGAAGATTTTGATGAGCAAATTTCTCGTGCCAAACTTGAAGTGATTCCCTCGTGGCAATGTGAGCTTCCATTATACTTGCAGTTGATGGTACTTGAAATTTCATTCGATATAACCTTTTTTCTCTTTCTCACACTGCAACAACATTTCCTTCACGAAGTAATTTGCAAGTGGTATTATTCGATTCAAGTGTTAAACCTTTATCTAAAGCGGCTCCCACTGAGAAAAGATTGAATTTAATTACAGGTACATATAATGCTTTTGATAGATATCTATCAATCCATTTACATCCGTCAAATCCTCTAATATTTACATCACCTCTGCCATGTGCAAAAATATGTTCACCATTGCCCATACGTACTGGCAAATGTTCAAACTCAGTAAAATTGACAAACCATTCTCGTTGGTTGCACATATGGTCGCTCGCCCCAGAATCTAAATACCATGCTGCAGTTTCAACATCAGTTTCAGTTAGGGCACTTTTCAGAATTAACCGGTTACTCCACCGGTAGACATTTTAAAATTCTAAAATCCACTGTAAAGCTATAATATGTTATTTTAGCTATAATGAGTAATTAACTTATTATAACTGTATTATTATTATATACTTATCATAGCTATAATAACATATTATAGCTTTACAGTGGATTTTAGAATTTTAAAATGTCTACCGGTGGAATAACCGGTTAATTCTGAAAAGTGCCCTTACCGATGGTAATGTTTCACCCATGAATGCATCACCTTGTGCTCCAACTTCAGATTTATTTACTTCTTTTTCTTTTTATTTCCACAATTTCTTGCCCAATGACCAGGCTTGTTACATATAAAGCACCTAGTTTGTTTCTGTGTATGAGTATTGTCAAGATGACAGTTTTTTTTCTTCTCATAACGATTCAGCTTATATTTACGAGCAGGGGCCCGATTCTCGAATCGTGCGAATACATTCGTATACGAAAATGACGTCAAAATGACGTAGACTCTCGTACAAAACTATACAAATTGTTCAAAAATTGCGTCATTTTGACGTCATTTTCGCATATGAATGTATTCGCACGATTCGAGAATCGGGCCCCAGTAGTAAAGGCACATCCTTCTATTTTATTTTGAGAATTGAGACGCATTTCTTCAATTGAAAGTCTTGATATTAAGTTAGGCAAAGTTCTCTCTTCTGCACCAGTAGATTCCCAAGCATTAACGAAATGATTGTATTGCGTGGGTAATGTCTTCAAAATTTTTGTCATAATTAATGAATTCGGAATCTGCTCACCCATGTTTTTCAATCGATGTGCTAAATCTTCGAGTTTCGAAATATGTGTTGCTATGTCGTCTGCTGGATCTTTTGTTATTGTATACCACTGCTGTTGAAGCATGTGTACACTAGCATCTGACTTTTGTTCATGAACTGAAAGAAGCTTCTCCCACATTTCTTTTGCAGAAGCACAATTTATAATATGGAGCAACTGTTGATTCGCCACCGTCGTTGCTATAATCTTCTGAGCAAAGTTGTCGGCTTTTGTCCATGCTGCGAGTTGTTTTTTAAAGACTTGTATAACTTCCAAATCTTGTTCATTCGCTGGCTTTACAGGTTTGACTATATCTCCCCTGACGACACTCCAAGCGTCATTCGAATTCAGCACAATACGCACTTGGAACTACCAGAGTGGCCAGTTTTCGCTGTTTCTTAGCTTTGTGATACGTACAAGATCACTTTCCATCATTTATTTCACTTTGCACAAAGGCGGAATTCCAAAAAAAAATGTCACAATTTGACACTTAATTTTCCGTTCTTATAACTTCTTCTTAACTTAACGTTCTTAACTTCTCATACAAAATATGTATCAATCGGTGTTTCTGGGCCCCATAACCTGTTGGGTTTTTATAATTAATAACACCGTTGAACTTTTAAGAACCATATATTTTGTATCATGAACCAGTGACCAGTTACAAAATTTTAGATGACAACTTTTTTTAAACAAAACTATGGCCAACTTATTTAATCAATATTGTCAACAATTTGGTATCAGAGCACAGTAGCATTCAGTAGCGTCACTTAAACGTCAGTGTCAAAAAAAAACTCCATTCTATTTGATACCCTTATGGAAATGCAATATAATTTGGAGCTGGGTAGGTATCAAACAAAAGAGCAAATGTGACAGTTACACTCGAGTGACGCTACTGATGATTCTTATACTGTGACCACATTGTCACTAGACTTTCACGGCATGGTGCAATAACAAATAGGTAAGGAATAGATTTGTAGGCAAATACTTAAAATAGTGTAAAAATAGGCACTTAGGCGCGAAGAAATATACGTCTCATTCTAATTAAAACTTAATTCGCTATGTTTTTTCTTAAATAAAAGTTTAGGCAATTGCCTACATGTCCGGGTTTTATTAATAAGTAAATTTGAATGTTGGTTAATTCAAGAATGTAAAGTAAATAATTCGAAGGTGTTTAAAAGGGTTACGATCGAATTTTGCATAAGCACCGGTTTAAATTTTTAATTAAAACTTGAATGTTGCAATTGCTATTAGCAAATAACTTGCGGTCAACCTCATTATGCTAATGTAAATGTCATGTTCAGCATTGAAATATATATTTTTTTAATTCTAAAACCTTTCGTATGAAAACAAATCCTGTAATTCCGTTTAGTTTCTATATAGGTTAATGTTTCTCACCGCGCAGTATTTACATCGTTTGTTTTTGCGTTTAGGAAATTATAAACAATACGAATTCTTTTATAATTTATTCGCGACGCCGCGCGCAACTCTATCGATGTTTTATTGTTCCCGCCATCTTTCGCCATATACAGTCCGGAATAATGGTGTTAAGTTAAATTGTGGCGCAATTAAATACGTCAGCCAAATTACTAATTGAAATACACGTTTCCCATGCCGCCATATGAGAAGACACTTCCGGTCGGCCGCGGCGTGCCCCAACTTTTAATTGATATTGACGTGAAATGGCCTCACCACCGTCAGCTGTTACCACCGCGAACCTCCCCCATGTTGCTAAAAATAGCATCCTTTAGGGGGTTGACGCCGAAGATTAATTTCGAAGTTTACGTTGCGATCTAAAAATGAAGGGGACTTTTTTCGTTTTTGGAATCGTTTTTATTTATTTACGTAAAATTCTTTCGTGAATTTATTTGAGATAGATTTTATAAATACAAAGAACCTCCTTCTGTTTTGAATTCTTTAGGAATAAAGTTTTTAAATTTCAACTTGATGGTGCGTAACCCAGATAATAGATCTCTCCAGATAGCCAACGAGATGTCACTTGTTTGCGCAAATTCGAAAACTAATTATTATTGTTACAAACCATTGGCTAATTTGGAAGCTCAATTGGCTTATTTGCCGCCAGATGTCTCTTTTAAATAACAGAAAAATAAGTGTAAAGGGGGGCTAAGAAACGATAATGTGACGTACGGTTATAATATGCTGTTAATTTTCCTTTTAACTTTGCATCACATCACTTATTGTTAGTTATAAAGTTTGTTTACATGTTACTTATATTTACAGGTTTCGTTTTTTCACTCTGCTAATATAAGAGTAGCGCCACCACATATTTGGTGAGCTGGCTCCAAACTAACACCGAGTTTGTCTCCAAATTGGGGCGTCAAATTTAAAACATTTGATTAGTGATCTATCTAGCTGTATTATCTCTAATATCTAAAACAATATTAATCGAAAAGTTTAAGATTGGATAAAAATGAGTTTTATTTTACAGTCCCAGATCTTGGAACGAGTTCAATCCGATCGCGTCACCGTGACCAAACCAGAAGAAGACCGCAGACGTCGCACCATCATCGTCGAGAAAAAGAACGGCTCTTACGGATTCACGCTCCAAAGTTACGGCATCCATTACAAAAAAGAACAGGAAATAGAGATGATCACTTACGTGGACTACGTTGATTACGACGGGCCCGCGTTCAGAGCCGGCATGAGGGAAGGAGATGTCATACTTTCGATTAACGGGACCGACATGGAGAAAGCAGACCACAAAACCTTAGTTAATTTCATCAAGAACTGTGATACAAGGATGAGGATGGTAGTATTATTCGAAGACTGTGTTAGAAAGGTAGGTAATCATCAGACTTTGGACATTTCGAAGTATTGCCATGGCTATGCGATGAATGGGTACTTTTCATTGCGTAACCATGCCAACGCTCCGAAATGTCCGAAGTCTGGTAATCTTCAAACCTCTAGAAAAAAACTTTATTTTTTCTAACAGGTTGAATTACATATGAGGTATATACAACTGCAGAGGTTATTACAAAGCAAAATGAACGAATTAGAAAAGCTTTGTCTACGCGAAAGGCAACTCCTGGAGGGAAAGTGGAAGACGCATAGCTTACCGGCCCGTAAGAAATCTTCACAAAGCAGAACTAACGGAGACCCCACAACGCCCACTCAAGTAACATATTCTTATTGCAGGCCGACTGTATCAACAGAAGACGTAGCAAAAGTACAGCAAAAGCAGCCAACCCCACCCACCTTAATCCTCGCATATCAGTATTTAGACCCGCATTATCGCTATATGCTTCAGCCATCGACCAGTAACAGTGGAGAGTATCTGTTGACTTTCGAGCCTCCTCACTATAAAACCGAACAGCGTCACTTTATAGTAAAAACACCATGCGATTCGCAACAGCAGCGGTCGAGCAAAAGTAACCAGACGAACGGTACTATGGGAAAGACTAGGAAGAGTCAAGAGCCTTGCAATTCGTATGCAGGACAATTATGTAATCCTTGCATGCAGCCTAATAACAATGCAGACAATACCAGTTTGGAAGCGTATGACCTCGCTAGTCCTTGCTGTGATCCTCACTGCGTGCCGAGTTCCAGAAGGCGTTCCAGGAACCACAAGGACCATCGAAAACGCGATTCTAAAACGGAAGAAACGCAAACGGAACCCCAAGAACAACAACAATTACACCAACAACGGCACCACCAACAACAACAACAACATCGTACTCGACCTCATTCCACTTCATCACAAACACAAACTCATTCCGCTCCCCGCAGATACTTCCAGTTTGGGGCGGGATTAGTTAGCCAATGTAGTCTTCATTCTTGTACGTCTAGCGAACTCAGTGGTGTAGCACCAACAACAGCAGGCGAGAGTTCTGGTAGTTACACGACTTCATTAAGCACGGACACATTATACTGGGATGGTTCCTGTGATATAAACACTGCCCGTCAATTAAGCGTTAAGACAGTTAGCAAACACGATCATCAACAACGTTACCAGACCGCATCTCACCAACAGGAACCCACGTACGTGCAGTACAATCCCGCGAAACCAAAATCGTGGGACAACTTAGCAACGAAAGCTTTCGGTGGTTATGGTTTTGGTTACGGGTACTTAGACACAGCGAAATGTAGCTCAGGAAAAAATCACAATAGAACCAGCACAAAGACGCAGTACGTAAGAAACAGCAGCGAAAAGCATCCGAATACAACACAACCCCAGTATACACCACACACCCAGAGAAGATACTTCCAGCCGACGAAGTCCACCGAAAATCTTCTCTCGGTGCCGAAATATTCCAGTGAAGCGCTTTCAGATTCTAGTCTCTCCGTTGAATGCGTCGAGTCCGTCTCTCCGGGTCCTGAAACCGCTGAAAGTCGTTTCTTTCAGAGTCCCAGGCAAAGCATGGTCAGCCCTACCGATCCTAATTTCGGGTATTACAGCGCACGCAGGACCCAAAGAAACGATTACTCGCGCAATGTAGTCACAACCAGCTCAGAAGCTACAAGACTTTAATAGTATAAGAAGCATTTTTAAACACTTTTGCATCGTCGCCTCCTTTCCATTGTAGAGGCCTTAATTTTTAAGAGGAAATTCTTTTACAACAAATTCCATTGTAGCGAATTTTATATTAAAAAGAAATGTAATGGCTGTAGTAGCGTAGGTATACTTCAAGATTTTATGATAAAACTTATTAAAATTTCATTATAAATATATGTGTTCATTTCAACTCGCGTATTTTCTTTTTTTAATCCACTAAACATCAGTCTGGAAAAGTTTTATTTAACCAAGTCCAAGGGAAAATAAAATAAAACTTTTTAAAAATGTATTCAAAAAGCACAGCGAACTTATTTGTCGACTTTTTCTCAATACCCCGTATAATTTTATTATTAAAAAAATAGAATTTTTACAATTGTAATGATTGACATAAATTTTATAATATTGCGATACTTTATCAATAAAGGTGCCTATACATTGTCGTCATTACCATCATGAAGGCGACATCTATTATTCTTAATGTGAAAATTTGTTACGAAAATAAAGCGACATCTATTAACAAGTTAATAATTTTTCTGGCAACAATGTTTCGTATCAGGCGCAGGCGTGAGAAATAAAGAAGGTTGTCATTTTTTTAACTTTTAAATAACTTTTAGTTTCCTTTATTATAATTTTTAATTTTGAAGGAATTTCGATAAATATTAAACTAAAGGTGATAGACCTGTATTCAAATTAATGAATTTACGTTGCGTTTCTTTTAATATCTGGTCAAACTGTCGAGTAAAATATTATAATTTTCATCAATTTTCCTAAATTTATTATCAGTGACATTACTTTTATATTATTTATTATTACATAATCGATTCTTTTTAAATTGATATGGCTACATCCCATGACAGGGTTGCCAGATTTTTTATAGCCAACTTGTTCACAAAATGTCCCCAAAAGGCGTCAATATTTTTCTAACGATAAAAAATGAGAAATAAATAGTTCAGTTTTTTCAAATTAATTCGTCCGATTCGCGATGAAACAGGGGGAAAATCAGTGCTTTAATATAGGTACTACGTGTTTTTGGAAATGTGGCTGAAAAAGAATCCGGATACAATATGAAACAAATCTAAAAAAATGGCTAATTTATTTCTCTTTTTTCTGAGTTCATTTTCAAAAGAAAAATAATTTCATAAACTTTCATGAATTACTGAAAATTGGTACACGGTACTGATTTTGAATTTTTACCAATTTTTCGATATTTTGACAATTGCGACAGTTTACCTTAAGCTTTTGATATTATAATATAAATGAAAATATAGTATGTAACTAAAAAATTGAAAAGAGAAACCAAATTGAGGAAAAGAAATCAAGAACTAAAAAAGAAAACAAATAAAGAATGAAACGAGATAAGTGAAAAACAAGGAAAAAGTTAAATGAAAAAAAAAAAACAAAAGGGAAATGAAAATCTGAAAGTTAAGGAAAAATTAGAAGACAAAAAAACAAATGAAAAACAAAAAGTAGCTATTAATTGGAAAGCAAGGAGGGCATTAAAATGAAAAGTCAAATGAAAGACTAAAGGCAAATGAAAAATTCAATGGAGAGGAAAAATTTGAAGAAAAAGGAACAAAAAAAACGAAAACAAAAAAAATGAAAAACAAAAGACAAATAAAATTGCAATTGAAAAACAAACAAATTGGAAATAAGGAGGAAGGAAATAAAAAATTAAAAAAGAGACAAGTGACTCTTTCACTTTCTAACACCAACATTGTTTTATTGAAAATAAATATTATTATTATAACAAGGAGAAAATTAGAATGAAAACAGAAACTCAAATGAAAGATCAACGGCAAATGAAAAACTAAAAGAAGTGCCTGCCTACCTAACTATATAAAAATAGTCGACCTTGAATAGAATAAATTGGGGGAAACTCCTTTATGTTGGTAAACAACCTACCTGAAATTATGCCCAGCTCAGTGGAGATGGGAGTGGGCTACACAATAGGATCGTCGGTAACTCGTTATCTAGTTGTTAATTAAGAAAGTGGCGCAACCTAGCGTTATATTTATTCCAGGTATAAGTAATACGTGTTACCGCTAGGAGTACACACGTGAATGTAGCATATGAGTAACCCTCAAGTTTTAAATTCCGCTCTTAAATAAAATATTTTTATCAGTCACCCTATATATATCGAAATTATCAGTCACCCTATATATAACGAAATCTAAAAGAAAAGTATGACAATTCACGACATTAAGTTTATTGATCGTTTTAAATGAAAATTACGTTAACCACTTTAGATCGAAATAAAATTAAAATTCACAGAGCAAGTGTAACACGTAAACACCGGCAAGGATATCCTATTTGGTTTACAAAGGTAATGCAGGTACAAGTTATAAGCACCTGTCAGTTTGACAGTAGAAGGCGGTTATTAATTTTCTTTATGCAAATTATGATTATGTTCTTAAGAAACCGTGGCTTGAAATATACAATTACAAAATTTTCAAGCCCTTAATGAGTAGTATGCAGCGTAATTGATGATTAACCGTAGTAAGGAAAGAAAAGTGTACGATACCGCTCGATGTTAAGTCCGGTCGTCTGATGCCATGAATCACGACTTTTACATCGAAGTCTCTAGAGAGGGCTTTGATCCTACATGCATGTCCGAACTTTCGCGGTGTATGGTGGTAGTAGAACTAGCTGACTCTCGTACGACTTTTCTGTTTACTGCCTATCACCTGTTACAATTTGCCTCGCATAACGTGAATTTGCTCCGTATGACGTGAAACTGCCTCGTACAACGTGAAACTGCCCCGTATAACGTGAAACTGCCTCGTACAACGTGAAACTGCCCCGTATAACGTGAAACTGCTCCGTACAACGTGAAACTGCCTCGTACAACGTGAAACTGTCTCGTACAACGTGAAACTGCCCCGTACAACGTGCCCTTGTTTAAAAATAAGGGCCTATTAAAACCTATGACACATCCGCTTGATCGTGTGATTGAAGTTGGAGTTCGTGACGTGAGTTTTATCTGCTACTTAAGCCTTGGCGATATTCTAATCAACTTTCTTGAGTGTATAAAATCCCTATTGACTGCTAGGTGGTCGAATTCGACACGAATCACATAAATTAGCTTCTACAGCAAACGAAAATGACCTACACTCAAGAATGTCATGCCATCTCCAAGATGGCGATTTTAATATTAGTTTTTATTTTCGATTCAACAAACAAACGCCAACACGTTTCCTTTTGTTCCAAAACCGAAATTAACCAATCTACACGTACGAGAAAGGAAACAAAAAGGTAGCCCTTAGAGTTTGAATTCAGAATAGAGCGATCAGTGAAGCCAAAACAGAACTTTAGAGTTTGTTATCAAATAGACCATTAAATGAAGACAAAATTTTAACATTCCCTAAAATAAAATCGTTAAAACCAAAACGAACCGTAACAAAAGAAAAAACAAATAAAAACCAAAAAACAAATAAACGTAAGCATATAATAAATTGAAAGGTGTGATGACTAAAGATAGAATTTTTTGAATATTCATTATGTGCAGGCAGTAGTCCACATTAAGCGCCAGCGCCAAATAAGATTTTTAAGCACCAAGTGTGTGAAATGTATACCAAATCGAGAAATATCGCCCAATCTGGCAACCCTGTTCTGTGACGCGAAAAATTCTTTTATGCTCTTTTTCCTTTTACACTAGTCATGCCATCTATGAATCAGCCAAAACCTCTTGAAATTTCCAAACGCGCCCCTTAGGTGGCGGTAGAATTTGGAACTTTCGCTACTTATTTTCGCATCTTATTCTCATTCTCAGATAAGTGCAGGGACGAAATAAAGGTAGAGTGAAAGTGAAGCTATTTTAATACAAGTAAAAGTGAGACAAAAGTGTTAATAGAGTAGAGTTGAATGTTTTTGAATAAACGGACGCAGATCTCTAGAAGGAGTTACACAGGCTGTCTCAGAGAAACTATTCCTAAATTTCAGAAGTAGTACAACAGGGCAAGTGATTAAGCAACTTTTACTAATAAAGTTGTGGCCGGAAATGTTTCCGCGTCAAGTTAGAACGAAATAAAAAAAATGATGGAAAGAAACAATCTCGAAGTGAGAAGTAACTTTTATATGTACACAGGGTGTCTCAAAACCTGTCTTTAATTGAAACTGTAAGTTCCTCATTATGAAAGAGATTGATTCCCCAAATATGAACGGTATTGCTCAAAAATGAAAAACTGACCTACCACTTCCTTTGTTTTGAAACCTCTGTTTAGTTTATGACTTGATGAAGCAAGTCTACCAATTCCTCATTGGAATACACATGAGCCATATTTATTACTTATTTACCTTTAAATTAAGTTATGTACACAGATATTACACTAACACAAAACACACTACACACTATGTAAATTTGATAAATTCTTTCATTCTAACCTCCTCCCTAATGTAAGCATCTGTGAAGTTATGACAGCATGATAATAAAAATGAACAATAAAAGAACGAAAGAACGAATTTTATTTTATGATAACCAATAAATAGCCAAGACGAATGTAGGTAAACGTTTCTGAAAATTCAGAATTATTTTAAACCAGAAACAAATTTTCATCACGTAAACTAATTAAGCCACTCGTTTCTTGGCTTTAATTAATAGTTATCAACATTCTTAGTAGACATTTATTTTCGTCTTATTACTGAACATAAACACAGATCGATGTACTGTCATGAAAATGAAACAAATAAAACTGAAATGCATAAAATAGTAATAAGTAATTGCAATAAGGAACGCCACGTGAAGACGTTTTTATTTAGAATCCTGACGAAATTTTTTTGCGACGGACAAACATGACCTAGCCCAACAAATACATCTCGGTACTTATTCGTTTATGGTCACAAAAAACACCAATTCTGCGCAGCTGAGACATTTAAATCCATTTAAATCGTCAACCAGGGTTACTCAAACAATTTCTTTGAAAACGAAAACTGATTTTTCCTGGAGTTATTATTTACTTTTTCCCTATTGTTGTATAACAAATTTTGCTTCTTTTTTGACTACTATCTGTGGTTTCAATTAAAGACATAGGTTTAGAGACACGCAGTATATTTCTAGTAGCTACACAATTTTACTTCACTTCAATTTTATGAAGAAAACTTGAAAAATTATAAGAAATGTTCAAAATGAAGGCCAACATTTTGGATGCATAAGTTATGACAACGCGACGTACGATTGAACGACGAATTCTTCGAAATATCTGAAGACGGCTACGAATGGAATCAAAGGCAAAAAAAAATGGAACCACTAGTTCCTCTTCTGCGTTGGCAGGTGTTGCATAGATGTTCGATTTAATATGATACCAAATATAAAAATTAATTTGAGTCATATCTCGCGATCGTGCAGGTCAAGGAATAGGACCATCTTTAAAAGTACAAACGCTGGATTGGAAGAAATGGTCCCTTTCCTAGGCCTGCACGATCGCGAGATTGACTTCAATTCATTTTTGCATTTGGGTTCCTATTAAATCGAACATCTATGCAACACCTGCCGATACAGAAGAGGAATTAGTGGTTTAAATTATTCTTACTTTTAATAATATTCGTGATCGTCCTCAGATATTTCGAAGAATTTGTCGTTCAATCACACGTAGTCATAACTTGTGTATCCAGAATGGCTTAAGTTTGAACATTTCTTATAATTGTTCAAGATTTCTTAATAAATTGAAATGAATTAAAATTATGAAACTACTAAAAATAAATAGAAAAATTACTTCTTGCATTGAGATTTTTTGTAGTCCTCATTTTCTTTATTTTGTTTTAACTTGACGCGGAAACATTTCCGGTCGCAACTTTATTAGTAAAAGCTGCTTAATTACATGCCCTCTACTACTTCTGAAAGTTAGGAACAGTTTATCTGAGACATCCTGTATAAACGACAACGAGCGCGCTATTTGAATCAGTTATTATTTCGAAAGCGATAATAAGTGTGAATATGTATAGCGATTAGTACTCGTAGAATGTTTATGTTATAGAAGTCCTTTTATTTTTTTATTGTGTTAAGCCTCTGTGGACATGAAAGTGTTTTTAAATTGAAATAATTTTTCTGCGAACCTCAAATTCGTAACAATATTTTCTAGGTGATGTTAGATTTAAAAACAAACTGTGTAATTTCTTTCTATAACTGTTATTTTGTATAAGTAAATAGAACATTACAGTAAAATAATGAAGTATTATACCCAGTGATTTTTTAAATTTTTTATCAACTCTTGAAATTCATGGAATTTGGAATTACTATAAAACGGCATCAAGGAGTCCAACGACTTCCTTTTCACCTAAGCTAAGACGTGCCGTCCAGATTTCATAGCAAGAGTTGATAAATTTAAAAAATCACTCGGTATAAAACCCTGTACATTTTTATTTTTATTTTAGACCTAAAATCATACAATAGTGTACTCCAAATAGGATTGCCATCTGTCCGGATTTTGAAAGCTTATACCGGACTCCGCCCGGATTTTTTTAAAAACCGGACTTTTCTTGCGTCCAAGTAGAATTGTCAACTTTTTGACACATTTTCGTCTTTTTTAATAATTAATTGTCTTCAGCGAAAACAAACAGTGTCTCTCTCAACTGTTTTCAAGTTTTTATCGGCCCCCAAGGGGTTGATATCGACGCCCCATTGCCCTACACATTATTTTAAGCAGACTAGGCAAAACAAAGATAAGTTAAGGGGTACTCCGGCTTCCGGCATCTACTTTTCCCCATAAAAAAGAATGTGATTTGTCCGAAAAATATTTTCAATGGGTTTAAAGACTTCAATTTTTTTTTATAACAAATTAACTGACTTTTAATTATTTTATGTAGGTACTTATTAACCAATACAAAATTTAAAAAATCGATCTTCACTCATGCCAACAGTTTTACAG
This sequence comes from Dorcus parallelipipedus, assembly GCA_958336345.1. Classification (NCBI taxonomy): domain Eukaryota; kingdom Metazoa; phylum Arthropoda; class Insecta; order Coleoptera; family Lucanidae; genus Dorcus; species Dorcus parallelipipedus. The sequence continues at coordinate 28,560,955 of OY284480.1, read as the reverse complement.
TAGCGTTTGTGAAAGGCATTTGTACTTTTAAGATTTTCAATTTCTTGGGAAAAGCGAAAGTTGAAGCAAATCAAATTTAGGTATACTGGAGGTTTATTATTGTGAGGATTCATGAAAATATAAGAGAATATTGACGAAAAATCATATTGGTTGAAATTCATCAAAAAAAATTGCAATAATAAAAATATTTTACCATTTGATTTTAAAAACGTTTCGCTAAACGTTGACAGCTTCTCCAATATTAAATTAAATATTAAATATTAATGAATTCATATTGTACGAAGAGTAAAAATCAATTTTGTACTCATCATGTTTGGAAAATAACTTAGCTTCGGTTTCATGTAGGTAGGTTTAAATTCAATGATACAGCCTTGTTGTTGTCTTAGCTTAATTGATACAATTAACCATCTGTCAAAACTGAAATTTTTGACGACAGTAGAAGAAATTTTCTAATTTTCTATAGAGTATAGTTGAGTGTTCAACAAAATCCTACGTCGAGTCAGCTTTGGAAACAAAAGTACGTATCGTACATTGAACTGTACAGGTGTTGTGATTATCACAAGTACTGTCAGAATATAAAATTTAGGTTACGCGAAGGGACTGAATTCAAACAACTTATTTTAATATATTCTTTTACAAAGGAAAATATTACTTCCAAAACATCTTTTTGCGTTGGCCAAGTCCGCCAACGAGTGTGACACCGTCCAACAACTGAAATTAACGTTTAAAACCTAGCATACGAACATCCTGAAGTTAATCAAATTTTTTGACATATGAGAAATGAATATGCAAGCAACGACATACGATTTTATCCAAGACTAATTCGAGGTATTTTTTTTTGTTGAACACTATGAATTTAATTTTAGTAAACAACAATTATTTAATTAATTACCTACAAGAGAAATAAGAAGCGACTTAAGAAAACATAACTTTATTATTTAATTAATTTATTTAAACAAATTTTGTTACAGTTTGTAAGTACGAAAGGAAAGAGAAGCTTAAATTTATAGGGTTGGCGTAAGATTAGGATTAACCACCTCTATTATGCGCAAACAAGTTTAATTAATTAATAACACAAATTAATTAAACAAATTCGTTTTCATATCGTCAGATCAAGACTGAAATGTTGAGTCGTTTCATTATTAAAATTTCCATCGTCTTCAGAAGGAACGCTTAAATCGTTAACTCAAATTAATTCAAATTATGTAAATGAGCTTAAAAAAATATTACGATCGAAATTATTATTCATAACACAATGAACTACTAATGTGGACCTGTTCAACACTTTTTTTAAGGATTTTACCCTGTTTTTAAAGGTATATTTAAAAAAGTAACATTTTTAAAGACTTTGCCCTATATTATACAGTACTAACTTAAAAATAGGTCAAAATGCCTTAAAATTTTAAATACTTTAAAAACAGGGCGCAGTCTTTAAAAATGTTACTTTTTTAAATATACCTTAAAAACAGGGCAAAATCCTTGAAACCTTTGCTTTTTAAATGTACCTTTAAAAACAGGGTAAAATCCTTAAAAAAGTGTTGTGTGCTGAACAGGCCCACATACATAGTAGTCAATAATAATTAGGGGCAAAATGAATCAATCAGTAAATGGATTCATGGTTATTCATGGCATTAATTTAAACAGAGTCGGATTAACTAAGTATAGTGAAATTAACTCAAAAATGAGAGTACACAATTTTAAGAAATGAATAAATAAATTACATAATTAATAAAGTTAGGTAAGTATAACATTGATGCTTAGCAAAATTTTATTAGTAATTAAAAATCTTATGATTTTAAATAAATATTATTTAACAAAGTGCGTATTTTGCCGCAAAAATTCTGTATAATTCCTGTATACTGGAACGAATTAATATGGCAAATATAAATTGTATTTTAGGGCACGTCGTGAGCGGTATCTTAGTCTAATGTTGCGCTGAATTATTTGGGATGGATGAACAGAGATAGCACAGTAGAAAGGAGCCTGCCGCGTGCAGCAAAATACAATTCAAACGCAAGTACCGCTGTTCAGTCGTTGTAGTGGCCCCACTGCAAATATAGCTTCTGCATTTCGCGTTGTAAAATTATTGTTAATAACAATTTCGGAAAACCGCCCCGTCCATGTGGCAATGTCAAGGAGGAATGTAACGTATATTAAGCCCGACGAGCCGAGTTTTCTAAAAAAAATCAAAGAGCAAGCAGGTTACAAGGAAGGCCCCACGGTCGACACGAAAGTAGGTTAGGTTAGATCGAGTGGAAATAGCAAAGCTGATCTTACGTTTTCAGAGGGAAGATTTGGGCCCTGTTGAAGACGACGGGGAGTTCGAAGAGAGGAACGAAGAAGAGCCTGCCGTTGTCGTCTTGCAACCAGGAGACTTAACAGCAGAGGAAGCCGCCTCTGTTCAGGAGCAGATAAGGAAAGGTTAGTTTCACCGGCCACCGGACACATAATTGGATTTGGGTTAACCAACTCCTCGTAGTTATCACATCTACACACGATAAATCTTTATAATAAAATTAATACATATTAAACAATAGTGTGGTTGTGAAAGCCTTGCGCGTCACTTCGCGCAAGCGCACTCGAATGGCGCGAAATTAAACCGCGAAACGTTGCAACTTAAAATCACGCGCCTAATATTACGGAAAGCGCAAAACTCTTCATTGCATAGTCAATTAAAAAAAACACGGTTCTTTATGCAGAATTATTTTCAAAAAATTCAAAAATTTTAATGATCTACGCCGAAGCTAAATTGTGACGTCATTTTTTTTCCTACACGCCAATCATTTACTGGAGTGAGACGAAACTAGCGCATCTGTGAAACTAAAACAAGGAAGCGCGATTTTGAATCACGTGGTATGATTTAGGTCGTGGTAGTAATGGAAAGGAGATTCACTTCCCCTTTTCGCGTGAAAATGGTTCGTTCTGCGGCAGCGTAAATAGGATAGAAATTTTTTTTTTAAAATAGGGATTTCCATTGTGACGTAATCTTATCTCTGCCTGGAATTTAAATGCCTCCTCGTAAAAATTGGGATTTTTTTCTTGACTAAATTTTCCTCCTACCAGCAGAAAAAAATATTAATAAACTTAGTGTGAGGTACACATAAATCGCGTGCAGTTTCAAGACATGATGACCTCGGAGCTTTCAAAAAAAAGTTTCCTCGCCACTTTCTGTCTTTTTCTCTTTTTGCTTTTCTTCAACCTACCAGTGCAAAAGAAACCATTTTATATTAAAAATATTCGTCTTAATTTACAGTTTTCAATAGAAAGGCTAAATTTAATAAGGATTCTCGTTAAGGTCAAGCTTTTACAATACAATCAAATATTAAATAATAATTTTTGTTAAATATACCTACTTTTTTTTTAATAGTTTTATATGTATACTTTAGCACAGTGATTTATCAAGAAGACAGAAAATTCAATTGACAGAGATAATTTTTGAATTGATTCTAATCTCGCACTCGCAATCCACTTACAGCTAGTTTATTTTTAAATGATTTACGGAACTCTCGCATTCCATAAATCATCAGTTATCAACCTTATCAAAGATCCGCAAAAAAAGAAAAGAATCAGTATAAATGATAGGGATAGGTGCTATTTATTAAGGATCATTCCTGTTCTAATAAAGGACGCTCAATATATTTTAATTAAAAGGTTCAGTTGTTTTTTGATGAAGCAGCAGAACAAACTGTGAAACGTCTTTATCCCTGTTTTTATTTAATTAAATAAATAGTTTAAAATGTCTTACTACATATCGGGTCTTCAATAAAAAAGTATATACCTGCTGTGATTATCGCAAGAACTGTCAAAATTGGAAATTTAGGTTATGCAAAGGAACTGAAGTCGAGACAATTTATTGTAATGTTACTTTCAAAATATCTTTTTGCGTTGGCCCACCAACGAATAGGTATGTGTATGTAGTTATGACATACGGTTTTTTTCCAGGGCTAACTCGAGGTACTTTTTTGTTGCAAGACCCCCCATGTAACACATCACGTATAGAATATGTCTAAAACACGTTTTGAATTTAGTCTAAATGTAGAATATTGCAGATTAGAATTTATACATATGGGTGACAGTCTAACTAACGTCTATAAAGGGGGGTGATAAAGTCCCGCAACAAACTCATAATTTGTTTATTAATGTTTTTTCGCAAAATTCTGAAACAGGTGAATTTTTAATTTTCACCTTTTGTTGCAAAAATTTTTTCTCGGTCGACATTAATTGTTTTTCCGCTGTGACGTCATCATTATTTTTTTTAAGTGGCAACCCTAACTTTTTCATGCAGATTTTGATGAAATATTTTTCATTCTAATTGATATAAATTCTAAGCAAATGATGTTTTCTTTCATTTATTTGTTATTTACATGCACATAAACATGGCCTACTCATTCGAAAATGATTTTCTCGAATTATTTCATTATTTTGTAAGCAGATTTAAGAAATTTTGATGTCGCTGTAAAGAAGAAGAAAGAAATGAATTACAAAAATTATCACACTGCTCTTTAAAAAAGTATGGCCGTACAAATACTTTGACAACTAGCAGTGCAATTGTTTTTCTGATTAGAAATTCATAATCAATATGAAAATCAGAGAATCTTTGTCCATTTAACAGAATTTCTATCTTCAAAAAATAAAAGAGTTAGCAATGGTGAACGTTCCAAATTGAACACTCGATGTATAGCATCGAAGTTGGTCATGCATGAACCATCTTCATCATGACATTTTGACATTTAAACTTGCCATACCGAACGTTGCTTTCGGAGTTTCGAACTCAGTAGTACAATAGGACAACACAAGAATGTGATCTGTTATAACAAACGAAAAAAGACAATAAAAATAATAAAAATATAAGATTTCGAGAATTAATCAAAATTGTGGTGCGTTCAAATAAGCACCTTGTCACGGCCAACTTCGACGCCATATTTAAAAAAAAACACCCGTTATAAAATACAGCATATTAAGAAATATTAAAAAAATGTTTTTAATTTTGAGCCCTGAAAAAAGATATTAAAAAGTTATCAGACAAAATGCATTCTTTATCCAACCAATCAAACCTTCGAAAATTTGAAAAAAATTCATGTTTTTGTAGCAATCATCCTAATATGTATATGTAAAAATACGTAAGCAGCAATGAATGAATGAGAAGAATGAGATCTGTTGTAACAAACGAAAAAAGACAAGAAAAAAAAAAAAATTAAAACAAATAATCAAAATTGTGGTGCGTATTAGTCAGTATTAGTAATTTCTAAACTCTGACAACGTATGATACCTTAGGCTGCGTTTAGTTCATGGGCGACGTTGTCGATTTCGTTTAGTCCGTAGTTATTTTACGTTGTCTGACTAATCAGCTGAGTGGTCACGGTGGTCGTGATTTGAGATGCGACCATTAGGGAACCACGGTGGGTATGAATTCCGTTTAGAAAACAGTCCGCCCGAGCTCGTTAAACTTTGACGGTTCGTCTATCAACTAAACGCAGGCTAAATAACACTTTTCAATGAGAATTTTTTTCAATGTCATTTTAAACCGCGTTACAGATGTTTATGTTTAAAAATAAATTTAAATTTCTTACATGATTCGGAACTTTGGTGTCTTTGTCTCGATCAGTCTTTTAAAAATTAAATGTGAAGGTACAGCTGATTTAAAAAAAAAACGAGAAATTAAATTTTTTCAATTGTTTTGGTTCTATTTGTCTATTAACTGTCTACTTGACAATACATACCTTTCATGACATTACCTGACATACCGTCAAATAATTCTAACCTATTTCTGGTAAATCATTTTCACACTATGGAAATATTGAAAAAAGGGTCAATTTTTTTTGATATTTTCCGATTTTTTTTATTCAGCTGTACTTTTTGAATAAATTAGGGAAGGAAAAAAGTATTTCATTAAGTGATAGTGAAGTTTGCAAATTTTGATCATTGGAAATTTTCTTTTCTTTTTAAGAGATAAATTGTTCGACGATTTTCATTTGCGAGGAAAAAAAAGCTCATTTATCGAAGAGCTGGTATGTATGTACAGTCGCAGTCTTATTTCATGACGTCTACAGGAAGCTTGCAGAACATCGTACCCATTTCCTTCAACACTATGAACGCCAAATGCATCCAAATCTTACTACTTAGAGTCAATCCGCGATGTTGTAAATCATTTTTTGCTTGGAAATAATGCTTTTAGGAAATACGAGACCAACTATTCCTTCTTCCCTCGTATCTCTCACAAGTAAAATGTCCACGATGAGTTTCTCTGCAAGGGATATGTCATGAATTATGACTGCGACTGTACAAAATGAGAGACTTGCTTGCAGACTTGTATGCACACTCATGTGTATATGTTTAATTAACTGCACGGATTAATAAATTATTACAATCAATTTTTTTGTTAAATAAGTCTGGATCGATTGTTATGTTTTGAAGTAGTTTCGTTTAATTAATAAATTCGATTACGTATAATTGATTTCATCAAACCTTGACATTATCAAAGACAAATATCGTAATGATTTTTACGTGTGAGATGTCAATTATTATTTAATTAGTAAAACGTTGTAAATTTAGTATTGGTATTAAGTTGGCATATTTAAAAAGTGCTTTTTACTTAATTAAATTAAAATACGTCAAATAAAGCAAAACCATTTGTTTTATTTAAGAATTTTTTTTTATTCATTCATCCTTTGACCTAATAATTTTTAATTTAGAAAATTTTACTTATTTCTAATTAATTTTTAAAATTATTTGTATCTACAATTCATTTTTTCTCTATCGATCGATAGATAAGTCAAAGAATTTTTGTATAGCTATCTCCTTCTAACTTTCGTGAAACAGCCTTGTGGCTTTTGTCAAGTCACGTCATTTTATCGACGTCATTTTATCGTATATTTTCTTAACTTATATTTTATACGATCGGCATATAGTAAAAAAATGAACTGTGCAGTTCATTTTTTTTCCAAAGTATGTCGATCGATCGGTAAGTCAAAGAACTTTTATATAGCTATCTCCTTCTAATTTACGTAAAACAGCTTTGCGGTTTCTGTCATGTCACGTCATTTCACTGCACTGAAATGTCTGTGATTTACAAGTGTTGGATTAATGTAATTAATAACATACATTGATTTTTTATTATATATACAGGGTGGTCCCGAAATAACGTGCCAAAAAGAAATCAGTTATAGGAGATGATGAGTAAAACTCATATACAAAAATTTTTTCTAATAAAATCTTTTCGTTTTTGAGATAAAAATAATTGAAAATTTGTTGAAAATTTGCTGTATGTTAATGAGTTTAGATGTTGCAGGTACCGTTGCTAAAAAAAAAGTGCAAATATTGTTTCCATACAACCGGTATTGCCTTTTCAATCCGATTAACATTAGCGTATAGCAAATTTTCAATTATTTTTATCTCAAAAACGAAAAGACTTTTACAGTTTTTTTCTTTTGGTTTTCCCCTTTTGTCAATTATGTTTCCGAATTTGTCAAATGACTTTCCAATCCGCAGACCTACTATACTTTGAACGGATTGGAAAGTCATTTGACACATTCGGAAACATCATTGACAAAAGGGGAAAACCAAAAGAAAAAGACTGTATTAGAAAAAAATTTTGTATATGAGTTTTACTCATCGTCTCCTATAACTGATTTCTTTTTGGCACCTTATTTCGGGACCACCCTGTATAAATATCACACGTTCGCACAAATTATATTATTTGAAGTTAGGGATTAAATCGGTGAACTAAAAAAGTTAAAATAATAAATTAAGAAACCATTTGATTTTGATTCGTTTATAATATCGATGTATTGACTTTGTATTTGACTTTTAAATTGTTGATAGGTAGTGAAATATTTAATATAAAAGCTTTTTATGTATATAACAGAAGCCGAAGAAGCGCCAGCAGATTTGAATAAACCTATAGTCTTTAAGGCGCCGTCGAAAACCAAGAGGACTCAAGAAGAAAAAGAAGCAAAACCAAAAGGATCTAAGAGATCTTCGCCTTCCCAGGAGCAGGATAACAAATCAAAAAAGTTAAAGAGCAAAGCACTGCTTTCCTTTAACGAAGACGAAGAAGAAGAAGGAGAAGACTTCTAGATTTGCGTAAGGTAAGTCTCTTTTATTATGCTTACAATCGATTAAAAAAAAAAAAGATTCAATTATTTTTCTTGTATTGACGAATTTTGTGTTGCCTCGGCCAGTTTCGACGGTTGCCATTTTCAGAACAAGAAAAGCATAACTTCACTTTGACGGTAAATTTAGAGAAAAAAAAATAATAATAACAATTGGTTAAAATAAGAGTATTTGAAAATAATTTTATAAATGATCGGATACTTTGTAAATCAATATAAATATCGACGTTTCGGTACACGTTGACAGCTTCAGAATAAATAAATAATTCTGAAGCTGTCAACGTGCAGCGAAACATTGATATTTACTCTTCGATTAAATACATGTAATTACAAATTTTGCCAAAAGAAAATTAATTAAAAAAAAAGGTATTATTTGAGTGGTCATATTGTTCTTTTTTTGATTGCATGCGTCACCTCTTTAGCATAAACGAAAACTTTTTTTTTTATTATTACAATCAAAATAATAGGAGAAACATTTTCTTTTCCTATTGAATAATTTGCCTTTTCGTTTCCGTTTTTGCCGATTATGTAATGTTTAAATATAGATTTTACAATGTCCAGTTATACGAAAATGTTATTTTAGTTAAAAATTTGTTTATCTCTTGGTCTGAGTTCGAAAAATAATAAGGAATAGAGTCCAGCGTTTGAACTGCACGTCGGCTAATATCCTCTCTATTTTGAATAGGAAGTTTCAGTACGTAGGTCTATAGTAAAATATTTTCATACAAAATCAATAAGGACTCCCCAACATAGTGAAGAGCAACTCGCCGCTATGTTCTGCAACGCACTGTAGCGGAGCGTATTTATCAAATCATCATTTTGCGAATATTCGGATTAATTTTTTTTCTAACGCCGCTTTTTTTCCCCGATCTTTTTATATGAAAAGGCACGTGGTCGAAGGACCACGTGCTTTTGACGTTTCTGCTAAAATCGTTTGCACTTCAAAATCGACGACTGGGTTTGGCGGAAATTAGCAAAAGCCATTGAGAAAACCTTAGACGTTAACGTAAATAGAATGTAAAATGCCTTGGGAATTTTTTCTCCACGTCGGCAATTATTTTATTATCCTCCATAGAAAGTGACGCGCGATGAAAGGTAATCGGAAACGTTAAGAAAAAGTTATTAGATACGGAGTATACATGAACAAAATGAGGTTTGGGCCCAACCATTTTTAGAAAGGGGGGTGTCCGCTAGAGTTTTAACGCCGGGCGCGGTGTACTTCATTTCACGCGAACAAACAGTGGGCTACCATCCATTCAGCGAGTTATGAACACTTATTCTGGACTTTCTACTCGGGTTCATAGCAGCTTTTGTGCATAACGGGATGATACGCGCCGTCACCTCAGAGCCACATCCTCCTCAAACGGGCTATGTACTTTGTAGCTAGATAGAAACAAGAGGAGAATTCTTTCATTTATTAATTGCCTACTCATTTTCCACAAGTTTGTTGGTAGAAATTTTAAACGGGAAATTATTGTTGCGGTGGTGGAAAGAATTTTTAAAATTATTGCCCTTTAGAATGGGATATGAACGTTATTTATGAATATTTATAAATAAAAATTGTCAATGGATGTTGTTAATGGGGAAAAACAATTGAAATCTTAGCGCTGGCGGGAATTCAAAAATTTAATAGAAGCCGGTAAATCAGGCCGGGAAAACTGCGAAAATGAGGCGGATTTAAGGTCTCCCAATAAGGAAATCGATAAATATTGTAATTGTTATAAATTTATATCGCTGCTTACGTAACGAAAAAATTTTTAAGACATCGCGGAATGGTGTGACTACGTCACTATTATGGTCACGTGACGTACCGTTAGACGCCATATTGGCAGTTTAGTGCAGCGCTAAGGGTTAGTGACGTGAGTCGGAGGTATTCGCGTGTTTTTTTAAAATAATACATGCCCCGAATATCTTGAAATTAAAGTCCGACGTCTCGTCAACGAATTGTTCGTCGAAGTGCATGTGACAGCAGTTTTGAATATCGCGGACCGCGTTTTGCTTCGGGTATTTACGATTGTCATAGCCTACTATTGGTGGTGTGCAGCTGTTTAATGTCTCCCTGAAATATATTCTTAAATCTCTTGGCGGGAATAGCGAATATGATCTAAATATCGGTAATTTGATTAATTGTGTGCGACCGATTAGCGTTTTAGGTTATTGTTGTAGTGAGTCACAATTTGTTACTACAGTAACAAATTTTTCTTGCCTCGCTCAAGTTGGCATTACTGGAAATTGTTATCATTTTCACTAGATGGAGGGGTTCAAATTCGATTCGAAAGGTTTTCTTGAAAACCGAATTTTTCTTTGCGCAAAATGAAACCGAGCCAAAAAACTAAACCAGATTCACTTTAACTTTAAACAAGTATTTTGTCAAATTCAAATAATGACATTACCTACAGCTTTTGTTTTACTTTTGACAGGCCCGTCTTTTCTGCTATGGCAGCTGTTGTTGACATGGGAGAAGTTGAGGAAATTCATTCGAAGGAAGACAATATAAAAGGTAACACAAAAACTCAATTTTCTATTACTATACGTTCATAAACGTCTTTTAAATATTTACGTGATATGCCACACGTAATCTGACATTTTAAACTACTTGCGAGATATTTATGTCAAAGAAACCATCAACATGCAATTAAAAATTTAATTTAGTTGCACGTAAACGTCTGTGTAATGTTAGAGCAGTAATTAAATAAACTTAGCATTTGTGTTTACATGAACGTGTTGCAGCAAAATTTTATAATGCAAAGTACATTAATGATGTTGCATTTCGTGAATTCAATTACTTTCAATACTCGACCTTAAAGGACTTCAAATGTATAATATTCAAATATTTAAATTCACTGTTAACGCTTGGCTTCAAGAGAATAATGCGGCACTTAACTTTTTCATCAAACAAAGTAATGAAGTAATCTTGTTTTGAACGAGATAAATAATTTATATTTCAGGACAAAATATTGTCAGTAAGTAATAATTATTCCTATTCAAAAAAAAGTAGTAGTTAAAAAAAATGCTTGTAAAAAAAATTAAATGTTTATTCAAAAACAACACGCAATTACATATAATGTAAATGTAAATTGACATATAAAAATTACAATAAACAAATTAATGACGAATATATGACAATTTGATGGAATATGGGGAAGCTTTCGTTCCATCAGTTATGACAGGTCAAAGCGAAAAGCTATCATCTTCAAAGAAAAAATTAAAATAATAACGGAAATAGAAAATGGGCGAAGCAATGCAGATGTCTGCAAGTAATTTAACCTTCTAAAGTCGACTGTTTCAATCGTTTGGAAGAAAAGGGAAGATATAAAAAAGAATCTTGATTTAAATGTCTCTAAAGTGAAGTCGATAAAAGTGCCAGAGGTAAACGCGGCTCTCCTTACATAGAAGCCAAAATACACTCTTATCCACTTCCATTATACAAACAAAAGCAAAGGAGTTTGCTAGATTAACAGCAAATCCTGATGAAGTACCCTTTGTTTGTTTCAAAGGATGGATGGACAGATTTAAAAAAGCTGCAGCATTAATATGAGATGGGTACATGGAGAAGCTGCTAGTGCTTCCAGGGAAAATGGGGAATCTTGGGTCAAAACAGTGGGGCCAGCAATAAGTGGCAAGTATGATTAAAATGATACAATAATGCTCAATCGTAACGAACTCCAAGGCGTTTGCTAAAAGCGGCCTCTATATACGCATATGGGTCTTTTTATTATGTATGCAGTCAAAAAAATTCTCGAATGGAAAATTAATGTTTATTACATGTTATGTGTAATCAAACGTATACAAATTATGTAAAATAGTTTGTAATTTTAGTTAAATTTGTTTGGTATAAGTCGAGGCCGTTATATAACTGAGCACTACTGTATCTTTAAAATGCAGGTGAAACTGGTTTATTTTATAAAATAATGCCAAACACCAGTTTGGGGTTTAAAAGGGGAAGGTGTGTAGGAGGTAAATATACACCAAAGAGCTTTTGGTTGTGGGAAAACCAAAAAAATCCTAGATGCACTTCTCTACCTGGGAACAACAGGAAGCAACAGGAAAGCTTGGATGACGTCGCAACTGTTCCAAGAGGACACAAGCAAATGAAATGAGAACTAGAAAAGAAAAACAGAAAAATTCTTCTCGTAGATAATTATAGAATCTAAAAAGAAAGGAGTAGTCGCTAGCACAATTAAAAATTGTTTCCAAAATGCGAACTTGGACAAAGACTTTAATGAAGATAACAATCTGCCATTAGCCCAATGGCAATTGCAAGGAAACTATCGGCTCGGAGTAAAAATAGCTTGGTTCTACAAATTAATCAGTGAAATAGATTTAGATAATTATGCTGATGTTGACAACGACTTGCTGACTACCTAAAGATGAGTCGATTGTTAATGAATGTGCAGTTGAAACAGAAGACATAAACGACAAAGGAGAAGAACTTCCTTCAGAAATACTCGCCATGTCAAGTGTATTCAATGCTACGATCATCTTACGTAATGTTAAAGAGTCGGTTGATATAATTTTGACTCATTGAAAAAAAAAAATACTGCAAACACCAGTTACCCAAATTAAATTTACAAACGATTTAACATAATTTGTATACGTTCTTTTGCACATACGTGTTATTTTTGAATAAACGTTTAATTTTCCTTTCAAGCATTTATGTAATTACAAACATAATAAAAGAGACCCATATACAGTGGTCCCATCAAGTCCCTCGTTATAACCGAGCGCTACTGTATCTTAAACAAGAAAATTTCAGGTACATATTTTTATTTCATTTTTTTTATACTTCTTTAAACACCCAAATGACCACTGTGCCTTTGAGATATGTAAGAAAGACACCTTTGCTCTACTTGAACAATTTAATAACAAATTGCTTTACAGCTGTTATAAAAGCAAGAGATTATATCCAAGTAGCAATTTTATTTTGAACTCTATATAAAATTATACAATACTTACCTATTATATTGAATTGTAGCTGGAGAGATTTTTAAAATTCTTTTTTATTATTTTGTAGATGGAATAATTTTAAATGGAGAAATATCAAGCAGTAAAGCGGAAGAGAATAACTTGAGTGATGCGAGTGACGATGTTATGGAAGTAGATGGTGACCAAGATTCAGATCAAAATGATATGGAAGTAAACAGTATTGAAATAGATGATGAGGAAAGTAATGACAGTAGTGTAATAGAGAATGTAGAAGAAAATGCTTCGCCCAATGATAATCAAGCTAACGGAATAGAAGTGCATACGATTGATAATACTGATGATGAAGATGATGAAGAAGAAGAAGAAGAGGACGACGAGAATGAAATTATAAATGAAGAGCTATTAGAAGAGGATAAAGATGGAGATGTACATGTGATATCGGAAAATGAAAATGAAGATGAAGAAGTGCAAGAAAGTTCAGAAATAAATAAGGGTGCGGTTAAAGAGTCTTCATCTGAAGAGACTAACAAAACGAGTGACCATGCGATTGAACTCAATGACTCGGGTGATGCAGACATAGAAATAATAGAAAGTAACACACCGAAAGAAAATGGTAATGCGCACAGTCCGATTGCCGGCAAGGAAGAATCAAATGCAATAGAAGTTGAAGATGATGTTATAACCTTGGATACCCCAGTCAAAAAGTATAAAAAACACACCGTTTTGGCAAGCTTAGATTCACCGAGGAGAAGCGCAAGGAATCTTAGTCGACAAACAAGTTATAAAGAAAGCGACAAAGATGAATCAAACAGCGAGGAAGGTGAAGAATCGGACATTGAAGAAGTTCTACCTCAAGATCCTCTAGCAGAAACTGATTCTTTGCAGCACAATGAAAAATCGGTTGGTGTTACAAAGAAGAAGTCATTGAAACCGTCAATCTCTTCGACAATTGTTGTGAAAGACACCAAACGACTTGTAGAAATTGCCTCGAAAAGTAGTCCGAACAGTAGTGGTAAAAAAGAACCAACTTTAGTAATAATTGATACTAATTCTATTTTATCAGGTCGTGGCCCCATTCCCATAAACCAGAAGCAACCGACCATCACGCAACCCTTTCCTGTACTCCCGATGGCCGTTCCCGCCCAAGGTTTATATCCACCAAACATGCGCGCGACAATAACACCCATACCTATGCACAATCCCTCACCTCCTCACTCTAAATCAACTTCACTGCTGCAATCATCTCAATCGAAAACACTTCCCACGATACTTACACCTTCCTCATTATCATCACTTTCTACATTGCCAACACTTTTGCCAAGTGCAACAAATATTTCGCAATCACTGCCAACTGGTTCAGTTCAACCACCTCCAATTTTGCCCTCTCTAACAGACGATATGTTTGTCGTTGAGGCACCCTCATTCATAGTACCGTACGTGTATGAGAAACCCCCGGTCAAAGATCTGAAAGAATTCCTTGATAATTTTGCTAAAGAAATAATTGCACATAACTTGAAACTTGATTTGGATGAAAAATTAAAAGCGCAGAAGGAAATCGAGAGTGAAAATGAGAAAGAAATGGAGAAAGAAAAATCAAACAAAGATAAAGAAACAAAGAAGGTAGAAGAACAAAAAGGGGATGAAAATGATAAACTAGAAGTTGAAATTACTAAAACTGAAATACAAGATCCACAAGGTGATAACACAGTTAAAGAAAAGGAAGATGGTGAAGATAAAACTTCAGAAAAGGATGTAGAGAAAATATCTGATAAGGATGATAAAGACGAAGAAAAAACTGATCAAAATCAGGAGAATGTTACAAAAGAAGTGGAAATTGCAGAAGTCGAACAATCAAAAGAAAAAGAAACTTCTGATAAATTAAGTGAAGCTTTGTCGAAATCTAAAGTTGACGAGCAAGAAAAATCTAAAGCGGCAGAGCAAGAAGATAAAACAAAAATAATCGATCTTGACAAACTTGAGAAAGATAAGACAACGTCGTTTGAGGAAATGATCAGAAAGCCCTACTCGTATTTTGATAGTCCTTTGGGGAAATTTTTCATGGACATTGGTCATAACTTAGTTCAAGAGTTCGTGCAGACTGATTTATTGAAGCAACAAAAACGTAAGCGTGAACGTGAAGGTGGTAAAAACATCGAAACTAATAAAACCATCACATCGCTAATTAAAAACTTAGAGTATAGTAAAGAAAATAATGGACCTTATCATATGCCCGTTAGGAAATGTGATTTTTGTAGCTTTAAAACTGAGTCGGCACTTGCAATGGCTTTCCATTTAGAAACGCCCCATATGAAAAACTTTGTATATAGATGTAATTTTTGCTCTTATGAAGTGCGCAGCCCACACGATATTCTGTTCCACATGGAAGCTGAACACACGGTCAGAGGCCGTTTGGAGCGAGCACCTGCGTTTCACCAGTGCCCGAACTGTCCCTTCGAGGACAATCAGAAAGGCAAGTTGTCAAGGCATTTGGTGGCCTGCACGCGTAAGTTCAAGCCTGAACGAAATCTGGAGCCTCCCATAGATTGGGAGCCTCCAGCAAAAATACCTCGAGTGCCTAGGATGAAACAGTCAAATTTAAGCAACACTGCGGCAATGTATCAAGCAATGGCGAAAAATTCACAGTATCACATGATACAAAAGATGCAGAATGCGCAGTCGGCTTTGAACCGAGGAAGAGGCAGACCCAGCCTTAGCAACATCAAACCGCCCCCGATCATGAGAACACCCACCGGCATGGTATATAAACAGGGCATGTCTGGAGGATCTGTTTTATTACCAACTAATTATCAACTAAGTGGAAATCAATTATATCAGGTATGAAAAAAAAAAAAAAATTACAAAAATTAATACGTTTTCATGTTTAAATCTATTTCTAGTAGAATTTGTTTTTCATTTTGTTCCACAAATTTTATTTAGTTTAATTCAAGAGCAGACTATTTTAGTGTAGTTTCAGTACTAATTTGATTCAGTGTTTGTCTTTATTTTGTTTTTAACTTCTATTTTTTGTTTAGTTTTACTTTAGAATATTAAAATAATATGTAGTAATGAGTGTGTGCGTATATGCTAGGTGGTAGGTGGACAGGAAATGGGCAGTAGGATAGGCACAGGTGGCCCAATGACCCTACTACCAAACATATCTTCCGCTACCAGTGCACTTACGATTCAGGTACGCCCTGAAGAATGGAGATTCGTTCATTGTCCTAGCGAAATTTTATTTCTTTTAACACTGCTTCATTATCACGCTTTATTACTTTTTTAACCATTAACAAAGGGAAATTTTATGCCGTATACAAGTATTAATAACAAAAATATTACAATTTATAGTTAAAAAATCTTGTGTTAGAAAATAATTTTTAACCCATTTCATGTGTGTTAGTTTATTTTTTTTATTGAAGTATTAACAGTTATCATCATTAATGATAATTTACATCACTTTAAAGATGTTTATATTACTGGATTTTCTTTATAGCAACCCACTTCAGTGAGTAAATCAAAACCAGTTCACCAACCGAGCATTTCCATAACTCCTCTACCTCGTAATTCATCTGCACCGATGCCGGTGACGAAACCAGGTGATTCAAGTGCAAAGAATTCGTTTGTGATCTGCGAGATCTGTGATGGTTATATTAAGGATCTAGAACAATTGCGGAATCACATGCAATGGATTCACAAAGTCAAGATTCATCCAAAGATGATCTACAATAGACCTCCATTAAATTGCCAAAAGTGCCAGTTTAGGTTCTTCACTGATCAGGGTCTTGAAAGGCATTTGTTAGGCTCTCATGGTTTGGTTACATCGAGTATGCAAGAGGCCGCCAACAAAAGCAAGGATTCTGGACGTTGTCCTGTATGTGGTAGGGTAAGTAAAATTATTTTTAACAGTAATCTCCTAGACAGGCTCGCCGCTTCCCATTGTGCAGATTGTTCGATGCAAAAGGGCGCCAAATTGTCTGTAATTATTTAAAGAGATATAACAAAAATAATTATTCAAAAGCACCTTGTTTATAAACTTTATTTTAGCAGAATTAGTTCTTGTTTAGAATTTTAAAAGGGCGCCAAAATATGTGCTTAAAACCCTAGCAGTGGGCCTGCTCCTAGATACCAACTTTCAATCACTTCAGTAATAAAATCAAAATTATATTGTTTCAGGTTTATCAATGGAAGCTTCTGAATCATGTTGCAAGAGATCATAACATGACATTAAAGCCTGCTCATCTCTCGTATAAATGCACAGTTTGCACTGCAACATTCGGAATGTACAAGCAGTTTGAGAACCACGTGTATTCGGCACATAGCGTTGTGGCGAAACGTGTCATGGATAAGAAGAGCTCTTCGCCCAATACATCAATCAGTGCTGCCAAAAATGATTCCTTATTGAAACCCCTGAAGATCAATGATGAAATTACTATTATTCCGCAACTTCCCAAAGCCTCAGTAGTTGGAGCCAACGTCAGCAAAGAGGGCAGTCCGACTACCACTCTGGCAAAAAATAGTATTAGTGTAACCACGACACCTAGTACTAGTAAAAGTAAGTAAGCGTATATTCATTTTTAACAAGTAACGTTTTCTATCACTGATAAGTTTTCTGAGGTTGTTTTACAACTGTGAGATGATTAATGAAGTTTTAAGCGCAGATTGGTTGGAAATAACAAAAAAAAAAGAAATAATAAATTTAGAATGTCATTTTGCTTTTAAACAATTCTTATTTATTTGAACCATTGTTGCCGTCTGTGAATAAAATTTGTTTTGCTTTCATCAGTGAACTTTCGTCAAACTTATGAAAATATTTAATTTATCTGAAAGTGAGTAAATCAAAAACCTCTTCTGAATTTTGAATGATGTTGATTGGTTGTTAAACAACAAAGAGTGAAATGATGTTCTATTTTGCAAACCTGCATCTAAGTGTGACTGTATAAATTTGGTCTTTTTTTGTATATTTGATGTTACTTTGAAATAAACAAACAACTAGAAATGTTTAGTATACATTGTACCTACTAATTAATCGTATTTCTTTTTATTACAAAAGTGTGTACGGTAATAATTTATAGAGTCACTTAAAAGATAAACAGTACCAAAAACTACTGCATTATTATTTAATTAACAATTAGCTGCATTTATTGACATGAGTTAGTCTCTCCATCCGATTAGCAACTGATTTTATCATACAATTAAAAATTCAATAATCAATCAATGTCAAAATTTTGTTCATAAATGTGCAAGCTCCAATTGATTAATGGCATGTATATGTAGATAGACAAAATAAATTTAAAAGATCTGATGTTTTTTTGTCTATAAAAATATACTTGTAGCTTCATGATGTAAATATTTTATAGCGAGTAGAAATATTTTGTTACAAAGAAATAGATTTTTACAGTAATTAAAACTGAGAATTTCAAACCGATGAAGCGCTACATGATACTCAACTTTTTTTTTTTCAAATAGTTTAATTATTTAAAGTTATTTTTTTATAAACTTAAAAGACCTGTAAATAATAAGATAGAATTAAATTATTTTATTAACGAGCCCTAACGTTTAAATTATCACATGACAAAGTTTGATAATTGTTTTTTGACACATGTAGTCCTGTTAACTGAAATTATAAGTTGATTTCAATGTAAGTCCAATAAAGTGTATGTAAATATTGAGTGGTGTTTTCTTTTCTTTTTACCTAGGTGGTGATCTGAATTCGTCGATGACTCGAGCAGAACGTCTAGCCCGTCGTAAAACATCGTCAGCTAATAACTGAGAACGATAGACAAAACTCGTTTAGTGCAAATGTTGTACATGGTATGCAGATAATTATAAGAAAATTGGATACATAATGCAGACAGTATATTTTAAGTTTAATACGATTTGAAAATGGACCAGTCTAGGTTAGTCCATTATAAATTAAACGTGTGCAAGCACTGAAGTTGTATTTACTTTATTTGTAGAAAAAAATTTAAAACAAGAACGTTTATTCTCAACTAGCTTGTATTAATAAGTTAAGTACTATTTATTTACGTAATTTCGATATATTTTTTCAATTTATTTTGCAGAATGGTATAGGATAGGATACTTGTTGCACTATAAAGACTAAAAATAGAATAGAATTATGTAAATGTGTTTTTTTTAGCGTTCGTAGCCTTATTTTCAAAATAAATGAATAAATTTTAATGTTTATAACATCGGAATGTAATTTGTTTACTGTATTTATTTTTTTATAATTATATCTTTTTTCAATCACTTGTTTCATGAAAAGGTTCTGTCGGTGTAACTATTTTAGACGCTGTTAATATGCCTTGTTTCTGTTTATTTAGCTTCAAACCAACTTTCTTTACTATGATTTATCATTTAATTGGCTTAATAAAATTGTAAGTTATTAGCAAAAATAAATTGCGAACATTTTTGTCTTACTATAATTATTATTTTTGTTGAACAACAGTTTTATTGTACAAAGGGGCTACAAAAGTCAAGGCTTATAATATGACAAGAGTTTAATGTCAGGTAAGTTATCATAAATACACATTAAAAAAATATTAGTCATTACATTTTTGTTCTTTATCAATTTTCCCAATCGCTAATTGGTCAGGTGGTTTAGCCCGTCTGCGTTTGCTTAACGCAGCCATTGTTTTGTGAAAAATGCGTTTGTTGTCACATGGTATTATGGTAATAAGTAAACACAAGACATCTTGAAATAAATAAGTGAAATGTAAAATAAGTTAAAATGTCAGTGTGAAAATGCGGTACACGTCCAAGGTGCAATCAAGGATATAGTTCTCGAACGCAACCCTGTCAGTAACAAACGCAGTATTCCCAACATCACTTCTTGGAGATTTTTTCACCTCTTATGGGTGATTTGGGATTTTTTAAATTTAAAATAAGAATTATGTAGTACTTTCCCACTAAGCTATTAAATTAGAAATAATTAATATATATTATAGCCATTTCATAAGTGATCATGAGGTCAAAAACCCTATTCGCGAAATCAAAGTAAGTAGGCGACCTCTGGTGGTCAATATTGATATCATCAAAAGGTGAACAACATTTCATGGATAAAGTTTATTAAACCAATCCGTTGAAAACATGCACCAATCAAACTTTCATATTTAACGCAACTGCAATGTTGTTCACTCTTTTATCGGCCACGTTGCAATTAACAGCGACCTCGCTTCCTTTTCAACATAATTAAGCTGCGTTCATTTATTCAACTCCGTTCACTCTATTTATTCTTTTCGCACTTTTGTCTCACTCTTACTCGTATTAAAACTCACTCTATTTTACTCATTCCCTGCACCATGTGATTCGTTTATACAGGGTGATTCAGGCAACCCGTTCATTAAAAGTTTACGGACTTCCCCTTTGAATTGCTTTTTCGTATTTTAGATTTATAGATTACCGATAACGATCTATTCAACTGTAATATTTTCAACTTTCGGACACTTCCGGTTATACCGGAAGTTGCTGTCAACTTTGTTATTTTAAATGGAACATCCCATTTTTTATTGCTTTTTTGAATTCCTCCCGGAATTCTAAACCAATTTTATACGCATAAGATCAAGAAAAATTAACTGTTTCCGAGTTATTTCAATTTTTTATTAAAAAATTCAATTTGCAGTACCTTGTTTATGATATTGCCATTTTTATAAAACAAAATCCATGAAGTTAATTTTTGGCCTACAGTAGGCCACATTAATAGACTTCCAGATTATATTCAATTTTATACTTAATTATTTACAGGGTAGTTAAAAAGTAACTCCAATTCGGACCAAGTTCAACTATCCAAAAGTAATTTTTTTTAAATAGAACACCCGGTATATTTTTATGCCATGTGATTTAGAATTAAATGTTCTTTCGTTCTGTATCAGCATTCCCTATACCTATCTCTTACCGTTTACTTGCTATTGATGATTTTATTTTTGACATATCGATTATTTTCACTTTTCGGTATTATTCCTCAATAGTGTGCTATGAAAATTAAAAAAAGAAGTTTTTCTTAATTAATTTCTAGCTTAAGTTTCAAGTAAGCTATGATCACTCTCAAAATCCAAGAAAAATATTTAAATATAAATTTATTAAGTGTACCACACGGTATCAAGTGTATTTTTGTTTACATTTGATGGATGTATCATAATGTTTAGACATATACAATCAAATATTTAACAATTTCAAGTTAAAACATAACTAAATCAATAAGGAATTATAATACCGTCACATTTGGTCTCATTTATAATATTTGTTCTATGTAACCTCCGTTATTATCTAGACAAAATAAAATTCTTTTATTAACTTCTTCGGTTGTGAATTTTGTAATCATCTGTACATCTAGCTCAGCAAAAGCAGCTCTAACTCGATGGAACAGTTGTTCCTTGGTATTCACAGGAGTTGAATACACTTTGTTTTTAATGGTTCCTCATAGGAAAAAATCAAGAGGTGACAAATCGGGAGACCTGACGGGCCATGGAATTGGACCGAACCACGATGTACTTCATAGTTGGAATGTGCCGGAGCTCCATCCATTTGATACCAACATTTATTTAAAACATTAAGTGGCAAATTATCCAAGAAATGTGATACAATTCCCCTTATAATTTTCAGATATTTATTTGAATTCAAATTTTCATTGTAAATTTCGAAACAAATACGGTTGTCCATAATTAAAGAAAAAACATTAAAACAAAAATTATCTTGAAAATTTGCGTCACGTATCAATTTCAGATTTTGTTGGGCCCAAAAGTGCAAGTTCCTTCTATTTGTGACCCCCTCCCTGCTGAATTTTGATTCGTCTGTCCAAATAATGTTTTTCAAAAAATTCTGATCCTCCTGAATTTTGATTAACATTGCCTTGCAAAATTATACATGTCATATTTCGTCGCCAGGGCGAAAAGCTTGCACATTTAAAATGGAATAGGCATGCATTTTATGTTTTTCAAGAATTCTCTGAATAGACCAGTAACACAGTCCCAGGTTTTCTGAAGCAGATCTTATTGAAGCATGCGGTGTTGCATGGAAATATGCTAAAACATTTACGTTATTATAGAAAATTTGATTGAAGTTTTCTAAACTTTGTGCTAGTCATTGGTTGTAAGTGGGAATATCTCTCATTAAACACACGACAAGTTCTGCTAACAATTCTGCCAAATTCGCCATAAATAAAAATACATGTATTATGTCTGCGTTTGAATATTCTCGCTCGTGGTTGGCCATAGCCATAGCTAAACTATTTTTTGACAGTTGCTAGATTGATGAATTGAAAAAATGAGAATTACTTTTATTTTCATAGCACACTATTGAGAAATAATACTGAAAAGTGAAAAAAATCGATATGTCAAAGATAAAATCATCAATGGCAAATAAATGGTAAGAAATAGGTATAGGGAATGCTGATACAGAACGAAAGAACATTTAATTCTAAATCACATGACATAAAAATATACCGGGTGTTCCATTAAAAAAAAATACTTTTGGACAGTTGAACTTGGTCCGAATTGGAGTTACTTTTTAACTACCCTGTAAATAATTAAGTATAAATTTGAATATAATCTGGAAGCCTATTAATGTGGCCTACTGTAGGCCAAAAATTAACTTCATGGATTTTGTTTTATAAAAATGGCAATATCATAAACAAGGTACTGCAAATTGAATTTTTTAATAAAAAATTGAAATAACTCGGAAACAGTTAATTTTTCTTGATCTTATGCGTATAAAATTGGTTTAGAATTCTGGGAGGAATTTAAAAAAGTAATAAAAAATGGGATGTTCCATTTAAAATAAGAAAGTTGACAGCAACTTCCGGTATAACCGGAAGTGCCCGAAAGTTGAAAATATTACAGTTAAATAGATCGTTATCGGTAATCTATAAATCCAAAATATGAGAAAGCAATTCAAATGGGAAGTCCGTAAATTTTTAACGAACGAGTTGCCTGAATCACCCTGTATACATGGTATAGAAAATCTCTCAATTTGTTACTAGAATGTGTTCGTTTATTCAACTGCATTTACTTTTTCGCACTTTGTCTCACTTACTTGTACATATTCGCTCAATCGCTCTCACTCTAATTTTACTCCAACCCTGCACCGTGTGAATAAACGAACTCAACTTGTTTAAAAACAATATACATATATAAAAAATCATTAAAAATAGTGGCACAAAGTTAATGAAAACAAACAAAAGACGGTTGATTTTACAGTGGAATGCAGTTGATTAATAAAAAATCTTAAAAAAAAAAAAAACAATTTGAAAAGAGTGATAAAATAAAGAAAACAAAATATGTAGTAAAAACTCAAAAATAATTAATAAAATTAAAAAATTTAATGAAAGCCAAAGACAGTCGCTTTTACGACACAATTAGTAGATTAATAATGTTTTCTTAATGAAAAGAAGAGAAACCAAAAGAAGTAATTTTTAAAAATTAGGGAATAGAAATTAAATTATAATAAAAGCAAAAGATAATCAATTTTACAGTACAATTCAGTAGATTAATAAATTAAAAATTACTGTAATGATTCGTCGACACCAGCCGGCGTCAGTCTGTCTCTGGCGTCACAGCCGACGCGCCTTAGACTAGAGGCTTCTGCAGACCAGACAGTCTGTCTCGTTCCAGAAAATACGAGAACAGCAGCTCCGGCTTATAAATGCACGCGGCCGCGAATGGGCCACAGTTGGGAAGAATTCGGCGTTGGACAGTTTCGCATTAAAGTTCAGGTTAGATTTCCGCTCGGCTGTTAAAATAAATTAGATATAACCTTGTAAATAAATGTTAGTGTTATAGTGTAAGTTTATAAATAAATCAGTTTGCTTTTAAATAAATTAGTTTATTAACTATATCGTGTTTTGTTCTTAAAATAAAAATTAATCGAACACTTAAAAGCGTTACAATACTGTTTGGGAGGATAGCTGACAAACAAAATTTTTAAAAATAGGTATATACAGGCTGTCCCAACAGTGTGTTCTCGGGAAATATCTCAACTACTAAAGATACAAAAAAATTTTTAAGACAGTTTTGTTTTTAGCTTTAGAGTTCTACAATATAAAATTATTTTCACCTATACAGAGTGAATCAAAACAGTGGTGCCGAACAAAACTTTTTTTTATTTCAAGTGGCACACTACAATATATGAAACCAAATTTGTATTTTCCCATAAAACTACTCTACACATTTTCTGTATACCATTATCTATACCTAAACCTAACCGTTCTTGAAATAATTAACATTTTGTCTAAAAAGTGCCATTTGCAGTCACTATTTCATTTATTCATATTTTATTTATTTTGAATTATTTCTTTTAAAACAAACACTCGTCTAAGGTGGCCGTGGTGTAGTTTTTATTTGTGATATGATAATATGGAAAAGAAAACAAATTTATAACGAGTAATTTGACATTAAGCTTAAGTGCAACCGCAGATTTATGTCAAATTACATTTAAATGCATATCTGGCCGCGGCACAACATAGGTAAAATTATTTTGACGTTTGTTTTAAAAGTAATCTTATCTAGGACGTAAGTTTGCACATTCCATGGCACACTCTGGCCTGTTTTCAATAAATCGCACGTTATATTAAACCTTCAAATGTGTTACGTACTGAAGAAAATCCACAAACCATCAATTTTTTCACTGTTTCTGTAGCACGTTTCTAAAAAAACAGCTTTCTTGGAGATCAGTGAAAGCCATAACATTGAAATGTGTGAAAATAATCAAAACTTAAATCTGACAGAACTGACAGATGTAATTTTTAACGAAGAAACGTCGCCGACATTTATGGTCGATTTAATAAAACTTCGTTAAATTAAATCGTTAAAAACAATATTGTTGCTATGCTTTTAACACAAGTATCCAGGAAGTTAATAATCGGTTAAAGTTAATCAGCTTTTGTGAAACCGGCCCTTAGTATCTCAGACATGCCCGTTATATCTATCTTTATTTATCAAAGCACACCTTGATGAAACTCTTTTTGAATCACAGGTTATTTTTATTGCGGTTAAAGTTTATACAGGATTCGGGGAGAACTAATTGCCAAAGCCCCAGCAGGGCGGGCGATAGCCGGCAGCGAAAATAAACGGGCGTAATTAGTCAAATTTCTCTCTTTAGTTTTCTTGTGCGTTCCCTGTCGCACTCATTATAACAGGATGTCAAGTTGAACATTTACTGAATCTGTATGTGAATGTATCGCGAATGACTATGTTTACAATCAGAATTTTTATTTACTGCGCTTTTCGACGTCCGCTTTTGGTATTTAGGATAATAAATTAATTTTCCGGTTCTTTCACTTCAGTATTTCGAACTAATCTTTCTCTTACCCCTCTTACCTAAGAAAAAGAGAACAAATTTTCCTTACAAGATATAATTGTAATGCATATCTATGTAGGTATTACAAATTCGACTGGGTTCTTATCGACACGGTCTATTTATTTAATGTAATAATTCTGAATGTTTTACATAGTTGTAATAAACTTTTCAATTTTGAATAAACAATTACTACTATTATTTACTAGCAGGGCTTCGAACCAGAGCTGAATCGGAAACGAAAACCGATAAAACAGTTACTTTTGTCGGAACGAAAACCGGAGTTGAACCGAAAAAAAATATCGGTTCATTTTGGTTCGATACATGTGCAGACATGCACATTGACACATTCTCATTTGCGAAGTCTCCTAGTGTAGTCGTATTCGTCTTAACACGAAAGAAAATTTAATACGATAATACATTTTTAATATAAATAAAAATATTAAAAAGTTTAAAAATTAATCATTCGGAACGGAACCTAAAACCGAAAACCGGAAAAAACCGCTATTTTTGCCGGAACGAAAACCGGAACCGAACTGATATATATATTTTTTCATTGAACCGGAACAAAAAAAATTACGGTTCGAAACCCTGTTTACTAGTTAGTTTGATTTTTGTCGACAAATTATTTCCCCGAGTTATTATTATTAATCATCAAATTTAAAGCAGTGCATTTTACTGGATGAAATTACTTTAGAAAAAAAAAACTTTGTAAATTAAGTTTCTGCGTTAATTCTTTTTAATTATTAAGACATAAGACTGCGTACCTACAGCAATTTGGAAAATAGACAATTATATCTACCACACGATTTCAATTTCTATGACCCAGTTTACCACAGCAGCAGATGCCTTACAGATAAGAGATCTATCAATTATTCGCTTTTACTGCACGTGAAATTGATCATGACATTGAAAAATCACCGGGAATTAGAGCATGCACGGTGAAGATTCTAATGCCTGCGTCGGCGAGCCTCGAGGGCGCTTAAAAAGAAATTTCTATATCCAGAAGCTTTTAGTTGCTGTTAGACTTCTTCGACGAGAAGATCTAGTTAGAAGATGGCTGGGATTTTCTTAGCTTTAAACTGTTGCATGTTGATCGCAATCTTGTGTTTGTTTAGTGAAGTGGCCGAATGCAAGCAGGTTTCAAGAAGGCGTGATGTGCACCGGATCATTTTGAAGGAAAAAAATCGAAATCGCCCCAAGGTGAAAAAACATTTGTTTTTTTTTTAAATTTAACTATTTTTTTCCTTAATTTATTTATTTACTTGCAATAATAATAATTTCACCTCATGATAAAGTATATTACCTACGTATTAAATATGTAGGTGGTGATTGATTTCATCGCATCTTCATAACTCATACGATTGTTAAGAAAATTGTTGATTTGACTTTCTATCTTGTAAAGTCTTAATTACATACTGGATTTAACGACTTCGGAAAGTAATACACATTCTATTCCAAATCTTTTAATATCCTGTTAACACTTTTACTGGCACACATTCGAGCTTGCCACTTTTACGAGTTTTTTTCTCGAACGCAGTGGAAGTTGACTGAAAATAGAAATTATGAAAGTATCACATCAAAATAAATGAAAGTATCAAGTTTATATCGAATAAAATTTTATAGATATAAAAAGTTTCATATTTATTTGTTATATTTTCAGAAGCACGCTCGTCCACCACCCCCACATCACAACGAATTTCCACGTGGACCTTTCGATAACTCATACGACCCCTCCTTTGATCAGATCGGTGAATACACCAACCACCACGTTCGTTATCAGAACCGCCATCCAGCGAGCCCTAGTTATTACGAAACACCCCAAAATTACCACCAAAATTTCGAAAAGTATCACGACTTTAATTTCCGTCCCCAAATGAGCGATGCAGAAATCTCCGCCAATCGTCACCACCACGTGATGGACATAGAGGAATTCAATAAGCACCAAGATGATTACAAGGATACTTTAAGAGGTGGTTACAGCCCAGGCGATTACGACCGTTATAAACAACTGATGGAGCGATATAATAAGAAAAATGAAGAGCAGTTTAGGATTAAGGCGGAGCAACAAAATCCGTACGCCGAAGAAAACCTTTCTGCGATGGCGACGCATAACTTCCCCATTGCTTGGCATCCACAAAATTCGGACACTTTCAAAGGTATTATCACAACACATGCATCAGATTCAAATAAGTAAACTTGAGAATGAGTCAGAAAGTGAATTTTTATAATTTCAGCATTTTTTAATTCTTCTCTCCCCCTTTTATGATTGTGTTATTACACTTTATAGGCAATTGGAATCCAGTTTCAACTTTGGAAACTCTACCTGAAACGAAATACACCAGCAACAATCTAAAAGAGTTTCCCCATCAGAACATCGAAGACCTAATAGAATTGACCACGTCGAAAGCATACTTACTTCCTTCCACGATCGTGGAAACAAACCTCACGAATGGTTTGACGACGAGTTTTAATTTGGGCTATCATTCCAACCACAAGTATCCAAAGAGCAAACCGAGCGTAATCCACTCTTCAAAATACAGGAACAAGAATTTTAAAAACGGATCGTATCAAGTGCATGAGGAAAGCGGAGATTCGGGGATCTCGTCTGTTTTGGGGAGCTTTCAAAATTTAGCGCCTGCGGCCTCCACGTCTTCGTACACCACCGTTGCGAGGAAGCCTGAAAATTTTGCAAGTCCAGATCAAACGACTTTTGGTCTTAAGATGAATTCCAGGAGGACGAAGAGACCTGCCAGCTCCACCAAATGAATTCTTTTTGTATTTTACCTTTTGCGTTATGTCTGTTCTTATACTTGTTAGTCTCTTAATTAATTTATTTTGTTAATTATTTTAAGTTTGTTGAAATGGCCCTAGAATTTTGACCACGAATTTTGCATGACTTTCTTTAAAAAGAAAAAGAGTTCCACGTGGAAAAACAAGATGATGACTTGATGAGATATATTTTAAACGCACTCCGTTTACAAAACATTGTATTTAAATATTTTACATAAATAAAATAATACAGATTTTTACTGTAAACTAAAATTACTGAGCGTAATGACTTCTGTTCTTAAGTACTGATTTGGGTAGCTTATGTAAAGGGCTCGACGGTGGCGTATAATCAGGTGCTGGAATGTAAGGTCCTGTGGGTTGCTTACTAAGCTTTGGAAGGACGAAGTTTGGCGATGGGTTCTGAAGATACGTGAAGGTCTGAGGTTGATGGTTATTCATGGGTTGGGGTAGAGAGGGCGTGAAATTGAAAGCGTTATTCCCATCTCGTGGTGATTGTGGATCGAAACTGGAATCAAAAGCGGGATTGCTTTGCCCCCCTTGCGATTGTACTCGAGGATCGCCTGCCCCAGCAAGCCAAGTGTTATTTCTGCAAATTTCAAAAAATTATTAAATAATACAAGATGCATTAAAAAAAAAACGATGTAGGTACCTGTCATGCCCAGTTTGATACGCGTTTATAAATTGTTGTTGACCAACGGATTTATTCAAGTCCTGTTCGGTGATACGCGAAGCTAAAATGGCCAGGGTGCAGAAAAGGATGATGTTTATTAATAAAAATCCGAAACCTCTTGCAGTTATCGTCATCATTACACCAGTGGCTACCACTAATGTATCAAACGAAGTGTTGGTATACTAGAATTAAATTCAATCAAACTTTTGATTGCTTTAACGGAAAGGATTTTTTTCTTAATTAGACGCTATATTAAAATAATTGTTTTTCTTACGAAATTGTACAGGAAATCGTAGTCTGCAATGAGTAGACCTGTGAGAATGATATCCAGAATTGATATTATACAAGTCAAAGCGGCCCAAGCAAAAATAATAACTTTGTAACTTCTGATTTTCTCTCTGAAGGTAACTGAAAAAAAAAATGCCTTTTATTATAATCAATTTTAAATAGGTGTTGAATACGTACCCCAGAATAAACATAACGATGAAACAATCCATAAGAAAGACAAAACGAAATACGTGCAGACGAATCCAAAAAATACGTCATTGGTAATTATGCGGGGGTCAAGACCTGAAGCGGGGGCTGGAACTGAAATAATTACGATGTAATTAGTGACGCTAATATGATAACTCGAGTCGGGACATTTGGGCCCAGATCAAACTGGGTACTGGGCCCAGGCGTTCGAGTATTCAATATCAAATTTGTCACAAACTCAAGCGGCCTCAATGCTGCAGATCTACTCCTGGATTTTATTTGAACTTAAAATCTCATCACCAATTAATTTTCGAAAATTAAAAACGTAAAAAATACCATTTTATTGATTTAACATAAGAACTGCAGCAATTATACATAAAAATTGTAAATTGTAAATTGTAAATGGTGCTTACTACTTTTGGCGAATAGATTTGCCAGCGCAGTGGCCAGTCTTTCCGGAAAATTCGTTGCGTAAAGTGCAGGTGTCCATAATTCGGTGTAAACTAAAATTCCTAATAGAGTCAGAACACACCATGCTACTGCTTGACCCTAAAATTGAATGAAAAATGTATGAATATGTATAACAATACACTTAAGATAAACAACACTTATGGCGGATTTCACAAACGTTACTTAAGTTTAATCATCCGTTAAGAGTAAACGTTGCTATGGTTGAAGGTATAGGAATGATTATTCTTAATCGATGATTAAATTTAAGTGACTTTGTGAAATCCAGCACGAATCGTTCACATATTTATTAATTAACAAAATTTGCTCAAGAATTAAACTTTATTATCCTTGCTTATTTATCTCCTTCATATCTTTATATACGCTATTTTTCATTAGATAAAAAAGAGAAATAATTTATAGCCGGTAAATGTTATCACGGGAAATCCAGCCATGCAATGAAGGGATTGGTTCTGCTTATCGGCATCACCATTCGATCGCTTTAACAGCAGGATATTTAGTTTATTCAGAATGCCTCGTCAAATTTATTTACGTAATATAAATAATTTAGTTCCATTTATTTCAATCTGACATATAGCCTATGCTCTCAGTTTAAAACAATTACCTGTATATTTCGATATATAACTGGTCTTAGCAACAAGTTAAGAATTAACAGGAGGGAAGATTCGGCAGTTACAGAATGCAATTACATTTGGCGGAAGTTACCTTTCTGCAATATGGCGGTTTGTTGACATCCGTTGTCGTAAAGTAATTGCCGGATTTTGTGTTTGTATCTGTTTACAACGAATTTATGTGTTTATTTAGCAACTGTGATTATTAGTATATGTATACAAACTACACATTGATAGGTTATTATAGACTTTAGTTAAAAAGTGAATGACTTTTAGGTTAGTTTTAGAATTTTTCGACGATCAGTGGCGCAGCAAGCGCAACGTAAGTAAGTTCCTTCAAATACATAGTCCCTATAACGTGAACGCATGAATGATTTGTTGAAACTTGATAAAGTGTCTAAAAGCCCTTGTATCAGTGCTCATGTTTTAAAACATGCAGAGTATCCTAACCAGGTGTTCACGTTTAAGGATGGTCATGTTATGATACATTCACGTTATAGAGATGCGGAATTAAAAAAAAGAATAGGAGTATTTAGACTACATTTTGCAATGTTAGAATAGTGTAAATCGATCTCTGTCAGATTGACATAATCGCTGACAGTTAAAATATGTCACTTCGTCAGTCAAGAGGGAAACTGTATGTGTTTTTATTAACCGCAAATCTCTTGGCTAATCTTCCTATTGACCACCCTTCTTCAATTAATTGTATTTATTATTATTCACTTAAATGTGGCATGTTAATGTTGGTTTGTTTGACAATTATTTTGACTTATAAAACGTAAATGATTTCAAACAAAACCAAGTTCACAGCGAGACGTTTCGAGTGGGTGCTTTTTTAAAATCCGCAATTGTACGTTTATGATATTTTTGAAATTTTTCAATGATCAGTGGCGCAGCAAGTAACCCCTTAGAATGTGAGTTGTTCTAATGC
Organism: Dorcus parallelipipedus; assembly: GCA_958336345.1. Lineage (NCBI taxonomy): Eukaryota > Metazoa > Arthropoda > Insecta > Coleoptera > Lucanidae > Dorcus > Dorcus parallelipipedus. Next base: position 28,529,686 of record OY284480.1, on the reverse strand, counting down.
AACTGCCGTACTGCAATCCAATTCTAAGGGGTTCCTCATTCGAGGAAGCATTATGAATACGGACATAAATTCCAAGTAATTTTAGGAACTGGAGTTTTAACATAAAATACTTTTATGATAGAATTCCAGTGTCTAGAATACAATTGATATGTCTAGGGTTTTGTTTAGTTAAATTTAGTGAAGTAAGTGTATTGTAAACAATGGAGAATTGTGTGGTTTGTGCTCGTTCAAGAATTTTATAAAACTTTTGTGTGTCTATGATCATTTGGTTACCACTTTGGACAAGAAATTAATGTTAGTATGACTCTCTCCTGTTTATTCTTTACTCGTTGGGTCTAGAGTCACTAGTGTTGTCAGTTCGTGGTAATTTTCTCAATTCTTGGGAATTTTTATGCCTTAAAATTGCAAAAAGGGAAGTTTACTCAAATTCTAAGGCAACTCTTTGCAAAAATGCATAAAAATAGCTTAAAATTTCAATATGAGGGGAAAAATACAGGGAGATCGAAATTCATTGTCCTGATCCTACACTACTTTTCGTGAGCTTGATATATCAATAGGTCTCTTCGATAGCTCTGCACTTTTCTACACTTTTTGCACCAACCGCTCCTGAGAGACACTCTATATAATAGAACATAAGTAGGAGTGAGAGAAATAGAGTAAAGGTGTTAAAAGTGTAGAAAGTGCAGAGCTATCGAACAGACCTAATATTTATATCTATCTCATGAAGGTTAGAACGAAGAGCAGTGCGTGCATTAATGAAACTTACATCCAAACCTAACCTAATTAATAGAGAACATAATTACTGTTTAATCAGATTGTCCTTACAATGAAATAATTCATTTTTCATGAATGAACGGTAATGAACTGTCAACAAACTCTTGGTATATCTATCTAGTAACTTCCCCACGTTGCTAACTTCATTTTAATAATTGGATGTACAGTAGCGGACAATAAAATCCGAGTACGTCATTTAAACAATGTAAATCTGACTTTAAAATTTTTGACACTGAATACCAGTTTAATACCTATACAAAATGTCACTAGTAATTCTGATGTTTCATACAAATTTTATTTATTTATTTTGATAAATAAAATCAATAAAAGCCTGATTTATCAAATTTGAATTTGAATTTGAAATCGAAATAGGCACGATATCAAGCTCGTGGAAAGCAGTGTAGGATCAGGACAATCAATTTTGATCACCCTGTAAGCATAAAAGGGAATTTTGTGCCTACGTAAGGGAAAAGCGACTGTTTGACAACACTGAAACAAAAGTATCTATCGTAGATTGAACTGACAGTTGTAGTAGTTTCGAGAACTGTCAAAATTGGAAATTTAGGTTATGCAAAGCAACTGAAGTCAGACAATTTATTTTAATAGATTCTTTTAAAAACAAATACGTTACTTTCAAAATATCTTTTAGCGTTGGCCACTACCACCAACGAAAATGTATCGTCCAACAATTGAAATTAAAAGCTAGGCTTGTCCACATACGAATATTTTGAGGTTAATGAAATGTCATTTTTGACATATAAGAAATGATTATGCAAGCTGCTATATATGATTTTTTTTCCAAGGCTAACTTGTGCTATTTTTTGTAGAAAGCTCGGTATTTCGATTCTGCACTTGCACTTTTATTTAAAAATTTACGCTATAGTTTGATAAAATTGACGAGGAAATAAGGAGATTTTTAAACAATAATCAAATTCTTAATATTGTATTTCTTCGAAGTATTAAAGTGAGGCTTAATACACAGGGTGTCACAGAGTCACCAAACGCCACGAGTTTATTCTCCTGACTCACCTTGCAATTCATTATTCATTTAGATTAAACAGGGGTTTGAGTTGGATTGCTTTCAATTCAAACTTGGTTTCTACCCTTTTCTAGTTTGTAAGGCGAATGTCAAAGCAAAAACAACTTGGAAGTTGGTCGCAGTCGCAGCGAGCAGAAACAAGCGTCTTTCCCGCAAGCTTACAAAACTTGGGGTACCTACTTAATTCTAATTTTGATTCGTCGTAAAAATTCTTTTGTTCACTTTAAATATGTATATTTATGTAGTAAAAATTTTCGTCATTTTCTTTCCATTTTAATTTAAGCAAAAGACAAATAAATAAATACATAATGAATTTCCAGCTTGGTTTCTTCTAAAGCATCGTAAGGAAAATATTACTTAACACCTTTATTGTTTATAATTATTAAAATATGCCCCGGAGACTAATTAAAAAATAATTTTGTTACAATCAATAACGTTTCGGAATACACAGGCACTCGCTACTGACACATTTCGCTTCCAGATATCCTCTTCCTATGGTTTGACAATAACTGGGACAAGAAACATGGCCCCCATTTGCGGCATACTTTGAGCATTGACTCATTACGTTGTCTGCAAAATCAAAAGTTAAAAATATCGATTTTTTTTGTTTACAGGAACGAGGTTCTAAATCATAATAACCTTATCAGATAAGAGTGACGTGTCTCACGAAATATGTCATTATCATAAAAGACTCGGAGAATTTACAAGACTCAAGAAAGCTAATCAAATTAGGTTTTAGAACGACTCCAGATTTCGAAGAAAAATAGTAGCTTTGTTTACTCATTACTCGTGGGATGCAAAATAAAAACAATAAAAAAGTTTTACCTTCACAAATTGTTACTGCTAATACAACCGCATACAAGGCGATGAGAAATACAGTGCGTGCCATTTTTTAAAGTATTAATGCTTGGCGAGGTCTCTTCTAACTTAATGCAGAAACCTCAATTTTTTCGCTTTATAAAACATTGATAAGCGCGCAGTATTTCCAGCCATTAATAATCTTGTCCCATTTATTATCAAAATTTGTGAATAAATTATATTAAGTGATCCGAAAGAAAAGTCCAATTGTGTGTGGGGATTTACGAATTATTCAATAATTTTGCGTTATCGTAAAATATGTCAAAAATACTATGAGATCCAAAATTATTTAGATAAGGGGAGGCTACGAAAAATAAAATGAGAGTCTTAACTTAATTGATACAATTAACCAGTTAACCATCTGTCAAAACTGAAACGTCAAGATACATTTGAGGACAGTAGAAAAAATCCCCTAAATCTAATTGAATACGTAAGGGCTTGCTAAAACTCTTTAATATGATAAAGATCAATTCAAATGTCGCGGGATTGCTTGCTGGCCAATCACCGTAATGTCCGAGAGCATTTAAACAACTAATAGATTTGACAGGAGTCAGAAAGCAAATGTCAAACCAAAAATGTCGAACCAAGCTTAAGACTTGGGTTTTATTTTTCGCAGCTTCCCCTTATCTAAATAATTTTTGATCGTTCAGTACATTTGCTAGAAAGTAAATATGTAACAACGTAGGTACAAACGAGTTCGTTTATCTTATCGTACTTAATCAATAATTATGGCGGCTTGTATACAAAATTCATTTTGTTGAAGAAGTAGGTTTTTCTTGCATGAAATTTGTACCTCCCATATCAAGTGAAAATCGTAGGACAAATTCAGCGGTTTTTTAAGGTTCTTGTTCTTTTACTTTCAAGTTCTTATTCTCATAGAACTGGAACTGAAATTTACTCTTACAAAATTAGCTATTCACATTGGATTTTTTTATCGATTTGAAAAGAAAAATTGAACGGCAAATTTGTTTGAATTTTTCTTACATCAATCAGCTATTAAAACGAAGAAAAAAAATCTTATCGTTTATATTTTCATCTTTAGTCGTTAGATTAAATCTATTAATTGATTAGAAAGAACGTTATGTATAAATTAAAACGGGACTTTTATCTTAGTATTTTTAATAGAAAAGATGTACAGCCAGATTTAAAAGTAATGTCTCCCCATTTGGATCACAATAACAAGCAGGCGGTTAAGCAAACATCGACAAGAAATGGATGCATGCCGTCCGCCTACTCATCATAGCAGACTTTACTTTTAACTCTGACTGTACATACCTATTGACATATATGACATAGATGTTGTCAAAAAAAGTCGCGTGAACATTAAAATTTAAAAAAGAATGGAAGGTCGTTTTCCAAATAAAATCTAGACAACGGTTTGAAAAGTTGTTATGTTTTTTCTTATCTAATTTTAATTAAATCCGAATACGTAGTTTTGGTGGAACCAGCCTGTAACTAAACTAAACTGTATTAAGTAGACCGAACAATAATAATAATAAGTCAAATTCTTCTCTTTTACTTAAAAGAAAACAGTATGATTTTAACTAGGCAAATGATTAATAAAAACTAGAGAAAACCCAATCTGCCAATATGCATCGAACTGCGTCATTGGAAAGTTATTTATAAGATTATAAATCTAATATTTCGTCCTCCCATTGTCTTTCCAGCTGCTATGGATCTTTACCATTACGCCATCAATTTTATACGTCCGAATCGACAAATGTTTTCATTCTCATTTGCTTTTATCCTGTTCTATGAAACAGAGATCGGTTGAAGAACATATGCATTTTATTCTAACATGCATTGATGACGTGATGGTAAAGATCCATTGGATCAATGGTAGGTATTATTTTACAAAAGTTAAAAAAAAAATTAATCCATCCTAACGATAACAATCTGCTAATCGCTGAATCATAAAGTGCGATACGCATAGTTTACAGGAAAATCATAAACCAAAGATAATTCAATTAAATTTATAAATGCGCAATGAAAGATATAGGTAGGTATCTAATAGCGTTTTCAATTAACCGCACTATGCAGATGAGTATACTTTGGGTGCACACTAGTGCAGTGAATGGAAAACGCTACAAGTGTTTAGAGTCTTGTTCGCAAAGGTTTTCTTTGAGAAAGAAATTGCATTCGAAATAAAAAAAAACAAATAAATTTAAATTTTGTAAAAGATAGCGTTCCACTTACCACACCAAAAATGGCGGCCGTAATCCCGAGGGGTCTCAAAAGAGGACTAACACCCATTCTCGGGCACTAACACACACGCATTCCAATAATGCTTTTTACAATCAATGATGAGCAAGTATGCTGCTTTATGTAGCTGATAACGCAGTAGATAACGAGAAACAATTATTGGATATTTTAATATTTCATGAAATCGATGATTAAAATAAAGATTACACTGTACGATTTGATAACGGGAATCAGATGTACGTACGTATTTAATACCTACAGGGCGCGAAATCATTTTGCGTAAAGTCTCGTCTTACGTCATACGTATCATTAGGAAGAGTAATAGTTTATATATTAAAAAATAGAATCAAAATAGTATCTTATAATACAAGTGCACTTGCGCCGTTAAAAGCGCTCCGCTGCGCGTCGCGCTTTTAAACCCGTCGCGCGTGCTTTAAAGGCTCTTATGCACGTGTATTATACGATATTTTTTATTATACCTGCGCTAAAATGTGAAATTTAGAAAGACATTAAAATTTAAATTCATTTTGTAAAGTTGCCTGTGGATCGCATTTTTAATCGATAACATGGAGATTGTATATGTTGTTTCCTAGGCAACTTTAAAACACGGCGTGCTTTAATCGCCCTTTTTCGCACGCTTTTTAGTTTTAACAACAGAGATTTTGATGCAGGTATAATAAAAAATAAGGTATTTTTGCAACAGAAACAGAAAAAAGAAAGGCCAAGAAAAAATAAAGAGAACAGAAGTGAAAAGAGGAATAAAAATGTTGTGAATAAAGGCAGAAGAACATACAGTCGTAGACCGTTAAAAGAGAACGAAAAGCAAAAGTCAAATTCGACCTTATCTCCATTATGCATTAGTTTCCCAGAATTCTTTTATAACTAAGTATCCACGACTCTGCAAGAAGACTCACGGAGATCTCACAGTAGAATAAAGATGATGTTTCTATGATTTAACATACCGGTAGATTTTGTAAAGTGAGAACATAGGCAACACAACAGACAGAAAGCGATACAGGGGCCTATTCCTGAAAGGTATGGAGTAGTAATTATTTTTGAAATATGGAGCTTTAAAATTGTTTTCCTCAGAGGAGAAAAGCGCTTCCTAATAATACTAACATTAGTAAGCACTTTTCCTTTGAGGAAAACGATTTTAAAGCTCCATACTTCAAAACAGAAAGCAACTTGTAACTAATAATTATTAATTACTACTCCATACTTTCCAGGAATAGGCCCCAGGTGCACAAAAAAGAAGGAGATGTGGCGCTTCCCTAACCTTCCTTACTCTTCAATTATCTGCGGTATTTCTTCTCATCGAACTTCTATGATCTCAGTTTGATTCAACAACCAGTATATTGTAAATATTGTGTATTTCACAAGATTCGGGAACACCCTTTTTTCTGTTTCTCTTTGGAATATGTCCAGGGCCGTAACTAGGGCTTGCCACAAATTCTTTTTAATCCTTTAACAGACACTTCAAAAATCGTACGATCGCTCAACGTTTTACTATTTTACGCTTTTGAAGTGTCAGTCAAAAGATTAAAAAGAACAACAAAACTGCATTAAAGGGGCGTTTACACGAAGCTAGTAGAGAGGCAAGTCAAGTCGGCAAGTTACTTGCCAATAAATAGTAGAAGGGGAAAGCAAGTTGGCCAGAAAATAGAACCGCATTCTATTCACTTGACTTTCTTATCAGCTTGCCTGGCAACTTGCACCGCACTTGACTTTCCTATATTATGCAGCAGCAAGTAAACGTTTACACAAAGCAAGTAACTTGTAGTAAGTAACTTTCCGACTTAACTTGCCTCTCTACTAGCTTCGTGTAAACGCCCCTTAACAGATTGCGACCTCAATTCAAAGGAATGGGATATAAAAGTCTTATAAAAAAGAACAATGGAATAGTGAAACAAAATGAACAAATATGTGTCCAATCCCAGGAAACAGAAACAAAAATAACAAAACTTATTCTAGGAATAACAAAAAACGCAAATGACTATCAGCTCTCAAGAAATAAAATTTAAAAGCACAATTTGCTTTCCTAGAAATAAAAAAAGTGAACGTAAAAGAAGAACGACTGTCGACTCTTAAAAAAACAAAACACGTAAGACAAAACCAGACGAAGGAGCGTATTTTTTTAGGATGAACAGAAAGTAATAAAAAATAAAAACAATCGATTATCAGCCGTAAAGAAAGATATAAATACGAACATACAAAAGCCTTTTTCTTTTTTCTAGGATTGGAGGAAAATGCAAAAGTAGAAAACAAAAAACTGTCGACGTTAGAGAAACAGAGAGCAAAGATAAACACAGGTATCTAAAAAGATAAAGAAACGTTGAATCTGAAATTAGCGAGGATTAACAGAAAATACGAGAAAGTAAAAAGCAAATGTCTATTGACGCTCAAGAAACAAAAATTATTATTACGGAAAATATACGACTATTTTTTACTCTTGTAAAACAAAACCGCCCAAGCAACACCATTTCGTTCATTAGACGGTTTATATTAGTGCTGGCAACCTAAATCGATTTTTTGGATAATCAGTTAACCGGTTTTGGATATCCGCGGTTTTGGAGAAAACCGAAAACCGGTTATCCGGATAACTCGGTTATTCGAGTATCCAGTTATACGGAAAACCGGTTATTCGAATATCCAGTTATTCGGATAACCTGATATTTGGATATTATCAGTTTCTTGGATAATCGAATAATCGGTTTTAACCATTATTTGGATAGCCGATTATATCCGAAACCGGTTTTTAAAGAAACCGATTATTCGGTTTAAATTTTTTCCGGTTTTTGCCAGCACTATTAGAAACAGCAGTATTATTTTAATAAATAGGGAATTAAAGAAAATTCCTTTTGAGCTAAAATTATGTCGGTAGAAATATTTCAAGTACACAAACTGAAACTATTTGCGTTAGTTTTATAATTTGTTGAACATTGTTCATTAGATATAACAAGAATAATTATATTTAAAAGCACAAACATATTATTGTGAGTAGTGACAAAAATTCAGTTCTTTTTAATATGTCCTAATTAACCGGCTTTCGGTTAATCAATTGGGATAATTCAAAAATTGAATAATCGGTTTTTCGAATATCCGAATAGTCATTTGTTGGATATCCGAATAGTCGTTTTTGAATATTCGAATAATCGGTTTTTCAAATGTCCGAATAGTCAGTTTTTGGATATCCGAATAGTCGGTTTCTTGGATAATCGTATAATCGGGTTTAACCATTATTTGGATAGCCGATTATATCCGAAACCGGTTTTTAAAGAAACCGATTATTCGGTTTAAATTTTTTCCGGTTTTTGCCAGCACTAGTTTATATACGACAGACAGGGATATTTTTGGTAATGGTATATAGAATGCCAAAAACATTCATATTTTAATGGTACTAGTTACCCTAGGATATAAGTGATACGTTAACTATACGTTTTCATTAAATTGTAATAAAATGTCGCGACTTGCAAAACACGTTTATCAAATTATTAAATTCCATCTTATCAGGTAGGCATAGGCCCATAACATACATTTTTCTCATTAAAATTTATAATGTAATCTAAAAAAGTATAATGAATGCTTAGATGTAACATTTATTAACAAATATTTATCCAAATTGGTCTTGTGACCCTTGTTACATAGTAAATTTTCTATAAAACTACTAACATTGTATCACTACATAAGATGAGAGCTTAAAATATGAGTATCTTATAAATTTCGCCGCGAGATGTCGCGACCTAAACTGTTGCTCACTAAAGTTGTCGTTTATAAGTCAAAACCGCAGGAACTTTCTTGCCCATGCCCATTACAAATCATCACAAAATATATAATTACTACAAACGAACAGACACATGGTAAAGTTGAAATAAAAGTCAACATTTCGCTGTACGTTTCACAGCTGCTTTAGAATAAGTTGTAATAATATACGAGGGGTCGTTTTTATATTCTCGTACTAGGTAGTTTTCAATTTTAATGCAATTTTTAATTATATTGTTTTTTAATTGCATGTGCCTTGGTAACATGTTTGACAATTTACAAAACAATTGCAGCAGTATTAGTTCTAATATCTGTCAGACTGTGTTATCATGTATCAAAATGAACAAATTCGAATATCAAGCAGTGATAAAATTCCTAACAAAACAAGGAAAAGCTTCAAAAGTTATTCGTGAAGAAATGTTGGCTGTATACGGGGATGATTGTCCTTCCAAGTCGAAGAACAAAAATCGATGCTATGGCATATTAAGGGCTCCAGCCCTCCCAAGAAGTTTAAAGTCGCCCCTTGTGCAGGAAAAATAATGGCAACTGTTTTTTGGAATTTTCAAGGAATTTTAATGATTGACTATCTGAATAAGGGAAGTATGGTAACAGGAGAATATTATGTAAGCTTAATACATCGCCTCACAGATTCTGTTAAAGTGAAAAGGCGCAGAAAACTGACGTAAGGTGTCTTCTTGCTCCACGACAATGCACCACCGCACAAGTCAAGACTTTCAAAAGCTGTTGTTGCTGAATGTGGATTCGCAGAAATTGACCATCCGCCTTACAGTCCAGATCTGGCCCCCTGTGACTACTTTTTGTTTCCAAATCTCAAAAAAAAAAAAACACCAAGGGGAACAAAATTTAGGGACTTTGACGAACTTATAGCCATTTTACGGACAAACCAAATGAATATTTTTATAATGGATTAAAGATGTTATTGAAACGATGTAATACTTGTATTCAAAAGCAAGGGGCCTATATTGAAAAACAAATTTTCTTGCTGTTCTAATCTTTTCTTTTCATGCCTAGTCCGGGAATATAAAAACGACCCCTCGTATATATATAATTATAATAGTTTTATAATTCCAAAATATACGTCTAGTATAAACCATGTATAAACGTTGCGCGTACTCTATAAATATACATTTTGTGTAAACGTTATATTTATCCCAAAAAGAGACGTTAGTTAGACTGTCACTCATATGTATAAATACTAGTCTATAATATTCTACATTTAGACTAAATTCAAAACGTGTTTTAGACATATTCTATATTTGGTGTGTTACATGGACGGAGACAAGAGTGTTTCTTTTTTGGAATTAACAAAGAAATAGTGAAAAGAAAAAAGGAATTAGAATTAACAGAGAATATTGAAAGTAAAAAACAAATGACTAAAGAAGACTCAAGAAATAAAATTCAAAATCATAATTTGCTTTCCTAGAAATAAAAAAAAATTAATGTGTAAAATTTTGGCTGCAAGTCGCCTGGATTGCAATGGGGCCCCCGAGCATCTTCTGTATAGCTATATCGGCCCTACTTGGGGCCTCATCAGCAGACTTGCAGCCAAAATTTTGCGAGTTTACGATGACACGCTAATAGGGTATTTGACTAAAATTGAGAAAATATTTTAAATTGTGCGTATGTGTCTAACATGTATATAGAATTTTGTTTCAAAAAAATCGTTACAGGAAAAGTGCTTTTTTAATGATTGAAATTTAAAAATCGAAATTTACCGCCAAAACGCAAGCATCAAAATCGGTGATGCTGTGACGTCACGCCTCAGTAAACAGTAATCAAATTAAATGCTTCTTATGTATTCCCTTCGTGTTTTAATTCGGTGGTTTTGACAGAAACAATGAATTCCAAAAGTTATAAGTGATGCGCCGTGCCTCAGTGTACAAATACTTCTACCGCGCGATTTTTAAAATTTTTTATCAAGTCTTGCCATGGAACTTGGACGGCATGTCGTAGCTTTAGTGTAAAACAGCAGTGACGTACTTTTCACTTAAGCTAAGACATGCTGTCCAGATCTCATGGCAGGAGTTGATAAAAAAATCACTCGGTATAAAAACCAGCGGCGGCCGATCCGCCCGATTCAGCGGGGCACACGGCATACTTGCTAAACGCTACCTCTGTTTATTACACACGAAGAGAGGAACAGAATGCTTCGGCCTTGTCCTGTGCCCACTCTCATAGACAACTTCTATTCGTATGCACCGGCCGCCACTGATAAAAACACCAAACGTCTTTTTTTGTTTACTAATAGCGTTTTCGAGTGACTGCACTGGTGCGCACTCAGAGTATCTTCATCTTGTGTTACTACATAAGGTTAAAAGAAGATGCAAATACACTGAGGGCAACCGGTGCATGTGAATCGAAAACGCTATAAGGCGTGACGTCACGCATTATAACTGGTGTTCAGATCACGTGATTAACAGGTTAAATACCTTAACTTTAAATTAATTATATTAATTTAATTTTAACTAATATTAATCAACAAAGACTAGTAGATTTCTTATTACTTAAACTAATATTTCACAATCAAAGAAAACTTTCTCCAGACTTTGTCAAATAGCCTATTGTCCGCACTGGTCATCTTGTGCGAGTATGGTTGCGAATTTGCTAATCACAGCACTATTACAGGTCGCAAAATTTTGACTGCAAGTCGGCTGGATTGCAATGGGGCCTCCGAGCATATTCTGTATAGCCATTTCGGCCCTATTTGGGGCCTCATCAGCAGAACAGTAGCTCGTGAACTCCATTGCAACCCCGACAACCAACAAGACTTACGCAAAGATAGCGCGTAAATGCGCACATAGTCGTGACACCGTACGACTATTTTTATTTTCTGACCTGTAAATTGTGCCGTCAATAGCAAATAGCAACGAATACTGCTGCCCCATGATTCCCATGAGCTATCACGCAGGAGACGGCGGACAGTTCGCACTGGTCGCCATCTCGTGCGTTCTGCTGATAAGGCCCCAAATAGGGCCGAAATAGCTATACAGAATATGCTCAGGAACCCCATTGCAATCCTGCCGACTTGCAACCAACAAAATATGAATCTGAAAAATAAACAAAGCTAATTTTTAGGTGTTGAATGAAGTCCATAATTAGGTGAATTCAATGTAAGAAGAAAAAGGTACTTCCTAATTTCTTAATCTTATTTATTCTAGCGACCGGTTTCGGTTTCCTAATTTTTAGGATTAACAAGAAATAATGAAAAGATAAAAGAAAAATTGGGATTAACTAACAAGAAAATACTGAAAGTAAAAAACAAATGACTATCAACCCACCCCCCTCAAAAAAAGCTAAATCTTGTTTTCCCGGAATTGAAGAAAAAAATATGAATGTTGAAGTTAAACTACTGTCAAAACAGAAAACTTATATGGATATGTAGAGTCTATTTTTCTAGGATCTTCTTTTACTCTTTTTATCCTTGTATCTTCGTATTTCAGATTCTTTTTTGTTGAATTGTTCCTTTTTTGTACTTACTTGTTTTCTGTGAGTCTTTTCATTTGCAAACATTCTCCAGTGAAGGAGACTCGTCGATTTTCTTTTGTTTCTTTTTCAACTTCAAATTTTGTCTTCTCTTACACTGCCCTTTTTGTTTTTGAGGTAATAAGTAATTGCCTAATAGGTCGGCATTACTTTAGCGTTTCTTTTGATGAAGTCGGGGCCCATTCATCCCTTGCTGCATCGCTGCTCTAAAACTTTTTGACCGTCACTTGTAAAGAAACAAAATTTAAATACGAAGCAAACAACTATCAACACTCAAGAACAAGAAACGGAATAAATATAAACACGAAATTAAATTTATAAATATAAATTTGCAATAAGACCAATGGTAACACTTGTGAGAGAGGAGAGAAGTGAAACACCAAAAAAATGAGATCAGGGTATGACGGTATTAAAAAAAATCAAGGGAAAATTGGGAAAAAAAACGACGGGAGACAAATACGTAAGATCACGTAAATTCCTTGGCAGATCTATCTTGTCGCATGTATGTGAACGGTTTCTTTTCTTTGATTAGCTCATTAACGAATGCAAATCAAAATTGAATCTGTTTTAAATTTAATTGTAATTAATTGCAATGTAATGTAAAACGTCAGTTAGAAAGCTGCTGGAACCAACCAAAGGAATCGAGTCCTTGTTACACAGGACATCTCAAAGGAAAAAAGGATATTGTTGTCAGGTAAAAAAATATACCTTACCTCCAAATTGTCCCTTAAATTATGTTTTGATGACATCAAAAATAACTGAAAGCGTTTATTTACGAAACGACTTACAAATTGACAATAACAGCAAATTGCAGCAATAATTAAATTCACTTACAACAAAGTAACATTTTATTAAAACAGTAAAAAAAGTATCATACATTGTCATCACACGGCTATTTACAATACGGTTCGTTTATTAAAATTAACTTACGCCAAGCCTATAATCTAGACACAGTCTCGTAATTGTTACAATCTGAAAACAAAAAGAATAAATTAAATGGGAAACGAGAAAGCTTGAAGCGGCACAAACTTTTTTCGGCAAGATCTGATTCCTCGTCGCCGTCTTGGGTTTCTTCTGGCAAGTAAGTCCAAGGGATCTGCCGCCTTAATTCCCCCATGTAGGGTTTCCTCACGAGCTCATTCGACTTGAGCAAACCCGCGCTGTTTCGGAACCCGGAAGTTGAGGGCAGATCTTCGCTATTCGAGATTGGGGGTTGAACTTTAAATTCGCGAAGTTCATACTCCACCGTTTCGTCTTGGAAGACCAAGTTTCGATTTCCGAAGGTGTTCGTTTCCGGTGCACTTGTTTCCGTCGAGTCATAAAATTGATGCCAAATTCTAATTCGTGTGGACGATGAGTGGGTGGGTCCCCGGGGGGTCTGCTTGGGAATTTCGTCGGAGAATTTGGCCCGGCAAGCTGCTTTGGCCGCCCTCACGACGAATACTATGAGTACCAAGTTGAGTACCCAAATAAGACCACCTCTTGCAGAGATGAATGTCATTAGAATAGAAGCGGCCCCTGTTACTAGTAAGTTGGGTTCGCCTTGGAGCTCTATTGACTCGTTGATGTTGATGTCGATGATGTGCAACCAATCGGCAAAAGTCTAATGAGAAAAAAAAGTACAGGATTCAACGCGTTCGCAATTTCCAAAACAAGTAAGTACGCATTTCCTGTGAGTAATTTAATAGGAATCAATCGATTTGGAGTAGGGTATTAAAAATCACCTGCGTGAATCATTCACAGATGAAGGCTTTATCTTAAGTTGTCGAATAATATCCTTCGAATGAAAATATGTTTGCTACTATGGTGTGGTTGACTCATTAATTTATATTTATCGCACTATCTCATTACCTCTATCTTCATCAACGGTATATGTATGTAAAAAGCAAAACAAACTTGAATAAAGGAATTAATTAATTTTGAAGAGGAATTGAGTCAGCTAACGTTCAAGTAATAAAATAGCTTTATAAAATAAGCCATAATTACGCAATTACGGCCATTATTCACTGCTTCACTGGGATGATTTGCTCAAACTTCATCCTTGTGAATAATAGCTGTCATAATCGCTCATATACCGGGTGATATAAAAAAAAATTAAAACTTATGAAATGGTTTGACTTACACCTATGCTTGGAATGTGTATTCCAAAAAAAATCGCGCAAAAGACGTCGAAAAGCGAAATCAACACGTTCAAGACTATCCAGGGAACGTAGAACGCCAAAGCTCCGCGCTGTTTAATGTGGCAAGCGGCTCCCACTGGAAAATAAGAATGCCAAACGAAAGTATGAAAGTATTTTTCATTGTAAATTGCATGCTCACTCAGTAAAGCCACAGCTGCAACGATCCAGGCTGCGTCCAGGATGAGGTATGTCGTTATCAAGGCATCAAGAGTATTTGGGTTCAAGGTAATGATTGTGCTGTTGATAATACTGTCTATAATACTCGGGTTGAATGCTGCCAAAAAAATGTCCGTTGCATTATTACAATCTGGACCTGAAAATTTATAAGAAAATTTTGCTTAGTTTTCATAAAATAAGATACATCTTCTTCTTTTTACAACAAAATATACGGAGAATCCACCGTTTTATGGAACACTCTGCGTACGTCAAAATAATTTCTTAAGTTACTCAATAGTACTCAATAGGGCAGAAAGTTCTATAAAATTGAGCTATCACTTGTATAGTGAATGTCCCAAAATAATTGTCTTAATTTTCAGAAATGATTGAAGGTTAATAGTAATTAAGTTCATTTCCACTTGGGACACCCAGTATACAGGCACTTCTATAATAACTAAACCGTTTAATCGTATTAAGTATATGATGGAAAACTGAAAATGTTGAAAAAATATAAAACTGTCAGCGTTTTACTTACTTAAAAAGTAATTAATGAAATCATCATTTCTAGTCTCTGAGGAGCACTGCCTCCACCAATTGATATAAATAAGACCGTACAGGTGAAAACCAGTCTGAACCTAAAAGAAATTCGGTTAGAAGTGTAAGCAAAAGCTTCGTGCTTCGTGCATACATGTTAATATTCATTTTCATGTTTATAACATATAAGGAAGAACGTAAACAAATACCGTCGCATTCTAATCAATTCCGGTATTGTGTGGATCTGATGAGAAAACATTACGTAAGAGGTATTTTGCTTATTGGGTGTGATTTTTTAATTGTCGAAACTTTCTAAATTCGAGTCTAATTAATTTACCATTGTTTATGAAGTGCTGTTGTAGGTACCTACTCGATATGTGAATTTAATTTCGACGAAACGTTGACTCATTGATTATGGTTCAATTATGTGCAATTTTTAGCGTGGTAGATCAAATCTCTATTAATTTTGGAACGTCTAGTATCGAAATTGTGGAACTTTTCTTGAAAGAAAAAGTTACAAGTGTAAAATTCAGCATTTCTACTTTGCAAATATTTTTAGTTTCTTCTGCTTCTTACGAATCACATTCACCCCAACATCCGGTTCTTTTGAGACCACTGTTCTTAGCTTATGGTGGTCTTCGGGATTTCTAAAGTTACCATTTTTTTACCGGTGGGAAGAGCAACAAACCTCCAGCAACAAAATTTCAAAATTTAAATTGGCTACCAAAGGCATCCTAATTAACACAGAACTATAATTTTAACAGCATTGTGAAGATCATTAACTATAGTTTATTACAAACGCTTTATGCTATTTCTGAGTTTTGGCCGATCGATTTTCTTGATTAATTATCGATTGAAAACTGGCACTCCGACACTTCAGATATTCAAGAAAGCGTCAATCAATTTGAATGTTCTCTTTCATATTTTCCAAGAAATTCGTTTGTGCAGCATTTGCATAAAAATTATGTGCATTTATAGTTAACGCTGTCTTGAATATCTGAAGTCGTGGGAACACCCGTTTACAATCGATAATTAATCAATAATATCGATCGGCCAAAACTCAGAAGTAGCATAAATCGATAGATTTGAATGTTCTCTTTCATATTTTGCCAGAATTTCGTTTGTGCAACATTTGTACAAACAGTTATGTGCTATTGTATTTGGTGTCTTTTAAGCCCCCCATACACCTGCGAACAAATTGCGCAAACTGACGTTGCACAAGTTGTTGTGCAAACAAGATCACTCATACACTATACGCAATATTATGCAAACTCCAGTTGCTTTTGTCGTGTACCTACGGAAGCATGCCGTCTGACGACGGTATAAATCAATAAACTCATTCAAAAATTACTGCACAATGTGTCGTACAAAGCCCATACACGACGCAATAGTTGCACAACGCCACCCGACTTTGCTGCCAACAACTTTGAATTTCTGCAACTAGTTGGACAGCATGTCAAACTACATTATACAAATGTTTGCACGACAGCCTCTGTTGCGCAATTTGTTCGCAGGTGTATGGGGGGCTTTAAATACGTGACATTAGCCGTCCTCCATTTACAACTTATTTGAACGCGAATCGATTCAAATTCACTTAAAAATCACTGATTGCATTCCATTTGCAGTTACTCATTTGGCGATCAGTGATGAGGAAGTGATTGAGTTTCTCCTCCCGCACCCCGTACTGATCAAGCTGGTTTTCTAAATCAGTTCATAATCAGTTATCAGTTTCATGTGATTTCATACGCATTTTGAGATTATGATAATTTTAGTCCCAAAACATCATTCCTTTAAGAGTCTCTCTGTTCACTTTAAAATCAGTTCAGTTCAAAATCAAATTGATTTGATTTTGGGTGAAGTGAATGTAAATGGAGGACGGCTATTAACTATATTCAATCGATCAGTAATCAATAAAATCGATCGGTGAAAACTTACTGGTGGCATCTTTCGATATATTTGATCATTTGCTATCCGATTACGTGCAAGTTTTCATCGTACATAGTTTCTTTAAAAAGTTATTTATATAATTAAGTACTGGGCATTAATTACTGCCAATAATTTGGAATTCGTCTTTTCTCAATTGTGATACACCAGGCACAAATTGTAGTTAATTTTCTTCACAATTCTGTTAAAATTATAGTTCTATGATAATTAGGACGGCTTTGGCAGCCAATTTAAATTTTGAAATTTTGTTGCTGGAGGTTTGTTGCTAACTTCACACGGGTCACTTTTTTATACATAAAAAGGGGATGATCCTATAGTGTTAAAAATTGGTTGGCAAGATTTCTACGACGTAAAAATGAAAGAAAGAATATTTACAATACGATCGAAATGGAATTGAGATATTTCGAGAAGTAGTAGAGCTTGGGACGAAGACAGTAGTTCATTGGATAATAGTGTTGTATTCTGCTTACTTAAGCTAAACATAAAATTCTCGAATGACTTCAAAAAATCAGGATTAAAGAGATTACATAATCCTGTAATCTTTTAGTATCTAAAATCCTTGACGTCATAAGTTTATGTCAATTCATTTTTAAATCAAAAGCAGATTTCTCAGATTTCCTGGGCTTTTCGCTCTCTATTTTTGTTTTGTTGAATATTTTCTTTTTCTTTTGTTTTTTTAAATTTCAAGACAAGAGATTTTTTCGTGAAAATAGTCTCTATTCCAAAAAATGTATACAGGATGTTTCACTTAAGACGGTTTCTTTCATACCTCTCCAGTTACTCATTTTATAAACAAATGTTTCAAATGAAAGTTTCACTATATTATGTGGAGCACATTTTGAAACTAGTTTGACGTATACTGACGTAGTCTGAGCATTATGCCACTTCTAAATGGAACACCCTGTATATTTTTACATTTCCGGTTTTCAGACCGAATTTTGGCGTGAGTTTATGTACAACGCATAGGTCCTAAAGTAAACCGTTTTCGCGTTATTCAACTCTGCAAAAAAAATTGCCTGTTGCAGTACTTCCGAACAAATGAGAATGACGTTAGAGACTTGAATTGTTTTGCAAAAGTTTCATCTTGAAACGCTCTTTCACTTACACCGTCAAGAAATCTTCCAAGCGACACAAGTTTTTTCAAGCAATTTAATAACCTTCAGAATATTCGAACAACTGTAACTCTTTTTTTTTAATGGAACGTCATATGTTTGTTTTTTTTATCATCATTAGATGTGCTATTTAATTCTCTTTCCAATGACATAAGGTTGTCTATATCTATCGTTGATAGTTTTTTCAATGTTTATGTTTTTCTTTACAGTTTTTAAAAATGACATAATGCGCAGACTAAACGGAACACTCTGTATACGTCAAACTAATTTTAAAAAATGCTCAACATAATATAGTGAAACCTTCATTTGAAATATTTTTATATAAAATGAGTAACTAGAGAGGTATGAAAGGAACCGTTTTAAGTGAAACATCCTGTATATGACATCTTCTGCCCAATTCCAACCTAATCCAAAATTGAAAAATTTAATAGAATTTAAAATTTAATATAATTCTATTACGTGTTTGTTAAACTAACACATATCGGTTTAGTAATTATTAAATAATGTAAATGTATTATAACGAGCGTCTAAATAAAAACCTAGTTAAGTAGGTCCAGATCCAGAATTTATCCATTGCATTTACATAACAGAATTACTAAATGTAGCCTACTTCACAAGGTTTTTATTTAGATAGTTGTTATTTATTGCAATAAGTTGATTTATTTATTTATTCCCTCGTAAAATAAAGTTTTTTTTTAATACAGGCAATTGGTTGAAAGTGAGAACATAGGTGGTCAATTAAACAAAAAGAGAGCGGTATAGGCAAGGAAAAGAGCTGGAGGAGGCTTTTGTACGTTCTACGAGCAACTTGCGGAGATGTGTCGATAAAAGTAATAAGATTTCAAGGAAGATGGCTTGTCCATTACAAATTGTTTGAAAAATTACAACAGACAAGAAAATATTATAATTATGAATGTGTTTACTGGCGACATGTGCAGTTAATTAAATACCGTGCGATCCAAAATTATTCCGATAAAGGGAGGCTTGATTCAACACTTTTTGTTTGACATTTGCTTTCTGACTTCTGTCAAATCTGTTTGTTGTTTAAACGCTTTTGAACAACAAAAATAAAAAAACATCTCGAGTTAGCCTTGGAAAAAATCGTATGTCGTAGCTTGCATATTCATTTCTCACATGTCAAAAAATTTGATTAACCTCAAAATGTTCGTATGCGGACAAGATCTAGCTTTTAACGGTTAATTTCAATTGTTGGACGACAGTTAATCCTTTGGCGGAAGTGGCCAACGTAAAAGGGTGTTTTGAAAGTAATACTTCCGTTTATAAAAGAATATATTAATATAAATTGTCTGAATCAGTCCCTTCGCATAGCCTAAATTTTATATTCTGACAGTACTTGTGATAATCACAGCATCTGTATAGTTCAATGTACGATGTGTACTTTTACTTCTAAAGCTAAGTTCACATGCATTGCGGATACGCAAAATTTTTATTGCAGATCGTTTCTAATTAAATAAATAGGTGTAATAAATAATAAAAATTTTGCGTATCCGCAATGCATGTGAATTTAGCTTTAGGCTGATTCGATATTCAATTAGAAGATTTCTTCTACTGTCGTCAAATGTTTCAATTTTGACAGATGGTTAAGAGGTTAATTGTATCAATTAAGATAAGCTGATTTTATTTTTCATAGCCTCCCCTTATCTACATAATTTTGGATAGTACAGTATACAGTGTGTTCAATTTGAACCGTTCACCACTGCTAACTTTTTCATTTTTAAAGATACAAAGTCGGGTAAATTAGCAAAGATTCTCTAATCTTCATGCTGACCCTGAATTTATTATATAAAAAAAAACAATTGCACCGCTAACTGTCAAAATATTAGTGCAACCGTATTTTTTTAATAGCAATTCATTCGGTAGAGATTTTCTTTCTCTTTATGAGGATATCACCATTTAACCGAATCTCTCTCTCTTCAAAAATAAAAAAGTTAGCAAATGGTGAACGTTTCAAATTATTGAACACCCGATATGTGCTTTACGTCATTGATCCGATCCCAGTGACCTCCTTTTAAATCCACTACTGGAATTACCAAAACTCAAATTCTCATAAAATTTCTGTGATTGACAGCAAAATTGATATCAATCGAGTTTACGACATTTTTTTATGATTTGCAATTTTTTCTCAGCCATTTATTTAATCCATAATTTTTCCTTATCAGACATGCATTTATAAAACACAACAGTTTATTCTGATTAATACAAACACTTTGTTAAATTCATGCTGATTCGCAATAAAAATCGTGCCAAAAAATATGTAAATTAATTTCAAAATTGATTTATTTGTTCTGTAATGAGCAACGTGTTTCAGTGGAAACACGTTGCTTTTCTTCTTCTAAGAGACTGACGTTAAGTCGCATTAACAAAAACCAGCTAATTATTAACACATATAACAAGCCGGTTTCTAGTAAATAATACAATTTTTTTCTATTTTTTGAGAGTGGGATTGAAACACGTGCTAACACTAGGCAGAGAAATTAAAAAAAAACGTAATACATACTTACTATTGTGAAAAGTGCAATGAAAATGCAACAAGAAGTATTTCCGCAAAATATACCCATACTACACATCTATTTACATTTTTAACACGTTTACTTATAAATAAAGCACGCATTTACAAAGTCATATTCCCCTTAATTTACGATACGAGCTTTCTTAAAGCCGCAGATCGAACATCATACTGATCACAATATACAAATGCTGGCGGACTGATTAGATACGATCGTATTTTTGGATTAGATTTGCAAAAAAAAACGTGCGTACGCCAGTTGCCTACATATACCTACCTGACATTTTTCATTGGCCTGCGTTATTATTAAATTGTTTTCGTTCAAGTGAGCAAGCCGATAAATAAACATACAACATCTGTATCACGGTCGATGGTGTTTGTAAAACACCGAAAAAATAATTTAGCGAGAGCGAAATATGATACGAATTTCTTTTTTTTTTCCTTGTAAATAAATTATTTGGATAAATATTTGCTCACGACGTCAGAGGTGTTAATTTGTTGGAAAATTTGGAGAGGACGAAAGCGTGCAAAGTTGAAGATGATTGTCCGTAGCTTAAAATATTGGCGCCAATTACATCATAAATCTGAGAAAACTTCAAACTTACTAATCATTATTAAAATTTCTTTGTTTATCTAGAATTTATAAAATAAACCTTCTCTTTCTGTCTTCTGTATCCTAAGTACCCTCACGCGTGTCGGATAGTTGAGATTTCTGTGTCCTTTATCCATTTCTTCCGTCTTTTACGGTCTTGTGTCATTTTCTTCATTTCTTCTAGTGTTTTCTCCCAGTGCTTCTATGTAGCATTTGATCCATGTTTCCTCTCACTTTTTTGTATTATCGTTTGTTAATTTTCCTATAATTTCTTCGTCGAATGCGGTCTAGCTTGGTTTTTGATGCTATCTTCCCGAAGTATTTCATTTCAGCCCCTATCAGTTTTGGTTTGTGTTTTTGTTGTAGCGTCCAGGTCTCACTTCCATATAGGACCGTTGGTATAACTATTGTGTTATACAGGATGGTCTAGAAATCAGTTATAGGAGATGATGAGTAAAACTCATATACAAAATTTTTTTCTGATAAACGTTTTTTCGTTTTTGAGATAAAAATAATTGAAAACTTGTTGAAAATTTGCTGTACGTTAATGTTAATCGGGATTGAAAAGGTAATACTGGTTGTATGGCAACAATATTTTCATTTTTTTAGCAACGGTACCTGTAGCATCTAAACTCATTAGTATTCAGCAAATTTTCAATTATTTTTATCACAAAAATGAAGACTTTTATTAGAACATTTTTTTGTACTATTTTTGTATTTTTTTGTATATGAGTTTTACTCATCATCTCCTATAACTGATTTCTTTTTGGTACGTCATTCCGGGACTACCCTGTATATGCTTAGCTTGGTTTTTCGTTTATTTCTTTCTTTCCAAAGATTGTTTTGTTTAGTGTGTAGTATACATTGTTTGCCTTCTTAATTTTATTCGCTATTTCTAGGTAGATTTTCCCGTCGTTTTCTTTAATGATTCCCAAGTATTCCATCGTGGTCACTTCTATAGGTTGGTTTCTGTACATTATTTTATGTTGCTGCTCTCTTTTCTTATTTATGTACATTATTTTGCTTTTTTCTGCATTGACTTCCATCTTCAGTTTTCCTATTTCTTCCGTCCAAATGTTTATCAACTTTTGCATTTTATTTTTATTATCAGATATAAGCACTAGGTCATCTGCATATAGTAGGCTGTCCATTTTACTCCTATATCCCACTGTGGTTTGCAATAGCTCCGTTCTTTCTCTTGTATTTTTTAGAAGTCTATCCATTACCACTATGAACAGGGATGGGCTTAGACCATCTCCCAATTTTATTCCTTTTTTAATATTGAATTGTTCTGATCTATTGCCATTTATTTGCACTTTTGCTCGTGTATCTTCTTGGATTGAGTTTATAATTTGTATTAATTTCTTCGGTGTACCTCTTTGCTCCAGGCAGTTTTCTATTACTTGTCTTAGTATGGGATCAAAAGCTGCCTTCAAATCAATGTCTTATTATGTCTGTTGTCTGCCTTTTTTCTCTAAATGCTGTCTCCAGTTTATCTTCTATTTGCAGCTTTAATTTGTTTTGTGTTATTTTTGTATATACTTTGTAAATCGCTTCAGTCATTATTTTATGTAACCATGTTTCTTTCCCATATTTTTGATCATTTCTGGGTTCACGTCATCTTCTCCGCTTACTTTGCCTATTTTCATCTTCTCTATTGCCTGTTCTATTTCTTCAATATCAATTTTATTGTTCCATAATTCACGTTCTTGTTGCATAGGTATGTTTGACTCAATTGGCTGTATTGCGCCATGTTCAGCTAGGTCGAATTTTTATCTGTAGTAACTTCTCCATACTTCTATTTTTTCCGGGATATTTATTTTGATACTCCCGAATCTGTCTTGTTTCTTTTTCCTCTTAGACCCTTGATTGTATTCCAAAATCTTCGATTGTTATTTCTATAGCCTTCATTTAGTTCGTTTTTAAAATCGTCCTGTGTTTTTTGTTTAGCGTTTCTCACTGCTTCCATTCGCTTTTTATCATAGATTTCCTTGTCTTTTGGGTCCTTTGTATGTATGTATTTTTTTCGTGCTTGTTTTTTATATTGTGTTGCTTCTTTAACTTCCTTTGTCCATCATCTAGTTCTTTTCCTTCCCTTGTTTATCATTCTGTACCCAGTTGATTGGTATTTCTTTTAATACTTGCCACCTGTTTTCCAAAGTCCAATTTTTGTTTTCTAATTCCATCTTGTTCATTTTTGACTCTACTATCTTCCTATATTTGTTTTTGTTTTATTCTTTTGTTGAATTGTTTATATTTATTCTTTTCTAAAGTTGGTTTGGTATTTTTCAGTTTTCCTATTACCAATCTGTGTTGTGTACCTAATTCTGCTTCTGGTTTCACTTTTATTTCTTTTATATCTTCCTTCATTTCTATTGTCTAGACTATGTAATCTATGATACTACTTGCTTGTCTTCCTTGCGCGATGAAGGTGAGTCTTCTTCTTTTTGTTCCCAGAAAGTATTCCCAATTTTTAGTTCATTTTTTATGCAGAACTGTAACATTTTATTTCCGTTCCTATTTATTTCATTTTGCCCATATGGTCCTCTGCAGTCTAGTCCCTTATGTATGTCTATTCCTATTCTGGCATTCCAGTTTCGTACCCCCTCTTTAATCGCCAATTCTTCAAATTTTCAAAGCAGGAAAACCAGCTTAAAAGACAGAGCGCGCACAGTGTTGGCAGATAAGGATTTTTTTCCCCAAAACAGGGAAACTTCAGGCGGTTGAGGAAAATGTTGGAGAAAATTTTGGGGAAAAAGTAAATTAAACAATCGTTTTGCTGGTAAATTAAATATTCTCAAAAAACAAAAGCAATAGCTCAAATGGTTAAAATTTAATGATTTTTAGTTCCTGTGCTTCGAACTCCATTGTGTTATAATACTTAATTATATGTAAATATTTGTTTATTTATATTAAATTTTTATAAATTACTTATTTATTTATTATTATATATTCATCTTGACAAAGCGAGCAATCAATTTCGTAAAACGAAAGCAAAGCAATGGCTTTTAGAATGGTTAAAATTTAATGATTTTTATTTCCTGTGCTTCGAACTCCGTTGTGTTGCAATAATTATATGTAAATATTTATTTATTCATATTAAATTTTTATTATTATTATTATTCATCTTGACAAACCGAACAATCAATTTCGAAAAACGTCAGGAAGTATTTTACAACACGTATTAAATATTGCCCAAGTAATCTAATTTAGAATCCCTATCGCTGTGTTTTAATAAAAACGTAACGAAATTTTAAAATAATTTGCTCATTTTGGGGAAATTTATACGGTGGAATGGGAAAATGTGACCAATGTGAAAATCACTGAGCGCGCATTAGTTGCTTGTGCTGAACAGTTTTCCAATACTTACTGCTGGTGCTGTATAATCTGGCAAATCACACTCACTGCTAGTGCTGTATAGTCTGGCAAATCACACTCGCTGGCGCTGTCATAGTCCGGCAAACACCATATACCTTACTGCTGGTGCTGAAGAGTCCGGCAAACCGTATACCTTACACGCTGGTGCTGAATAGTCCGATTAGTAGAAGATACAAGACATCAAGCTTTTTTCGTCGAGCCCAGCTGCCTGCACCCGTCTCTCCCCTTTCTTCGACACCTCCTCCGAAGAAAAGAAGCCGAAGTTAATAGAAAAGCTGAAATATAAAGTGACCCTAGTCGAGATTGTCCCGCAACAGCTGTACCAAGGAGTGGACTCATCTTTCGTGATAATATCGCACATCTTATTGTTGACATTTTATATTAACTTTTTGCCTGTTGTCAAAACGTCATGTTTATTTTTATATTTATGTTTATCTAATAAAGTTTATGCTTTGTTGCTAAATAACCACTTCGAACGCGCCCACAGAAGAAAATGAAAAAGCAAACAGAAAATTTGAAAACAAAAAGCAAGCAGCAAAATCAAAGAGAAAAAATTTAAAAGTACCTATTGCAAATGATGAAGAAATTAAGACAGAAGAAGAGGCAAGCAGAATTTTACAATTTAAGGAACAGGAACGAATTGAAAAGAAAAGAATTAGAAATTGTTCTTCTGTTCAGAAAGGAGATATGTATAAGTCTAAGATGAGATAAACTGTTTCTCTACTTGGAAAAAAGGGCATGAGAAGTTTCAAAAGAAAAAGCAAACCAGGACGAAGAAGAAGCAAATAATAGCTTTGTTCCAACACCACTTTCTGACCGTTTGGAAATCGTCATAATCACCGAAACAATGATCGATTTTGACAACTTTGTCAAGTGTAAAACTTTGATGAAACTTTGCTTTGAAAAAATTCTTTAATGCATTACTCTTTATTGTATGTATTTCTATGGATATATCAAGGATTTCTTGTTGTAAAAACTATTTTTTTATTTCACTTATGTACTATTCACATACTAAATGTTTGCGAATTTTTGCTTTATTTCTTGTAAAAACATTCTTTTAACGTTTTTTATTGGATGCACATGTAGATTTTTTTAATTTTCTTTAAAATCCATAGCTACTTTATTTCGTTTTTTAAGCATATTAATTGTTGCTTTTCGAAGTCTTTCACGAAGTGCTTTAAACTTGGAAGTTTTCAGATATCATAAGTGAAAATAAATAAATATATTTAAAAGCTTGAAAGTACTGAAAGCGTTTTTATGTTTCATTTTAAGGTTAATATTGACTGCTCTTGGTCATGATAAAAAAAAAGATCAACTTGATTCTTCGAGAAGTCGTAGAGAAACTTTCTTCACACAAAACACAATAATTTGCAACTTTCTGCAAATATTGATAATAAAGTTTCTCATCCTCGTTTGGTTCGTCAACCCCCGCAGTCACTACAAAGTCAAATTTTGTATTCTATTAAATTTTTCACTTGACGTGAGGATAACTTTTTGCGCACGCACAGAAACGACGAAGGCGCAGTTTGATTTGCTATTTTTAAACCGAATTTAATCCACATTAATTAATACTAATCGAGGCCCGAAATGATTCATCATTGCGGTGTAATTTTAGTCACTTAACGACTGTCTGCAGAAAAAAATAAAAGAGAAAATGTTCTCGTAAATATTTTGGCGATTCCTGCGCGGAGATTTGAATAAATATTTTTCAGTCAATTATCCTAGATTTAAAAAATGACTCGTCGAGTCGTCGTCAACTTTGTTATTTACTGCCTAATTTTAATTTGAACAAAACAAATTTTGTGTTTGTATAAACATGTTGTCTCACGTTGATATTTTTAAAATAAAATACTTATTTTTTAGTATTTATTTTAGAAATTTGATATATTATCGTATAACTGCATTATTTTCCTTGGCGTTTCACTTTTTATTTAATTTCCACTTCTTCCCTGATTTCATTCTTACTATCTATTTTCTTTCCTAATTATTATTAATGAATTTTATTAATAATTGTAAGTAAAATTCACGAAATTGAAAAACAAAATATTTAAATAAATCAATTAGCGTGCGAAATTTTTCGTTAATCAAATTAGACAAAACGATGATGCGAGTGTTAACCAATTCCCCGAGATTTGCATAAATTTGTTAAATATAGTTTCCGCAAGTGTAAAATAATTGAACTGATCAAAAACGCAAATACTTTTGTAATGTAGTCTTGCGACATTTCTCGAATATTTTCGCGATGAACGATTTTATTAAGCGTCTGTTTAAACGCTTATTTCAACAATTTTGCTTAAGTATTAAAGCTTGATTCTTTGGTTTAAACAAAAAATTAGCGTCACAACTTATTTTATTTTAAATATTCATTGTCATTTTGCATTCTTCAGTCTCTTTTCATAGAGCTTTTCTACAATCGTCATATAAAGTTTTTAAAAATATTGTTCTTTTGTTCCATTTGCCGACGTTTTGTTCTCCGTTACAGAAGGACTTCTTCGGGGCTGCTGATGCGTTATCGTTAGCTGTGGCTCACTTTCTTATGGAGAATTAACATTATGTATCACATGTGTATGTATGGTTGCCTGTCACGACTTTTACTTTTTATTAATAAACTGCCACCTATTTTTTATAAACTACTCCCTGTTATTTGATAACTGCTACCTCTTTTAAAAGCCACGGTAGGCAACCATACATACATATTTGATGTTCATTTTCCATAAGAAAGTGAGCCAAAACGCCCATAGCTATACTACTGTCGTTGCTGTCGCTTCGTAGAGAAGAAGAAATATACCGATTGTTTCATTGAAACTTGGAAGTAGGCGGGACAAAGGCTCTTTCAGAAATGTTTCTTGTGTCATGTGGACCTGAAGATGATTAAATTATAGAATTTTTCAGACGGAATAAATCACAGAACAAATTTGCTCAAGTCATTGATGGTTCGATCTAATTTGTCAAGACTTATTTGCTCAATCGCGAGCGTAAAACGCGCGTCAGCGTGACAACAAAAGTGGTTCAAACGCTGTGACACAGGTAATTCGAGCTTGTTTGCGCTCAATTATGACGATTCCAATAATTGTTTGCGCCCAAACGTGCTAAGTCGACGAAAAATGCTGCGGTTTTGTTTCGCGGGGAAAAAGGGAAAATTAAAAAAGAAAAAAACTTAATTACTATTGGCGGCGCACGTATAAAGGTCACATCAATTCGCGGTTACGGGTGAAATCTACTTCCACAAACCTTTCGGATTTACTCTTACGCTTCTACGAAATTTCAGCGCCGTCTCTCTTCCGTACGCAGGTGTGATTAACAGGTGTTGAAATAACGCGTTAAAAAAAATATGTTTACAGATGAACGTCACCGGACGAAATTAAATTAGCTAATATGTTACGTCTATAAAACGGCGGATTTCTTCGCGATCGTCTTAGTTGCGAACTTCTCCTACTAGAGTATTAGTTACGATTAGTACAAAAAAAAAGTAACTCAAAATTATGGCACCTGTAAGTAAATTTCTTCGGGGAGGGATTTCAGTGATTAATTGATTTGTGTAGGTTTTGGCTAGGCTGTTTGTTCTTTCCGTTTGCTTCGTGTTGTTCGCAAGAAGTTTGCCCGTTTCGGAGGAGTCCAGTGATGAAGAGCCCTCTTCTTCAGTGGAATTTTCAGACGACAGCAATGGCACAGCAAAGGACCTGTACGTACTTGCACGAAATGTCACGATGGTGCTTTGATTTTTATCATTAATTCTTGTAGGTATGTCATCAAAACCATTGTATACGAAGTTGGGATTTTAACAGATGCTGAAAACGCCACTGACAATTCAACTGAAACGTAAGTAAATTTTTAATTTTTATGTGTTTCAGAATTATCTCTGTTTACACTTAGGTACCACATTTAGAATATCCAAATTTGAAACAATTTCTGAAAATTTAAATCTGAAAAATGCAGCTGGTCCTTTTTCACGTTGCACCTGAAAAATTTAATTGAAAGTTTTGCCCGAGTTGTGTCGAACTTCTTCATCATAACTAGGCCACCTTTTGGTGTAGTGCTTATTCTTGATGTAAGAATTTTCCTTGTTTTTATAATTTCTTCAATTACTTCTTACGTTAATGATAATCCTGAAAAATCTGAACGAAACGCCGACTTTCACATTTAATTTAAAACTGCCTTATAAATTAAATTTACTAATTTTGTGTCAGTGATAATGTTCCTGGATGATATATGGCGATATTTTGATTTGCTTCGCTGTATCTTTGTGATCGACTCTCGTATAATTGTAACAATTTTTTTTTAAATTTAATTTAAAGGTCTGTTCCTACATCACTTTTTGACCGTTTCAGAATCAGTTGCCCACCGAAATAATGATCGGTTTTCACAACTTTATCAAGTTAAAACTTTGATGAGTGCATGCTTCTGACGGTTTCGAAACTGTCAAAAAGTGATACAGTGAGAACAGACCTTAAAAATTTTCAAAAATAAATAAGTAATACCTAATGAAGTAATTTAAATGAGTTTACACATTGTATAACTATATGACACCTTCGGAAATTTATTTTTTCTTTAAAACACAAAAGATAAAAATTGTAAACCTCGTTATAATATATTGGGCAATGTATACAAATTGATCCTTCACATAATTCCGCGGCTATACCGTTCGTGGGTATTAAATTCTGCGCAGCAAATTGGAAAAGCAAAGATCCTTACTGTACACATTAACACATCTGACATAAGGCGACCTTCATCGATAGCTTACACAAGTACATTGTTGTGATAAAAACTGGAATCTGCCGTTCCTAATAACCAAACGTACCAGCCTTTATTTACAACAAAAAAAAAATTAATGGGGGGGCTTTCATATTACCTACAAGGAACAATTTGTTGCACAATCCAACTAGGTCAGACCTTGTTACTTGTACTAATAATCTCGTTATTGTAACTCCACTAAATGCACATCAAACACAACACTATTGAATCATCAATTTAGCTTAACATCGATAAATGATAATCTACTCTTAAGTAAAGCGTATTTTATTATTTTTGATTGCAGGCATGAGCAAGTAGACCTCACATTCTTTGACCCGGTGCAAAATGGAAACCAAATAAATCTCTCCAGTATTCCAGTGCCAATCCAGACCAATATCAGTGGTGTTACAGTTACCGGAATAGCCCCGGCCAACCTTGGTACCATCCAACTTGGTACTGACGGTGAACCTGCCACATACTCGGCATCATTCCCACTTAACGTCCCAATTCTTCCCAACGCCTTGATCAGCGTTAAACAGAACATCAGCACAACCAACGATGAGAAGAGTGCGCAATTACTGTCGGAATTACCTCAACTTTTACATCTGACTGGTCCAATCAACGGAGAACCTATTAGGATAGAAGCAATCACAGAGTCAAGAGAGTCCGACTCCGAAAACGATGATAAAGCAACAACGGAGAATGTGCTGTCTGTGGTACCAAACGATAGTAATCGCATTAACAACGGTCACTGATTTCCCTAGGACTTTTTGAACAAGTGTTTTCCATTTGAAATTGTACATATTTTTAGAAAAAGCAAACAAGAAAGTTTTGATAACAAAATGAAAACGTCATTTTGTTTACTCCCTGTTGCAGGGGTTTTTAATTAATTTTTAAAAATATTCGAAAACGTCGACTGTATTTATTGTGTTTATACTATTGTTTGTCTGTGCCAATATAAGCATTTTACAGAAATGAATTTTCTTTTAGTTTAGGAGGGTTGTTGCATCAGTTCTAATCAAAACTACGTCTAATTGTTTTGAAGGTAATTAATTATTATTTAAACAATCGATAAAATTTATGGTTTTGGCAATTTGTAAAGACCTCCTGCATACACTAGTTGGTGCTCTCTTACTTTCCTGTCCAAAAAGTGCCTCAACTCCTGTAAACTACACTCGATAGTCGGGCCTTGAAACGCAAACATTTTCAGCATCTGATGGATCCGTTCGAGCGGAAGAGTGTCCAAGTTCATCAGCATGCCGATAATATACGACCAAAACGTCTGTAAGATAACATTAAGAACTTCATACTTCATAATAAGTGTAAAAAATACCTGTAATTCTTCTTCTCTTTGATCTTGCGTGCTGGCCATAGCACTCTCCAACTCGTCTTCCACAATAACCTCAGCAGGAACCGGCACATTTGCATCTTTGCTTTCTTCGACTAATTCAAAGACATCGGGGGATACCTCGGTTATCAAACAGTGAGATTGCCAAAACCCGAGCTTCCTTTTCAGAAGCGTAGGAGGGACTTGCATGATTCTACTAAGCTCACCAATATTCCACTGACCTGCAACGAAATAATCCTGACCGAAAAACTCAACTCGTCAATTTAATTATGTACTTATATCTTGAAAGTACATTAAAATTGTGGCATGCATCGGTGTTACAGACAAATTTAAAGTCCTATCGGATAATTCGATTTCGACGTCGACCAATCCCAAGTGCTTTTTCCAACAAAGTGTTCGATTTCCCTTCAACGTTTCGAACGCTTTCGTGTACTTCACCAATTGACCGTCCACTTTGGAGTGCAGCTCGCATTTTTCTTCTTTGAAAGCGGGCCAGAATTGCGCTGACAGTATCATAGCGGACATCGGAATCTCGTCTTCTTTATACTCTGGATCTTGTTTGATGTGTTGGTTAATGCGCTTGGAATCTACGACGTCCTTCAACATGACTTCGCAGTAATGAAGTTGGGAATCCCCAAATCGTAGCTTTAACAGTTCCAAGTATCGAATTTCTTTCTCTGTATCACACGCCAGCTGTGATAACAATCTATCGGCTAATAAAGTGCGGTATTCGTTTACGAATAATTCTTTGCTGCCGTAAACATTGACTAGCATTGATATTATGTCGAAAGTGCGACGTGACGTCAAAAATTTGGCTAGAAATAAACGTCATGAATAAGTTTTATGGGGATTTTTGAAACATACTGGGGTCGGTGTCGACTGGATCAGGTGTCCACGTTTCCCAGTTACTATTTTCATCATCTGATGGAACGTTCTCGTCCGTTTGAAGGCCCTCGCTTCTACATAATTCATCGGCCAAGTCATTGGGACCATCTTCTGTTAGACTACTGACAACACACCTAAAACAAAAGAGTTTAAGTATTATTATTTTTCCTAAGGCGTATTACTAGTCACTTACCGAACGGTATCTTCACGGCTGCGTAAATACTGATGTACAGGTTGAGTGATGGTGTGCAAAAGTAAACCAGAAGGATCTAGCACTCTCATTGAACGAATTGCTGCAATATAAGCGGTCAAGACATCCGGTGTACTGACTCCAGGATGCAGTAAACGAGTCTCCATAGACTTTTGGATTTTCTTCGTTAAATGAGATCTCAGATCAGTTTTGGGGAGGCAAGTTCTTAAATCCTCCAAAGCAGGAAGCGAATCGGGAAATTCTATAAAGCAAAGTAAAATCATCAACGAAATAATTTTATTACAGTCCGTCCACCTATGATGATGTTGAATAGTTGATTTATTCTAGCTTTGGTGTAAGTTTCATTCAAGAAGTTCGTTAATTTCTTATTGATATTATGAACGGCATCAGTGCACGTTTCAGTCGCATATATTTTCTTCAACCATTTTATTACAACGTTTTCCAACCACTGCAATACACTTAACGTTTCAAGTAACAAATAAAAGGAGGCGCAACTAATTTACCGTTTCTAAAAGTTCTAAATGTGACGTATCAAAACTGTCCTTGCAAGTCTTCTCCACGTGACTTTCTATGTAATCATAAATCGTACAAGTTAAGATTTGCCCCACCATCGGCTCAAGCAAATCTAATTCCACTAATATACTGAAATATAAACGTGCCTATTCAGATTGCTAATTCAATCTGGTCTACTGACCTGTTTGTTTCAAAAAAATACTGCGAACACAGGCATCCATCCGAATGCAAACAAACCAAACACTGTTGATCTGAGCGGTTCATATTATCTGCCTCCTCGAGTTTAATGGCGACTTCGTAAAAACCTTTCACCGCCTTCTTATGATCAATGGGTAACTGCGAAAGCAGAGTCGCTCTAAATATCAACTTTAACGCAGCCGTCGCATTTTTCTCACAGTACACGGGCTTTGTGATGTTATTGGTTGCACGCA
Organism: Dorcus parallelipipedus; assembly: GCA_958336345.1. Classification (NCBI taxonomy): domain Eukaryota; kingdom Metazoa; phylum Arthropoda; class Insecta; order Coleoptera; family Lucanidae; genus Dorcus; species Dorcus parallelipipedus. Next base: position 28,497,008 of record OY284480.1, on the reverse strand, counting down.
GCAAATCTAGCTTAGCTGATATACCATAAAACTGCAGGTAATACTCATACAAACCAATGACCGCCGTATGGAAGTTTCTGAATCCCTGTGCCTCATTCTCTATGTTCTTGAAGTGCGACCAGAACTCGATGGCAACAGTTTCCTGCACGTACTTCTCTATTTTCTTAATAATTAAAGCCTGTGTGGTTTCGGAAAGCTTTAGGCAGTTTATGATGTTGACGGCTTCGTAAAATTGAATTTCGGAGACGTTGCTTTTAAAAGGCTGGAAAAGAAACTCACGTTTTCATTTCCTAGAGCTAATTAACATAGCTTTACCAAAGAATATGTTTCGTTTAATACTGGAAATATGTTCTTGATTAAAATCCAAGCTGCGTTGAAATCTACAGTATTTGAGTCCATGCTTAATTAAATCACGTAAACCACAAATAGACAATTAGATTTTTAAAAAATCAAATTTGAAATGTTAGGTTAAAGAAGTATTACAGTAATCTGTTTTATCGGCGATAGCGCGCAGTAATACCAATGTTAAAGGAAAATGTTGTAACTGTTCAAGATTCAAACGAGTTATAATTGAAAATAACTTGAAAATCGCCAAGTCAGATAAAATTATTTAATTTAAACAAATTTCAAATAAGAAAAATAAATTCGTAATTAAGAAGCAAATTGCAGGCAGCGCCATCTAACGATGCAACAATTTTGAATTTGAAATGTTAAAGCCGTTCACATGCGACTTAACCTAAAAACAAGCGAATGTGAATTAAGCATTCTTTTTAAATGTACGAAGGTACGAAATGCCCTTTACTCTTAGCCAATTGAAAAGCCAAGATTTGCGTGATATAGATAACTTTTACGTTCAGAACAACATTGGGAATGTGAACAATGCAAATGCTCAAGTCCTCGAAGGTAGGAGCACGTTGCTTCCAGAAAACGATGAAGAAGTCCGTCCGGCACGCCATAAACATAAAAAGAAGAATAAGGCGCACGATGCTTACCTATGTGCGAATGTAGAAGACGCAGGCAATTCATTCTTAGATAAGACGTTCGTTTTAAATGATGCAAATGATGTACGTATAAAAAATGCTGAAAGAGTCTGTTCGTATCCAGCGTTTTCTTCTGGTGAGGAAGAGGATAATGACCTATTTAAGACATCGACTCAAGCAAGTACGTACAGAGCGTTTTCTTCTGGTATGAAAGAGGATAATGACTTACTTAAGACATCAACACAAGTAAGTGCTGAAAACATTGAAAACTGTATCGATGAACTAAACATTAAAAAGAAACATAAAAAGAATAGACACAAAGAAAATGAATTTGAAAATTCTAATGAGAATTTTCTCACCAAAAAGGAAAAAAATAAAACAAAACTGAAGTCTGTAGTGGATGTTAAGTTGCAAGAGGACAATGAGTGTGTCTTTCAAGATTCTGAATCATCATGCGTCACTGAAGATAGCAGCAAATCTAAGAAGAAGAAGAAGAAACGAAAGTCATTAGAAAATGGCTATGCTTTAAATAATTATTTTTTAGAAAATGACCGTAGTGTATCGAGTATCGATTCAATTTCGACGTCTGTAAAGAGTAAAAGAAAACAGAAAGGAAATATTAATTACGATCATGACAATTTTATAAACACCTTGGAATTTTTAAATACTACAGACGTAAGTAAACCCAAAAAGAGAAAGTTACAGAGCATATCTGAAGACGATATGGAGAATCATTTTACAACTGCTGCTTCGATGGAAAATACAGAGAAACTAAACGATTTCGTAATGCCGAAAAAATTGAAACTCGAAGAAGATAACACCTTCAGTACAGACTCAGAGCTGTTAGACTCGTATTTGTATTTTTCTTACAAAAATAAGCAGCCGAAGAAGAAACAAAAGGAGAGAATTCATTCCATACCCATGCCTATAGTGATTAAAACAGAGAATGATCTGGATGAAGAAGAACAATCCCTCAAGGATGCCATGTGGTATAGCCCAGTTCATTCGGATCAATCCATTGGCTGTACAACTAAAAAACATAAAAAAAAGAAACACGAGGACTATTTAGTTGAGAAAGATAGGACTGATACTCATGATGAAGCAAAAATTATAAATAAGAAACATAAAAAGAAACACAAAGAACAGGTACTAGAGGATGAGTTAAAGGGCAAAGATACGGATTCAGAACAAATAACAAGCAATAATAGTGAAATATATGAAAATGCAAAATACGTGACTGAAACTGAAGAAAAACAACTCATCAAGAATGCCATGCGGGATAGCCCAGTTCATTCAGATCAATCCATTGGCAGTACAAGTAAAAAACATAAAAAAAAGAAACACAAGGACTGTTTAGTTGAGAAAGATAAAAGTGATTCTCATGACGAACCAAAAATTATAAATAAGAAGCATAAAAAGAAACACAAGCAAGTACTAGAAGATGAGTTAAAGAACACAGTTACGGATTCAGAACAAGTAATGATGCCCTTAGTGAATAAAACAGAAAATGACCTGGATGAAGTTCATTCAGATCGATCCATCGGCGGTACATCTAAAAAGCATAAAAAGAAGAAATACAAGGACTATTCAGTTGAGAAAGATAAAAGTAATTCTCATGATGAAGCAGAAAATACAAATAAGAAGCATAAAAAGAAACACAAACAAGTACTCGAGGGTGACTTAAAGAGTAAAGATGCAAATTCAGAACAAATACCAAGCAGTATCAATGAAATATACGAAAATACGAAGTTAGAGATGAAAAAGGATGAAGATGAGGAGCAACAAGTAAACGAACTGAAGAACAGCACAATGATATCCCGTGTAAAAAAGAAACAACGTAACAAAGATGTAACAAACATGGCGCAAGAAAATGATGAGTCATATTTAACTTTCAAAAATGTTTTGCTTGATACTGAAGCACCTCCGCAAACGTGTGATGTAAATGGTGAAGTAACAAATTTAGGATCTGACCGAGAATCGAAAAAACATAAAAAGAAGTCCAAGGATCACGAGCTTTGTGTAAAATATCCAGAAGTCACATCGGTTGATGAAGGAAAGGGTATCGCAGAAGCAGAAAATTTGGTTGAGAAGATTGAGAGTGTTAGTGATGAATGTGGTAAGCAAAAATTGAAACGAAAGCATAAGAAATCTAAAGTCAAGGTGGAAGACGGAGAACAGAAGAGTGATACAATTTCGGAGCCTTTTAAGAACCCGGAAGTGGATGAGTCATCCTCCTCTGATGGTCCGGATGATAGACACTACATAAGGAAAAGGAATGGAAGAATAGAAATATGTAATTTCAAGGGAGGAACAGATTTATTTAAGATAGGTAAGTCTAGCAATGAAATTGTAAGTAGTTCTGAAAATGATCACATTTTGAATAATGAAAGTCTTAGGTTTTCATTTTCAGAATTTCGTAGATATAATATTGTCGATGTAAGTTTTTTTTTTTCTTTACATTGTACATCATGTAATTGCAGAAGACACAGGTACAGATCGATTTGAAATTAATGGAATCATAAAGAGGAGGTCTGATTTATATCAGTTGCAAGAAAATAATGATGTTAGAAATGATTCTTTGAACAGAAAAGTATGTGATGATGTGGTAAACACATTTAAGGAAAAGCTTGCTAGTATCTTGAACCACTGCAGCAAACAAATCTGTTCTGAATCTATGAAGGCACTTGATATTGATACTCTGCTTAGTCTGCGAGTAAATTTAACGTTCACTCAAACAAGTAATAACATTCAAGGAAAAGTAGATTGTTGCAAAAGTGAAAAGTTGCTTGAATGTGAATGTGAAGAATTAAAAATTGAGCACGATAATGAGGTTCAAGACTGTGTTAAAGTAAATTGTAACGAAAACAACGAAAATTTGTTTGAATGTAAAGAGTCAAAAAACGTCTCGCTCAGCACCGTAATAATACAGGATGATATTGTTCAAGAGTGCACTACAGTAAACTGCTGCAAAAGTATACCATCGCCTGACTATGAAGAATCAAAAGTTACCTCGCCTACTAATAGGGCGATAGAATTTGATGATTGCATTAATAAAAGTGCTGAAATTGAAACGAGTGTAGCAGCCATTGATTGTAAGGACAATCCTGAGACAGCTATGAATGACTATGAAGAATCAAAAGTTACCTCGCCTACCAATAGGGCGACAGAATTTGACGATTGCATTAATAAAAGTGCTGAAATTGAAACGAGTGCAGCAGCCATTGATTGTAAGAACAATCCTGAGACAGCTTTAGAATGTTGTGCTTCAAATGAGATTTCCCAAAAGTTAACTGAAGACTTAATTGTGTGCACCACTCCATGTAACGAAAACGTAAAAATAATACAAAACGTGACATTAACTGAATCTGAAGCGGTCACTTATTTACAGGCCAATAACAATACGGAAATGATTAATTCAAAGGAAACAATGCTTCCACTAATCTCTGATATTGAGTCTCAACTAGAAAGTATAACCGAAGAAGACATTATGTTGATTGCAGAAGGATTGAGTTATGTTAACGCAAACAATCACATACCGGCTAGTAATGGTGAAGTAGATGGAATTATGAAGAGTTCAGAAATCCAGGCAACTAACTCAGAGCATTGCAGTGATGTTTCAAGTGTGTCCCATAATAGTTGTACAAAGCAACTGACAATCTTCGATGAGGATACCGTAATTTTATCACTGAATAAAATTAAATCGCTTCGCAAGGAAGAAACTGATGCCGCATTTATGGGAATAAGCAAAGAAAATGACGAGTCCACCTCGATGATTACGAAAGAAGTTGAAGAATGTAGTAGATTAAGTTTTAAATCATTTTTTAATAATGATAGTGCTAAAATTGATACTCAGAAGGAACGTACTAGAGAAGCAGACTGTCAAAAGCAATTTATTTTTGGTAAAGAACCTGAGCATTTAAGTACTGAAAATGTAACAGAAAATTCAAGTACAGTTAATAATAAATCGAAAGCTTCGAACGAAAGCGATCAAAATGAAATTAGGGGGTCAAAAGACGACTCGACGTTTATGAAAGATCTGAACATGAGTTTCGAAGATCTCGACCCTTCATTTTTTCTTAGTGACTCAGATTGTGATACTGAAAAAGAACCAGTTGGAAAGTCCTCGTCCAAATTTATAAGCCCAAACCTAACTGATTTATATAATCGACTTATGTGTGATACAAGCATAGATGGTAAATACAACTGAAAACAAAAATAATATTTATGTGAATAATTAATTTTTGCAGGTGATGACACTACCACAGCCGATGATATTATAAATGAAGCCCTAGATAACGCTCTAGAATCTACAATACATTTAGTCGAAGAATATCAAGTATGTTTTTTTACGCAGCCCAACGATAGATCAATTTTTTATTGTTTTTGTTTTTCAATTTTAGTTCTTAAAGGATTTGGCTATTCATATTTCCTGGGAGATTCCTTTGGCGCATACCATAGAGACTCGCATGTCCTCGCAGCCATCACCATCGCAGAAACAAAAGTTCAAAGAATTGAACGTACCGTTAAAACTAGGGCCATACACCAAGGAGGAAGATAAAAAAATACTCAGTAACTTTGAAGAGTTTTGTAAAGTAACTAATTCGCAATTTCACGTGTCAATTATTTAATTGATTTTCTTAAAGGTACACGACATACCGAACGATACAAAGCCGTTCTTAAATTTCAAACACGGACGCCAGACATTGTTAAATGTAAAACAAAGAATAAATTTCGTGCAGTATTTAGGCAAAGGTTTAGAATGCCGCATGTTACACAGTATTTACAGAAGATTCGTTTGCTTATGCACCGAAAAGAAAAAAGGAAGGTAAATTTGATTGCTTGGTTTTAGTAAGACGCGAGTCTCATTTCACTTTGCACAGGTTTACTAAAGAGGAAGATGCAATTATTCAAGAATACATAAATAACAAACGAAATGAATACGACAACAAGAAGTTCTCGACACTGTCAACAATTTTAAATCGACACAGACTCGCAGTTGAAAAACGATACAAATACCTCATATCCAAACAGAGTAAGCTTATTCTCTTTTAATAATCTCATTCATTATGCTTGCAATATTTGCAGAACTTAGGAAAGACAATTATAAAATTAAAAAGCACATTCCTGAATATCTAAAGCACTTAATGGAGATACTGGAAGTTAATGAGGTCAGCCAATTAAAAGATATGAAGATTACAAGGAATGTGTGGCTCAAACTCGCCGATAAAATTGGAGAAAGTGAAATCAGGATGAAACGTTTATGGGAGACTATAATTTATCCCCGTTTATTTGCCAAGGATCCCATAGATAGGGACGGGTTGATGAAGCAAGTCATTCTTAAGTCTGTTTTATTTTATTTTCCTAAATTTTCTTTAAACATTTGCTTTTAGATTAATCAAACTAAAGAAGACAGATTATAGAGATGTGAACTGGTGTGAAATGGCAAGTGAATTTGATAATGTAACTCCTGCATATCTGTATCAAATGTTCAGATGTCTAATAGGTACTCATGTGCCAGAAAGAAAACGACACGATCTGTCAAGTGAGAATTAACATAATTAATTAGGACTTAAGTACTTAATTTGGTTTGCTTCTGCAGGTACATTGAAGCACCTGGCGCGTGCTTATAAAGAGTGTGATTGTATTATGAAGAAACAGTCAAAGATGGAATTTGAAAACGGAGAAGTTTCTTTTATTAGAGACTCGTGATAGTTTGTGATCTTTATAATTATTACATAAAAAGACTTAAATACAGAATTACTGTAAAAAAATTTCATGTTATTTACAGCTTATCACTTAACATTTATTTATATTTTTGAAGAAATTGTACATGGAAAGGCAGTCCTCTACTAGCAAAACAGTTTTCTGTTTTTAATTTACAAATACATCTTAAAGCATTGTTGTACAATAATATAAATCGTGTATCAGATTTTAGATCAATTATTATCAATTACATATTACCTTTGTCAGAAGTGATAGTAAAAATTGTGATTGACTTATTACGGATATGTTGCATGAAATGCTTTTTTACTTTTTAATGTATTTAAGTTGTACTTTTACATCGGAGACAAATAAACTGTTAAAAAAATGTTATATTTTGAGTCCATATATTTTATAAGCCCATAAAAAACTTCGTACATCCATGATTTAAAAAAAAGGACTAAATCAGCTTTGTGGTACTTTTTGTTTGTTTTTGCTTTTTCATTGTACGTTCCTTTGCTTTTTCGTATAAAGTCATGAGCTTGCCTTCCTTTGCAAGTATTTTAAGTAACTCCATGATTAAGGGTAAATAATTATGTTTTCTTCGGATATTTTCTACTTGATATCTGCGCGTCTTATTTTCTTCTTCTTCGAGGAGATATCGCAATCTCGCCACTTCCGTTTGTTGAGCGTCGGTTTCCATCCCGCTTTCTTCTATTTGTTTTTGTAGCGTTTGCAGCTGCTTTTCATACAACATCTTTCGCTCAGACACTATCGCCATTAAATTAAAATGTATTTCACCCTCGTTGTATCTAAAACAGAAAAAGGAGTAACGGATTTTACTTAATAAATTATTGACTTACTTTTGAATTCTTTTTTCAATAATAGGTCTCACCACATCGGTCCACTCGGTATCCGCAGGTATGGCACCTAAATCAATTGGTCCTGGTTTAAGTCCATCGAGTTCATACAGTCTACCATCGATAGGAACGTATCCGACAAAGTGAAAAACGTCATCACTTTTCGATGAGGCTGATTGATCGAATTCGAATAAAGTTTGTCTTGCAAACGAATTATGCACAGATCTTATGACGGGCGAGTTACTTATCGTTAAACCTTTCATTGTTGCATCAAAACCTTGACAAAAGTCCCTGAGCTCAGACAAGGTGTTACCCAATTTCAAGTCGGAGTGACGACTGTTCATAAGTATACTAAGAATTGCTTGAGTTGCACACGCGTTTTCTATCACCTGTTTTGCAAAAAATATTTTATCTAGTCTGCTGTCTTGTACGATTGAACCGCTAGGTTCATCATCTTTGGCCCATTTGAACAAAAAAATTAAACCAAGTATTGGCCTACAAGTTAAACAATTCAATGATAGTTTAAAACTCCGGGATTACCTACTTTAAATTTTCAAATTGTTCCCCGTCTAAACTCCACAATTCTTCAACTTGAACGCCTTTTACACCTAAAATTTTCAACGCACTTTAAGGTTATGTTTAGAGAAGCGGGTTAAAATATTGCGCACATACCGAATTCCTTTATAAGTTCTGTGAATACTCCTGGATCGCTTTCTATTAAACACCAATTTCCTGCGCTTTCGGCCATTTTAATTAATGTATGATTAATATAAATGCTGATTTTATAACTTAACCTTTAAAAGAATCAAACGAAATAAGTTAAGTTAGTGCAGGGCTGCCAGTGGTTTACCAAACATGAGAGTGCGTTCGACTTGGGCGCTTTCGTGCTGACAGCGTTAGTGCTGGCAGTAAACTTTTTTTTTCGTTCGAGAAGGTCGCTACTATGGTCGCTACTCTGCAAATGCTATCAATAAGCCGAACGCTTTTTCTGTGGTGTTGATACTTGACAGTTGATATTTGAAAATGGCAAACGAGCAACAAAGTTTGATAATTTCAGCAGCACTAGGTCTGTTCGTTTGTATTGCTCGGAGTTACTCTAAAAGTTGTCAAATATAGTTTTCAGTCAAACTCGAAATTTTTTCGACGCGAGAGAAACGAATTTGACTGAAAATTACATTTTACAACTTTTAGAGTAACTCCGAGCAGTACAAACGAACAGACCTACTGCACGAACATTATAACTGACATTATAACCAATATCATTTAATTGCTTGCTAATAGCTTGCCAAACTTTTTTCTGTGCTATTTTTCCAGAATGAAATTCATTCTCTTTTTTTTATATTGTTCTATTAAAAATAGTATTGCGTTGTGTGGCCATTTAAAAGCAGCACTGTCAGGCTCAGGCTGGGTTGGACTTGCCACAGAAGATTCTATTGAGCCACTTATGTCAAATGCCGCAGAATCACCTACGTTCAGTGTTGCCAATGTGGTGGATTCTCCACTAGATCTGGTGGTTCGGAACCTTCGTTTAGCGATAGGTTTTCTCCTTTCGCGGTTAGTGGAATTTTTGGTGGTTCTCTTCATGTAACTATTTCGCATTATAAAAATTAAAGCTAATTTTTTTAGTTTCTAAAGACTAACTTTTTCCTCTCGTATGTATTTCAGTGATTTTTATAAACGTACTTGTGTAGGCATTTTCGTTAATTAATTGTTTGTCATGTATCATGACAAACAAACTTACAAATGTCATGTCACTTTTGGTCACAAGTTACAACTCACAACAGTCACAGTCAGACCGTATCACATAATATACTCGGTTAATCGGTTTTTGCTAATTGCGGATTTGATCTTTCTGGTAAATTAAATGGCTAAGCATACTTGACGTAGATTAAAATTTATCCTTATATTGCACACTGCAGATTCGACAATGTCAAGACCACAGTATACACAGAAAAAAGTATGGTTGAAAGATCCTACTTTGAAAGACTGGATAACTGTTAAACTGATGAAAAAAAATAAAAATCGTTATTATTTGCCAAACAATGTAATTTTGAAGATTTTAGTGGAAATCTGGTGGTTTCTATATCACTAATTGGTGGGAGACTGCTTTCCATAGTTGGCAACACTGCCTACGTTTAATATCTCACAGCGTTTTCGATTGACTGCACTAGTGCGCACTGAGAATATCTTCATCTCATGTTATTACATGAGGTTAAAAGAAGATGCAAATACACTGAGTGCAACCATTGCAGATGAATCGAAAACGCTATCAGAGATGTCTGCATCAAGTGTCATTGATTTATTTAATTCTTGTTTTTCAGATTCCGCTTCGACAGCAACTCTTTGTGCTTCTAATTCATTTTTTGCTTCTAGTTCTTGAGTAGCAAAAACTATTTCTGCAAATGTACAGTAGTAAGATTTCAGTTGAAGAAAATATTAGTATTAAGTATAATAAATGTAACGTAAAGTATAATAAATGTAACAAAACCAAACGTGTTTGGTGGTGTTTAGTTTACAAATATTTTTTATTCTCAAAAGTTAGATTATTAGTTATTATTTGTAATTTACACTTTTATACAGGGTTAGTACAAAGTCCCGGAACGGTCGAATAACTTTGTTACTTGAGAAGTATTTTTTTTTAAATTTGGTACGGATATACAGTGTGGTGATATAGTAACGCACCAAGCGAAAAAACACCCTTAGCGTTGACTTTTTCGAAAAATAATCGGACAGGTCGACTTTATTTTTAAAAAAGGCATTTCTTACAACCAATTTTAATTTTATGTGACTTACCATTTTTGCGCCGTGACGTCATCGACACTTTTTTTAAATGACAACATATTTTTTTGAAAATGTCATTTGAAAGCATCCATTTTTCTGAGTACAAAAATGATAATGAACCATTAGTTGCATAAGAAAATTTTGAAGAAAAAAATTATTGAAAAATGGAAATGTGATTTTTAATCTTAATAAAATTTCAACCTAAAATAATACTTTCTTATAAAAACAACAATAAAAAATTACTATAAATGCTGAAAATGTCCTCCACAAACCACTTGACAGCTCATGCGTAAACGCTGTGAATGACTCTTGCGATGGTTTCACGGCTAATATTATTGTTTTCCCTCCTAATTTTGTTTTGTAAGTTTTCTTTTTATGGGGTTATCTAAAAGGTCGAGTTTACGTGAACAGACCTACAAATTTGGAAGACTTACAAAACAAAATTAGGATGGAAATGAATAACATTAGCCGTGGAATAATCGCTAGTTATTAAAAGCGTTTACACACGAGCTAGTCACTGTCAAGTGGTTGGTGGAGGACATTTTCAGCATTTATTGTAATTTTATTAAGTTGTTTTGTTATGTATTTATAAGAAAGTATTATTTTAGGTTGAAATTTTATTAAGATTAAAAGTCACATTTCCATTTTTCAATAATTCTTTCTTCAAAATTTTCTTATGCAACTAGTGGTTCATTAACATTTTTGTACTCAGAAAAATGGATGCCTTCAAATGACATTTTCAAAAAAATAGGTTGTCATTTAAAAAAAGTGTCGATGACATCACAGCGCAAAAGTGGTAACTGACATAAAATTAGAATTGGTTGTAAAAGATACCTTTTTTAAAAATAAAATCGACCTGCATTTTTCGAAAAAGTCAACGCTAAGGGTGTTTTTTCGCTTGGTGCGTTACTTTATCACCACACTGTATAGTTAAAAATAACGAATTTATTGTGACAATTTTTTCCTTTTTTTTTCGCTTCCGGTTTGACAGGAAATGCTTTCTACTTTCTTTTTTTAAATGAGACACTATGTATATTTTTACATTTTCGGATGCAGAATAAAAATCTATCTTCAGAAATATCAACATTTTTATTTTTATTGATACAAAGGCAATACGAAAAATTAAAAAAAAAACTATAAATGAACGTGAAATCAAAATATCTTTGAAAACAATTTGAAATTTCATTTAGGCTACAATAAATGTTCAAACTGTGCCCCATTTACAATTTGGCAGTAATGTAATTCCTGTGTTTTCAAAGTTATTTTGATTTTACGTTCATCTGTAGTTTTTTTAATTTTTCGTATTGCCTTTGTATCAATAAAAATAAATATGTATCACAAAATCTTTTAACCGGACACTAAATCGCGCACTATACACTTCACGTTTATTAAAATAAAATATTTATTATGTTTAAAAAGGAAAAAAAAAATCAATTTACCTTTTCAGTTTCCGTTGACAACCTTGTTTATTTTGACAACGTGTTTATATTTTTCACTTCTGACGACGCTGTCGAACGACGGTGAAACGTTAAGTGTATAGTGCGCGATTTAGTGTCCGGTTAAAAGATTTTGTGATACAAATTTCATCGGACAAGAACCAACTTTAAATAAAAATAAACATGTTGATATTTCTGAAAATAGATTTTTATTCTGCATCCGAAAATGTAAAAATATACATAAAGCATATTTTAGCGACGAACAATTATTCCTACACGGTAACACGGTTTATGTTATGATGTCATCAAAAATGGTATTCGCGAAAGTGGAGTATTCCATCGGTTAATAACTGTCAACAGTTCATTCTTGCTGTTGTAAATTTTGTTAATAAATAAATAATAATGAACTCTAAAATGTTTATTACATTAGCAAATGAAGCGATATTCTTCAATATTCGATGATAACGGTATTATAATAGAGAGACTGTTACAAAATGTTAATGAAACAACTTCACTAACATCAAGAAATATGTTATTTTATTTAAGAGTGCGTCGAGAAATGCATATCAGACCAGATGCTCACCAGAATGCTCATGAACAATTATGCACACTCTTCTCGACCATCATCCAATAGTTCCACGAACGACGTTCATAATATACAACAATGATGTCATGTGTTTGTCGGAAAAGTGCTCATTTTCGTAACCACTCTAATCTGGTTCGTCGCTAAAATATGCTTATAGTGTCTCATTTAAAAAAAGAAATTAGAAAGCATTTCCTGTCAAACCGGAAGCGACAAAAAAGTAAAAATTGTCACAATAAATTAGTTATTTTTAACTATATATCCGTACCAAATTAAAAAAAAAATACTTCTCAAATAACAAAGTTATTCGACCGTTCCGGGACTTTGTTCTGCATTCTGCATTTCTCAAAATAACAACTTTTTGATTGGTAAATAACTAACTAGACATAACCTAACACACTTTTAAATTGAAATCAGTGACATTGCGGTAAACAGAATTCCCTAAAACTATTGTCTTCCTTATTGCACTTGCCACAATTATATTTGTTATCTTTGTTTCTCAATCCTCTCACGAGAGGAATGGGATTGCGTTACCTGTACGGAGTGTTGATTTAGTACCTTAGTACTGTCAGTACGAAAGCGCCCAAGACGAACGCACTTTGAAGCAACAAGCAAATACAATTAAGCTTGATTCTAGTGATGGAGAATATCGTTACTTTTGAGTAATCGGTATTAATCGTTACTCTTGAACTCAGTAATCGTTACTTGTATTCGTTACTTGATTACCGTGATTACTACCAATGTTAGGCCCGTGTGACACCATGCAAGATTTGATAACATTTATGTTACAAAGTGAGGGAGATGAGCTACCACAGTGAATTCTTTTTGGTTGAATTGGCAATTCTCACTCATTTCGTAACAAATTTTGCAAAAGAAATATCATAGTATCACACGGGCCTTAGTTGAAACAAGTTGGATTAATCAGGTACCTATTCGATTATTTTATTTTATGTGTTATAATAATATGGGAGTACAATACAATAAACAATTGTTCATAGTTTTCCTAATACATATTTTGTATTCTGGGAAAGAGTCGCTAAATTATTTGTTAGAATCAAAAGTACGGATTATTCATTTTCTTGCATTCATGTAAATACTGCTGCAACCAGACTTTCATCTGTGAATATTGAATTATCTGAATGAAAGTCATCGGGCCAGTTGTACAAAGTAGGTTTAAAGTGACGCTCAATTGAACCAGGAGCTCTATTCTTGAAATAATTCCGAACTATTTTCTCGTGAGAAGTAGGCGGAGTTCTCTCGAAAACCTACAAACGCTATTCTTGAAAAATTTACTAGCTCCTATCGCGTGAACCTCATGAGAACTTGTTTCTACTGGCTGGTGGTAGTAGAACTTCAATTCTCAGGAGAACTTGTATGTGTTTATATTATTCTAACTTTTAATTTCAAATTACTTAATAAATATATAAAAGTACCTAAGTACAGTTCTTTGTAATTATTTAATAATACTTTCTTTTCTAAACCTAAATATGATAATTTAACTACTGGTTAACTACAGGTTATTGTATATTTTACTATTCGAAGATATAAATATAATCAAATTAGATGTTTTTACGAGTTATATAATAGCTTTGTTCCAACACAGATTTTGACTGGTTCGAAACTGTCAAATATATTCGCCCGTCGAATTAATCAACGCTTTCAAGAGGTGCGTTAAATATGAAACTTTGATTGGCGCATGTTTCTGACAGTTTCGGACAAGTCACAGGCTGTTGTTGGAACAGGCCTAATAGTAGCCAGTAATTTTTTTTTTAATAATTTTGCCCAATGAACTGCTACTTTTTGCTACTTTTTAAGTTTTTCAAAATTCTCTCTTGATTTGGTTCTCGACATGAGTAAATACTTATAGGTAAGATAAGCATTTGCTGGATACTTGACGTGAACATTTTTAAGAATAACCAAGAGAATATCAATAAACAATCATTTCTACGCAACATATAAAAAAATTGGGATGGAACCCCTTCCAGTTCACTTTTAAATAGAAAAGTCTAGTTTTTTACATGCTTAACAATCCAAAATCAGGCAAATTTTTTTATAGAAATAATTATATTTTGATATTTAAAGTTGGTTTTTGTCCGATGAAAATTGTATCACAAAATCTTTAAACCGGACACTAAATAGCGCACAAAACACTTAACGTTTCGCTGTCGTTTGACAGCTTCGTCAGAAGTGAAAAATATGAACATGTTGTCAAAATAAACAAGGTTGCCAACGGAAACTGAAGAAGTAACTTGATTTTTTTTTAAATCTAAAAATAAAAATTGTGCGATATATTTTGATATTAAATCACTGTCAGTCTCAACGACTAACCCGAAGCCGCAGCAACACCACCAGCAGCAGCAGCCCTGAAGAAGTTCTTCTGCAATGAAGAACGAAACGTCGGCAGTAGAAGTCAACGTGACGCGGTTCCAACCGGAAGCCAATTCAAACATTAAATCACTGCTTTAGAAAATTTATTTAAAAGTACATAATTTTGTTATTTTCACCATTTTGGAAACTTAGATGTAAAAAAATAATGTTTTCTACTTTGCGTTCACAATGAACTCATTGTGACACCAAAAACAGTTTCACAATGAAGCTCATTGTGACACTGTTTTTAGGGAATTTTTAGTCATTTTTAATTGAAAATATTTAATAGATTTTACAAAATAACTCAGTATTTATTTGTTACTTAACAATATACTCACAATGAAGCTGGATAAGAAAAATTAATAACTTGTTAATGTGGCTTTTGATTAAAACGAAAGGTTTTCAGTGTTGCCACGCATTACAACTAAAATTCCCCATATACTAAGAAGATCCAATATTTTTCATATTTTTGTTCAATAAGTGACGCAAAGTAGAAAAAATAGTATATTTTACACGTTTCACAAGAGGCATTGTTTCGTTGGGGCACTCCTAGCTCGCTACGCTTCGCTAGTTGTACCCCAACCCCACTCGTGTTACAATAAGCCTTCTTGTGAAACTTGTACCGAGTGACTTTTAATGATTGAGACTTATTTTATTAGATTGGCAACACTTTTCAATTTTTATGTTGGTGTGCTGGATTTTCAAATTCAAAATATAGATTTAGGTTAGTGCACTAGATTGTCAAACTCAAATAAATTCGTTTATTGTCGAATCAAGAAAACCAAATAAATAAGATATTTAATTATCACAATTTATTACCAAAATGGTTTTGAGCACAGAATAAAATACATTTTTAGTAATGGCTTATTTTCGAAGCGGAGTACAAAATGAAAATGGGCACATTCAGCAGACCCGAAAGTTGTGTAACTGTTGAACAAATTTCTGCTGAATGCGACCTCATGAGGTTGATGAGTAGGAGGGTTCGCCATTTTTTGTAGCGTAACTTCTCCGCTACCTGACTGGAACATGTTATGATGAGTGAACTTCATTCAGCAGAAATAAGTGTTCAGTCTCAACTGTTGGATCAGGAACTGTTACTGGTATGTTCTGCTGAATCAGCCCAATAGTAATTGAATTTATTCACAGCAGTATGCCTATGACGATTTCATTGAAATATACCCTGAACAACAAATTGAGTTTCGTCTTTTTCCATAACACTCTTTTAGAATAGCCGTCCTCCATTTACAACGAACACGAATCGATTCAAATTCACTTAAAAATAATTGATTGCATTCCATTTAGTTATTCAGTTGGCGACCAGTGATAAGGAAGTGATTGAATTTCCCCTCCCGCACACCGTACTGATCAAGCTGGTTTTCTAAATCAGTTATCCGTTTCATGTGATTTCATACGTATTTTGAGGTTATGTTAATTTTAGTTCCAAAACATCATTCCTTTTATGAGTCTCTCTATTCACTTTAAAGTCAGTTCAGTTCAAAATCGGTTAATAAATGAACCGGTAATGTAGAAAAAGGAAAATTCACTGGTCGCCCCACTTTTGCTGGGTTCAGTAATTCCTCCGTGCTTGCTCTATTCACTCCTCGAGCACTTTTGTCTCACTTTTACGCATATAAAAACAGCTGTGTTGTCACTCTACTTTTCACTCCGAGCTTGCATCGCGTGAATTTCCGAACTAAACATATAATAACACTCGATATTGTAGAAAATGTTAATGATACTGTACAACAGAATCCTCATGTTTCCTATACGAATCCACTCGGAAGATCTTGAAAAAACACCTTCATTTCCGATCATACAAATTTTCAATGGTTCGACAACTTCACCCACTCGATTTTCTTCAACAAATTCAGTTTTGTCAGTGGTATAACAATAATCTGCTAAATAATAGTGACCAACAAGATACAACTTTCTTTTCTGATAAAGCCTGGTTTCATCTCTCTGGGTTTATCAATTCACAAAATTTCAGGACTTGGTCAGAACATAATCCCTTTAATGTGATTGCTGTAAAGGCACTACATCCACTTAAAATTGGTGTTTGGTTGGCAATGTCTTGGAGAAGAATTATTGGACCAATATTCTTCCGGGAAACAATTAACGCCTATAGATATCAGAGACTTATATTGAATCCATTTATAAACCAGTTAGACGACACTGAATTAACAAATGGCCACTTTCACAGCACGAACCACAATAAATTATTTAGAGGAGTTTTTCCCAGGATGTTTAATCAGTGCTGGTTGGTGGCCGAGTTGCTCTAATATTCAATTAAATCCGGACTTCTTACTTCCTTATTTCAATAACTTGATGTTTAGAATACATATTAAACAATTTGGAAGAATTGCAGCAGGTAATTGCAAATATCGGACAACCTAAAACGTTAATGTTTTCAATAACATATTTCAAAGGATTCGGTACTGCTTACGCAGAGGGGGCTTGAAGATGTGCTCTAATAATCAATTAAATTTGGACTTCTTATTTCTTCATTTCAATAATGTGGTGTTCAGAATACGTATTAAACAATTTGGATGAATTGTGCAGCAGGCAATTGAAGAGGCAATTGCATATATCGGACAACCTAAAACGTTAATAATGTCTTCAATAACTTATCTCAAAGGATTCGGTGCTGCTTACACAAAGGGGGTTAACATTTCCAGGTCTTGAATAATAATAATAATCTGTTAAACAGTTTTCATCATCAATGTAAACATTAACTCTAACCTATAGCTACGCATTCCCGCAAAATTAACGAACTTTCAAGTAATGCCAATTTCTCAGTGTTCCCAACATACTAATTTGCTTCAATCATTAAAAGTCACTCGGTATAATAATATACTATTGTCGCGCTAGAATTTCATTCTGGACCACTGTGCGCCCTCACATTCCAAACAGCTCTATTTTGATTGGTTAAAATCCGATGATAGAACCGGCAACGGCGTAAAAGCATCGAAAAAGTTCCCGCATTAACTTCATATCACATTCCCATACACGTACGGTCAAGAATAGCAGATTGACAAACAAGAGAAACGAAAGTGAACTTCCAGGGAAGTGATTTCATATTTTCTCCTAAGAACTGTAAAGTTCTCTCGATGTCAAGAATAGGCGTCCAGATTCAAAGTAAACAAATTCGCATAAGATCTTAATGACATATGGCAATTAATGCATTCATAAATAAAATTTGTTGCGATTTTTTTCACTTTGAACCTGGTTCAGTTGAGAGTCAGTTTAAACCTCCTTTGTACAACTGGCCCATCGTCGGTAAAAGTAACGAATACCAAGTTCAACAAGATCCGAATACTTCAGGTCTCTTCGAGTAACGAATACTTTGTAACGAATAGTTACTTTTTTCTCCATCACTACTTGATTCACATTATCAGACAGTGAACGTTTCAACCACGTTGCGTCTCGGTCTCCGGCAAATATTTTCTTATGTGTTTCAATGAATGAGCGTATCCGTGCTTGCAGCAACCGTTTATGCGGCATTCAATACGTGTGAAAAAAATTTGCCGAAACCGAAACGCAACGTGCTTGAAACGTGATAATGTGAATTAGGGATGCGCATCGAATACCGATGTTTGAAAAACATCGATGTTGAACAAAAATACATCGATATTTTTACATCGATGTTTTTCTGTCGATGTTTTTAGAACATCGATATTTTCAGTCGATGTTTTTATAACATCGAACCTAAGCGATAGTCATCTAGCGGTAAGTAGAGAATTACTAAAAGAAGCGATTAATTTTTTTTTTTTTGAAATTCTGATTTAAAATTAGGGCCTTCCCTGAACATTTCACGTGTTCCGAGGTTATAAATACGAATTCGGACAATAATTTTTGCGTCATTACTGTAAAACACAATCTGCAGTAAGTTGTGTTTTGCAAATTGTGAGTGTTGTACGCATAAATGCATGACTGTTGCAAAAAAGTGTATTCATACTAATAGCGTTTTCGATTGACCGCACCAGTTCGCACTCAGAATATCTTCATCTCGTGTTATTACACGAGGTTAAAAGAAGATGCAAATACACTGAGTGCAACCAGTGCAAGTGATTCGAAAACGCTATAAGGTGTTGTCTTTTGGTGAGTTTATTTAACTACTACTTCATTTTTTAGATAAAATTTGAAGAAATTTTTTTAACAAGTTCTAAAACTAGCCAATTTTAATGTTTAAAAATTCTTTTTTCGGTTTTGTAATAATAGACAAAATTGATTGTATTATGGAGAGTATTCAATTTTTGAAACATAACAAAATCGATGTTAGAAAACATCGATATTTTTATTACGATGTATTAGCGACATCGATTTTGCTTTTCGATGTTACCATCGATGTACAACATCGATGTTTTGCTATTCGATGCGCATCCCTAATGTGAATCCAGCTTTAGGGACAATTAGGGTGCAACACAGTGTTGCCAACCTTAGAACACGGCCGACAGTACAACAACCTAAAATTGACCGTATTTCCTTTCACAGGACCGTACATTTGACTATTGAAAACCATGATATGTTTTTGCGTATCATTTTACTTATAGGAACGTATTATTTTCTATTATTACAATTAGTTTTTGGTATGTCGGGTTGGTAACCGGTGATACTGTTGTTGACGTTTCGACATTCTGACGTTTCTGCTGTCACAAAATCAATACAGTCGTATAAAAATAAACAATTCTAATTGAATTATCTCCAAAACATCAAATCACGTTCATTATAAGAATGACAGAATTGCAGAGTACTTTGCCACCAGGTTGGGAATGCAGATACGATGGAATTTCTGGAAAAATGTAAGTATGACTTAAATTCTTTAGCTTTATTTTCCATGTCGCTATTATTTCAGATATTATATTAACCATTACACTAAAACCACCACTTGGGAGGATCCTCGCGTTCGGCCCGGAATAAGTCGCATTCAAATGGTGTCCGATTACAGAGTGCACAGTGTTCAAAGCGAACACATACCGTTGCAGGTGAATGAGAGAATCATTTGCACCAATAGATGTTTTTCACGGAAATGTTTCTAACCCACATTTTTCACACATGCTGCTTTGGATAATAGCATGGATCACCTGATTTAAGGCGAAACTACGTTTATCCTAGTCAGACCTCCCCTATACCGGCTTTTCAAATACCAGGTCAAAACAGTCCTAAATTCATACCCTTGCAGGTATTTGTAAGCAGACTTGTTTTAATTTAGTTTGTTCTGCTTCGTAGTTTTCAGTGGCTAAGTTTTTATATGAAACACTAATGCATCTAAATTTGTTTATTTATTGATTTTTTGAACAGGAAATGCGAAGCAACTCCCGAATGAGTCCGTTACATGTGAGAACAAGTCGAATACAAGATTCTACCTTGACTAATACTTCTGATACTGATGAATCGGTTGTTAAAATAAGTTCTATGTTTCCCACAGTTTCTGACACTCACATACGTCTTCTGCTTAAGAAGTGAGTACTTTTGCTACTTTTGCTTTACTAAATATTCGTTGTACATACTGTACAGGTATGCTTCGTTTTCAAATCGTTTGTATATAATTTTTAGGTATCATAACCGTGAGGCAGTTGTGATAAGTGCATTACAGGTAGAGAAGCACCCAATTACAACTCCAGGGCCTTTTGCTACCCCACCTCCTTCTCGTACTATACACACCACCTTTCCTTCCTCTTTACAGATGACTCCACCATTGGGACATACTATTTCAAGAAGTGACAGTCCATTAGTGAGATTTGGCTCAGTCACTACTAGTGTATATACAGATTCACCACGATTCGGAGAAGGTTTTCGGAATTCTCCGAGATATCATTCATCCCCGAAATTAAAATTAAGGTTTCTCAACTCATATCATCCACTTAAGTGGTCTTGTATATGTAGTTGTTTATTTTTTCTTTTATTTAGCAGCCACATTATTCCAGCATGAAGAGTCTAGTGTATTAATTTATTGAGTAGAATACATGTCTTTTTTGAATCATTGCTTCTTGTCCGTTACAAATTAGAAATTATGATTTTAGCATCCCATACAAATAGTGGTTCAAGAACATTTGGGTATTGTCAAAAAAGCCTGACGTTTTTTTAAAAGGATACCCAAATTTTTTGACTTTACTTTTATATCTTTCAAAATTATTTTTCTTTACAGGTATATGAAATCAATATTTCCAAAAGCCGAAGAAACTTTAATATTGGACATTTTATCCAACAATGATAATAATATCCAGAAGACATCTGATGCTTTGAAACAAATGGGCTACGAGCGAAAAGACCCTGCCAAGGTACTACAACAGCAGGCGGAAGCTAAATTGGAAGAGCAACGTGCTAGAGAACTGGAGCAAGCGAGAGCTGAAACTCCGTCTATACTAAAAATAAAAACCACTGAAGAAAAAGCTGCAAGTATATGTTGTTATCTCTTTGCCGTTGATTAAAATTTAAGTTATAATGTTCTTGTAGTAAAATTGGCCTTGCAAGAGAAGTACAAAGATATTGCAGAACGTGTCATAATAATTGCACTGGATAGTGTACAATATGATGAAAATCGAGCAAATCAGATTTTACAAATTATGGTTCAAGAGGACAATAAAGCACAATGTAGTTCCAGCGAAGACAGTCAAAGAGAAAATGAGTAAGCATGAGTAATCAATAAAAGACAGACAATTGTTTCTACCTAATTCTTGTTTCAGAGAAGTTATGGAGATTGTTGAGATTGATGGTGTTGCACCATCCACTGTGACAACTTCACAAAGCAGGCAGTCATTGAAGTCATTGCTGAAATCTGAAAAACCAGACAGTAACAAGGAAAAGGGTAGTTTTAGCAGGTCAATAAACTTTCATAATAATGTGTTCACATTAAAATATTGAGAACAAGATAAGATTAGAAAAGATAACAATTTACGTGATTAACCACAAAAGATTACTACACAAAGTTGAATCATGCGATATATTTACTTAATTAAATCTAAATAACTCCAAATATTTTTTAACTTCAAATATACATATATTTTTTTATTACTTAGAGTCATTGAAGAAGTGGATAACATGAGTAGTTCTTACAAGTCTCCCAATTTATCAAACACTTATGGTGCAAATCATAATTTGGCCATGGGAGCTAACGATAAACTCCTTTTGTAAGTACACGTTGCAAGAGTTCTTGTTTTTCAATACATTCAACATTTTTTTAGGATGGATTATGTTAGTTGGCAAGGTGCAGATCCTAATAACCATAAAGGATCTCAACAAGGATTTGCTAAGGGGCCTAATAAAACAAATCTAACTGAAAGGACTTACGCATCTAAAGGACCAAATCCTGAATTATGCAAAGGACCAGTACGTGGATTGGCTAAGGGCAGTATATTTCAGCAGTTGAGATATGCAGTCGGGGGTGAATCTCGTGGGAAATAACAATCGCTGTGCAATATTTTGTAAGGCAAGTTAGTAATGTTTGAGTTGAAGTTGTTATAGTGAGGTGATACTAAACTAAAATTAAATGTTTTGTAACAACATTTAAGCTCGAATTCATATTAGTCGCAAATTGAGCCAATCTCAATCTCATCTCAACGAGATACTCATTTTTTCAGTTCGTATTCAGAAAATATTTGAAGACGGATCTCAGTCATTTCTCACTTTGTCACTCATCTCAACTTATTTATGAATACCAAAGTAAAATGGAGACTGACTGGCTCTTTCTAAATCCAGTCTAACTAGAGACGAGATTCAGATGAGAATTAGATGATCTCATCTGAATGTTTCTGAATTCAGGTCTTAGTGTCACCTCATCTCAGGTATACAGGGTGTAAATTAAATGTGGAACATAAAGTGTAATCCTTGGGTTGTATTCAAGTGTGGTGTACTTTATGTTCCACATTTCATTTGCACCCTGTATATAAAATTTATTGTTCTTACATAGGTGTAATATTACTGTCATATTTTGAAACAGTTTATTGAGTTAAAAAACTAAAAATAGTAAAGGAGACTGTGGTTTAAGGAATAATTGAAATTTATCTCCGCCCACAATAATTTTATATCCGTAGATATCCGTAGATACGTAACTACGGATATAAAATTATTGTGGGCGGAGATAAATTTCAATTAGTTTATTGAGTTCTCAGGTTGTTTATTTCAATATCGCAGGGATATTTTTAATAAATTTTATTGTTGGCTTTTTAGTGCAAACCAATTTATTGTTATTTTTTAATATTTTATTTTGCGCTGGAAATTTTAGTACAAATGTTAGAGGACATATTATGTATAGAAATTAATCCATATCTGTAATAGTGTACCTGTCGTACCTCTTGGAGTATTTGTATTTTAGGCTAGGCATTTTTATCTGGTTTAGAAATTATTGTAATGGAAATGTCACGTAAATTGCATTAAAAGTGTTTCAGTACTTGGTGTTAAGAAAACCTTTTCATTGTTAATAATTTTCTGGATTAGATTTCTTTTTAGTCTTTTAGATGTGCCTATTATTCCTAATAATAAATAATCAATGATCTCTCAACTTGCTACAACTAATATTTTTCTATCTTATTGTATATACACATACATAATTAGGTATAATACCAACCAGCAGTGTGTAAATTTAAAAAGAAATAGTGTATTAGTATTTCTTTATATTTGGTCAACTTTACATACAATCATTAACAGAAATAAGAAATCAAACATTGGTAAAGCAACAATAACTTCTAAGTCTTTGTAGTTGTATTTTAGCTAATGTTTCTATTAGTGATGTAAGCATATAAAGGTGTACACATATATTTTTTGGTATTGTATTATTTATTATAAAATCTAATAGTGTATAGTTCAGAATTCTGATTAATAAATGTATGGCTTCATAGTAGCATATTTTAAAGTTAGAGGTCTAAATGTTTTCCATGTTGTAAAGGCCAAGAGTAATCCTCACTTCTTTGATGTTTGATCTTAGTGTGAAGATGTTTATTTTTAATATAGCCAGTTTTAATTTTTTATATGTTGTAGAATATTACAGAAATAAACGAGCTGATTAAACGAAGAAGTCTATAAATTCAATAAATACCACAAAATTCAAACATCCATCCAACATTCTAATTTTATTATTTTAACACAGGAGAAAGTGAATCATTGCAAGTTTATGTAAGAGATTGATATAAACACTAAATGTAAAGACGATAGTTACTTCCTATAATTAGAAGGACAAATTACACTTACGCTATTAGAGAAAAATATAATTAAATTTCATCTTCGTTAAGTAACATATTTGGAATACCATTGTTTATGGGAAACTTCCGTCCTGTCTCCGGGCATATGAGTTCTCCATTTACGACGTCAACCTCCAGCAGGATGTGATGAACCTTCCTCAGGAAATCCGAATTGTTTTCATAGTCTGAAATGACTTCTTTTGGCAGGTCTTCGACTTTTCCCAATGTATCGGCCGCTTTCCACAAAACACACCAGTCCAATTTGGGTATAATCCGGGATATAAATTCAGGATTAAAATCGACTTCCGAAATTTTTATATCCGACGCCTATTGATTGATAAATGTTAGAGAATTGTAGAGAAAGCTAAACATAACCTCAAAAAACTTACGTTGATTCCTAAAGGATATCCGACACTGACGCCTTTCATACATTTAG
The DNA here is from genome assembly GCA_958336345.1 of Dorcus parallelipipedus. Lineage (NCBI taxonomy): Eukaryota > Metazoa > Arthropoda > Insecta > Coleoptera > Lucanidae > Dorcus > Dorcus parallelipipedus. The sequence goes on along the minus strand of OY284480.1, from coordinate 28,472,692 downwards.
ATGTTAACATATTGTGCGTGAGGAGTTTCATGTTTTTCTAGAATATAACTTAATTGCTATCTATGGTATAGAGTTTAAAAATTGTTCGTCCTTTGAAACGTCAAATTTCGTTGCCTAAAAATTGAATTTTCCGCGTTTTATAGAACCGGAAATCAACTTTCAATATAGAAGTTTTTAAATTTGTAGTTGTAAATTGTTATGTAAACAACGAAATCGTGCACTATATTATCTGAAGTAGCAGAATAAATTTTTCTTTTCAATTAAATTCTTTTTGTACCTACGTAAATTAATTATTAAAAAAAAAATTGACGTCACTTCCGCTTGTAAACTAGTGATTTCTCCGGTGCACAAAATCGAAATTCCCAAACGACAAGCGACGCCGCCATTGTTGACTTCTAGTTATTTTGTGATTTTTAGTTACTGTCGATTGGCGCGTGAAATGGAAAGTGAGGTGGACGAAGAAAATCAAGAACCGAAAAACGAGGAAATACTTCCGGTCGAATATCCCGATTACGACGACGCTTACGAGACCGTTGCCGTATCTTCTCAAACATTTAGCACCGGCGTAGTGAGAGGAAAATACTACAAACAAACTTATAGAACTGCTTGGGAGCATATGCCTGACTTTAAAGGTACGTTTGTAAACTTTTTCAGGTAACAAACTCACTAATTAATTACTTTTGTACTCCACAGGTTGGCTGACAGGAGTCCAGGGTGAACCTACGAGGGCATATTGTATTTATTGCCAAAAAACTCTGCACGCTCATCGCTTGAGTTTATTAAAACACACCTGCACCATCAGACATCAAAAAGCAGCGCAGTTACATAATACGAGGAAGGTACCTCGTTCTTTTCCCTTTTTTTTGCATCACAAATTACTTTGAGATTCGTTAAATTTTAGAGTAAAAATATGAATCCACAAATCATATATGAGACTCAACCTTCTAATCAAGACGAAGCTGATGGAGAGGAAGAGACGTTGGTAGAATATTCGACGATCGAGGTTGAAGAAGGTGAACCAGAGCATGAAGTTGAACAAGAACATGAAGATGGTGAAGAAGAAGAAGAGACCGTGGCTCTTGAAACATTACCTGTTCATTTTCAGAAGGTAAGACATAAAATAAACTGAAACAAAATTAAACTTACGATAGTGCACTTTCTACATTGTTAATTTCTTTACTCTCTTTTTCTCATTCCTACTTACATTATAGGTCTGTTTATTTGTTCTCCATTTTTCTACACTTTGCACTAACCGCTCCTGAGAGAGTGAGATGTATATAATATAACATAAGTAGGAGTGAGAAAAGTAGAGTAAGGGAGTTAAAAGTGTAGAAAAGTGCAGAACAAACGAACAGACCTGTTATTTCAGACAAGTTTTAAAATTTTATTTTTTTTGCTAAACTCAATCAAAAGAGTGTTACGAGATAACATATTATATAGTTTTTAGTTGGAATGTATTTTTGTATTGTCTCTAAGTGAATGCTTAAAAAACATTTCATCACTCCAATGACTTGGAAGATAGTGACTTAATTTTAGCTTCGCTTAAAGTATTTGTTTAATGCAATCTTCAATAATTGTATATTGGACCTTCACATTTATCGTATCTAATAAATATTCTCAAAGCATTATTTTAAGAAATGGTAAACAGTTTTGATCTCATATTTTCTTTGTTAGTGCTTCCTTTTTTTTTACTTAACCTTCGCATTGAAATAAAACTAGAGCAGCACTGCTCTAGTTCATGTGTGGATTTCTGTATCTGTAAACATTGAGATAGTGCTTGATCTCATACTACTTGTGGGAACCATGAACATTTCAAATAGGATCATTGTCCTTCATAATCACTTGATTGGCAGTGTAAGTTATCATTTTTAAATGACTTGCATATTTTAAAAATTAGCTAACTCCTTTTTCATAATGTCAAAAATTTATACAGGCTGTATACGAATTCGACCGACAAATTTCTAGTGTTCATTCTTCTCCTAATCTGAAGCATAAAAGGTTAGGTAACATTGGTCTTTATATGAAGAATAAAGTATGTACAAGACAAAACATTTTTAATAAACTATCATGAATTTAAAACCCTTCTGCATGCTGCTAACACTGCTTTACAGAAGATTCTGTATGTGTCACAATAATTTTGGGTTATATGTAGGTGAAAGAAAAGTAATAAATAATAATTCTTGTTTTGTTTTGTTTTTTGTTTTGTATATGGAAGAAAAGGCGTTTAGCAATTCATCCTGTATATTAAAAAAAAAAAACAATTTAAAATACATCTAAGACAAAATAATATTAATGGAATATTTCAACGGAATTGACCAGCAAGCTTTGCTCTTGCAAAACAAAATTAGAATAACACTGTTATCAATTTCTGTTTCATAAAAAAATAAGAAAAAAATTTTCTTATCATGTTGTTGCTTAGATATTAGAGAATAAATGTAACTGTAAAAGTACTAATATTTTATCCTTGCAGCAAATTCGTTCTCAGATAGTTCCGATGTCCATGTTAAAACCTCCAATTTCAACACATGTCCTTGACACGTCCAAGGGTCATCCAGTATCAGGACTGCAGGTTAGCTTGTACAAATTAATTGATGGACGCTGGACCTACATCAATGAAGGAGTTACTAATCCCGATGGAAGATTTGCGAACTTTTTGGAACGTGGTGATTTCTCTCCGGGACGTTACAAGCTTCATTACGATGTAGATCGTTACTTCGAACTCAGAAAACAAGATTCACTGTATCCCTTCATAGAGGTTCGTAATTATGAACACCCCCAATTTGTCAATGTAAAAATGTTTGATTTTTTTTGTAGATTGTCTTTGATTGTCGTGCTCAGTCGGATCACTATCATGTGCCTCTTTTATTGAGTGCTTATGGTTACACCACCTACCGTGGATCGTAAGTCCATTTAGATAATGTTAGATTTAGTTTTGTTTCTTTTAATTGTAACGACTGACATCTACAATAAGTCTAGATTTAATTCAAATTTTTATTAATGATACATACAAATTATATTTTAAGCTAAAATTATAAATACATTGTATTTCAAGCTTAGTGTAATTTCTTCTTTTTCTTAATAAACCGTTTATATTAGGTGAATTTTCGCCAATTACTAGTTATAACCGGTAGTTGAAAACAATTACTTTTGTCATTTTGGCCATGGTAGGGGAGTACGCTTTGACGTCATGATTTACGTCATTGCTATAACACGGTAATAGAAATCAATTATATACCCGAGTCGCGAGGAAGGTATCTAAACAGAAACAAGTCAATTGACGTTTGATTAGACAGGTTTTGGGATTAGTGTTACTGTTAAATAAGTGTTGTGAATTATGGAACATGTAATCCAAATTTATGATGCTGATGATGATAAAACTCTTTTTACCTGTGACCACTGAACAGTTGAAGAAAATAGAAGCGGGTGGTAGGTATAGGTTATGTAAAGAAAATAAATTTTTGCATGTTATTAAATTTTTAGATACAATTTTGGCATCGCGTCTTCTTGATCACTGGAAAAGTACTAGTAGTACAGACCTGTCACAATTGAATGAGAATGTAGCGGATACGGATGATGCTAAAGATGAAGGTTGCGGTAAGTGAATGGTGAAATTGTTCAGACTAAACCACTGGTCTATTTTTGCAATCTTTAATTGAAGTGGTTTAGTCTGAGCGTTGACTTGAAGATTTTGTCCAAAATACTTCTTTTACTGCAGCTGAAGATAAAGACATAAATAAGATGACAGGGAATGATGTTGAAGCTGGTAAGTCCTTGACAATTGTTATTTTAGTGCAAAATATGCATTTTAAATGTCAATTATGTAAGTTTTAACAATTTTAATTGAACTCATTTAACAGAGTCAATGAATTATACCAGAGAGAATTTATTCTCTTTAAAATGGGGAGGGCCTCCATGCTGTAGCAGAGTTTTCCGTTAAATCAAACACAAAGCTGTGTCTCTATATATATATATATATTTTAAATTTAAAAAAATTTAAAATATATATGCAGAAAGACAGCTTTGTGTTTTACTTTATTCCCTTTTCATGGGGACAAATTTTGACTATATGTCTCTTGAATGCATTCATTGAGTACGATTACAGTAATATGGAAAACAAACAAACCATCAGAGAGGGACACAGAAGCAACAGAACTCTTTATACAATTAAGAAGAGAATTACGTGACAAGTTATATGTGAAATTTATAAACATGCAAAAAATGTATGTAAATCACAATAAGCACATGAAAAAAACAGGAGAAATGACAAAACAGCCTCCAAACTTTTATAATGACATGCATGATCTGATTGGGTGCAAGGACAAATTTAGTCCAAAAAGTCTAATTGATACACTAAATACAACTTCAGTTTCAAGAGAGATTCAAAAAGCTTCAACTCCACAGTGTTCATCAAGTACAGGAGACAGTGAGGATACTGTTGATATTGAAGAGGAAGTGAAGAATAGATTTAAAACTAAGCGTCAGCCACGAGATAGTACCGGTCACCATATATTAAATCTACTAGAGGCCCAACAGACAGAACGGCAAGAACAATTTCTACAAATAAACAAACACCTCCAAAAACAGAGTGAAGATCGAGAACGTCTGCTATCAATACTGGAAAGAATGATACCAAAGAAAGATTAGATTCAAGTAAATATGATTTTTTTATTTCTGAACAATAGTTATAGTTTATTACCAATGTGCAGTTACTGTGTTCTGTTGTATCGGATGTTCAATTTGAAACCTTCACCATTGCTCTCTTTTTTATTTTTGTAGATAGAAATTCGGTTAAAAGAGCAAAAATACTCTATTGCTATTTTTAAAAAAAATTGTCTTCTCGATTAGAAATTCTCAAAATTAAAGAATCTTCGCAAATTTAATCGAATTTCTATCTTTAAAAATAAGAAAGTTAACAATAGTGAAAGGTTTAAATCGAACAGACTATAGTATAAGGGACTGTTTTTATAGCGATGCTAAACGAGACTTCGCCCATCGAAATCGAGCAGAAGCGCTTGCAAGCTTTGGCAAAATTGCAGGCGAAAAAGAAAGAGGATATTATAGAAAGAAACAGGCGAGAAGCTTTGAAACGATCGGAGATGAACAAGAAGCGCGCCAAAAGCTCTCAACGCTCGCTGATTTCAAGAACACCTTCTCGATGAAGAGACTCTACTTTCGTTAATCATGTCAAACTTTGTTATATAATATATTAGTTTTTCTAATTGTTTTATTTTGTTTTCAAGGGATATTTTTCTTTTCGATTTTTTGTTTAATTAATTTTTTGGATTAGGTGACTAAGGACATTAGTGCACATTTTGTTTGTTACAATAGGTTTTTTTTTTTTAAATTTTACAACACAAAAAAAAAACTACGTATTCAGTTTTAGGAACCCTTTAGTCATAGAAATCGTATAGAAACTACAATTTGTATATATTTCGTTTAAATGCTTTCAGGGCTATTCTTTTGGAAATTATTTTGCTTTTATCTTCTTAGTATTCACTTTCCTCAAGTAGTTTGAAAATTGACAATTGCAATATAATACCATAAACAGGAAGAGTGCATTTTTAGGACCATCTAAAACAGAGTTTACGACACATTTTATTTTAAACGTACTGATCCAACAAGTATTCAACAAAGAAAAACACCTCGAGTTAGCCTTGGAAAAAATCGTATATAATAGGTCTGTTTGGTAACATTACACGAGATAGCATTCGTGTAACGAGTGCAGTAACGTGAGTGTAGGAAGTGTACAGCGGTGAAGTTGGTGCTACCAAACTGCTTAAGTGTAGTTTGTGCGGTTTATTTTTCCACGTGTTATAATCGTTGAACTTTGTAAACATCAACTATAACCTAAAATCTTACATGTTATTTCAAAATAGAATTAAAATGCATACATGGCAGTCTACTTTAGTTGTAAACGCATCTGGCGAAAAAAAACGTTTGTAAACGAGTATTTTACGTTTTGAATAATTAATTTTGCATTTCCTTGTGAGATTTAGCAAAACATATCCACGTGCAATCGATCACACAAATGACGTTTAATAATCTATTGCGCATGTCTACCCTATCTGCACTCGCTACTCTTTCTCCCGTGCTGGTGTAGTTTGTGTAACACGAAATACACTACACTAACATAACAAACAAGGTAGTGTAACTGCAATGAATAATACCAAACAGGTATTAAGAAAAAAGTGTACACTGGTTTGCACTAGTGCAGGATAACAAACACACCTAATATTGTAGCTTACATAATATTCATTTCTCATATTCATATGTCAAAAAAATTGATTACCTAACCTCAAAATATTTGTATTAGGACAAGATTCAGCCAGTGTTGCCAGATCTACCGCTGAAGCGGTATTTCTACCGTTTTACGATTTCATCTACTGTTCTCCCCATTGTTCTCCAGTTTTAACTAGTGTTGTCAGGTGTTTTTTTTACCGAAGTAAAAAATGTAAATTATACTAAAAAACTGGCTAAGTAAAATATGTTTTTTTAGCCGGCTAAAAATTTTTTTGAAATTCCCGCTTGTTGCCATTAATTTATGTTTTGGGTCGCATTAGACGCATACGGTTCTGATGTTGTGATTCTACTGTCGGAAGGCTACTTTGGCATCCTGACTGCTGATTTTCATCACTTTCTGCTGACGAAGCCTCAAATACTTGCAACAAAATTTTTGAAATATTTAAATTAAAAAAAAGAGACTATCTTACTTATTTTTATTAAAAGTTGAACAAAGACCTAAGTATTTGTAGTGTTGTAAATTGGATTATAAACCGGTTATTAACTGGCTAATTATCCGGTTAATAACACCCGGTAAATTAAGTTATTTACCGTGTGGTTATTTATTTTGAATTTGCCGCCAATAGTTGGGAAATATTTCCAAACTTTATTAATATTAAGGTATATTTTCGTGAGTAACGCGGTTCAATGCCTGGTTTAAAGATTACGTCTTGGATTACAGCGTCGCGAAAGCGTATTGATTGAAATATATCTATGGTACTTGGAAAAAGAGAAAACACAAAGGTCAACAGATGACAAATTTACTGCACACGCGTGCATTTAAAACATGTAAACCGGATTACAACGATTACCAGTCGAAAATAATCGAACCATGGATGCAGAAAATGTACACAGGTCGAAAGGTTCATCCATGGGGGCGTTCAAGTTTCACAACCGGTTGTTTTAGGAAAAACGTCGGGTAACGTACCGGACGTAGTTGATTTGTGAACGCCCAAAACGCTTCAAAACAGCTGATAGCAGTATTCATTCGTGTTTACATTATAGGTTACGTGCAAAGGTCGAGTAATTTAAGTATAGCACGGGTATAGCGTTGAACATCAGATCCACAATTATGGCAAAATATTCAAAGTATGTCCTTTGTATTAAGATAATTAATCTCTTTAAGTACCTGCAATGGCTTTATTATAATCATGGACAGATATAAGCACATTGTATGTCTGGCCAGAGCTTGCATCAAATAGAGATAGCAATCTATTATTTTCCATTATATTCAAAATTGCTATTTGTTTTGTGGTGTTTTTTTTTAACGGATACGTAGGTTAGCACGACAGACAACAACACGTGCAATAACACAAAACATACTTTTGCGCATGCGGGACAATTTGTACCCATCTGTTAAAGATAGGTAAAAAGTTGCTCTGTCCGACGACGTCTGGCTTTAAATATGAACGCTTGACAAAATAGTCGGCGTTGATTTGTGAACGACAAACACAACGTCCGGTAACGTTCGGCGTAAAACTTGAACGCCCCCCAGGTGTTACAGTAACCGCGTTCAAAAATTGTAACCATGACGTCATAGTTACTCACGAAAACGTTGTTGTTTAAAACACGCCGTCTTTCATCCGTCGCGAAAATATCTCTTTACTAATCGGATCATAATTTCCGAAAACGCCTATATTCGTTGGCGGAGGAAGTGACCAACGCAAAAAAAGATGTTTTGAAAGTAATATTTTAGTTTTTAAAAGAATATATTAAAATAAATTGTCTGCATTCAGTCCGTTCGCATAACCTAAATTTTATATTCTGACAGTACTTGCGACAATAACAATACCTGTACAGTTCCAGTTTGTTTCCAAGGCTGACTCGAGGTAGGATTTTGTTGAACACTCGTCAATTATTATATTCACCTCGTACAAGCTGTTTCATAAATATATTCCCAACTTCTGTCCCGGCAAAAAAATAAGTGCTGGAAATGGCACTAACAGCTAAAAGTGGGGCAGCAAAGATGCATCCAATTCTCGTCTTCCAAGCTGAACGCAAGTAATCATCATAATTGTCTTTCCAATATAACTTATACAGCCAATGAAAAAGAGATTCCAACATAACACCCAAGTAGTTAAGCGCAGTCCAAATGAAAATGTTTAATTGCACGCCGTGCCACACGAAAACAAACAGGAAACACAAAGCGGATGCTTGGGCTTTAAAAATGAAACCGGGTCGACCTGATAGTTTTAATACTGGTATGTATATGTACCTAAAAATTAAGCAAAAATTACTATGACCGTTTAACGCACTATGTTTAATACCTGAGCAGAAACGTATGTAAACCGCAATCAAAATACTTCCACATGTCCGAGTACAAGTGAATGCGACCGATGCACTTTGGAATGTCAGGTACCGTTATACTTTCGGCCTTGGCAAGACTTGTGCTTATTCCGTACAGGACGACGTACTTCAAATGGAAAAACTGACCCATCGAGTAACACAAGCCGCAACGAGTCCACGCATCGAAACCGTCCACCAACTTAAAACGCCAACTTTAAAACGGGGAAAAACAAAACAAATTTATTGTATTACCTGCGGTTGATAGGAGACGGCGTTAACGTACACAAAGTGCAGGAAAGCTTCGGTCATGAACATCCAGAATAGAAACCGTAATAAATTGCAGGATAAAGTTTTGATCCTCGTGTGAAGAGCCAGGGTGGATGCTTGCTGACTCGCTTCGAAGTGCTTATAGTGTACGAAAGGTCCGGAATAAAGCAAGGGCAAGTAAAGGCAGTAAGCGAGGACCGACAAGAAACTCCCGGTAATTTTCTTATCGATCAAGTCCGAGTAATAACTCCAACACCTCAAGTTTATCCAGGCGAAAGAAACTATGCTCTGGAGATGTTGGTGTTCGGAATTCGCGATGTGCTCGAGATAATACTCGAGAGGAATACTTTTGTAGGCGTGCAAGAAGAATAGGAACGTTATTCCGCACATCCAGACGCACGATTTACTTCTGAATTTACTGAAGATTTGAAAAGCGACTGGCTGGCACACCATTATAGCAAGAACTGTTGCGTTAAATTCGAATAGGATATAAAAAATCGAGATTGTCGTTTGGAAAACGGGCACATATCGAAAGCGTTTGGTCGCCCGTAAATATTCAGACGTGAGGAAGCTGAACGTGAGCCAGGGTGCAAGAGAGAAAAATAAGTGCTTGTTGTTTTGCCATTCAAAATCAGCGATGTCTTTCTTTTTGTTGAGGAAAAAGAAGCCGTCGGAAAAGTCACCGTATACATCGTCTGCGTCTTCTAAAACTAAAAACCACATTTATTTATTACTAATTAATTAATCGATTAGGTTTTAACGTACCTTTGCTGGCAAGTTTGAGCTTGTAAATGGAGTACAAAACAGAACCGGTCCATATTATGAAACACCCGCCGATTTCCAAATTTAACCTTGACGAATATGTGACTGACTTCATAGTATTTACATAGAAGATCTAACCTTAATCTGTCGCGCTGAAAAGGAATGCACGATACAATGGATTCAACTACTTTTAATAATCCATTTCACTTTTCTTTTGTCTTTGTCGTACGCGATGATAAATGTTAAATTTTATTTGCTGGTGTTTTGGGGCTTTTTGACTTTATTTTCCGTCGTAAAAATCATTTTATGTTGTTCGTGCTGCAATTAGCTTTAAGCAGGGTTCACAATGACGATAATTTCTCGCAGCGTTTCCTTGCATGGCGACAAATTGCATGAAATTTTGGTTTCACACCGTGCAATAGCGTATGCAATTTCACATGTTATGCGATGAATTCCAGTATTCAAACATGTTCTAATTCAGAGCATTTGAACATGCAATTCTACTAATTTTACTCGTACCAACTCTTAAAAATAGGCCTGCGAATTAGAAAGTAGGAATTTGACAAATTCGGAAACATAATTGACAAAAGGGGAAAGCCAAAAGAAAAAGACTGTATTACTGTTTAAACTTTGTTCACAAATTAAAAGACCCTGGCGATGTTGCCTTGTGAAAAGTACAACCGCCAACAGTGTCCTAGTTAGAAATTTGGTAACAAAATTGGCATTTAAAATATTTTTCTGCTTTCGAGGCATTGAAATGGCTTGTTAAAATGAATATGTAAACAATATAATAATAAAATTGATTTGACAAATTGCTTTGACATGAAACTTCAAATACCTTGACAACCTTGCTATTTTGATAATGTTTTATAGGGGACTTATGTTTTCATGCTTAACTTTCAACTAAATAGCTACATAAGTAGCAGTTTTAAATCGCTTGGAATTGATTTTATTAAAACTGTAAAGGCTAGTACTTTGGTTACTAGTTAACTTTAATCTTTTGTAATACGAATTCTTTTAACGGACACTGAAAATGCACACTTTTTTCTGGAATATAATTCTAATTCTCATTTAACATGCTATGAATCTAATCTACTTCTTTTGGGAAAGGTTTTCCTAGACGAATTATGGCATTTCTTTTTTTCTTTGTTGATTGATATCTAAAATGAATTATAAATTATTTTGTAAAAAACGAAGCAATTTAAAATGTTTGTATGTACAGGTTTTTTTTGCATCCCACATGTAGGTTTACTTTAGGAGCTTGAAAACTTTACTTTAGGAGCTTGAAAAATAATACATATAAATCGCTACAACTTTTGTATTTACAGTTTTTCTCTAGGTGTTAAAGTATCTAGGTAGGGTGCAAATATAAAAAAAAACACCTATACAGTGCTTGACATTAAAAACTAACCAAAAAACCACAATCTTGTTCGAAAATAATGAATCTTATTGATAAAGAGTAAATATGATAATATTATCAAGGCAGAATTTATTAGAATTTTTCAACAGAAGTGAGGCTCTGAGTGCTAGTTAGGCTTTGGGTTGGCAGAACGATTTATTTCTAATGCCGAGCACTGTACCTATGGTGAGTTCCATATAAATTTGCTGGTAAACGATTAAGTCCTGAGTATGCATTATAAATACATAGAAGTTTGAAAGAATAATATAATGATCAGATGATGAAAGCTGATGTTCAGTGTTTGTAAATTGAATTTTCCAGTAAATTTATATGGAACATATTTATATTTATAATTTATATAAATTACCTAGGTTGAAAATCAATTTTCTTATTTATTTATTATTGATTATTATTTTTTGATTTGTCTTGCACGAATGCTGGACCCTGTTAACCATTTTATTCATTAATTTTAAGTAATTGCTTATCTTAGATAATAAGTCGTAATTTTTACTATTTTACAATATTCTGAAACCTCAGTAATGTTATTATTAATTTCTGTGTGTACTGTTTGTAAATTATTATTTCTTTTTAAAGTTTTTAAAGGCATTTGAATTTCCTCTTTGTCTTAATTATTGAGAACTTCATTACTTGTGGATACCTATACCTTTTTTGTTAATAATAATAAATGTTGGGGCATGTCATGGCAACGATATATAAATAACATAAGTTGTCAATGTGTCATAAAATAGTATTCCATGTTTTATAATGTTCCTGAAATAAAACCACATATAAAACGAGGTTTGGTTGAATCTCTTTCCTGAGTCAGAACCCTAACAATTTGGCGCTGCGGACAGGATTCAAGATTCAGGATAAAGGATTCAAGATTCAGCTAGGATATCATGACGGAAACTACGGAACAGATCCAGGTGTTGACGTCAGCTATCAATAGTCTCCTCAAACTGCAATTACAGAATGAACAAACCAAAGCCTCAAGTACCAATGTGACACAGGTACGTTCAGATCTCTTTAATCAGTTGCACTCACGCATTGAAAAATTTGTGTGTCGCACTGACGACGAAAATCAAACATTTTCAAAATGGTTGAAACGTTACGAATACACACTTGTATCAGAAGCTGCTTCTCTGCAACCAGAAATGCGAACTCGTCTTTTATTAGATTAGATAAATTAGGATCAGTCGAATTTGACAGATTAGCAGATCACGTTGCTCCAGAAGATCCGACAAAAATGTTACAAGCAGACTTAATTGAAAAACTCAAAACGAGATCAAGATGGCCACGAACGATCTGTTTATCATATGGCTCAAAGTCTCACGGATGCACAACGCAACTACTCACAATTGGAAAAAGAGGCATTAGCTTTGGTTACTGCGGTTGAACGTTTTCATAAATTTGTCTGGGGAAGAAAATTCATACTGCAAACCGATCATAAGCCTCTAGTCGCTTTATTACAAACCGACAAAACCAAAGGTCTTAAATCTACAACAGCAGCACGTCTTAAACGCTGGGCTATAAGACTTCTTGGATATGATTTTCAAATCGAATATGTCCGAACACAAGATTTTGGTCAGGCAGATGTTTTATCTCGTTTGATAGAACAATTCCGACAAGACAATCTTGAAGATTTGCAAGTAGCAAGCATCAAAACTGTGGAATTCGAAATTGAATCTATTAGAAATAATTCTATTGATAAATTCGGATCCGAAATGCGTCAAGAACTGAAGACATTTTCTAGGGAAGATGAAGATATCATGAATGTTATTCAAGCGATCAAGAACAATTGGTCATCGTCTTCTGATTCTGATATAGTCGAACACTATAAAAAACGTCGAGATAATCTCTCCGTCGTGGATGAAACATTATTACTTAGTGAAAGAGTGGTAATTCCGAAGAATCTACAAAATAAGATTCTCACTGCTCTTCATAAAGGCCACCCTGGTATAAGAAGAATGAAACAACTTGCTCGAGAATATGTTTACTGGCCAAAAATGTCCAATGACATAGAGCAACTAGTTCGACAATGTAATTCATGCGCATTAACTCGAAAATTACCTGCTAAAATACCTATCAGTCCTTGGCCTATCCCCACCAGACCCTTAGAACGTATGCACATTGATTACGCTGGACCTATAGATGGACAGTATTTATTAATATTCGTAGATGCGTATTCAAAGTTCATCGACGTTGGTGTAACTCAGACGATATCTGCAAAACGTACCGTTGACTTATGTCGTGAAATGTTTTCAAGATACGGCCCACCAGAAGTTCTCGTTAGTGATCATGGCACTCAATTTACTGCTGATATATTTTCCAAGTTTTGCAAAGAAATGCATGTGACTCATTTATTGTCTGCAGTAAATCATCCTCAGTCAAACGGGCAAGTTGAAAGAATGGTGGATTCCGTTAAAAGAGCTATCTGGAAGAACCCGAATGACTGGAGGAAAGAACTACAAGATTTTCTATACACTTATAGATACACACCCTGTACTTCAGCCCCCCATGAAAAATCTCCGGCAGAATTATTTTTAGGTCGAAGGATAAATACACCTTTCTCTAAATTGCTGCCCAAACAATCAAATCAATATCCATCTGAGAAAAGTTTAGAAAAACAAATAAAAATGGAAGCTGAATTTGCTAACCACCATGGAGCCCGGCAACGTGAACTACAAATTGGTGACAATGTTGTAGTCGCTTTAGCGAAAAATAAACGCGTTCAAGGTAAAGTAACAAAAATTCTATCTAAATCTCGTTACTTAGTTTGCCTTGACAATGGAAAAGTTATTGAACGCCATATAAACCATATTTGGAAAGGAGGAAGGACCCCGTCGAAAATATCTCCAAACTTAGATGATGATTGGGTATTTTATGATACGACTGATAGACTCCTCAATCACAATCCTTCAGTCTCGAATGAACGTTGTATTGAAAACTGCTCTAATCTTGATAATCTCAATGAAAATATGTCGATCCCTGTTCATCTGGAGAATCAAGACAACGAAAATACTACAGAAGACATCGCAGAAACAGTACAAAATGACAGCTCCCATATTACTCCCTTAAGATCTTTACGACCCAGAGTTCCACCTCAAAAATTAGTTATTAAGCCTTATGCAAAATCTTATAATTAAATATTAACTTTTCAAAGGGGGAGGTGTTGGGGCATGTCATGGCAACGATATATAAATAACATAAGTTGTCAATGTGTCATAAAATAGTATTCCATGTTTTATAATGTTCCTGAAATAAAACCACATATAAAACGAGGTTTGGTTGAATCTCTTTCCTGAGTCAGAACCCTAACAATAAATAATTCCTACTTTATGTATGTGTTTACATACAATAGCATGTATTAAATAATCTGTGCATGTACAAGAATATACGTGCACGCAACATTCACATATAACACATTTCAATTTACATTCATGGCTGCTACTCAAATTAATTTTTTTCACAGTATAATTACTTTCATCAGAATTAATAGTCCAATTAGTAACTTCTTATACAACATTGTCTTGTTCTGCAGCATCATCAGTTGTGATATGCATACTGTCGCAGGTAGTAGCAGTTTTCAATCCGGAACATAGGATGTTAGCATGATTATCTTCGATAATGCCATATTTGATTAAAATTATATTAAACACATTGCTATGGAATCGACTGCAAACTGAATTAGAAGTTTCACTTACATTAGTAAAAAACGTTAAAATCACTGCTAAGACTTGTCCTCATTTTTTCTGTCGCCAATGGTACATCAATACTGCCAAAATGTAATGTCTTGTTTAACATTATGATCGACATCTAAATGGCGTTCTAAATTTTCATTTTCTAATTTTTCAAATTTTGTAAATGTAAAATCACAATTTGTTTCTAAACTTTTTATTTTGCTGACAACATTTTCCACAATGTTATTTTTGTTGAAATATTTAAAATTAGTTATATTTGACTTATATATTGAGCCACATACATGACAAATAAAAGTATTTTCATTCATTGCTGTATTTCTTTCTTCAGCTTTAAGCTAAAACGTTCTTTTGGTTCACCAGCTCAATAGTACCGTTTAATATGAATCACACCACTATTATTGAAACTGCATTCCTAAGTTTGAATTCAAAAATTTGAATTACTTTGCCTTATTCTAATTGGCTAGAGCGTGGTATACGCTTCTGATTGGTAATTTGACCTATCCTTGTTCTGATTGGCTGTAGGTGGATCTGCAGCCAGACGCTCGTGTTTCGAATCTGTTTAGTTTTGGTTTAGTTGATCTAACTGATTTGAAGTGTCACATTTTGGCATATGTTATAATGACATGAAATTAATTTGTCTAATTTTACTATAGTAGCCAAACTAATAAAATAAAATCACAACCTACTTGATGGTAAATTAAAAAAAAAAACAGATTATAGTTTGTCAGTCCAGTTTGATCAAACTGACTAATGATGTGACAGGGGCTTTACGAAACATAACAACAAAATAAATGCAGTCGCGACCAAAAAAAAAGTGTCTACTTTTTATATCATAACAAGTGAGAAGGAGAAGAGGGAAGTTTGATCATGTTGACTACTAACCTTAGTATTAAAAAAAATACTACATACAGAGTGTTTGGGATCTAAGATAACAAATTTTTTGTGTATGCAAAAATAGACGAAATAAAACTTTTCTACCAGTAATTTTTTTTTGGTATGTCTTACTATTTTCCAGTAGCAACTTTTTCAGTTTTAAGAGCCACTGTTTATGATCTACTGGAATTTCAAAATTTTAAAGTTAGCCATAACTTTGATATTTTAATAGCGTTTTCCACTGGCTGCACTAGTGTGCACTGAGTGTATTTTCATCTTGGTTCAGCTTTATGTAATGAAACGAGATAGAGATATCCTGAGAGCACACCGATGCAGCCAGCGGAAAGCGCTATAAGAAACATTGGCTGTGTTCAGCCTGGCAGAAAGCTACGTAGCGCATCGTGACGTCATATATGTGTTCAAGCTGACGCTAAACTTCTGCTAAGGAAGGGCGATAAAGTTTGCGGCCGCCATGTTTTAAATCGCTTTTTAAAAAGCTACATCGCTAGCGCTAATTGTAGCGTTGTTGCTTTAGGTTATGTCTGAGCATATGATTGGCACTGCTGTAGTAAGTATTGAAATAAGTTTTCCTATTAACAAATCTTCTTTGTAATAACATAGTTAGTTATTTGTATTAAAGTACTAATTTTTACAGGTTAAAAGCGACAATAATTTTAGTTTAATTATAAAATCGAAACTAATTGAGAATAACCTGTACAAACTAGAATCATAGGATAAATAACACAGGCTACTGTTTATCTGAAAATTTGGACATGTGAAAGTAACGGAGCAAAACGAAGAACCCGTTCAGCCAGTTGTCATTTAGCAAATGCGCTACAATTTAGCGCTCTTCTACGTAACAATAGCGAAATGTAAGCGCTATCTTTGGCGGAACGCAGCCATTTTTAACACGTTTAATTTTAATTTTTCAAGCGAGCTAACATTTTTGACATTAAACGTCAAAATCACTACGATTTTTTTAAAGATTAGAAAACAAAAGTGCTTAGCTACTGCTGCACTATGTTTTGAAATTTCAATAGATCACAAACAGTAGCTCTTCAAATTGAAAAAATGTTAAGTTATTGTTATACAAAAAAAAATTACCAGAAGTAAAGTTTTATTTCGTTTATTTCTGCATACACAAAAGTTTGTTACCTTATATCCCAAACAGCCTGTATGTGTACCCCGACCTTTTTCTTTTCTTCTTACTTATTTACGAAGCCAATTTTGATTTTTCATAGGTCACACATCACTTTCAGTTCACCTCACCAGTTATGAGACAAGTCCCAAATCACGTCAGAAAGTCGCAACTACTTGAAAGAAATCACTAGATCTGGTGAAAAAATCACCGAGTTGGCAACACTGATTTTGACAAATGATTTTATCTACCTATGTTAATGTCAAAACATCACTATAAATGCTCGAAATGTTGTCCTTCACTTGCAAAACATAACTGCCTCCGTATTATTAAATTTAAACTTTATAATAAAAACGATTCTTGTTCGTTGGAAAGCATTCTGGTCAAAATTTGAAAAATATTATTTTAACGTTTTTTCTCTGACAACTCAGGATATTATAATTGTCAAAAGTGAATTTATTTAAGACATACCTACGTTTGGAGATTCCAAAACAAACTCTGGACTGTTTTCAAGAAACCGCACGGTATTTATGGTTCACATGCATTCGGATACGCAAAATTTTTATTGCGGATCGTTTCTAATTGGTTCATTATGTATATTTCAATCAAAATGAACCAATTAGAAACGATCCGCAATAGAAATTTTGCGTATCCGCAATTGCGTCTTGTTCTTTTTCTTTCTTTCGCTTTGCGCAGCAATGCTGCGTTATCATTGTCTTTTGGCATTAACCATTCCAGACAATTTACAATGTTTATTTGTAGCTGGGTCTAAATCTTAGACAGTACAAACAGCCATGGCCCTGGTGAGATTCGAACTCACGCCGCCGAGCGACACGACTTACAAAGTCGGCTAACATAACTTTAACTGCGCGGTGGAAATAAATTCTGGGGAATTTTGTAAAATAATCACGTTTTCATTTAGTTACTACTGTTTTAGGATGCCCATAAATTTTTGTACCTACTAGTTAATACCACGAGATCATAATTTATAATTAAAGTAGGCGGGATTTTTTTTTATACGGTTGTGCACCATGCCAATCGACTCGCTGTGTAGATTAGAGGTTATGTAGGGTCGCCGGGTGGCTTAGCGGTAGCCTAGCCGACTTTGCAAGTCGTGTCGCTCGGCGGCGCAGGTTACAATCCTGCCATTAGCCATGGGTGTTTGTGCTGTACGGACTCAGACCCAGCTATAACACATAGAAAATTGTCTGGAATGGTAATTCCTTTAAGACAATGAATACAGCATTGCTGCGCAAAGCGAAAAAGAGGTTATGTAAATATTTTGACGATGATAGACTTCTCATGTCCAATCGTTTTAAATTAAAGGAAGTGAAACAGTTTTAGTGACAACCGTAGCAAATGTTAAAAGTGTTCGCCCCCGGCGATTAATTAAGCATTTTGAAGCGTCACTTTGACAATTCAAACTCAAATTAAGCTGTGAACAGTTAGTGTTGCCAATAGTGATGAGCGATATTTCACGAACTGTGATTTTTTCACTGATATCAAAATTTCACAGGTAACGACCGTTCCTCGTTCGCGAAGAAAAGCGTGACGTGATCATAGTTTTCGTATAAAATCCGATGCGCAAGTTCGACCAAATGCAGAATGTAATACATGTGATTAAGGTCGAATTTTGTTCACCGCTATCTGAAAAAGCATGTGCTGTAAAGAACTTCGCGCCTTACTGCCAGCGAAAAAGCACTGTAGTTGAATTTTGCTTAGCACTATTTAATAAAGCATGTGTTGTAAGCGACTTCGTGCTTTACTGTTACTGTCGGGGCCCAAGGTTACTAAAGAGACAAGGTTGCCTGGTAACTTTCAACGTCATCACAACGTCACTCAGTAGGCCCATTTAATGCATTTACACAAATAGATGGCCTACTGGATGACGCGTCACTCCACGAGTTACCAAGTAACCTTCTCTCTTTAGTAACCTTGGTCTAGACTAATTGATGGGATACCCGCGAAATCACGGTATCAGGATATTTTAATCTTTATCGTTTTTTAATGAGAAATAAAATATTTTCTTTTCAAATAAAAGAAATCTGTCGATATAAAGATGAAGATAAACATAAAGAACAATAGAATATGAAGTAAACGCTTGCTATAATTTTTTAAAGAATGTGTTGTTCCTTTCGGGGTACGATCAACGTGCGAGCGCCCGACAGCGGGAATGTCGTGATCACGTCACGCTTTAAAATCACAGGTATGAAAAAGTCACATTCACGGTTCACGATGATATTGTGAAATCACGATATCGTTCATCACTAGTTGCCAATCTAATTCAAAAGAAGAAGAAGTAGCAGGTAGCAGGCAGCGGGCAGCAAGTAACAGGTAGCACTCCAGTGTTGGTAGACAAAGGGTTAAATGGCGTCGAATAGATCATGAAAATTTCATTGTGAACGTGTTGTGAACACGTGCGTCTAGTCGTCGGTGTGTACAAAAATCCTGCGCATGCGCACTGCACTTCATTCGCACTAACCTTGATTCGCACCCTCGCGCGTTCGTTGTCGGACTACGGATCGAATTCACAAACGTTAAAGTTACGAATGATTAGAAATAATTATTGTTATGGTTTTAACAAATGTATCGACGGAGTTAATCATTCGTTAAACTTAATCAACGTTTGTGAATTCGAACCTACGTAATTTAAAAAAATGCTAAGAGTAAATATTATAATATAAATATTTTAGTAATAGTAACATTTCATTTTAGCATGGAAAATTAGAATTTTCATCAAGGGACTTTTTTTATAACTGAAAACTAATTAAGTATATGAAAACAAATACACATTTTAATTTTTAAAAATCTCTATGAAAAAAGACAGTAGTCGATTTTTTTTTCATTTTCATTCACTTTTACATTAACGTTTTTGTACGTAATTTGGCCGCGCGCCGTTAATGTAAAAGAGAATTATACTGAAAAAATTTGATTGCTTTGTCAAGTCTAATGTCTTTATACATTGTAGTATGATATTTAAAATGCTAATCTTTTCTTATCCTTGCGCAGGGGCCTTATGCTAATTTTTCTTTTTAGTATGGGTGTCTGCGTTTTTTTTAATTTCAGAAATTATGCTGAGGTTCACTGCGTTTTTTTTAATTTCAGAAATTATGCTGAGGTTCACTGCACTTTACAGTTTAGTATACAGGGATATTCACATAAACCGTTCGTTAAAAGTTTTCAAGGTTGCAGTTCACGTAGATATTTGAAATTTAAGGAGCAAGGGTTTTCCGTGGAGATCTCTTTAAATAAAATAAAATTGCCTTTGTATCACTTCCGGTTGTACCGGAAGTCGCTATCAACTCGCTTATTTTAAATGGAATGCTATATTTTTTATCACGTTTTTGAATTCTACATGTAAAAATATGTTAAATTGCAATACATTTCCCTATCTCTAAAATGCATCATTTTTGAGATATTTTGAATTTTCTTAGAAATTTGGATTCTGCAATCTGATTTTCAAAAAATTATAACACAGCTGTTATTGAAGCAATTTTATTTGTAATAGCTAATATTCTATTTGAAGCTTTAAGGTTCTTAAAAATTCCATCAGCATAATCTATTAAGCTACAGGGTGTCTAAAACGCACCGCTCCACTCGAAGATATTCAAACACAGAAAAATACTTTTTTTCAAATGGAATGACCAATATTTTAATGCACCATTGTATGTGGAATCAAATGCTGCGTCGAACTGTACTAGCATTCCCTATACCTAACTTTAACAGTTTTTCAGTTATAAGATATTTCTGGTTTAATACATAAAAATTGACATTTATTAGGTTAAATATTTCTAATTTTGTTGATATAGTTATGAAAACAACAAACAATTGCATTTAACGTTTCCTGTTACTACAAATTTTAAGCAAAAGCAAAAAAAAATTGAGAATCAAAATCAAAATTACTCCAACGCTGATATTTTAAATCTATTTTTTAAATTCATGAAGAATGATCTAAAATTGTTCAGAGCAGAGAATGTGTGTTCAATCAAATGTACTCCTCTTGTCTCCTATGAATAAAACACAGTTTGGAAAGTTTGAACCTAACTTTATACAATTTGGAAAAATAAAATGTACGAAGATTAGTAACAAATAACGAAGATAATTAGACAATGGTTTTAAAATACTTTCACGCTAATCCAGAGAATTGCAAACTAGCAGCTATTTTATTCTTCAATCTAAAGTAATGAAATTCATACTTTTTCGTTTTATAAGATCACAAGCGTCCTAAGAGAAGGATGATTAAAGAACTATTAAAATTTGTGAATTTCCACTTGCCAAATTCTATTTTCTTTGGTTGACTACAAAATTTGTAGTAACAGTAATCGTTGTTATAATTTCCATGCTATCTTAATAAAATTAAAAATATTTGACCTATTAAAATTGTAATTTTCTATGAATTAAATCGAAAATGTTTCATAACTCAAAAACTGTTAAAGTTAAGTATAGGGAATGCTAGTACAGTTCGACGCAGCATTTGATTCCACATACAATGGTGCATTAAAATATCGGTCATTCCATTTGAAAAAAAGTATTTTTCTGTGTTTGAATATCTTCGAGTGGAGCGGTGCGTTTTAGACATCCTGTAGCTTAATAGATTATGCTGATGGAATTTTTAAGAACCTTAAAGCTTCAACTACAATATTAGTTATTACAAATAAAATTGCTTCAATAACAGCTGTGTTATAATTTTTTGAAAATCAGATTGCAGAATCCAAATTTCTAAGAAAATTCAAAATATCTCAAAAATGATGCATTTTAAAGATAGGGAAATGTATTGCAATTTAACATATTTTTACATGTAGAATTCAAAAACGTGATAAAAAACATAGCATTCCATTTAAAATAAGCGAGTTGATAGCGACTTCCGGTACAACCGGAAGTGATACAAAGGCAATTTTATTTTATTTAGAGAGATCTCCACGGAAAACCCTTGCTCCTTAAATTTCAAATATCTACGTGAACTGCAACCTTGAAAACTTTTAACGAACGGTTTATGTGAATATCCCTGTATATGCATAAAGCTTTTCTTGTTATGTAGAACTTGCTACAAAGAGATTTTTAAAAATTAAAATTTAATTTATACTTGTTCGTGTAAAATTTCAAGGTTACGTATCTCAAAAATTATGTGTATTCACACTATTTCAAGATCGTAATCGTGACCTAATGATTTATGCATCTACAGGATATTTAAAGGAAACCTACATAAACATTAACCATATTGAAATTTTTACTTACCGAATTCAAGTAGTTTAAAACGTCAACACAAAATTATGACTGTGATTATACATATATTAGTAGATACCAGAGATTTTTTTTATAGTCTGAAATGTCATTTTATCACCTCCTACACCGTTTAATAGTAGATTATACCACGAGTCAATAATGATAGCTATTATTCCCGAGGAAAAGTATTTACGAACCGAGCGCGCAGCGCGAGGGAGTAACACTCCGAGGGAATAATAGCCATTATTGCGAGTAGTATACTCTACTTTATCTACGACTAAATTATTAAATTCACAAACACTACGCGTTTAACAATGACAGTTTTGAGTTTGTGTATTTTGTTGCCATGGTATTATTTGATTAGAAACATTTTGTAATTGGTGAGCAAGAGGGAATAATGACTATTAATCCCTCGAGAATATTGCATGGCATTATTGTTCACAAACCACACATATAATACTTCCATTATATTTTAGTCGTAGATAATAGTATATTATTATACAAGTTTCACAAGAAGGTTTATTGTAACACGAGTGGGGTAACACGAGTGGCCCCAACGGAACGAGTGTTACAATGCCTCTTGTGAAACGTGTATAATATACTATTTTTTCTACTTTGCGTCATTTATTCAACAAAAATATGAAAAATATTGAATCTTCTTAGTATATGGGGAATTTTAGTTGTAATGCGTGGCAACACTGAAAACCTTTCGTTTTAATCAAAAGTCACATTAACAAGTTATTAATTTTTCTTATCCAGCTTCATTGTGAGTATATTGTTAAGTAACAAATAAATACTGAGTTATTTTGTAAAATCTATTAAATATTTTCAATTAAAAATGACAAAAATTTCCCCAAAAACAGTGTCACAATGAGCTTCATTGTGAAACTGTTTTTGGTGTCACAATGAATCCATTGTGAACGCAAAGTAGAAAAATGTTTTTAAATTCAAATAACAATCCAATACGATACACCCGCTGACCCGGTTAAAAATTAAACGGCCACTTTAAGGTAGCAGTCACACCGAACAATTGCAAGCAAGCGAGCGCAAGCGATTAAATTTCAAACGAATGCATTTCTATGTCGCTGGTCCCACTGCCGGCAGCAAGCACCATCGAATGCAGTCGTATCATGTCCAGCAGTTCAATTTTCGAACATGTTTTAATTTTTAGTCGACGCTCGCTGCAACCAATCGCGTGCGCATGCGCACAGTAATATTGTTCGGTGCCAGCTGATATGCACGTGCGTTTCTTTTTAAATTTGCGGCAAAATATCTCGGACCCACATTTGTCTGTGCTTATATTTTCGTTTTTTGTACAAATACATTGCAAACAATTCACCATCACTGGTGCTTTCGCTATCCAAAAACATTAAATTTAACGACAGATGTAGTTCTTGTAACTGTTCCTTTCAATTTTGCAAGATAATAGACGGTTTTTCAAAAAGTTTTCTTTCAGGGTTTGTTTTTGGGTTATTGGAAATTCAAAAATATGTAAGTGTATAATTTAATTATTATCCTTTCAAAAAGTAATTTTTTAGTACATATCTCTGATGAGGCCCAATCAGGCTGAAATAATTCACGTGATTTATAAGATATTCTATTTCTCTAATACTGCCAATTAAACAAATCAATTTAATTAAATTTAACTTTACAGACATTAAATTATACTTTTATTATAAAATTTGTTTAGTTAAACAAAAGGATCTGTGCAGCAATCTTCTTAACTCATGAAAACATAACCCTTACAATTTTAACTTTAGTTGCTAGTACTTGTTGGCACTTGATACGTGTGACAGTGCTTTAAACTTTTAGTTGTTTGTGCTCGATTGTCTACAATTGTACACGAACGCAATTGCCGCAGTGTGACTACTACCTAAATCAAACGAGAAACTTGTGTAGTGCGCATGCGCAGAATTTTTGTACACACCGACGACTAGACGCACGTGTTGTGAACCATCATTGTCATCATGACACTCATGACAGAATTTGACGGTTGGGCTGCAATTTCTAACCTTGCCTTGGAGGTCTCGAGACTCGAACTCAACAGTACGATAGGACAACACAAGAATGTAGTCTATTGTAATAAACGAAAAAGACAGTAAAAATTAGATCTATTGCAACAATGAAAACAGACAATAAGAAAATAAGATTTACAATAAATAATCAAAATTGTGGTGCGTTCATAAAGAAAAAGAAAATTGTATTTTTATTTCTAGAATATATTAAAAACAGAAACAGTAGTACATAATACACAACATATTGATCATAAAAATTAATAAACATAAATGTAAAAAGCAAACAAAATCTGAAAAATGCCTGCTATTTAATAAAGCTTGCTGCAATTTGATCCCTTTTTATTTGTGCAGTTTGTAATTGTTGTCTATCATACCCATCATAATATTCTTCATTAGGGGGATGTATTTCAATTACCTCATTCCATCGTTCATTATTGAAATATGTAAAGTTGTGTAAAATACAAGCACAGGCAACAATCTCAACAGCTTTTGCTACAGAGTATGTATTGACAAATTGCAACCTTCTCCAATGACTCTTTACAATGCCAAATGTGTGTTCAATGCATACCCGCTTACTACTTAACTTTCTGTTATGTATCCGTTCTTGAATTGGCATATTTTGCTTTTTACGATATGGTTTCATCAACCAGGGTTTTAAAGGAAAAGCTTCATCCCCCAAGAGGTGATATTCTTTCTGAGGGAAATATTGATGTTTGTTTCCTTGTTCTATGGCTAGATAACTCAGAATTTGAAAATACCTGTAAAATAAATTAAATATTACTATTCCTAATAAATATTAAAGTTTTATATACTCTAGCATCATGAGCTGCCCCTGGAAAGCCAACGAATATGTAAGTAAATATATTTTCAGCAGTGCATATCCCCATCAAGTTAATTGAATGTTGCATATAACGATATATGTAACTATCATGTTGTAAATCTGGAACTTTGATATTAATATGACATCCGTCAATGGCCCCAACAACTCCTGCAAAATAAACATAAGTTACTTTATACTTTGTTACTCAATTACATACCAGGGTAACCATTGAAACCTTCCAGAATATAATTATATTCTTCTTCAGTCTGTGGCCAGAAAATATTACTTGTGCTTTACTGATAGAAGGATAAATAGCATGTTGTTAGATATATTCATTACAGTAGAATCTGATACACTAAATCTAATACTAATACTCCTCAAGCAATCTTCATGGGCCATGTAGTATAAAAATATTAAAGCAGATTTGTAAGTGTCGATTGGCATATTTCCTCCAGTATACTTTGGTTGCATGAAATCAAATCTGTCATTTTCTATCAATACTCTTACAAGCAAATGAACAGTTCCACGTGTTCTAAAAAATCTATAAAAATGTAGATCATTAGAATCATCAAGCCACATATGATGTATATGATCTTGTCTCAAACGAAGTACAGCAACTTGGCCACAGCTACTTTCATTTAAAAACATCGTCACTATATTTTCTACATTGTCTTCTATAAATAATTCCCAAATTGTTGGGATCCATTTTTCTAATTCCATAATAAACAAGTATCGCTGTCAATTAATTCTCCTGTCAGCTGTTAAATGCACTACTGGGTGCATTCGCCATAGCGATCGGAGTACAAAAAGCGTGTGCTATTTACTCTTTTCTGTTTCTTTATTCGTTCGGACCACACTCGCTTATGTTTCAAATTTATTCAGAGCACTACACGGAGCGTACTTTATGTGCTTCTACTTCAATGTGCGAGCAGAGAGAGTAAGGCGGTAAAATAAATGTTTTGATTTAAATAAAGCAAAAAATATCGAAGTTGGTATAATATTTTATTATGTAATATGTGATTTTATAAGTGAAAATGTTTTAAATTGTTTTTGCGTCGTGTCAGGTAAATTGTGATACCTTTGTAAGCAATATTTTTGATTTCTTTTTTCCTTCTTCATCGTTCCTATCTCACATATGCCATATTTCTAGCGCAATAAATCCAGGAACAACTTTTGCGCTCATTTCATCGTACATTTGCAATATTAAAAGATAGAAAAACCGTTAAAACATGACAAATGCTCCAATTCATTCCAATAACCCTAAACACTCTCATTGATTTAGTCACGTGACTAGAGTTACTCTGCTCCAATCTGAGATTCTTATGCCGAATACACCCACTGCATCTGTTACCTAGAGCATTTTTGCCATTTGTATAACTATTATTCTTTTCTAATGGTGGGGGTTAATTTATTTGGTTATCACTTTCAATAGGTGTGTTTGTTATCCTGCACTAGTGCAAACCAGTGTACACTTTTTTCTTAATACCTGTTTGGTAATATTCATTGCAGTTACACTACCTTGTTTGTTATGTTAGTGTAGTGTATTTCGTGTTACACAAACTACACCAGCACGGGAGAAAGAGTAACGAGTGCAGATAGGGTAGACATGCGCAATAGATTATTAAACGTCATTTGTGTGATCGATTGCACGAGGATATGTTTTGTTATCTCACAAGGAAATGCAAAATGAATTATTCAAAACGTAAAATACTCGTTTACAAATGTTTTTTTTTCGCCAGATGCGTTTACAACTAAAATAGACTGCCATGTATGCATTTTAATTCTATTTTGAAATAACATGTAAGATTTTAGGTTATAGTTGATGTTTACAAAGTTCAACGATTATAACACGTGGAAAAATAAACCGCACTAACTACACTCAAGCAGTTTGGTAGCACCAACTTCACCACTGTACACTTCCTACACTCACGTTACTGCACTTGTTACACGAATGCTATCTCGTGTAATATTACCAAACAGACCTAATTACTGTGTTAATGGCGAAAATTCACCTATTAACTTCCTTCATTGATGATTCAATTTAGATATACTTTAGCAAACTTTTTTTTAATAAAATGTTTAAGCTGAAGTGAAAGAAAGAAATTTTAAATTTATCAAAAGATAGTTTCTTTTTCATCAATACAGTAATTATAATTATTAAATTATTTTTAATGTGAAGAATAACGTAATTTAGCACGAGCCAGTTTTAGAATAAAGAAAAAGTGTGGTATGAATATTATCGGTTCCTGTTTTATCGATATTTGTTAAACAAGGTTTGTAATATGTAATTTTTAAATAATTGGTTTCCTCTTTATGGTCGCAACTTCTTTGCTCCTTTTATTATAAAATACCCTGGAGAAAGAGTAAAACCTTCCCATTTGGCTTCCACTGCTTCCAGTTTAAAAACAAGCTTACATAAAATATAAATATATATAAATTTACAATATTGGCAACACTGATTTAATATGACATACCGAGTGACTTTTAATGATTGAAGCAAATTAGTATGTTGGGAATATTGACCAACAGAATATTACTTTCTTCTCCGATGAAGCCTGGTTTCATCTCTCTGGGTTTATCAATTCGCAAAATTTCAGGACTTGGTCAGCAGATAATCCCCATAATGTAATTGAAGTACCCTTACATCCACTTAAAATCGGTGTTTGGGTGGCAATGTCTCGAAGAAGAATTATTGGACCAATATTCTTCCGGGAAACAATTAACGCCCACAGATATCAAAGACTTCTATTGGAACCATTTATAAACCAGTTAGACGACATTGAATTAGCAAACGGCTACTTTCAACAGGATTCCGCCACCGCCCACACAGCACGAGCCACAATAAATTATTTAGAGGAGTTTTTCCCAGGTCGTTTAATCAGTGCTGGTTTGTGGCCTAGTAGATCACCCGATTTGACAACCCTGGACTTCTTCTTATTTCCATATTTAAAAAATGTGGTGTTCCGTAATCACATTAACAATTTGGAAGAATTACAGCACACAATTGAACAGGCAATTGCAAATATCACACCTGAAACGTTAATTAATGTATTCAATAATCTATCTCGAAGGGTTCAGTGCTGCTTACATGTAGAAGGCCAACATTTTGAGCAATTGCTCTAATATTCAATTAAATCCGAACTTCTTACTTCCTTATTTCAATAATTTGGTGTTCAGAATACATATTAAACAATTTGGAAGAATTGCAACAGGCAGTTGCAAATATCGGACAACCTAAAACGTTAGTAATGTCTTCAATAACATATCTCAAAGGATTCGGTACTGCTTACGCAAAGGGGCCTTGAACGTTTGCTCTAATATTCAATTTAATTTGAACTTCTTATTTCCTTATTTCAATCATGTGGTGTTCAGAATACGTATTAAACAATTTGGATGAATTCTGCAGCAGGCAATTGAAGAGGTAATTGCAAATATCGGACAACCTAAAACGTTAGTAATGTCTTCAATAACATATCTCAAAGGATTCGGTGCTGTTTACGCAAAGGGCCTAATGTTTCCAGGTTTTCAATAATAATAATCTAATGAAACAGTTTTCATCATCAGTAGGCGTTTACGAAAACTGCCCTACAGTGCAGCGGTCGGAGCACATTAATCACGTGATAGGGTACTCTAATTTGATGAAGTTTTCGTAAGACATTTCTATTTGGTGATCTGTGACAGTTGGTACATGTATCATAACCATAACCTATGTAGTTCTAATTCGAAACCTAATATGAGTAATAAATTCTTTTTAAAATCTATTATTACAAATTATTAGTGATGAACTTGAAGAGGATGACGATGGAGAAATAATTAAGTTATTAAATGCATTAAATTGATGTGTTCATGTATATTGTCGATATTTCTTGATGTTGTTGTGCAGAAAAAGCACTTATATAGTATCTCTGATAGTATGGAATCTTCTTCATTCATAGTTTAAAAATCTCAGAAATTCAAATACACTACTATAAAACAATTAACCACTACCACAGGTAATAACCTTCAAAGCCTTCAAAGTCATAGAAATTTAAAAATTTGAAGTGGGGGTAAATTACTCTACGTGCTCGATCAAATTGTATCGAGCACTGCTTGGAGTACACGGAGCATGTTTTCGTAAAGCATTACGAACGCTCTGAACTACTTTTGGTAAGCGTAAATGAAAAAGAGTACGCCCCGAGCGACTTTTCGTAAACGCCTAATGTAAACATCAACTCTAACCTATAACTACGCATTCCCGCAAAATTAACGAACTTTCAAGTAATGCCAATTTCTGTGTTCCCAACATACTAATTTGCTTCAACCATTAAAAGTCACTCGGTAGAAAAAGACATTTATGACAACAAATAGGTTATGTATTTGTTAAGGTTGTTATTTGAAAGTCTAAAGAACGTTTCAATCACATCAAAAATGGCAAAGAGTAAATTTGAATACGTAAAGAATTTCGAAACTGACGACAGAGTGTTGCCAAATTGCTGGTTAGTCGTCCGAGTTGACGGCAGAAATTTCCATAAGTTTTCCGAAAAACACAGCTTTCAGAAGCCTAACGATATACGAGCACTATCTTTAATGAACAGGGCAGCCGTAAGAGTGATGGAAGAATTTAAGGATATCTTAATATCGTACGGACAAAGCGATGAATACTCATTCGTCTTGAGGAAAGACACGGAGCTCTACAACAGGAGGAGCTCAAAAATTGTCACTTACATAAACAGTTTATTTTCTTCGTCGTATACTTTCTATTGGAAGGAGTTTTTTGGAGATTTCAAATTAAGATATCCACCTGTTTTCGATTCTAGGTTAGTTTTATATCCCACAAATGAAAATCTCAGGGATTATTTAAGCTGGAGACAAGCCGATTGTCACATCAATAATCTTTACAACACGACGTTTTGGACTTTAATTCAAAAAGGTGGCTTAAGTAATTCAGAGGTAGGCATTTTTGATTCATCCTTCTAAAGCACTCTCAGAGTATCTCCAGCTCCTATTTTTCAGTCTGAAATTGGGAACAATTATTGAAAATGCACCTGGTAATACTAGGTTAAAACTTAAAACGAGAGGAGAATATTCTGAAAGTAATTAGATTTGTTTCGGTGTGATTATTTATATTTTTAGGCCGAAAAGCGTCTCAGTGGCACTCTCTCCTCAGACAAAAACGAGATATTATTCAGCGAATTCGGGATAAATTACAACAACGAGCCGGTAATGTACAGGAAAGGTACGACTTTGCTTAGGAAAAAAATTAAAGACCTGAAAAGTACGAGAAAGAAACTCGTGGTTTTTCCTTTCCACGAGGACATGATTCAGGATAGATTTTGGGAGCTAAACGCGGAAGTCTTGGCCGTGAAATCTCCCGGGTACTACGAATGGCCCGAACACACCGTCATTCCGGCAATTGTGTTACAACAGCTGCATGTTAGCCAAGAAAATGAGAGATTGATGGCATTAGATCAGTCTTTGGCAAAGATTCTTACACCCACGCACAGTTGACAGAAAGTTTTTATTTTTAATGCTTTAATGTATTTTATATCTAGTATTAAATAAAAATGTTTTATACAAAAGAATGCTTATTTACTTGCTAGAATATCCACACCCTTGCATTACAAAAATTGGAACAAACAAGACTGAGTGTAATTTAAAATATTCTTGTGTATTGCAGAGCTTTCGCGTAAGATTATTTAAAAATAATTTTGCAATTTGTGTATCTATCCATCCCATGTATGGGGATTAACTAGTAGATTTGGCATCATCGTTGAGAATGTTCGACATGATTAGATGGCGGGAAAGTGCTGCCATTCATCTGCAGTGTTCAAAAATGGAACTAATAGAAAATGGCGTTGGGTGAATAATAGCACATGTCATATTTCTCCCGGTAAGTGAAGAACTTTCTTATTTCTTACAGTGTAAAACACTTAAAACGTGTAGGCAAATATAATTTTGGGAAGCGTCCTTAGCAATCGGCCTATTTTAGCACAAGCGGCTTTAAGTATTGTGCAGAGTGACGTAAACAATTACATTGGAGTGTCAAATGAGTATTTTTACAATAAATTAACTCAGCAAATAAGCAACTAATTCACGAAGTCAATCAAATTATTTCGTTATGTTTTGTGAGTGCGTCGCATATTCAATGATTCCGTTTCCATTGCAGGTTGTTTCTTGAGTATCGGGTGCGAGGATAGGCATTGAAGATTTGTGTTGTAATAGAAACGGTAAGTTCCTTGCTACTTCTTTTGCAATCTATAAAAACTGATGCACGCATTAGTTACGTTCCTGTAAGCCAATTATTCTAAATTTTTATACACATGTCTGTGTAATTTTAACTCTTGGCCGCCTTCCAAGATCTTACGCTTAAATGTCCAACTTCAGTTATACAAATCTCAGATCGAGCGTCCACGCACATTGTCACCTACATTGAACTTATGTTTGGAAATAATCCAAATATAAGATGTTTCCCGAAGCTTATGTATTAGGTTAGATGTCTATTCTCACTCATACATTCATCGTGAATGATTGGTCCGAACTATTTTTAGACGTTCAGACACATTGCTGCTAAGTATTTATTTTCATTTGCTTCCAATGATCTATTTTACACTGCATTTATGCACACCTGAATTATTGTATAAACAAGAAGTGCCGTGTTTCCCATATTGATATTACGGTTATTTATAAAATTAACAAATTCTCGCTGATTTCGATTATTTTAAAGTGATAAGTGTTGCTTATTTTTGGATTGTACCAATAGACTGCAGCTGGAAATATCACAGTTTACATTGCAAGGTGAGAATGCAAAACGTTTTGTCTAAACTGAGCGGAAACATGAGGCAAGTTCAGATAAAAATCTTGTAATTTAAAATAAGTATCATATTTCAGTGATCTTTTAAATCTTTTTAATTATTTACAGTCCTTGACACAGAAAGAGACATTTCAAAGAAATTAGAACAAGTTTATTTTCTGCATATTTCTGTAGGTCAAGTAAACAAAGCCCTGGTATTAACCTGAATTGCACCGCGAGGTATTTCCATTTAAAAATTAATTTTCTCCTAGTTGTAAGTCCCAGTGAAGTAATTACTAAAGCAATATCTATGTTATGTCATGTCAAATACTTGAAATTTTATAATCTTGACTGTTAGGTATACATATACAGGGTTACAACTAATTAAAGGCTCACCATGGGGATCTCATAAACTATAGGAGACACAAAGACGGTTAAATTACAAAAAAGTTGCGCTATTTTGGGGTCTATAAAAATGTGCAAATAAATCTCTGCTTTCTTTATTCGTTTCTGAAATATCTGAAAAAAACTGGAATTTCTCAATTTCGAAAATCTTGAATATTTTGTTTATTTATTAAGATATCGTCACAAATATCGGCAATTTTATATTAAATTCGATGGACAATATAATACATTCAGAAAAAATAAGTTGGGGTTCACAGTTTTGCAGATATGACTGTCAACTGTTTTTTTTTCTTATGGGCGCTGTCTTAGATATTCGTACCATGTGACAAAAATAAAATCTGAGTACGATGATTTGACATACTTATGCTTTTGTTTTAAAAGAAATTACCACGCGATCATTTAAATTTATAATTAAAAGCTGCATTCGATTCACCGATTTGGATCGATTTAGATCGATTCAGAAAAGAATTTATGCGTTCGATTCGTGCAGGATTCACCATAAGCCAAACGTAAAGAAACTGATCCAGATCACTTCTGAGTGATCTACTGACAAAAAACGAATTGATTTCGGCTGCGAATCGAATGCAGCTAAAGTATGCGGTTGTGCACCTTGCCAATCAACTCGCTGTGTAGATTAGAGGTTATGTAAATATTTTGACGTTTATAAGTTTCTCATCGGGTTCAATCGTTTTAATTTAAAGGAAGTGAAACAGTTTTAGTGACAACCGTAGCAAATGTTGAAAGAGTTGGCCCCCGGCAATTAATTAAACATTTTGAAGCGTCACTTTGACAATTCAAACTCAAATTAAGCTGTCAACAGCTAGTGTTGCCAATCTAATTCAGAATTCATAGCCTACTCTAATTATGAATTTGAACAGGGAAATATTTTCAGAAAATGACATTTTTTATGTAAAAACGTAAATACCTTCTATAATTTAATAAGATTTATTAATTTAATAATAATTTTATTTCTTGATGTTTGTAAGCATCTGTCAACTAGATTAAAAAATTTTTGCTTGAAAGAAAAGCATAAGTGTATCATATTATCGTATTCAGAATTTATTTTTGTATCACATGGTATGAACATCTAAAATAGCGCCCATAACAAAAACAAGCAGCTGACAGTCCTATCTGCGAAACTGTCCATTCTAACCTATTTCTTCTGACTATTAGATTGCCCATCGAATTTAATATAAAATTACCAAATTTTGTGATTTTATCTTAATAAATAAATAAAATATTCAAGTTTTTCGAAATTGAGAATTTTCAGTTTTTTTTTCAGAAATGAATAAAATTAGAATTCCCCATTTGATTTAACATAGGTTGCCTACCTTCAGGGGCAAGGAGTATCGACAGTCGACGTGTGTAGAAGTTGCCTATACTATGTGTAGGAACGGCGTGTGTGGAAATTGCCTATATGAAAGGCGTAGGAACGGCGTAATTGTTTTATATATGTACGTAGTAGTTTCTGATTGATCATGGCATATCATGGAATTAATCAGAGAAATTTGCGTGATGTTAGTAACCCCTTTGAAATGCCAGATCGTACATTCTTGAAACTATTTCGTTTAAGTAAACAGGGTTGCTTTGACCTCATAAATACTTTGGCGGAACATGAGAGGACTACCAGGATACCGGCACATTTACGGGTGTTAGCTGCTTTACATTTTTTCGGACATGGGAGCTACCAGCTTAATGTTGGCACCGGATACACATTTGCTCTTAATCAACCCTCTGTCAGTCGGTGCATTTCAGAAATATCAAATATTATGGTTGAACACCTTCTAAATAGATGAATACATTTTCCCAATAATGAAGAAAGCAGAAAAGCAGTGGAAAGGGGGTTCCAAGAACTTGACCACAGATTCCCTAATTTATTAGGTATCATTGATTGTACCCATAAAAAAATAATTGGTCCCCTTACGAATCATCCTGTATACCCTGCAGCACCATATTACTGCAGAAAAGGTTACTATTTAAATACACAAATTTTATGTGATTCAAAACATAAAATATTAAACATGAATGCCAAATTTCCCGGATCAGTTCATGATTCAGCAATATGGATGTCTTCAAATGTCAGAACCATCTTATATAGGCAGTTCGTGAATGGAAACAATGGTTATCTAATAGGAGATGGTGGTTAGCCTTTACAACCCTGGCTGCTTATATCTTTTACTGATTTTGTGCAAGACTCATCAGAAGCAAGATTTAATACGGCTCTTTCACAACAAAGGATAAAGATAGAACATGTGAATGGTATTTTAAAGCCTAAATTTAGATGTACACTAAGCAATAGAACCTTAATTACATTATAATCCAATTCAAGCGGCGAAAATTATCTACAGTTGTGGAATTTTATAAAATATGGCAATACATTATAACGTAGATATACCAGATGGCGAAGAACATTTTCAGGAAAATGAAGTTGATGTAATTCCAGCCCAAATAAATAATGACTGGTTCAATCAAGGAAATATAATTCGGCAACAGATTACCAACAATTTTTTTCAGTGAAGATGCTATTGAAGATTTATTATTCCTAAGTGCAATTATTTAATAGAAAAGTGAAATCATATTGTCTTTCTTTTTGTTTGAGTCAAGGAAACATTGAAGCAAACATTTTTTAGTTACTTATTATTTAAAATGTAATTATTAATTTTGTGTTGCTTAATCTTTAGGTAGATAATTTAAACAAATTTGAAGAAATAGACTTCATTGACAATTTAATTTTAATAGTAGAAAACTTAATTTATATCAAAGTCATTGCATGTTGAATAATAACATTAAAAAGAAACAATAAAAGAGAAACCATCGTAATGCTGTATTGTTAGATAATAATAAAAAAGAATAATCGTAGTGCTGTTTTTCAATTTAAATAAACAGCACTACGATTATTCTTTTTTCCAACTCGGGCAGTAGAGATACCGAGTGCCAATAAAGCTTCTGCAATTTTATTATTAGAAGAAGCAACATTATGTAGGCATTTTTCACGTGTATTCACCACTTGTTGCATTGGATGTATTTTGACATTTCTCCTTTTTTGAATAATCTACTTTTTCGCTCTTGGCCTTGCCATTGTTAGTACCTTTGGCTCTGCTTATGGACTTGGATTTACTTGTACCTCCCCATCTAGTACTGGATTATCATTTGTTAATACCTCTGCATCTGATCTTATATAGGTAGTATGATGGAATATAATTATTGATGTTATCAGGAATTCCAAGTTTTCATAAAATAACTAAATATTCATGAAATTATAAATCATAATAATAAGTAAAACTAATAAAATTTTAAGTAAAACAATCGTATTTATTTTTATTTTATTTTTTTAAATAGGAGATGGTGTGCCTCTCTGATGAAGGCACTGTGCAGGCCAACGTGACAGATACCATCGATTTATCTGCCAAGAGGCAATGCCAGGTTCAGCTATCGCCTACAAAGTCAGTGGAAAGCATATTCATCGAAGTTGGAACCAATTTTAACTATGATTCCGAATCTTTTGAATTGATTTTACAAAAGAGAGATGGAAATACCGTAAGTGGACATTTTATAAGAAACAATTGCGAGAAAAGAATAATTTTTAAGTTGCAATTATCGTAAATTAAAAAGAGTCTAGAGAGTGCAATTTTTGATTTCAAAAAAATTACAGCATGTAATTGACCGTTTGGTTGTAATTGTGGTCAACTAAAATTGAATTGCATGACTGGTTATTTTTTGTGGTAACCTTGCAAATTAGGGACTTACGAATGCGCATCTACAATTAAGTGTTATAAACAATGTTAAATACTTTATCTTTAGTACTACTTTATACTTAGCATAATTTGTAAAATAACAGAAAAAAGGATTTCCTTTTTTTTATTATAAATTTATTTTTCGTTTGGATACCTATGTACATTTAAATATAAATATTTGATTTTGGCTTACATAAGAATTTTATCTCATGTCAATAACTTGAGATTATGTACCTATGTATAATGTAGGCTTTAATTTAATGTTTTCAATTTATCTTAAATTTATTATGATTCATTAAAACCTATGACTTTCCTCTGGTTTATAGATAGTGCTTAATCAATTTAAAGACAAGACGTTGGGGGAGATCGGCGCCTTTGAAGTAAACGGGCGAATTACGATAACACTATGCCCCCTGAAGAAGAAGAATATAACTCTAGTGGTTAGCGATGCAGCCGCAGATGATGACTTGCTTCTTGGGGCTTCGGCCAGTCCTACAATGGGGGAAGTCCGCACAAGCTCCAACGATTCTAACCCAGCAGTCCTGATGGACTTTTACTGTCCAGGAATTCAGGTCCCCAAAATGGACGTCAGTCCTGTCATCGAGCCCTGCAACTATGTACCAGTAATTGAACCGTGCAATTACGTCGGACTTGTCAATCAGGCTATGACATGTTACCTTAACAGTTTACTGCAGGCTCTGTTCATGACACCCGAATTTAAAAACGCCCTCTACAATTGGGAATTCGATGGGCAATCACAAGAGAAATCAATACCATTTCAACTACAAAAATTATTCCTGAATTTACAGGTATATGTATATGCACATTAAAATGTTTGTAAATACGAAAGCCTGTTTTGTTTTAGACGTCAACGAAATCCGCTGTTGAAACAACTGATTTAACTCACAGCTTCGGATGGGACATGCAAGCGGCTTGGGAGCAGCATGACATTCAGGAGTTATGCAGAGTTATGTTCGATGCCTTAGAGCAAACCTTCAAGAACACAAGACAGGCGAACTTGATAAACGATTTGTACGAAGGCAAAATGTTAGATTACGTCAAATGTTTGGAGTGTAGCACAGAAAAGTCTAGGGAAGACACGTTCTTGGATATTCCGTTGCCCGTGAGGCCGTTTGGAAGCAATGTTGCATACAATAGCGTTGAAGAAGCTTTGAGAGCTTTTGTTTTACCTGAAACCCTTGACGGTAATAATCAGTACTTCTGTGAAAAATGCAACAAAAAATGCGATGCCCACAAAGGACTCAAATTCATCAAGTTTCCTTACTTGCTCACGTTGCACTTGAAGAGGTTTGATTTTGATTATTCAACGATGCACAGGATCAAGTTGAATGACAAAGTTGTATTCCCTGAGATACTTAATTTGAATTCTTTTGTTTCTGACGTCGTTGCTTTGTCGGATGATGCGATTGAAGAACGCGAAACCATCGTGAAGTGTGATGATTGCAGCACCACGGATTCAGGTTCCGCTTTGGATGATGAAAGCTGTCAGGGCACGGATTTATCTTCGAATGTCAACGGGCAGTACGATAATTGCCAGGATGATGACGAGGGTATCGATGTTAGTTCTGGAAATCATCATCATGAAAATGAGAAGAACAGAATGCAAGAACCAAAAGGACCATACATATACGAATTATTTAGTATAATGATTCATTCTGGAAGTGCCTCTGGTGGACATTATTACGCATACATTAAGGATTTTCAAAAGGGACAATGGTTTTGTTTTAATGATCAAAGTGTTAGCAGGGTGAGTTGATTTATTTGCTAAATTAAGAATTAGTTAAATTCAAATTTGTTAAAACTATAATTCAACACAACCATTGTGCTAAAAATATTATTAACTTTCAGATAACTGAAGAT
Organism: Dorcus parallelipipedus; assembly: GCA_958336345.1. NCBI lineage: Eukaryota > Metazoa > Arthropoda > Insecta > Coleoptera > Lucanidae > Dorcus > Dorcus parallelipipedus. Next base: position 28,435,140 of record OY284480.1, on the reverse strand, counting down.
GACATACGTAAAACTTATGGTGGTGGTCCACAAAGAGGATATTATTCCGGGGCTTATACATCGAGTACAAATGCGTACATGTTAATGTACCGTCAGATTGATAAAGAGCGTAATTGCAATGCAATGACCGTAGAAAATTTCCCACCGCATCTTAAGAAATTATTGAAGCAAATGAGAGAAAAAGAAGAAAGCGACCGTTTGGCAAAAGAAAAAGAGAACGACATGTTCAAACTGAAGGTCTACTGTTACCACCCGACTACAAACCAATTACTGGAAACCAAGTTGTTTGTGTTTATTGATACAACTCTTGCGGAAGCTGCGAGTGAGGCGAATGAAAAATTGAAGTTGAGAGAGACTGTCAGCTTAGAAGATTGTAGATTGGTTATTTACAACAAGTTGCAGGACTGCATCGATTGCAGCTTTGATAGGGATGACCAGAAATTCTGTGATATTGCTTCGAAGATAATCGTACAGCAGAATGATTGGTTTCTCGAGATACGAGAGCCCGGAGCTGAGTTTCAAGTGTACAGGCCTGGCGGTCTTAAGGTGAAAGTGTACATAGTTAACTTAGAGACGGAAGAGGTCAGAGGTCCTTCTAGCGTTAGGATAAACGCAAACGAAATAGTTCGTGACGTTAAAAACAGATTGGCGAGCATGTTTGATCTGGAGAACTTCTTCCCAATGAAACTGGTGCTTGAATCGTATAGAAACGAACCTCGTTATTTGGAAGAGGAAGATGTGCCAATGAAACTTGATCCTAATTGTAATGGTTATAAATTGTATGTCGCCAATGCTTTAGACGAAGATCCTGATAAGCCGTTTCTCTTCTCAAAACTGCATAAAATTATAGATCGATTTGTACATATCATCACCATTGATGTTATACTACCTGAGAACGATATTGGTAAGTTTGTTACTAAAATAATCTCACGGTTACATGTTTTTTTTATTTTTGTTTTTAGGAACGTTGGAGTCTTTGTCTATACCGCCCTTAGATTTAAATCAAAATTTAGATAAGGTAGAAATGGCCTGTGGTGATCGAGTGAGCAACTCTCCGAGTTCTAGAGTTTCCCCGCAACCTGGGCCTATCATGGAGGGTTTTGGAGATCAAAGTAACAGTGAAGACAGCAGTTTAAGTGATAGTGATAGAACGCTAGTTGGAGATGCACCTGGTACGTAGTTAGTAAGTATCCAGGAGTGATCAATGAAACTAATGGAATTTTTCAGGTGATTGCATAGGTTTACTGTCGAGCAGTTCAAATTCACCAGCTGATCAGCATATGGCATCACCATCAGACCCTGCAGAAGACACGTACAATCGTGACATATTCGGAAATCCATCTGAAGAAATGAATTGGGACGACGAAGAAATGCCTGAGTATACTACAAGATGTTCTAACTCTTATTTCCGTGCGTCCTATCAATCTTACCAAAGCAGTTGCGACGTTGCTTGTTCTCAAGAGCCCGGCAGATTGTGTCGTGTCATGGTAGACAAGCGAATGAATCTAGCGAAGTTAAAGAAATGTTTAGAACCGTATGTCGGTGTTTCCGCTGAGTACTTCAAGGTTTACAGCGTGTACCCTAATCAAGATATAGAATTGTCATCGCTTTCAGACACCTTAAGTTCAACCAAAGACGGAGATAGATTACTGGTCAAACTAGGGAGGGTATTGAAGAAGAACGAGTATGCAGGCAAAATTTTCCATTTGACTCCTGAGAATAGCGAACCCTTCACTTATCTTTTCGATTGGATTATAGCTAAAGGGCAAACGGTTGGTTCGGTAAAAAGAGAGATTTTATTGCAGGCCAAGAAGCAACACATGTTGGATATTTCGTACAACAAGTGCAGATTGAGGAAGAAGAACTGGAAAAATCCGACCAAAATTTACATGGACGAGCAAAAGTTTTCAGATGATATTGCCATTAGCAACAATTTTGAGCTTTTCCTGCAGGATTTGGGTGATGGAGAAAAAGTTACAAGGCCCACGCAGCTGGGCGTTTTTCTTAAGAGGTTTTGCCCCGCTACTTTAACACTGACCCCCTTTCATGAGGTTGTTTTGGATGTTCATACCATGGAAGAACTGAAGAGAAAAATTCAGGAAGAATCAGGAATTCCGGCCGATTATGTGGATGTGGCCTACCTTAAATCTTCTTTCCCTTGTGATATGAATATTTTAGATATATATAATGACCTGGATTGGAACCCAAATGCCACACATCTAGAAAAGTATCCGTTGCAAGTTTATGATGACGGTTGCGTGTTTATATACAAGTGAGTTTACATGGTTTTTGTAAGTTTTTGGTGTAAAAGTTTTTTTTTTTTGTTGTATTTAGAGATAGTCGAGAGCCTCTGAAGGAGTTAACTCCTGAAGAAAGGAAAGAGATAAATCAAAGAGAAAACACACGCTTAGGTAGGTTTAGTACAAAAACGTTTTCGCCAAGGAGAGAGCGTGGCTTGAAAATATACCTGGATACGTCACCAACGAAAGCAGATGAGAACTCGGCCGACTGACATGGCCAAAATTCGAGCCGTTACCAGTCATGGATCTATTGCAGTTTGAGCTAATTGTTCATTAATCTAACAACTTGATTAAGTGTGGACAGTTGGAACATAAAATCAGTATGATTTTCTTTTGTTATCTTTCTGTGAATGTTTTTCATGTTTTTAATTGTACAATACCTTGTATATCTTTTCAACCGTTGTTTTTTTACATATATTATACATATACATAATCTTAAGGCTACATGAATCTTTGCCATCAATTTTATATAAACTGCCTGTTTTTAAGAGTAAAAATAAATTTTGCAGATCCAGATCAATTTTATAAAAAAAAAGAGAACATTGTTTAGTTCCTGTAGATTTCGTTCAGATTGTAATTCATTCATAATCTTCCCGCTTCAAGTATACTTAATTGTAATAGGTTTAGTAACGAAGGACTTCTACGATTACTGTCTAAACGACAGCAATCGATCGTTGTAACATATGTATAATTGTTTTCCTTTATTTTTTTCTGCATTTGAAGTATTAATTCTTTAGTTAAAAAAAAATATATTGTTTCAACAAACTGTTCTGTTCCTGCGGATTTATTATACATAGAAGACCCCGGGGTGTGAAGAGCGATTTGGTTTCGGCCTACTTTTTTTTTCAAAGATTTTGATTGCCGCCATCACCCACTGTTGTTTTCTCCGTGCTACTTCTCAGCAAGTACTATTTTGTATAAATATTTATTTGTGACTGATAATAATAAAATGTTTACCTATACGTGCTGCAGCCTTTTATTTTTATCATCACACAAAATTTGAGGGAGGAACTAAAACGCAACATTTTTTTTTAATATTGTTTTTATATGTATTATACAAATCCAAGACATTTCATGTCGGAGATAAATATAAAAATACTTTTTTTTCTTCAAAATGCGTTTAAATTAATTATCACTTATCACACTCATTGATTGTCCAGGCACATAAATTATATTTATGGGCTACTACTCGTTTTATATTGACATTTTTAATTATGTTTTTGCAAATTATTTATATACATTTTGTATATACAAAAATGCTTCTTTTTCTCTAAAACTATAACGTCCTCATCATTGAATAGCGGTTTCTAAGACTAATCGCTGAGTAAATGAGAAAGGATCTTACGCTGAATTTCACAAACGTCACTTAACTTTAATCATCGATTAAAAATAATCATTCCTATGCCTTCAACACATGTAACCATGGCAACGTTTACTTTTAACGGATGATTAAATTTAAGTAATGTTTATGAAATCCGCCACTAGTATTTCAACTTAAAAAAAAAAATTGAAATAGAAGTACAAAAATTAGAAAGCAACAACAGGCATTAAATAAAATTTAAACGTTTCTCTTTGTTGTAACAAAAAAAAAACGACGAATAAATGATTATTAATATTTACAGTTCAAGTGAGAACTTTTACTCTGTTTGAAACATTGCTGTATATTAAGTATTCAAAAATTTAAACATTTAAAAACGAAATATTTTTTTGTTTTATTCCCGGATGAATAAAATAAAAACATCTTATAAATTAAATACTGGACTACAACTAATCAAAAGGCTACATGTTTTATTTCTTATTCGTTTAGTAGCAACAGTTTTTAATTTTATTTGCAATAAAGTTCAAATTGAATCTACATACAGTTATTATCTTTTCTCTGTCTCTTACATTAATAATGGCCTTTTAATTGGTTGTACTAAAATTAAGTACTCTTCTTCTTTACAACGTAAAATGAATATATACAGTCTGTTTTTATTTAATCTACACAATCCGTCACACATAATCTGACGGAACATTCACAGTCTCACTTATAGACGCCAACCTGGGCGGTTGTCTTCTATCACCACTGTTTCCGTTTTCCCACATGGGCAAAGTGGACAGTCCCACGACTTCATAGGCCCGATCGGGCATCGTGGTCACCGAGAGATCAGAGTAATAAGCACTACTGGGTGCACTGGGTGCGTCGGGGTCAGTGTACGCGGAATTCTGATACGCAGGGCTGTTGCTGTCGATGGTGCTTTCCTGGTCTAGTTCTGCGTACAGTGCCTCGTCCATGTGAGTGTAGTGGTTTTCGGCCGGCGACGTCGGCGAATCCAGCTGCGTTGGTACCGCCGTCGAACGGCACGAGAGCCAAGACCAGACTCCGTTGTTGGCCACCGCGTGAGGGTTCGATGGGTTCGGAAATGCTTGCGGGGCGATCGTACTGATCGCTTTATCATCCGGCGTGCTTATAGGTGGTCTGGTACCGTTCCTGATGGAATTCGTTTGTGTGTTTGCTTCATGCTCCGCTGTAACAAATTAATAGTTCTCAGTAGTTCTTTCATTTCGGATTTACGAACTTTATTTTATTGGTTTGCGTTATGCTCGGCTCTCTTCTAAAACCCCTGAAAGCGTTTAAAACATTTTAAAATTTCGCAAAAAGAAATTAAAAGTCTGCTATAGTTAAAGCCCAGATTTTTAGGCACTTAAAAAGACTGAATTAGTTAATTAGTTTTATAATGAAAAAAATTAATGCTTTTTTTTATGGTTATTTACTAAGAAATCAGAGGGAAGTTCTTCCGGGCTTATGGAAACTGTACAAGTGAATGAAACACATAATTCGCCGTAAGGAATGTATTGTAAAAACACACTTTCAATAGGGGCAATAAATCGGCATTTAGGTCAAAAATCCAGACAGTACCTAATATGGTTTCCTATCTGATAGGGTAGTTCGAGTACTCGACTAGAGTACCTCCTTACGACTTTCCCTTTTAGGGGTTTTCTATTTCTCTTTGGGCTTCTAGGCGAAGGGTCTTCTTTTCGTATGCTATCACATCACCCACACCAAGAATATTTAAATTGGAATACTCACACGCAAGAAGGGGTCGCCGATAAAGTTAAAGAAGAAGCAAAAATGACAATTTTTCAATTTGAACAAAAATATAAAATTAAAATAAGGGGGGACACTTCTGTTCACGAAAAAGGTTCGGCGAACGTTTTAGAAAAATTACACGAATGTGAATGTAAAAATTGGAAACGCAACTGTTCGTGAAAATGACTCAGTGAACATTAATAAATTAATTTTTTGAATCTCCTCTTCTTATGAAACCATATTGTTTACATTTTCAAAACTCGAGCCCCTTTTGTAATTTGCGACTGCGAGGTGGTGACATTTGTGTGAGTTGCCCTTTTGGTCTCGCTTAAGTGACTTAAGTTGCCTATCCTCAAGGGATTTCGAGGTGTTTTTGGATCGGGTTCACAGCCTTGTGTAGGTCAGGGTCTATCGTGTGGCTTATTTACTTTAACACTCAAGGATTTCAAGTTAAAACCACAAATTAAATTTTTTTTCCCTAAGCACAAAGTGGAATAAATACGAAACCACAACAAACCTGACATGTGCGTCAGTGTCCTCCATTGATTAGAAACTGAACTAAGCGCGGTAGTTAAGCCAGTTAAAGAAAACTTCATTTTAGTCATTCGAAGGGTATGATTTCGCACGTTTTGTGTCGGTAAATTTAGGTTATTTCGAAATTCGTGATAACTGCAATTCTAGAACTAAGTATTCACGTTTTCTTATTGCTTTGAACATTCTAGATTATAACAAAAAAATAGTTCTTCACTGTAACAACTAAATTATAATAATAAATTATACCGATTTCTCGCTGTTTACTGGTTTGATTTTTGGACCACTTTGCAACTAGAAGTTTTTTTTCTTCAAGATGTTGAAATTTATTGAGCCGAAAACCCCAACATCTGATGACGCCTATGGCTCGTTGAATAACATTCTTTGCGATGATGCTTTCGAAGACGGAAGCGGACTGTTGGGATATAGACAGTCTCACTCCAAACAGCCCCGATGACTTTTTGCCACTTTATGTGACAATAGAAAAAGGTGATGAGGTGATTCCACAAGTACAAGATGAGAATATTGATCTTCAAAACGATATCAATAAAGGCAATGTGAACAAATGTCCAATGAAAATGCTTGTGATAATATTACTGATAACGGTGAAGTAACCAGTGAGTGCCAAATGGTCAACTACCATTATGAAAAGTTGGACTTTGCAAAAACGTAAATTATATCTGAGAGAACCCTTTAAACGGTTTAGTTTTATTTTTTTAATATTTTTTCAATGGGTTATTTAGAATATTTATATTTTTGTATAGCTTTGCAGTTTGACGTATGTTGCAAAGTGGTTTCATTGTGTAACTATATTATAAACAAATACAGAATATTGTTTTTGAGTAACTTTTTGTCTTATAGATGTTTAAGACTATAACTAAGCACGATTCCACAATCAGGGCCCCTTATTGCCTGAGATTGCTCATCATAGGCATAAAATAGGCAACAAAAAATTTTGTAGCCGCTTAAGCTATAAAACTAGGCAAACATTTAAAATAGGCACATAGGCACGAAAAAGTATACGTCTCATTCTAATTAAAATTGTAATCTAAAATGTTTAAAACTTAAGTGTCTATTTTTTCTTGAATAAAATATTAGGCAATTGTCTAAATATCCGAGCTTTAATTATAGTTATACAGGCTGTCCCGGGAGGAAAGGTCAATACTTCGTGGGGGCCTAGAGTAGGTTATTATAAGTCAAAAAATTTATAAAAACAGGTAGTCTTTTATTAATGCTTTCTAAGATAGAGCTGTTTGAAATTAAAAATACATATGAAAGTTTCTAAAGAATTTTGTTGCAAGTCGATTTTGTTTGCAGAGGATTCCCTGAGCAGCCTCTGTACAACGCTGTTTCAGGCCTAATTGGGTCTTCGTCAGCAGAAGCCTAGCTCGAGAAATCCACCGCAAACAAACCAATCTGTCCTGTATGTATATTCGCCATTGCGAAAGTGATCACAGGATGTCGTGATCTCAACTTTTCATTAAAAAGATGAAGTTGCTAAATAACTTTTATTATAAAGAATTAACATTAAATTTGTCAAAAACAGCGCTGCATTATGGTGAAGAATAAAATCAACATGAAGCGCCAAATTTAAATTATTCCGGAACGGCCTAGTGATAAAATTGTTCAATACTTAATCAATATTTATCTCAGAACCGATTAATAAAAAACTACTTGTTTATATAAACTTTTTGACTAAAAATAACCCACTCTAGACCCCCAGAAAGTATTGACCTTTCCTCCTGGGACACCCTGTATAAAACAAGAACATTTTCTTTACTGGGATATAAAAAAATGAATCAAAAATAAAAGCGTTAGGGTTGGGAAGGGTTTATTCAATTAACTGAAATGAGGATGGCATTTTCTTTTAAGTCTTCTCAGGAAAATTGGATTAACTTATTCAAAATTTGTTATGGCTCATAAGAGTCAATTATTTTATCTTTCCCCAGTAATTTTTTTTTTACACCAAAGTATTGCGTATTATCTTTGTTTTCTTCTTACATTCCCAGAGCCGGCGCGAGGTGGGTTCAACGCGTTCCCCGGAACCCGCCCCGCGCTTTAAACGGCCCCGTACTTAAACTTTGTGCTGTCGTTGCAGTTATAAATCCACTTTTATAAACTGGATACTTTCCTAGGCGATTTTTCATCACTGCGTTACGTGATAGATATTTATTAATAATTTATTTAGAACTGTTTTTATTTGGCCCCGAGCAATTTTTGAACCCGGCCCCGCAAAAGTTTGCGCCGGCCCTGTACATTCCTAATAGTTTCAGAAAACGCTCTAAAATAAACTAGGAGTTTATTTGTGATTTATAACTGTTGTCTACTTAGTTTTCTTTTTTCTCTGTTTACCAAAGACTTTGCATCAAAGAAGTAAGGTCGGTGATAAGTAGAGTGAGTACCTACGTTGAGCGTCCAGAGAAAACGTGAAGGCTCATGAAAAGGCAATTAACTTTATTGCTAATTGGTTCTGACAGATATCTATTAAGACCATGATTGATTACAGGAAAATATCAATATCTTTATATCTCCGTTTTTTGACTGATGACCTTCCAAAGTTTTTGAGCTGCGCCGCCGACTAATGCGTTCAGGAAAATCGCACGAGTAATTGAATTGTCTGTCAAAGTTCGCCCTGTTTTAAAATTTCGTTATATTTTAACAATTTCTTCAAGACGTTAATGTACAGCGCCACGTTTATTTTATTGTGTTGTTATAAAAAGTTGTATCGCCAAATTCGATGGCGTTTTCGATTCATTGCTCTAGAGCAGGGATGGCGAACCTTCTTCTACCAATGGGTCAAATTTAAGATAGTAATGGGCCATGGGCGAGGTATGTTATGTCATGAAAATTTTTTCTGCGTAAAAACTCTCAGCGATTTTACTTACAATCCATCGCTGAGAATTTTAAAAATTTTGATTAAAGGGCTATTATTTTATCTACTTTTTTATTTATTAGATACAGCTGTGGAAAGCATGAGTATTCATTCAACGTAACCGTCAGTGCCGGACCGTAAATCACTAGAGCGTTGATAATTCTTGTGTGTCAGGAAGGTAATTTATTGATCTTCACAACATCAAAGATTTCGTGAGGTGCGAAGGTGGAAAACAAATGAAACATTTCGGGCGAAAAAAATTTCGAAACTCAAAGCCTAATAGAAAACAAAACAAACAGAAAGTATTTGAAAGAGAGCAACAAATGAGAAATGAAATAAGCTACAAATAAGACAAATGAAATAATGGAAGCAAAAGAGACGAAGTAATCGAAAATCACGCGACGAACAAAAGAAATCTAAAAGAAAAAACGTTAACCTAACATCAAAAATTTAATCAAAGTCCATTCAAAAAAAGAAAACAAAACAACAGAAATAAAACAAATTACATCGAAATAACGAAGAATAAGGAGATACATTCCTCCTTTTGATTTTCAGTCACTTTTGGCGCAAAACAAACAAACGAAAGCTCACTCAAATAATGAATAACGAAATTAAAACGAAAGAACAAAAAAAAATCGACGAATAAGATAGAAAAGAGCTCATGAAACACCACACAAATCGTCTGCGGGTACTTCCAATAAACTTGATAATAATTAAAAATGACGTTTCGGATATACATAATTCGTTTCCCTTTGTGAAATCTAGTAGGTCGTGTATTACGGGTGAAAATCCCGTTAAAATCCTTCTCAGTTTTTCGAGTCACCCTGTATTGCGAAGTAACACGAACAGTCCGTTATTCTGCCATGCGCGTTTCTTTTTTGCGCAAATAAACGAAAGTCTTTACTACGCAACACGGAATTGTTGTCTCCCTCATTTCCTATGCGAGTCAATTGTCTTCGTCTATCAACCCCCCCCTCTTTATATCTTACATGCGTCGAAAATACTGTACGCCTTGCCAATCCCTCGTGGCTCCTTGCAGGGAGTGAACATTGTAGAAAATTCAATAGGTTGAAAACGCCTTGATTGAAGATTTACTGTAAATTGGTTACCGGATTTTTAAAACCTTGCATTTATAAGCATTGCTTAATGCTTGTCGAAGCCTAATCCCGGCAGATTGAGATTAGGTAAATATGACGTGTATTTAGGCGTGGTTCAGAGTGTAACGCACGGTTTCTTTTTTTAGGTTTCTGGTTTCCTTTTGTTCTATACTTGTGGTTGTATTATTCCTCTTCTAACAGGTGATCAATATCTTTTCTAATCAAGTGACCCATGGAAATAAAATCATGTGTCTTTAATTAGTTTATTATTTCAAATGCCACTTGTATTACATATTTGATATTTATATTGCATTCCTATACAAAACGATAGGAATGCAATAAAAATAATTCAAATGGCATTTGAAATAATGAACCAAACAAAGATATAATTTTTTTTCCATAGGTCACTTGATTAGAAAAGATATTGATCACGTGTTATTTATTATGAGGATTACGAGCATCTCCCTTTGGCTACCCAAAACTTCGTGGTGATATCTGGGGCCAACGTCAACCATCTTGAAGTTACCGCAAGGTCAGTTCGATAACGACGGTTACATTCACCGCCATTACTTTCCCGTCGGTCCGGACTTGGATTCACCCATCGCTGTTGGTGACTTTCGACGAGAGAGGTCGCTGGGAATAGTGACACGCCTTCTTGGCTTCAGTGGACCTCCGTCGGATTCGACACTCACAGGACATCGACGACGAACTCGAGTCGGCGAAGCACCGCCGAGAATTGGCCCTGGGAGCCACGCTTCTAGGCGGGAGTGGCGCTCGGCGCCCCGGGGTTCCCAGCTGGGTATGTACCATGTTTCAAGTAGTCTCAAAGGTATGTACTCCTTCGCTTTTTATCCTTCCTATCAGAGTCGCCCTAGACTCGCCACTTGCAGTGTTGCCAGGTGTCTACCACAAAAATTCCCTAATAAAATGTTGAATTTTCCCTTTTTGTAACTTCATTTCCCTTTTTATATACTTACACCTTTTCATTGCAAAATTTTCCTTGTAGGGGTTAAAAAATATGCAAAAATATAATCACTAGGTACTTTGCACGCTTCTTTTGTGTTATTGTTTACTTTTTATAACTTGTCACTTGTCAATCTTAGCTTGCCACATAATTTTCACTCTAAAGCTATCTCGCAAGATCGCACGTGGCAGGCATATTGTCTAGGAAACGAGTAACCAACAAACCATAAGAACGACGAACGAAACCGTGATTGGATTGGTTCGTCTCCATATTCACGGCTGCAGCATTTTAGTTGCAACTTTAAAATCATTGCTATGATGTTTCGATTGAGTGAATGTCCCTCTTTTCTAAAGGTATTCCCTGCATCCCTTTTTGTTCGATTTTTCCCTGCAAAACGGGATTTTCCCTGCAACCTGGCAACACTGGCCACTTGTTCGCTATAGGCGCCATGCACATCTCTGCGTTCAGCGCCGCCTGGCGTGGTGATTTGTGAATTAGAGATATGAAAATATTTCTTGAGACTCATTGCATGGGAATAATATCACTCTTATGACAATTTACGATTGTAGTACATAATACTTGAGCTTCCTGGTATTGAAATACATTACAATATTCAAGTTCAAATGTACACTAATAATTTGTAACAACTCGCATTTTCCTACCACTAATGCAGAATATGGTCATTGGTGGCGCTGGCTTCGCATGTGCATGGTCCCTATTAGGTATCAAGGGCTACGGACCTTTCTGCTTTCAGCTATTCCTTGCCACTTCTTGTTCCGATATTAACATCTGAAGAGGAACCCAAGTAGTCGCGTGCGTGGCTTAGCCGTGTCGTAAGAAAAGGGGATCCTGGTAGTTGAGGAAAGCAGTCTCTGCGGGGGCTGTCTATGGATCAACAGGCCGCTTTGGCCCTGGCTTCTGCGTAGACGGTGACTGCAGCCCGTCCGACCTCAGGTTTCGCGGACTCATGATTTGCCCATGCCGCATGAGTTAGGACCTCCGGAGGCGTACCCGTGGCGGGGAAGTTCCTCGTCCCGTTTGAGGGTCCGTGGTGGCTGGGGAGCGTCAATGCAGATTTTCAATTTCAATGCATGGATTCTAAAAGTTGTAAAGAGACCAAGGGGGCAACCCTATGCGTGGTAAGTCAACTCCAGCGCTGCAACTCGCAGGGGAGAATTTTAAAAAACGACGAATAATAGACCTATCATATGAACGAATATATGTAGACGAAACCGACCCTTATAAACTTAAGGAAAGCGCCATTGTCTTCACAATGACCGAGGCGTCCGAGGCCCACAACTTGATAACAAGGAACCAGAAAGAAATGGAAAGGATCCTAGAAGAGAACCCCAACACCAAAAGGGAACTTAAGGAGCTAACGGCTAAACTCAAAAGGAATGTAGAATTGATAAATAGGGAGTCGATAAAGAAATGGCTGGCAGCCCATAAGTGGGAACCGGAAGAAAAAATGTTGCACAAGGCCGATGTGCAAACAGTTAAAGTCAAAACTGGGGACGCAGACCGCCGTCTGGTTCAAAGGCGCTGATCAGATGATCGATATAGCCGGAATCAGCACGGTAGAAGAAAGGATCCAGGTGGCAGAGAATAGGTGGGCGGAGGACGCCTACAAGGTAACCAAGATTGAGGATAGTGATCCCCTGGAAACATACCCGGAACCGACCCAGGCCCAGGCCATCTTCAACCAACCTGTTACTCGAATTAAAAAAAAACGGTATAGGGACAGATTCCCAGAACTAGCGAAAGCCGAGAGCAATTTCGAAGTACTGGAACAAGTGTCAAAAATACGAAATGAAGATGACATTGGAAGAGTCAACCGGAAAGCGGTTAAAATGGCCGTAGATGGGACGGACAGGGCAATATGGGATAGTCTGCAACAACTCAAGGCAGAGGCGGAAGAGGACGAGCACATCGCCATGTATTATTACAAGGCGATGAGCGAGGATAGGTAGAGAAAGATCGTAAGTCGTAAGTAGTAAATTGTCCCTGTACTTTTTGGGGTTACGAGCGACCCCCTCCTATCTCCAAGAGTTAGCCGGTCGTGTTGGAAATCTTAAATTGCCCTCTGACAATTTTCTGGCCTGCAGGTAGGTAGCACGTGGTCGGGTCGTAGCAAAGTGAAGTGAAAAGAAGCTCATGATGAAAGTGATTTCTACCAAATCAAAATTTTTATACACTTTATGTTAAATATCTACAAGGGTCACTCTAAATATTCTAGTCGGCCATCACTATTCTAGAGCACTCTCAAAATATTCTCATCTTGTTTTAACCTCAGGTAATAATCTAATAATAGAAGATTGAGATACATTTGGAATACGACGTGCCAAGGTCACTTTTTGACTTATATTTGCTTCATTAGTACAAGGCTAAACTTGACATTGAAAGACAGACAGTCTGTCTTTCAATTTAAGTTAAAATGGCCATGTACCTGTAAATTCAGATTTGAGAATGGTTGATTTCACAACCGAAACATGTCATCCAGTTTAGCCTTGTACTAATGAAGCAAATATAAGTCAAAATTTCAACGAAGTTTTTTGTGACCTTGGCACGTCGTTTTCCAAATTTATTTTAAATCAGCCACAAACATCATGGACAATCCATTATTAGATTGAAATACTCTGATAAGTGCTCTAGAGCAGTGGATCGAAAACGCTATTATATCAATCTCTACGCTTGTCACTTTTATTGGACGTTTTGATCTAGGGTTTTGATCAAGCAATGCCTTACCAAAAATCAAATCGCCATGCTATTAAAAGTCAAAAGAAAAGAAAAAACGTCAGTTTCGGCTTTCAATAATTGCATACATTGTGAGTGTCTCCGAAATTTTTGTGTGTGATCTGAAAATTCCTGTGAAACGCAAGCAATCAAAACCGGTGAGTCAATTCTAACACATTTTCCTCTTTAAGCTTTCATGTGCACGTTTGTTTCCAATCAATCGCAATTCGTAAATATGAAAAAATAACGGTGGGAGTAAGGCACTCCTAAATAATTACGTTTCTCTGCACAGTCGAAGCAAACATTATAAAGAAAAGCAGCTTATTAACTGCCTTAACATATCACGTTTATTTTCCGTCTTAACGCACCGCTACGGACGAAAGCTAATTACAAGATACGTCAAGTAAATACGAGATAACAGACGTGGGTGTTGAATTCTTTCTTGGCTGGGTTGAGGTATTGCACCGGTATGAAGTTGTGTAATGGATAACCGAGACCTTAGGAAGCAGTGGCAAGGAAAATTTGATTAATACGTGTGGCTTCAATGCGTGCTTACGGATATTTATGCGGATGAAGTCTCGGAGAGTTAGTCATTAAATATGACTGGGAAAAATGTGAAAGCTTGTGTTTCTTATTGTCAGGTCCTGTATAACAATCAAAAAAACCAAATTTAAATCCCTAAAAGAACAGTAGGTCTTATTCAAAGGAGTTGCCTTTTTAATTAGGTTTGAATTGTTTTATTGCTTTAATTATGTAACATTGAATTGGAAAAATCGGGAAAGCTTATAAGTACCTTAATAGTGACGGAGTTACTTACCATTCAGTCTTGTGTTCTGCACCCTGTAAAGAGATGAAAACATCAACAGTTTGAATTGAGTTTGATTTCTGTTTATTACCTTTTGCAATGTAATACAATTATCATCACTATGGCGCCTATCACCGCAGACACCAAAGAAACTATGACGAGTGTTAACACCCACCCTATCTCTCCCGGAGCTTCTGGAACAAATTACATCATCACAACAAACAGAAACCAGCAATTAAGTCATTAGGGCTAGGTTTCTCAATCCAAATGTAACTTTAAACTCCTTTATTTCCATAAGAAAATTGTTTCTATAATTGTTACCATGGGAATAAACAGGAGTGTAAAGTTAAACTAGGACTGAGAAACCCAGCCTAGGTAATATAATCACTATCTTCAAATTTGATATATCTTTTTCTAGTAACTTTTCTATTCCAATCTAAAATGGGCATCAAAGTCTAAAAAATTTCACAAATTGAGACTGAATTTGTTTGGTAAAGGGGGGGGGGTGTTCTATGACCTATGATATTCAATAGATATTGAAAGTTTTTTTGACACATTAAGATTGTAATGGTAAGGTGTGTGGCGCTATTTTTAATGAAACTGGAACATCATTTCGTTTACGTTTCTCTTGCACTATCAGCGAGAAACTAAACGGTAACTGGTTCAATATTAAACGACCGGTAGAGCAGCTACCGATATCTATCGCTACTAATTATTGTGACTGATTAAGAGAGCCGTCCGTGAGGTGTAGTAATTAAAGAATCCTAATAAGTCCTTCCATTCGAATACACACGGTCATGTATCAGAGAGTCCAGGCCTGTTGTTTGCGTGTGGTACAGATTTTACATAGCCCATTAGTATTGTCCCGATCGCGATCCACCGCGAGATAAAAAGCGCCTCTTCTCCTTTTCCCCGTCATTTCAATCTCGCGTTAATAAACTTTTAATAAAGCGGAGAAGGCGGCGCTTGATTATTTCTCGATTTGATTTGACACGCACACAAAAAGCTGGCTGTTCCCCATTGCCAAATTGCTAGATGCCGCACCGTTATACGCTCAATAAACGAATTGTTTTCTGCGTTATTGTTTTCGGACGCGAGTCAGTCGAATCATTTCACGCCCGAGCCGTACAAGGTTTCGGTGTTAATTCTGGTTTATTGTGAATTGCAAAGGCGATTGAACCCAACTGACAAAATCTTTTGTTCATTCAGTCGGATTCTCCGGCTTTGCTTCGCGTTCCGTCTTCAAAACTAATTACTCATTCGATATAATGTAGGTATGGTTTAATAAATTTTAAGAAAGACGGTACATGATGAAGTCTATCATGACTCGACGAAGAAGTTATTATTATACAACTTATATAGATCTATTTTTTCTTTCTGGAATGTAAATTGAGAATCTTGCATACTGGAGTGCGTTCATAAATGACGTCCCGACCGGTGAGAGTTATACCGGGGTGTTCTAAAATTTGAAACTCCACGCATTTCGCCCTCGAAGCGCTCAAAAAACAGAAAGGTGTAGCCCTCAGTGTGCACTCCATGCGTCCCGGTCAGGACCGCGGAAAATACCGCCCAACATGCGCAATACGTCAAAATCATGGAACAGGGATGTATGATGGACGTTAGGTGCTACATATTGACTACTACATTTCAATAAAGGATTGTTTCGAACAGAGCTATGATAAAGCGTCGAATATGGTTGGAAAGTACTCGGGTCTACAAATAAGAATTTGGTATTTTCATACCATGTGAGGGACATTCACTGCTGGATGTTTTCTAGAGGCAACAAGCCTTTTTCATCTGGTACATAAATTTCTCCTCGATTTCTACCCATCGGTGGAATATATTGTCAGAATGTTTGGGTTCGAATAAAGTTATCAAATGCCTCTCTGAAACCATGTGGTCTGCATGTGCAGACGCTGTAGGTGGTTTGGATCAGGGCTATACTATAAACAGATTCTGAAAGCCTTAATTTCGATTGCTAGTGATACCGATCAATCCGGAAAACCCAGAAACCAAGCTCTTAATCTGGCCAGAAAACTGGTAAAACTGGCAATTATTTTATGATTTGATAGACGTTGGCAGCAGTGAAAATAAATTCTAATATTATGTCATTTCACTTTTCCTAGTGTTTAAATATCATTAACAATTTTCTTGTCCTTGATGATAACCATAGCAAACTACGCTGGTGGACGTTCTCCTTTAAAGCTAAGCAGAATTAAAACCGAACTAAGGAGTACTATATCCCAAGAAAGATTAAATAGTTTGTCATTGATGAGTATCGAAAGTGACATTCCCAGAGAAATTGACTTTGAGGAAATACATAAGTTAATAAAAAATCCTGTAGATTTTATTCGTTTTTTTTTTCTAGAATGTCTTTTCAATATTAATAAGTGACTTAATTAGGCATCCGATGTCTTTTCCCTTCACTCTTCTCCCTTCTTCTTGCAAATATGTTTTTTCATTTATTTTGAACTTTTTCGGTTTTACTCTGCAACCAAAAATGTTGATCTTTAAGGACTTTAGTTCCTTTTTATTATCAAATAATTACATGATTTTCTGTATAGGTACATATTATTATCGTAACCCTGATGACTACGACTACATCGAGAAGTTGGTGCGAGTTTTAAAATTATTATAAAATTACTTGTTTTGTGTTTAAATCATACTAAAAAATGGAACCACATCAATTTTTTTCCTCGCAAAATGCATTTTTTTTTTATTTTTCTTCCCCTTTTCCCTGTGCTAATTTTCAAATCCTTTTTTCCACGAAATGGGAAACTTCTCACGAGTTTGCAAAACTGGTTGTTAGAGTCTGAATGGAAAGTGATACTATAGCGGGTCGCGGGTTCACGTCTTTTTGGGAAGAGCCCTCTTATTTCCTGAAATATATATCTGCATTTAAATAATAGCGTTTAACCGCTTTAGAGCTCTTTCAGAGTATCTCCATCCCCCATACACAAGAGAAACCGTCCCTGCTAATGGGTGGACAGAACAAGTGCGGGAAAATTACAGTGGATATGCCACCCAATATGGTCAGCCTGGATAAACAAGATGTGCAGAACTATCTTGAAGCAACTAGGATATAGAGAAGCTCTCAAAAGCATTCCACCATCAAAACAAACATACAACAACTGGTGCAACTGTTACCTTTTAGATCGCAACTTAAAAGCTTATTGGGAAGACATTACTTCTCTTTCTCGGTATACATACACCTCGCAGCAGCGATCATTAGAAAAACAAATAAAATTTTAGCGTTGTGTATTCATAGTTGAAATTTACATAACAATCCAACAAAACATGTCAGAAGTAAAGTTTTCCCAGCGGGACATCGTCGTTTTAGGGTTGGCGCGTTCGTCTCTCCCCTTCACAACACGCGCAGCAGACAAAGAACGAAGTCGCGCATTTCTCCAACATTTAAATTTTAAAACAACAACAACCCAAACTCGACCGAAGATTTAAGAGAGTCCCTATTTGTAATAGTTTAAGGTGTGAATGTAGCCCGCCCCGTAATTTATTATTAATTGTATTTTCCCATTCATTGTGTACCTCATGGCGAGCAATATGTTTAACATAAAAGGAAGGTAAATCTTCGTAAAAGATGTTGCGCATCAGTTTCGAAGGCCCCGTTTATTTTACATATTAAACGGTAATAATAAGGAGGAGAGCTGCGGGTGGCTATTGTCTACCGCAAACAGCCCAACAGTTAGATACCATTTAGTACTATATTATTCTGGTCATTTGCATTACCACCGCACCGTATTACATCACATGTCTGTATTCACATTCCTCTGCCCACATGTATATAGTACACTGCCGATCACTTCTTTTGTCTTTCTTCTTATAGTGTGGCATAGACAGTGGTGTGTTGATCAACATCTCTAAACTATCGCGGACAAAGGAAACATGTACAACATTATGTTGTAGGATGCTGATTCATGCCGTCTAAGTAGTGGCAGTAACATAAGTTTTTTAAGTAGCATTAATTGAATGTTAAAATTTTACTGAGAATATATTGACAGGCAGATGTAATTAAAAAACGTTCTTGTGTAAACGATAAACATCAAGTTGTATGAAGCACATTGTGTGGCTATGTTCAAAATAAAAATTCTATTTGAATCATACATGCATATATCGTGTAGCTTGAAATTATATAAGATAAAATAATGGGGGTATGGTATTTTAATTTTTTTTTTTGCAATTTTCGTGGTGAAACTGAATTTCTTCCCAGGAAAACACGGAGTCATGTGGGCAGCCGTTCTTCAGAGAAAGCCGAGCGGTGTGATTTCAGTGATACTCAATTAACTTTAAACATCGTACTTTAATAGAACTACTCCCACATTGAAAGTGTATAACTACGAAACGCGTTGGAGGCACTTTTTATGGAGTAAATTATTCGCGTCGAAAGCGTAATTATGTTATACACCGACCACTACGTGGTTCGGTTTGGTAATAATTTCCGACGTCCACTTCTTTTTTCGTTCTATTTCTTGTTGGGCTACCTAGTTTATTTGGCGTTAAATTAAACTTGTGATATTTGTAATGGAAAATCTGAATTTCAGTAAACTGGTCGACTTATTTGCCGAAACAGGTTATCTTCACATATTTATATTATCGTTCGATAAATACAGGCGTTGCAGCAGCACGTGATCAGAATTAATGTCCATTTGGAGTAAATTAGATGAAAACAAGTTCGTGCATGGTAACTTCTGTTATGGTTTTAACGCTTCGTACTGGTTTAACGACTTCTCAGCAAGCAAGAAAAAATCGACTCCACTTCGTTAATTATCTAATCTATATACTATAAAAAATGCAGCTCATAAAATACGCCGTTAAACATATCCATATCACTGTTATGCTATAATTTATGTTCCTCCTCGGCAATTCTAAGATGGAGCAATTTAGCGGGGCCCCAAGAAAAAAAATGGTTTTCTTTCCGAATGAAGCAATTATGCCCCGGAATGTCGCTTCTGCAATAGCGTATGTTATTAAAACCTTATCCAGGGCCGTGCTGATTACGCGTGTAATTATTGAGATAATTAGATCGAACGGAGGAGACCGCGACGATACAATCGGTAGTCGTAGTTTATTTTCTGTGCAAACAGGCAGCGTTTATAAACTAATATTAAGACAATTAATTACACGGTGTCGTAAACGTATGTAACGTTTAACGGTAAACGCGGAGAGTTTGAGATTTTGTTGAACCATAAGGAATCGCAGGAGCTGACTGCTGATCATTAAAAGGCGATTAAGAGGCTTGCAGTTAGAAGCATGAGTTACAATCTCGATAATTATTAATCGCAAAAAACCACAGACGCAATCAGGACTATAAAATATAAAACAAGTATTTCTCTAGGATTAACATCCTTTCATAGGAATTTGCCATGTACTTGTTGCACTTTTATTTCCTTTTACCATTTTTTTTTAGAAACAGACATAGAACAAGACAGAACAATTTGAACAAAATGATATGAACTTCACCACGAAACGACTGAACTGTGAAGCAAATTTATTCAACTTGCAATTTCTCTTCGATAATCAAACAGTAATTAAATACTTTCAATATCTTACAGACACGTTTTCCGTTAGGTACAACAACGCGATCAGTTAGTTACTCAATTCAACCTCGACGTTAATCTCGGTCATTACCAATGCTAGTGTAAGGGCCCCCCCCTTTAAGAGCGAAGGGTTAATTGCCTTGCTCGATTTGGTCGGGGCCAAGTCTGTGATTATTACGCGTGCGGTCGGTTTTTGCTGTTCTTGAAATGACGCCGGTTTCTTCTGCTAAGGCCAGAAATGTCTTTATATTAATGGTTGCCTGTCGGCTCCTTTTCACACGTTACGACGATAATCATCCGTTGGAATTATTAGATGTTTGAGGTAACTGTTAAAAGTAAAGGGTTAATTAACCTACCCATGGCAGCGTCTAGGGTGAAAGAGTTTCCGTTTTGCCATGCCCAAGAGCAAAGATCACAGGTTGTTAGTCCGTCTGGCGTCGCTCCTTCGTCGAGGAAGATTGGCCTAGGAGGTGGCGGGACGAAGTTTCCGGACCAAAGGCCACCCTCGCTGCCGTCCAGGGGGAGAGAGAAGAGGCTGTCGTCCTCTGCACCGTCGGTCCAGAGATCGCCACCGGTTTGATTACTGGCGCTTGGTACTACCACCGATACCTGAAAACAACACCTATTTGGAAACCTGATTTTTAACTAGATCGTGTTACGACTGGTGCTTATGTCGAAGCGATTCGTTTACAACAGTCTGAGCTTAATGCGATACTACATGCTCTTAAAGTGCAATTTTTACTGTTTTAAAGAAAAAGCGTTTTTATATTAATTTTTTTAATTTGTTTTTGGTGTCCGCTAATCCGTAAATGTTAGTCTGTCAACAGGTTTGTTCGTTTGTTCTGCACTTTCTACACTTCAGCTCCTTTATTCCATTTTCTCACTGCTGCTTACATTGTATTATATGTATACATCTCACTCTTCCAGGAGCGGTTGGTGCAAAAAGTGTAGAAAAGTGCAGAGCAAACGAACAGGTCTAACGTAATGTTAAGTCTTCTTTTCTTTCTTTATCTTTATCCTTTCTCAGGAGTTCAAGTTCTTTAAAAAACAATGGACGTTTAGTTCTGGGAAAATTGATTTGTTCGTTTGTCTTGATTATAGTACTGGGTAAATTTTATCAACAAAAACTTGAACAGACAAATAAATAACAGACCTGAAATTAATTTTTTTGTAAATTTTGTTTTCCTCTGTTTTTTCCTATTTTTTTGTTACTTCAAGAGAAACAACAAATATTATGTTAACCGTTACTACTGTGGGGGCTTACACGTTGCTTAGCGACCATCAAGAATATGTTACGACGACAAACGACAAGAAATGTCACAATGACAAACGTCAAGCAGTGTGTCACGATGACAGATACGGGCGAAACATCGCATTGACATGTTATAGCTTTTCGTCTAACTGCATTCTGAGAATATCTCCATCCCTATATTATTACATGAAGTTAAAACAAGGTGGAGATACTCTATCAATCGAAAACGCTATAAGTAACAAGATCACGACGACGATCGTCAAAATAAACAAACTGCAACTGCGCAAAGCGCAACTGCATTCGTTTCTGATTGGCCAACAAATAGGATCGCCGAACCAAATACAAAAATACTGCTCTTTGACAAATAGGATGCAAGAAACAGACCAATGATGCAGAGTTACCTAATCCCTGTCACAAAATATGGGTATAAAAGGCAGAGCACGTATCAATGCAACCCAGTACTTGCTGGTGCTGCAATAATCTGGTGGTACTCACCCGCTGGTGCTGTTCATAGATAAGTATTAGTATATAGATTGGAAAATAAGTGAGCAAAGCGCAGGAGCACCAACCACCTTACGACAGATGTAGTAAATCAACGCAGTAAATTACATATTGAATATTTTTCCAATTGTATGGGAAACACAACAGTAAAACGAAACGAAAACTAATATTTGAAACGGACTACAATAACTATAAATGTAAGGCCTTGAAGAAATTACGCAAATGCAACTTTTTGATGATAACATTTTGAGCGATTTTGACAATTTAAAACAAGGGTCGTCTGTCAACGAACTGCGGATTTGATTTCACCGCTATCTGCTGACTGTTGTAGTGTACTAAATTTAAAAACCTGAAGTGCACGTTGAAGATCGCACCCGGTGGTGCTGTTATAGTCCGACAAACCATACATCTCACCCGCTGGTGCTGTTATTGTCCGGCATACACTTTACACACTAACTGCACCTACTTCGTCGGAGTCAGTGCTTACGTACAGTTGCGGACAAAAAAATTCGGATGTCACTGTCATTCCACTGACGTAAAAGTTAAGAAATTCCTATATGTATACGTCAGATGAGTGACAGTGACATCCGAAATTTTTTGTCCGTAACTGTACCTGGTTGCAAAATTGTTAAGCGTGCAAATTAAGTTATTTCCCAACTGCCGGCTAATCAGTGAGATGGGTCGAAGTCATAGCGTAACCCCAAAACAAAGGTGTGAAGTTATACGGATAAAATAAAAGTCACTGGTAATGTACACTTGTCTTCATTTATATTTCGAATGAGAAAATGAAATCCAAAATAAAGAAACAAATAAATGCAAATAAAAGAATTAAGTAAAACTAAAAATAGTAAAGGAGACTGTGGTTTAAGGAATAATTGAAATTTATCTCTGCCCATAATAATTTTATATCCGTAGATACGTATTTCGGCAGCTAAGCTGCCATCTTCAGTACAATTTAATATTTATATAAAACTACATTGAAATCTAACAGCTATCTACCTACCTACCTGATCATATTATCTATACTACTAAAACTATCTAAAAATAACAAAATTAACACTAAAAATTAGTAAAAGAGAGACTGTGGTTTAAGAAATAATTGAAAATTATCTCCGCCCACAATAATGTTAACAGTCAAAACCTACCAAAAATGCAAATCAAATAAAACGGAAATGAGTATTGGTCTAATAACCGAAAGCGGTTCTTATTCTCCCGAATAAAGAACTTCTGTAAGCATTTAATTCCCTGTTATTTGATACCGCTTGAATTTATCCCTGAAAAGAAATTATATACCTATATATGTATATGCATGCACCTATATATATATATGCACAAATCGCCAAAAAGCAACCTACAGATTAGAGCAGATTACACCCACACACCACAAGTTAAGAGCACTTTACGATATTTATCTCGGAGAATCCTCTCCTTATCACATATCGAGTGCAAATGCGCTTAACTGTCTCTAACACCCCTTTATATAAAATTTAAGTCGCGACCTCTTGCGGCTGACTTTTGACCTAACAAAAACGACATCTGGCGGCCGATTCCTGACTAAAACACATATATATACACAAACACATAAATAAAAATATATATATGCACAAATCGCCAAAAAACAAGCTACAGATAAAAGCAGGTCACACCCACACACCACAAGTTAAGAGCACTTCACGATATTTATCTCGGAGAATCCTCTCCTTATCACATATCCAGTGCAGCTTAGCTGCCGAAATACGTATCTACGGATATAAAATTATTGTGGGCAGAGATAAATTTCAATTAAAAGAATTAAGTGTTCAATCGGTTAAACGAACCGTGCTGAAACTCAAATGACCAGAAAAGTTGATTCACGAAATACGGATCCGTTTGTTCGTTCACAAGAAATATTAAATTAAATAGCAATAAAAAAATAAAACTATAGTAAATTTAGAATATTAAAAATGTAGTAAAATAAAATCCGACCTTCAACTTCCAACTGAAGAGCCCATGCTAAGTCAGTTTTTGGGCATTTTCAGATTATGACGCATTGTGGTAGCCAATTCAGTGTAGTCTCTTTATTCTCATTGCTTCTATAGACTTCCTATAGAAGCAATGAGAATAAACTGAAGTTTAAATTTAAACTGAGATCGAAAAACCGAGCCTAAGTGTCCGATTCACAAGTACAAAGCGTGTCTAGTACGCTTGGTATTTTAAGTTTAAGTTATGATTTTCCATGAGACTTTAAACCTTAATAATGTTCTCCTGTAAAATTAACAAACAGTGACTTAACACGTGCTTTCCGTGACCTATTCAACTGTAAAAGGACAATAGCGGATTGAGATTCGTGAAGTCGTTCGACTAAAAAACGCACAGGAGAAACGTTTGAGGAACACCAACTTGCTTACAGGGGAAATAGCGCCCTCTAGTGGCGGTAACGAGCATTAAAATGGATCACAGCGTTGTTGGGTCCAGAACGACACAATTAAAATTCCAAACACGACTCTATGAAGAAACCTCTGAGTAGTTCCTGGTTAAATGCTCCAAAGAAACGTTCGGAACAAAAGAGGAACCTAGATAAATGATCGAAAACACGTGTTACGACTATGAACTGCGCACAAAGTTGCTGATATGAAATATACCTGACTTGTATCCAGAAGTCAGGCTTGGAAAGGCCTGGAAGAAAACCTTTGTTGCTTGAAGCAAACAAATCAAAACCGGAGTAAAACCCTCCGTTCAATCTTCACTTTAAACAATCACAGTTTAGTGCATAGGTTCTCAAACTAATTTCGTCTACCGCCAACTTTGAGAATCAATTATTTTCTAGCGCCCCCTAAAATTTTTAACTTTACCACATCTTAAAAATCATTACTTTAATAACATTAGTTAAATTATAGCCTGCCATATATGAGTCTTATCTTGTTTCTCTGTGCCCTTTACCGCCCCCCTGTAGGCCTCTAGCGCCCACAAGGGGGCGTTATCGCCTACTTTGAGAAAGACTGGTTTAGTGAATTCCACAAACAAGGCGAGGAAGCCCAAAAGACAAGGTGTCATCAAGCGAGCATCAATAAGACTGAAATAGAACAGCGCGGTCATACACGAGCGAGGTTTTGACGGGTACGCTGCAAAGGGAGTTGCTAAGAGAGACAGCATGGAAGTGAGTGAAACAGAACAATACAGTAATGCGTAGGTCATTGCATTTGTCTTGTTGTGCAATATGGTGTAAACTTATGAAACTAACGGAAACCAGTAACGTATTCTCGACTTACACAATATACAGGATGAATTTTGCAACCGTAACATCAGGTCATTTAATTGATAAATCAAAGAATAACGCACACTATTAAATACACAGTATTGATGATTGGGCCCCAAAATGGCGAATAATAATGGTTACGCCCCTGCGTTGTCCACAAACGATCCCCCAGCACTATGCCAAAGATCAAAGTACAGTCTAGAAAGCAGCGTTTTACCACAAATAATGCTTAAGATGACAAAACTGATTTCTTTCGCAAAAATTTTTAATTAGATATTTACTATATTGAATAGACTCATACTTTTGTATCCAAAAGTAAAGAAATAACTAAACTTCGCGTTTTTGTTGACCTCCTCAATAACATTAATTTCTAAAGAAAATACTGAAGACTGAAAACCAAAACAAAAAATGAATTACTATGCCTAAAATGAAGCAAAACAGTTTACGGAATTTAGAAATAAAAAATGAGGTATTTGCGCCCATGTATTTTAATATAAAAAAATGAAAGACAGCTGAGTACAGTGGAATTTAGAATTATTTACTTACAAAGATGCTACCCTCAGATAGCCTCTAAGATGATAATTGCATAATCACGATACCGACATCGGCACTGACAGCTGCCTGTCCGTTTAGTATAAATAAAGTGCAAGTTATTGTTATTATTTTAATGAGTTTGACGTAGATCCTTAACATCTCTGATCGAGCTTAACATCCACGGAGGCTTATGACAAATCACTTTCGTGTTTTTAATGCTAATAAGTTTGTTCATATAATTAGCGTTAATATGCAATTAATTAATTTTTTTATGGGGCCCGGTTTTTCAATCACAGGTTAACTTTAACAACTAGTTTATTGCCACGAGAACAATAAAATTGTTACTAAACCGAAAGTGAAAGTTAACTTGAACCGGTTATGTAGAAAAGCTCCAATAATTTAATTTATTTTATTTTGGAACCATAATCTTATTAATTATTGACAGTGAATTGTCCAAGGGCTTTAAAGTAAACAAAACCATAGTAATGCAAAGTTTCTACGTAATTATTACTTTATGGAAGCAACGTGCACATCACAGCATACGATGTAAAAATATTGAACCCGTAAATTTTTTGTCAAAATAAAATAAAACGTTGTATGTACCACGTGCATAATTGTAGGTAATAGCCCTCCAGCATTTAAAAGCACTCCACTTCGCTCCGTGCTTTAAAACACATTTCCGGGCTACAATCTCCTAATTGTGCCCTTGATACATAAATAACTATTAAAATAAATAATAAATTGGCGATAACATTATTTATTCAGAAAAAAAGAGAAGTTAAAAGGAAATTATAAACATAGTTAATAAAATAATAATTGAAGTTAGGGATATGAAATCGGCCTCTCTTTTTTTTTTCAAAAGGACATCAGAAAAATGGTGCACAGACAGACCGTATTATCTCTCGCATTCTAGTCACGATGTCCTTTTTTTGTTAACAACGTGCCGCTTGTATGTAAGTAATGAGAGCCTGGAAAAGAAACCGTAGTTAGGTCTAGCGGTAATAACAATTCTTACTGCTAATCGGCTACTATTTTGCACCGACAAGTTCAGGAAAATGCTCCTGTAATTACGGACATTAAGGATCCCCATTATACGGACTAGTATTACAGAACGCCTTTGAATAAATATGCACTCGCCGAGCGGCCGTGTAATGAAATAAAATTAAATTCCAGAAGCTCCCAGGTATCATTCCTTTTAATTATATCGACAATTACCCGTGTAGCATTAAAAAAAGTAATTAAAAGTTACTGGTGACGGAATACAGACTTACAGAGTCCAGACAGCATTTTTTTAAAAAGGTTATGACACAATAGAGCTTTTAGTGTTTTGAAAAGCCGGCGTTTCGTTTTAAAATCGAAGGCATCTCAGTGACGTGCGCACTTCACTGTGATAATTTAATAAAAGCTCGCAATTATTCGCCGCCGCTTAAAATAAATCCTCGGCGCTAGGCCAAAAAAAGAAATAAATTACGAAATTACATTTATCCTATGACAGTTTAATTGCGCACGTCCGAGAATGTAATTAAAAACAGGAATTAATACAACCATCAGAGAACCAGTATACTTAACCTCGTCACCTTTTGAAATTTTGAAGTATTTTCTGACTGTATTTCCCAACGCGTATTTAAGTCTTCTCCCGTGATGTGAACTTTAACTTTCCGACATGGCACGGCTTAAGCCATCCATTAGTTGCGGTTTTGTATGTACGCAATTCCTTCTGTGTTTCACGAGAACTATTAAATACATAGCTCAGGACGTTACATACGGTAGGTAACTGTAGTAACTGGTCACACGAGTTTGAATTACCAATGAATTTATTAAATTAATTACGAAGCGTTATCTTAATAACACGTTGTTTTTTTTTCACACGCGAACACAAATCGAACAGATTCCAATCGAGCAAACAATTTTTTATTGGGAAGTCGTGCGTTTGTAACTGCTACCATTACAGATAAGGAAATTACGAACACAACAAATAGTTATAATGGGAGAAGAGAGTAAACGTTTAATTAGCATAACCAATTTTTTTTTATTAAACTAGCGGAACCCATAATAGCATATCGCCGACGGATCTCTGGAACTCGATCGTTTACGGCCTCCATTCAAAGACGAATACAAGTCATCTTAACTGTTTTCCAAACATTAAAACCTATCCAATTACCGGCCGCAATAAATCATGGCGGGCTTTTGTGAGATATCCGTAATAATTACAATTAGGTTGTTAGTCCCACGTTGGCTATTCTTGTGTGAAAATAACTCGTCTAAACACGCGCTTTCACGAAATAATTGCTCGCCTTCGAGAATAGAGATGCCCAGGTTTTGTTGAAACTGATATAATAATTTCGACGTTCAATGACTTTACCGAAAGCTTTGGCATTGTTGATGTAATTATTTCGGGTTTTTATAATGTTGTTTGAGGCTGTTTACCGGCACGCATGAGTTTTTAACAAAAACAGCCTTCTTCTATGCTTCTATGTTCTACTATGATTTAGATCCGGTTTCTCTATTCTTAGTTAAACCAATATTAATCTAGCACCCAGGAAATCATTTAGGCTGGGTTTCTCAGTCCTAGTTCAACTTTAAACTCCTGTTTATTCCCATGGTAGCAATTATAAAAACAATTGTTCTTATGGAAATATACAGGAGTTAATAAAGTTAAACTAGGACTGAGAAACCCAGCCTTAGTAAACTATAAAAATGTTTGTCTAACATTGGATTAATCAACCAGCAAATTGATGACAACAGAAGAAAAAAAAAAACAATGACAAGGAAACTATTACTGCATTTGTAAAAGAAAAAGTCGTAAATTAAGAAAATTGATCAAAATGAAAAATAAAACCAAGAGAAGGATTGCAGAATAATTCAAACAGTTTTAGCAAAAATAAATAAAAAATTATGAAGTCGTGAAGTGCGCCGCAGCACAGCTATTTTCCGACTTATAATGTTATAATATAATTATGAAGTCAACAAACAAAAACAGAGAAAAAGGAAGAAATTTAAAATGCTGCAGGTAGCAAGAAGTTAAAAACCTAAAAAGATAAGAAAAATAACTGATGAAGATGTCGCGTGATCAGCAAGGAAACTTCCGAAGAACTAATAATGATGTATTGAATATAGGAAAAATATAGCACACTTCAGTTATGTTTTTTAACAACAACTTTTTACACATTTTGTTTTTATGGTCAACACGCTTGAATCGTCCACAATCAATCATCAAATCTCAACAATAATAAAATGTAATTGTTGAAGAAAACGGAACAGTACCTCTGTCGCAAAAAGAAGAAAATGCAAATAAAAAGTTTGAAACACAAAAAGCGAGCAGCAAAATTAGAGAAAAAGAAAAAATTAAAAATACTGCAAATGACGAACAAATAAAGAAAGATTCGTCAATTTAAGAAACAGGAATGGATTAAAAAGAAAATAAATGAATTAAAGAGAAGGTAGTTGAAGAAGAAATGAATCTTCTATTCAGGAGAAAAGAGACATAAATCTAAAATACGATAAAGAGCAAAACGGAACTGTTTCTATACTTGGAAAAAAAGACAGGTAAATTTTCAAAATAAAGTTTAACAAATCGGCAATTTGTAAGACTGCGTTGTATAAAAGGTTTAAGTCAGGACTAAAGTTAATCCTAAGTTAGAATGTGATACACAAAATGCTGCACGTCATTACAAGTGTCACATTCTAACTTAGGATTAAAGTTAATCCTGGCTTAAACCTTTTATACATACAACGCAGACTAAGGCTGCGCTCACACTGATGAAGCAAAACGTTTTCAAACAAAAAACACGCTAAAACAGTAACTGTTTTAGCGTGCTTTAAACTTTACAGTAACTGTTTTAGCGTGTTTTAAACTGTTTTTTGTTTTGATATATCAGTGTGTGCCTGATTCTATTTAAAGCATGGAAAAGAAACGCTTTTTAACAAAATTAGTCAAAAATGTTTTGTTTGAAAACGTTTTTGCTTCATCAGTGTGAGCGCAGCCTAAGGCCCACATGCATCAATCACTTTAATCGAACTTAAATTTGAGTGACGCTTACATTGTGACATTAGAAATTTCATAACAATGTGTAAGTCACAATCTAAGTGGCGTTTAAAGTTAAGCTGAGTTAATTTGTTCGGTACATACGGCCATAAATCATTAAGCTCATGACGTAAGTTAAATCGCCCATCTAACAAACAAACGACTTGCTTTGTCAAGAGATATTCCGTCATATCAATATCCGTCATTGCAATAAAACTGCATTCGGAGAATTTTAGCTGCATATTGTCTGCAGTTTCCGGGATGAGTCATCACAAAAGTCGGCGTTATGAGCGGACAATTTAGGAAAATCACGACGATTCCACATGGAAGGTTTTCCTAATCGGAATTTCCGATGTAAACCATATAAAAGACGACTGGGTTTCAAACAGAGGTATCATATAAGTACAAATAGTATTGTCGAGTATATCACTTACGGCCAATTGCACCGTTTTTTTAAGCAGAGATTAAATTTAAGTTGTGTTTGGAATGTGATATTTAGGGTAGATCCTGCTTAATATCAGGTGCATTCTAACTGACACTTAAGTTGAAATTTAAGTGTCAATTAGATGGTGATTGACATGATTGACAATCATGTATTCACGATTGTCAAATTCTAAGCATGTATTAAATTTAATCTATGATTAAAAATGCGGTGCAGTCAGCCATTCGAGTCCGAAGATGTCATAATTAATGTATGTTTTAAATGTTTAATGTCTATATTCATTTACGACGATGATTTGACGGGAAGGGAGACTCGACTATTAAACACCATCTTTCGGAAAAACTTTACATTCTATTCTAATTCTGCCATCTTTTTCATGATAACAGGCGATAGGCGAAGTTTGGCTAATTTCTCACATTTAATCTGAAAGTTACAGCAGTGTGTGAATAAGGTCCAGTTGTACAAATTCAGTTTAACTTTAAGCCAAAGCTTAAACCTCTAACAGCAGCTGTTGAAATAATCGTTGTTATGGGTTTAAGATTCACCTTAAATTTAAACTGGCATTGTACAAGGGGCCCTAAAGCGTCTGAAATGGAAAATCCTAAAATGGATAAACTCGCAATTTGTGGTGCAACCCAATATTTATTTTTTAAAGGACTAAACACAGCTGAAATTTTGGCTGATATGCAACAAACTTTGGGTGACAATGCTCCTTCTAAATCTACCATTTGTCACTGGGTTGCGCAATTTAAACGTGGTGATATAAGCATCGAAGATGATGGGCGACCAGGACCATCAAAAACTGCAACAACTCCAGAAATTATCAATAAAATTCTTGATATTGTTTTGAACGACCGAAGAATTGATATCAAGGAGATAGTTAACATCGTGAGCATATCGACTGGACGCGTACATCACATTTTACACGTAGAATTAGGAATGTCTAGGCTGTCAGCAAGGTGAGTGCCGCGAATTTTGAATTGTGATCCAAAACGTGAGGGAATGAGAACATCAAGCGATAATTTGAAGCTGTATAACAATGACGAAGCCGATTTTTTGCGAATTTTCTGGCTTCACCATTACGTTCCTGAATCCAAACGCCAATTTAAACAGTGGGCTCATCGTCCTCCCCCAAAGAAAGCCAAGATGTTTTCATCGGCGGGTAAGGTAATGGCTACGATTTTTTGGGATTTGAAGGGGATAGACTATCTCGCAAAGGGCCAAACCATTAACGGACCATATTATGCCGCTCTACTAGACAAATTGAAGAACACAATTTCTGAAAAAAGACCTGGAATGGCCCATAAAAAGTTCTGTTTGATCAGGACAACGCGACTTCTCAAACCAGTCAAGTTGTTCGCGAAAAATTAGATCAATTGCCGCAGGTTGTGCCTCACCCACCCTATTCGCCAGATCTAGCCCCAAATGATTTCTACTTATTCCCCAAACTCAAACTTTTCCTTACCGAAAATAAGTTTCGGTCGGATAAAGAGTTTATTGCAGCAACGGAGCAGTATTTTGAGGATCTTGAAAAAGATCATTATAACGGCACTTCAACATCATTGGTTCAAGTGCGTTGAAGTTAAAGGGGTATATGTTGAAAAATAATAAAAACTTAATGCCCTAACTCATTTGTTTCATCTCGAGTCTCAGTTCGCGTCAAATCATCCTCGTAATTACTAAATTTGCAACTTCGACATTTGCAATGTAACAATTTCTTGACTTGTATATCCATATCTATAGTACGCCTTTAGTGCAAAAATAAATTTGAATTTGAATTTTGGAATTTTAAATAACATTCATTCATAAGAATGTCCTAGTGTGTGATCAAACTCCGAAAGATCCGTGCGTCTCTCTGTATCCAGTACCATGGTTTGGGTGAGAAAACATTAATTTATTTGCCAATTAGCTATGTTATTAGAAACTATCAACTGCTTTATTTGATTTACAAAATGCTGCTTCTTCTCGTTATAAAATTATTTTGAACTTGATTTGGATTGTTTCGTATGATATCGTTTTGATTTTGTGTCAGATCATATTTAATTAATCTGTAATTACATTTACATTTTACGTGTGTCTAAATTGCCCTTTTTAATCGTTTGACTGAATTGTTATATGTATTGATTGTCTTTATTGTTAATTGATACCTAATACATGACTTTGAGTTTTAATACTGTTTGAGAATTTCGCTTATTGCCAAATTCCTCAATTTGAACATTGAGACCAATTTCTGTCTAAATAAAGTTCAGACCAGACGCGCACAAATAAAGAAATTGCTACTTGAATCCTTTATGGTTTGATTAAAATTTTGGTAGAGAAGAAGTGGAAATTGTTGATTATTTTTGATATTATAATTTTGTTTTTGTAAAGTGAATGTTGAGCGTAATAATAGAACTTCTCTCTCATTCTCGTCGTGACATCTATAGGAGCATAGTGTCTCGACGAGGCCTTATAAAATTGATAAATCTGAAAGTAAATTGTAATTCTTCTTCTACGCAATTAAATCGTTTTCAAATGTTAAAAGAGTTTTAACAAAATCTCGCTGTAAATTAAAAATAACAACAAGAACACAAACAAATCGTTTCTTCTCGTGGATTTTAAATTTGTCATTCTAATTTTTCAACAAAGCAGATTTCAATCTCCAAATCTCTTAATTTCAAACTATTTTTTTTATCGGCAATCCCACCGCTGCCACCAAATGTGAGGGATGGATGGTTGAAAATTGGGTGGAAGGCTAAGAGGTTTTCACTGAAAAGAAGAAGAAGACGTTACGATGTTTTCCTTCCGGAAATTTGGAATAACTACATTTTTGCACACTGTAAGCTTGAAAAGTTAGAAGAAAACTGTCACGAATAATAAGAACAAAATTCTTTTTTAAAGCAACAGTGACAAATACAAAATCAAAGAAATATATGGACAAAGAAACTGGCAAATACATATATTTCTTAGAAATTTAGGGTGTTTCAGTTCACATTAGTAGCACAAAGAATTTTTCTTAATCCGTCTATCTACAATGAATATTAGAAAAATAAAATAAAAAGAAAAGAAAACTGTGATTACATGGACACGTCTCGCCGTAAAAATCTTTGTTTTGAACGTCGTGTATAAATTAACTCCGTCAAGTCTGTAACTAACCATGAAATGAATATCATCGTGTGTGGAAGGTACATTTTTTAATATGCCGGTAATTTGTATGTAAATGTAAGATGATGAAAGAATTCCAAAAGTCATACGTGCACGTCGAGATTACTAGAAGTTCTGGTATAGTTCGCATTCTTACAATTAAGCAACGTCAAAAATGAAATAGCTTCGCATTTTAAATATTTTCTGAAACCTTACGCAATCTCTTCGGATTCACGCCGGCCGGTTTCATAATTTTCTTCGCCGCGAGTATTATGAAAGGCACCAATAAATTGCAACTCGCAGGAGTGATTTAGTTGGAATAACGTTGAATATCATGTTTAGGGGGGAATAATGTGGTTCTCACAGGTAACCGAGTTGGACATGATTAAATCCAGATTACCTACCTTCCGACTTCCACCGGTGAAATACACCGGTCATGATTTAGTCTTATCTAGCTCGTTTACGACTGCTGTTATTCGTGCTGTTCGTGTTCGTTATTAATAAATGTGACTATAATTTTAAAACCAACGTCTTACCGAACAGATAAAATCGTTTAGGCATCTGAAACGTAACAGAAACCTAGACGTGTGGTCACATTATTTCATATCGCCATGTTTCAGAATACTATTTTCCTGCTTGATATAACAAATCAAGTTCAAATAAATAAGTATTCTTTTGGTGGATTTCATAAACATTAATTAAATTTAATCATTAAACGTAAACGTTGCTATGGAAGGTATTCTTAACCAAATGATTAACTTTAATTGATTTTTATGAAACCCAGCATTTAGCAATTAAGGTCTGGTACAATGACTACAATTATAAAGACAAATGTTTCTATGGGAATAAATAAATAAAGATTCTTAGAAGTATTTAAATTTAAAGAAGAATGAAAACATGTTTAACTCGAGCGCATAAAATCTGATCAAATCACGAAGGCATTTTTTTATGGGCTATCGGCGAGAATGCAGAACTTGAAGTTTGAAAAACTAGACTGTAATTATAAGCAAGACGATAATGAAACATGTTACAGGTTAAACGGCGATCGCTCTTTATGTGAAACCTTATCGCGCATCCCGGGCATAAAATTAATTTATAATAACAATTAATTCCGACGATAAACCTCAATAAATGAGGCTCCTCGGAGTACGTCTCTCGGGGTAGAGTAATAAACTGATAAACGATCTGGAAGGTCTTGACGAGATGAGGAATGCGTGATAGTATGTGCGGCAGATGGAATTTACATTATTAGATTGGAAACACCTCTCGCTGCTAGGTTCAGATAGGACACGACTATCTAGAAATATCAATATTACCACAACCAAATCCCGTTGATAGTTTATCTGGAGATGCTAGAAGTCGGGAGCGGCTTTGCTACTATTATTACCTGGACGATATTAAATCACACAGATAACGACAACAGAAACAAGTTATTGATTCCGTTGCGTTGTTGTTGGGAGATATGGCTCTTATCCGAACAGTATTTCAACTCACTTTCCCATTTTCGAACATTATCGAGTGTTTATGGACTTTAGGGGCGATAATTCTTGACCTCCTCGTACCGAGAAGAACATCTCATGCTGATAATTGCGCCGGTGTATGTAGGTTTCGAGAGAGTTTACGACTCTATCTGGGCTCTCTTTATGAGCATCGTAAGACAGGTGAATGGAAAAATAACGTGGCATCAACAAATTTATAAAAACTGAAAGAATAAAATTATATATCAAGCTATTTTAAGATGTATCAAATCTGTGCCCGCGATGTGAATGTAAAATCTCGTAACGTCAAGACTAATGACGACAAACTGGAAATATGTTATACAGAGTTCACGATGTTGAACTCTTGCCTTATACGTTTGACAGTTCAGTCAGTACAAAGTCGATGTGTAAGATAAAATTAAATTAGGCAAACCAAGTGCCCCCTTGCTTTATTAAAGTCCTTTCAAAGACGTCCTTAGTCGGACATAAACCTGTCGTAATGTGTACTACACACCTATCTTTGCATAAAGAACGAAGAACGTGCGGCGCGCTCATTTTATTTTTATTCCTTAAACGATCGGCCCACACGCCATACAAAATTCAATGCGGTATAGAAACATCCACCTATATATTGTGCTTACAAAGGGAGTGGGTTCAATGCGACCCGATAAAGATATAGTAATTATACATTATAAATCATATCCGGCGTGATCAATCATGCTCCCCAATGGCAGATAATAACTTAATTTGTCTTTCGTACGCCGAATGTTCGTGAGCACCGGCACTGAGATTGAAACAATGACGGCCTTGTTGAGAGCCCCGAGATCTAACTACTTCTGACTTCGACTTGAATTCCTTTCTCATCTCTCTGGGGCTCAAAGAGTTCTTTCTTTCAACTGGAGACGGCTCCGAGTATGATCAAAATTATTTGCTTCCTTTAGGTTTTCTTTTTATCAAATTATGTGCTTTTTAATCTTTTAATGAAGTCACTAACAAATCCCGCAATCGCTCAACGTTTCACTATCGGTGGACAGCTTCGCCAGTAGTGAAAAATAAGTAAAATTTTATTTTGGGTAAATCCGTAATAAATTTCTTCACCTGCTACAAATTACTTTGGGTACATTTCGGAGGATAACAACAGGATAGTCACTGTAACACTTTAATGAAGCTTATCAAAGCTACTGTGGAATTTAAGCAAATAAAAATTAAGTACATTTTAAAAGAGAATTCAAAATAATAAATTATACAAATGTAAATGATTTATTCAGCAAGGGTTCTTCTAAAAAGAATATTATAATAGAATTCAAGCTACTATAATAAAAATAATGAAGTTTAAGTATATTATTACAAGAAATGAAAGAATAGGTAATTTAAAACTGATAATCTAGTTTAAAGGACATCAAACGAGTCTGCCGTGGTGCTACTAGTATAGAGGAGGGCGTCCTTCTTCTTCACCTTCATAATCTCAACGCGCGTTACATGCATTATATTCATTCTAATGAACAACATAAACGTCAAGGAGGACATATAAAATAGCCCACTTGTGAACGTAACGTACATAAACTAATTTTTTCGAACACGCCCTTTCAGAATTTAAAGTGGACGGAGAGAGCGAGCGAGCGCACTTGTTTGGTATTCTTTTGTGTTGTAAATGTTGAATATGTAAACTTTTAAGATCGTTTTCGTGTTTTCTTTTTTCGTGCTCCGCCGGCTTCAGCTAGTGAATGCATTTCCATACTTGAAGGCATCAAGGACAGACGTTTGACGGCGCGCGCGTTTTTCTCTATCAAAATGCTTATTAAGTTGCATAATAATAATGGAATTATAAAACGCGTGAAGTTAATACAACCCGAGCGTTAAATCTTACATAAAAATTACCACGGCCAAGTCTTTCTTAACACAACAGAAATTAAACAGTTTTTTCTTTCATTTGAAGCTTAAATTTCAAACGTGAAAATGTGTTAGTTAAAGAAATTTAATTTTTGTTAAGTACAGGGAAATAAAACGCATCACAAGTCGCTTTTATAAAATTTTCGAAAACATTATGACGTTATAGTATACAGTTTGTTTCGTTAAAACTCGAAAAAAGGCGTTGCACTCAATTGCTGCGCTAAACCACTCTTCTCAGAGTGTTCTCATTTTGGTTTCATTTCATGTAATAATAGAAGATGGAAATACTCTGAGAGTGCTCTATTAGTGATAGAATAGGCGCTTGATTTCCACTTTAGCTTCAGAAAATAATTTTCTTAAAGTAATTTCAAGCTTGTTTAAAATTCATAAAATGAAATGCACTTTAAAAAAAGTTAAATGAACATTTTTTTATTCGACGAAAAACTCATTAAATTTCCAGTAGATCCAAAACCAACACGTTACACCGCCAGCTACTTACCGTAATGGGAGCTCGTTTCACGAACGCCGGAGAAAAAAAAACTATTTTGTTAATTACTTTAATTTAGATAAAGGCCCGATTAAATTTCGGCGCTGGCGAGAAACAAGATGCGTATCTCTGGTACGACGACGACGACGGGCTCGGGCTATGAGAACTGTATAGGTTCGATAATACGGGTCGCCTTGTTCTTAATTTCACCGTCTGTTGAGCTTCTATCGTCGCCGTAATTTAACAATTAAACCCAATTATCGAAACTTTGTGGGCAAACCGCCACGGCGTATCAGCAATTATTTCCGAAACTAGCTTGAAAAGTGCTTCCTAGAAAAGGTGGCGTGCGAATCTGCACGTACAAGTTTCACGAGAGGTAATGACGATCGACGAGAAGATAATCTCTCTTCGAGTTCTTTTCCATAACCATCCAAATAAAAAGAACTTTACAAAAGGTGCAGAAAGATCTTTAGGAGTTAAAATTCTTGAGGAGAGGAAGCACCAATGTAATGACAACCGATAAGAAGAGTTCTTCTTACAAAACCAAAGGATTGTCCATGATATTAGTGACTATTTAAATTTTGAAAAATTATTGTCGAAAAGAAGCCTCGAGGCTTCTAGGTTAAATTTCCAAATCTGTTTATTAATCAATCATCACATTGACAAACTTGACTAGTTGACATGTTTCGGAACAAATTCCATGATCAAAACTACAAAGTTTAAAAAATACTTATGAAATTACTGCTAAAAGTAGAAAAATTAATTACAAACCTATTTAAGTCGAATCCGCAAGCGTAGCCATTTCTAAACTAAAGTCAAAAGACAGCGCGACAACATAGGGTAAGGCCTAATGCCAACCTAAGTTACATGAAAAGTTAAATCCCCAGCAGGGTCACAAAATTTATTTTTCCTTTGAAAACTAGAGTAAAAGAACTAAATTAATTTTGAAAATCGAAGCAGAAAGCTTAGTAAATACAAAATTTGGAAAATGCGAAACGAGCTAATCGTATATCACAAATATAAAAAGCTAAAAAGCTGGAATTTACACCACAAACAAGTTAAAACTCAAAATATTAAAATAAAAGTTAAAATATCAATCACTTTCGAGAAAATGGAAAAAGAAATTAATTAATTTTTTTTCCAATTAATGGATTCAAAAAAGTTAAGATGAGAAAACTGAATCTGATCGTTTAACAAAGTGACGTTACTGTTCTTCTCGTGTAAAAAAAATTCTAAAATTTCAGCAATATTGAGTTTAAGACTTTTGGGTAATTGGTGGATCAATTTGATCTCATGATTGGCAGTATTATTATGCCCAGTCTCAATGATATGGTTAGCAAAATTTGAATTGGTTTTGCCCAATCTGGCAGAAGCTAAATGTTCATTTAAACGAGTAGACAAACATCTACCTGTTTGGCCTATGTATATAGAATTACAATCACCACATTTCAAGGAATAGACACCACTCCTCCTCATGAAATCAACTTTATCCTTTGTATTACTAAGCAAGGACAAAATATTAGAATTATTATTATTAATAAATATATATAAATTTTGTGACCCTGCTGGGGATTTAACTTTTCATGTAACTTAGGTTCGCATTAGGCCTTACCCTATGTCATCGCGCTGTCTTTTGACTTTAGTTTAGAAATGGCTACGCTTGCCGATTCGACTTAAATAGGTTTGTAATTAATTTTTCTACTTTTAGCAGTAATTTCATAAGTATTTTTTAAACTTTGTAGTTTTGATAATGGAATTTGTTCCGAAACATGTCAACTAGTCAACTTTAGTCAAGTTTGTCAATGTGATGATTGATTAATAAACAGATTTGGAAATTTAACCTAGAATTTATAGTGACTCGAGGCTTTTTTTCGACAATCATTTTTTAAAAAGAGTTCTTCTTATTCGAGTTCTTTTCCATAACCATTCAAAAATAAGAACTTTAAATAAAGGTGCAGAAAGGTCTTTAGGAGTCAAAATCCTTGAGGAGAGGAAGCACCAATGCACAGAACATTATACAAGAAGTGTCGATTCCTGTATAAAAACGTATACAGACGGAAGACGTCATCTACAAACGGAGTGAGATACTACTACAGTAATTTAAGTAGCGGCAATTTAAATGATTTGGAATTTATAAAATAAAAATTATTTACTAAGTGAAACTTTTTCTAAATACATATTTGTAAGTGGTAAATAAAAATTTATGTCTATTATGAATAAAAATAAGCTACTTGGTAAATAACTTTCCCGTATTTTCTTAAATGAAATAAAAAACTAAAAGTCGCTTTACTAATAAAATCCAAAATATATTGTACTAAACCTATAATACATGATGAAACCTTAAAAATAATATCCATAAATTATCTAAATTATTATCATTAAATTTAAAATATTTAGATATGTAAGTACATATTTACAAATACTACTGGAAATATGAAATCCCTCAAAATGTGTTAAGCTTCAACCAAAACTATTGTTGGGTTGATTTTATACTGTTATATTCTACTAATCCAGAAATTGCACACTTTAATTTAATTCTAAATGTGGTTGCAATTTAATTTCATCAAACATAAGCACTACATTCTCATTCAATGGTTGCATAAGTGGTCTATTATTTTTCAGTTTATAAGCAGCTTTAATATTAATATGTGATAAAGACCACATTAAAGTACTTCGGAAGGTAATACTAAAATATTTTGTAAAAACCTACATATATGCTTTAGGACTTTTTTTATACAATGCTAAGAACATAGCTTTTTCTTGAACTATCCTTATGAAATGATTTTAGCTGTGACTGTATAAATATTAAAGCACAATCACTTATTTTACTATTTAACATTTTTATACTATTAATTAAGGGATCAAGTGTACTGTCATCCTGTAACTTTTTATTAGCCTTTGCTTGTTTTCTAAAATAATTCAATGCTCTCTTACATCGTACAACTTCTTTATATAAATTTTTTTTTTTAGGTGTGAGAAAAGTTTTATTGTAAATAAAAAAAAAAATTTACTTAATTTGTAATATAGGTACTGGACTTACCGGTATACAAACAAAACAACACTAAAATAGTATTCAAACCCAAACACATAATGACATAACTTCAAACACATGGGACATGGGTTTCACCTGATTTTTTAACTTATATATGAAATACCAACTGTAAGATGTCAATTCCACTAATTTACTATCTAACAAGTAGTTCTCTGCAATTTTTCTGCCAAAAGCGTAATCTGTGAATGGAGTTTGTTAACATGTTAGTGTTTAAAACCGTTACATGTAAATGATACCAACGTAATGATAATCAACAAGAAGATGATCTTTCTTCGAATTCTTTTCCATAACCATCCAAATATTAATAAAGAAGTTTAAATAAAGGTGCACAAAGATCTTTAGTAGTTAAATTCCTTGAGGAGAGGAAGCACCAAAGCTGAGGTTCCCGACTTTTCCCACCTGGACGAGACAGGATACTATACTTTGTTACATTGTACTTTGTATTCTGTACTTATACACGTGAGCTTAGATGTCGTTTTAAGAAGATATTCACCATTTTATATCTTGCGAGTATTACATTATGTTGTGAATATAATTTGGCATTTAAGTAAAAAAATAAAGTAACAACAAACAATTATGTTACAATGTTTGCTCAAAGTGACCTCCGCCCACTTGAAGACACACCTGCGCTCTTTGTTCTAAGGAACGGAAAACTTTTTTCGGGACTTAAAGTGTCCTAACAGTTTCACTAGCGTTGTGTATCCTTTGAAGAAGTTCCTTCCTAGTATTTACAGTACGACCGTAAACTATACTCTTTTTGTTCCAAAATAACTTAAGAAAACTATGCTGGTTGTTGTCAACTGTGCTTATTTGTGGACTTTCTTCTTCAAACTCTGATTTCGGCGAACATACGAGCCTATTCAGAAGGATGAGGTTCGAAAGAACCATTTTCGCGCATTCCCCCCATCTACACTCAAAAAGGTCGGTTTAGATAACGTCCAGTGTATACTGGTGCTTAAAAGTTTTCGGACGACCGGCGTGACTGCCTGGCACTGTGGAAGTTTACCACAAGGGTCAAATTCGAACTATTTTATTGCTTTTCATTCGGATACTTTTAAGCACCAGTATACAACCTGATTGAACGATCAAACTTTCCAAGAAATAAGTGCGTGTCTACGTAGTTTTCAAAAGTGTGCTCCATATTTCTTAATGAACGGTTGTGAATACGTTTCAAGTGGTCAAAACTAATATCAAACTGCCTTTATGTCGATTAATTCTTCTGTTATTAGTAAGTCTACCTTAGCTCAGCAACTGCCAAATAAATGTAAATTATTATATTTTACAAAAATAATAAATTGAATATCTCTGAAACGAAGCGTCGGAGCCCATATGTTTATATAAAATCTTGTGCTTGGTTTTCATCGTTGAATCTGTACTCGAATTTACGGAACACCTTTATGAAACACCCTGTATATAGTTGGTTAAAGAGGAAGTGTGATTTGGTCATCTGTCAACACACAAATCTACCTACAGGCCTACAGTTCAATAAAAAATTCCCGATAATTTTGACTTCAAATAATCTTCAAATAATAGGTCAGTTCCGACAACACTCTGATGGTTTTAAAATCGGTTCACCGGGATTATACTGGAATGTCCAGCCGAGAAAATATGCGACCCGGGATTCGGGATTATCCCGAAATTCCCAGTATCAGATTTTGCGCCATTATGGAAAAATTCAATTTAAGAATAGTTTTTAAAACTTGCAATAAGAAAAATAAAATTTCTGTTCTCAACAGATGTGGTGTTTACAAATTAAATTGTAGTTGTCAGAAATTTTACATAGACCGTACCCAAGGTACCTTCCTCCAGAAATTTCCATACCCCTATCAGAGAACACAACCAAGAAATTATTAAGTCAACGTTTTTTCCTCCTCAATACAAATTCAGATCCACGTTTACCGAACATGTCTCTCTTTCAGAACACAATTTTACAAATGACTCTAAGGCCCAGTTGTACAATTCGAGTTTAACGTTAACTCAAAACTTAAACCCTTCACAATAACATGGTTGTAATGGACGTTGCTATGGGTTTAAGCTTCGCTTAAAGTTAAACTCGAATAGTACAACAGGGCCTAAGTGCCAGTTGTACAAAGGCAGTTTAAACTCAAGTTTAACTGAACCAGGTTCAAAGTGAAGAAAATGCATCAAATTTTATTTATGAATGCCTTAATTGCCATATGTCTTTAAGATCCTATGCGAATTTGTTTACTTTGAACCTGGTTCAGTTAAACTTGAGTTTAAACCGCTTTTGTACAACTAGTTTTGTACATCTGGCTCAGTTAAACTTGAGCTTAAACCGCTTTTGTACAACTGACCCTTACACTTCATTAACAAATTCAAAAGACTCGGACATTTTTTTGGAACAAGTATTCTCCCAGTATGAGGGAAAAACGACTGTTAAGGATTTATGTTTAATTTTATAGAATCTAGTATGTGAATTAAAAAAAATAATAACAAGTTTGAAAAAGTAAAAAGTCCTTTCTTATTATAATTTTAACATTTTGGTCCTTCGAGCTAATGGAATGGATGCGCATGAAGAATCAAAGGGCAGTGAAAATGCGAGTGGAAATAGATTTAAGGGATTTGGAAAATCAACGTCAAAAGTTTCTTCAAGAATGTCAAAAGCAAGAAGCAGAAAAAGAGCGAAATTGGAGACTCAAAAGCAACTGAATGAAATAGAATTGAAGCGAGATGAATTGGAAGAAAGGAGATTGAAGCGTCAGGAAGAAATGATTCGTAAAGAATTGGAGTTGAAGATAGTTCAATTAAGTGAATGCAGTGAGAACGAAACCGAAGAAGATTTAAATTTTTTAAAACGTCTACCGGTGGAGTAACCGGTTAATTCTGAAATGTGCCCATTATTAGAGCGAAAGTTTGGTCGACCTGACATAATAATTGAACAACTTATCAATAATGTCAAAAAGTTTCCAAGTGTCAACGAAGACAAGTTTCAAAATTTAGTGGATTTTTCAAATTTACTTCAAAATTTAGCCATAACAGTAGAAAGATAATTACTTAATAAATCCTCAATTACTCAAAGAAGTTGTAAACAAGTTACCTGTAAATTTAAAGGTAAAATGGGCAGAACATGTACAGAATTTGAAAGTAGAAAAAAACTTAATGTCGATTTTAACGATTTGCCGAATGGTTAGATTTAGTCACTGAAGCATTATCCATTTTATGTCCAAGTAATGAAGAAATTCATCGTCATGACAAGAAGAAATATTTGGTAGCCACCACCGTCAAAGAAATTAATATTTTAATTGTTTATGCTGCGAGAAGAAAGAAAAACAGAGGTTGCAATTTTGTCCAAAATTCTTGAGCTTGACAGTTCAACAACGATGGGATTTTCTAAAAGAAAAAAAAAAGAAGATGTGTTTCTCTTGTTTGGGTTTTCAACATTTTGTAAAAGACTGTAAGAAAAGAGCAATTTGTAACAAAAATAATTGCAAGAAGATTCATCATCCATTGTTACACATGGACAAAGAAGATGCAAAAATACAAGATATCAATAAAGTTATTGTAAAATCATAACATTGATAATGATGAAGAAGCTGAGTCTAATCAAGTGTTATTAAGAATTGCTCCAGTAATGTTGGGAAACGGAGAAAAGGAAATAAGCACATATGCTTTGTTTGATGATGGTTCTACGGTAACGCTCATTGACGAAAGTTTAGCCAAAGAACTAGAAATTAATGGTCCTCGAGAAAATTTAAGAATGAAATGGACGAATGGAGAAATTCATGAAGACGGAAATTCTATGAAAGTTAAGTTTTTTATTAGAGGCGTCAATGAAATAAAAGAATTTAAAATTTAAAATGGGAAATGTTAGAACAATAAAAGATTTAAGTCTACCTGTCCAAACGGTGAAAATGAACAAGCTGCCTTCAAAATGGGAGTACTTAGAAGAATATAATTTCTTGAGTT
Organism: Dorcus parallelipipedus; assembly: GCA_958336345.1. Lineage (NCBI taxonomy): Eukaryota > Metazoa > Arthropoda > Insecta > Coleoptera > Lucanidae > Dorcus > Dorcus parallelipipedus. The sequence continues at coordinate 28,391,268 of OY284480.1, read as the reverse complement.
TATTATCGGTTGTCAATAAATTGACCACAAATTTTAATTGGTCAAGATAACATCGATCTGATCATAACAAGAGAATTGATTGAAAACGGAAAAAAATCACCCATACTTTCGAAGACTAAATTGGGTTGGGTGCTTCATGGAAATATTGGAAATTTAAGAAGCAGAACTGATGTTAAATTTAACTTTTGTATTGAAAGAAGATTTGAAGAAGAAACCTCTGACATGATGAAGAATTCGTATAGTTTGGATAATATGGGTATAAATTCTTTTAACAACGACTGTTAATAGTTGGCAACACTGATCTAGAATTAACTTAACCATCTTATAATAATATTATGTAATTTTACGTCTTTATATTATAATTATTTTCACATCAGCGTTACTCTTCAGTATCAAATCCTCACTTACATTCAAGGCTGACTCAAAATGTTGAAATAACTGCGACATGTCATTCCGTTCATTCGCCAATTTCTCCAAATCTTCACTAAATTCGAAGAAGCAGGTCAACAAAGTGTTAATTCTATGCGCTATATCTATAGTATTGGGGACGTGTTGGTCCAGAATGCACCCGCTATGGTTGGTAGTTGACCAAAATCTTATCATATTGGCCATTCAGTCTATCTATTCAATCTCACGTTGAGATTCGCCGTGTTTAAAAGAAGCCTAAATTATGCAAGGCCACACTGAAGTCCTCCTTTCTTTCTTTATATTCCTCGACGTGTCTTTCAATCTCGTTTTTATCACCGAGCAAGGGGTTGAGTTTCTCCCTGGTTTTGTCGGCAAAACCCCCGTCTTCCTCATGTCCAGCAGGTCTTCGTCCATCGCCAGTGCCTTCTCTGAATTGACGAGTCCGTTCAGTTGCTGACATAATCTACTACATACAGCACGCCTTCATTTTTAGGTTTACTGAATCGATGTAGACCTCTAAGCTTGACTCAATCTGCTTGAATCTTACTTGTAAACCTCGGTTAAGAGAGGATCAGCTCTGAATAGCATCAGTTCTAGTTGCTGATGTCTCGGTGGTAAATCTTCCTCGTTCTTGTTATTTTGTGGTGAAAAAGTGACATTCGTAGATTTTCGAAATTTACTTTGTCACACTTTATGGGGGAGACGTCTCTTGATTACCTGAGTGTACTTCATATCTTTTCAGCCTTAATTTCTTTTATATCGTATTATGTATATGTAGCGATGCAACAACTTTACTATTAAATTTGCTTGAAAGAGTAAACAAGTTCATTTATTAGGGGCGGGGGGGGGGTTGTTCTTCCCTTTTATTTTTATGGAACGTTTCAAATTACAATTTGAATCTAATAATTTCGATTGTAAAGTTATTAGGGTTATTAAGCGGATCGCAATTAGTTTGTGACTGTTCTAACACGTTAAATATTTTATGAGTTACAAACAATTTGAAATGTTCTATACTTTCTATTTTTCAAGAAAATAAGATTTACTAAAAGATACATGTCAAGTGAGAATAGATTATTATTTATTCTGGTGACAGAAACCAAGTCAGAGTGCCCCATTGACGTCAGGTCTATTTTGACGTGTTAATGATCGTGATAATTGTGAGATCGGCCTCAGATTTATTGAGGTGTAGCCTAAGCCGTCGAGATATCGACAGAATGTGATTGTGTTACCTGTCGTGTCCATAGTGCTCTTCGTAATTAACTTACCGGAGCGTTTACCTCCTTAATACCTCCCGTAATTCGAAGAGGATGACCCGCGGGAATTTCGCTCTCATTGTTGTTCTTGCTGTTGTTGTTGCTGCGTTCTTAATTAGGGCATTGTTTAAAACATAATAAAAAATGGAAATTAGCTGCTGCTCGTCTTTCAATCAACGGAATTACAAATTATCGCCCGCGTCAATCAAATATGGTAATTAAAAATTAATCGAATAAAAAACTGTTGCCCGACTCTCAGATTGCATCTATTTACGAAGTTGCCACAACAAACACAACGGGTAGAATAATTACGTTAGATAATTATTTTTAAATTAGTTCTTAAAAAAAAAGTAGGTAGATATCCTGCTGAATATAATCAAGCGAGTTTTATTATTATTATTATTATAGTTATAAGTTTCAATTTTCAGGTTTTGCTCTTGCGATCAATTACGGACGGAATCTTTATAAATCAATCCGGGCGTAATAAAGAAATTTAATTGGTCGCAAAGCGAACTTTTTTGACTTCTGTCTTAATGCCTGGAAATTATAGGTCCCGCTCGGTCGGGCATTAAAAATTATAAGGCCGTAATTAGAGTTCTCGTTTGTTGCCAATTTGAATTTCACGCAGATAAAACGCGCGCATAAAACACATTTAATGACAGCGTTTGAAACGAAAACCGAATCACATCCTGATACACCTAAATAATAGCGTTCGAAAGTTTCTGTAATTCCAACTGTCGAAGGCGGTCGATCGTACTGTATAGGTATAAATACAAAAAAGGCCAGGAGGAAATTGAGGTGAGGATGCTGAAAAAGTCCTAATAATGCTTTGTAATATTTTACAATTAATACGTCGTATATAATTTTGAAAGCAGGTGGACGGGGGCTAATAATTGAAGCGAACGAGTGTGTATTAGTAATTCTCTTTGGAATTTATTGTGATTCATCTGTGGACTGTACCTGGTATTTCAAAACCAAACGAAACGTAATGAAGTCATTATGATAAAAAAAAATTACTAAAAAGCCACCTCACAATACGTACCGTATTTATGAAACCGCGCTGTATGTAGGGACAAAAAAACGGTGCTTTCAGTGAAAACAATTTATTTAATGGGGAAAAGGGGGTGTTTTCGGTCTTGCCTCTAAAGTTTTAGAACAAAACTTCGTCGTAGAAATACATATAATTGTGGTATAGATCAATATTTATATTTGTATTGAAGTTTTAGATATGAATAGCCCAAAGGATAACATGAACATGAATAGAATTTGAATAATTATCTTCATTGGTTTTGTTTGGTTTAAGTTCTTCAAAAAAAAAAAAAAGATAAACAAATATGTTTTGTAAAAGTGGCCATGCTAATTTCAATAAATCTCCAAGTCGTTTAGGATAATGGTCTAGTAGGATATCGTTCACCGCCTTCTTCTAATAGACTCCTTTATTGGCGTGCATTGTGTTTCGACACAAAGAGTCGCTGATGAGGAGAACGGATAAGTATTCGCCGTATGTGCTTATAATCAATAGGTTTGTTCTACTCGGACGGATCCTTCATTAGAAGTTGCGGCAGAGCGGATGCCCGAAACCTATTATTTTAGCCAGTCAGTGGTGAGGGAGGAGCTAAACCCCGTCGTCCTTGAGCTGCCAACGAAAGAGAAGACGTCTTCATCAGTGCCCGCTGACCAGAAACTAACACCATAACCGATCGCTGGATCCAGCGTGAACCCGCCGTCGACGCTATTTCTTAAACATTTCTTGGGCACTTCGTCCTGCCGCCGGCATTCCTGTGGTGGCTCGTAGGTGATGCGGTAGCAAGGATTGTAATATCTGAATTTGTAATGTGGTCTTCTACTTAATTGTCTAGTCAGCTTGTAATTAATATCTTAATCAATTATACCTTAATTGAGTTACAGGCTCTCTCAGATGACTGTGTCTTGGCAATTATATTAGCTTTAATTATAGCCTTAGTAATGTGACTTGTAAACTAGATGTATTAATAATAAAGTTAACGCTAATGATTTTTGGAAAATTAACTCTTGTAACTTTCAATGTTCCTGTAGAGAAGAAGATTCCATTTTTTTTACTTAGACTTCCACAATAAAATATTCATATTCGTTTATAAATAGTTGGACTTGCACCAGTACCAGTACCAGTTCATTACAATTCACGACGAGTTTTTTGGTAATTTGTTGCCGTTTTACTGTACTTATAACTATAGTAATTGTATAGCTTCTCCTCTTGAAGAACGATTTCAAAATCGTTACCAAAAATTATGTTCCTGTGAAGGCTTCAATTTAAAGTTATTATCGAGAGTTATCAAATCTTGAAAACTTGGAAAACGGGCAAGTTATTTTAATTACAGTCGCCACATATAACTGGTGCGTTCTTGTCCGGCTGCTGCGAGTTTAATAGTCGATCTTCGGGCAAGGAAGAACAGCTTCGATTTTTATCCATCTACGCATACAATGGACCGAGGAAAGGTATCCCATAAGCAGTTGTATTGAAGTTGCGACAATAGGCCGTGATTGTGCAGTATCTTTGTTGGAAAACAGAAGATATCTATTGTACGCTTAGATAAATATTACCTGGTTCTCAGCGCCTCTGCTACCAAGCATCATTATTTCATTCTTTTGTCTTTTTCTTCGACTTTTTTCTCCAAGCGATCCACTAACTCATCGGGTTTTTGTTTCTTACATTTCCCTCCTCCAACTCGAGTGTGGTATTAAATCGCTCCTTCCGAGAAAGACGGACGCGCGACTTACACCATTCAGCTATAAAACAGCTTTATTTTTACGCGGCGATTCGAGGAATTTTTTTTAGGTACTTAACGCGATACGTCTACGGCTTAATTAAGTTACACCGCGAGTGCTTTTAAAGTTTCATGTAGCAATTAATAGCAACAATGTAACCTTTGGATGTTGTACTTACAACACCCACCGGCTTTTACCAACCGAATTTATTCACGCACAGTTTGATAGAAAACGAATTCGAGCTGCGATAATGGAGTTTTTGTTGGGCGGACGCTTTCGTGACTCGAGTTTCTAATTTCTTGATTAGTTAATACGTTTCATTTAGAAAAATTAAATCACATTCAATTTCGAAAGGTATATGGTTCGCCTAGAGCTACCCATCATGAATTATGGCGATCATCGTCGTGATGCAGACGCATTAAAAACAATTACGAGTTAATTTCTGAAATTCCTCGCGCCCAAATTGTAACCCGTTCCTTATTAAAGCTTGAAAATTCGTTGGAATTTTTATTGGCCTTAAATTAACAATTGAGTCGTATTGTATGGAATGACATCGAGCATTTCAGTAGTATGGTTTGATAAGATAATTATTTCTTTAGGCATTCTCTCTCTTTATGATTCAATTCGTGAGGATCCTCAAATCTAACCCTGTCCTAGATCTTCTGAGTATCTCCAGTTTTTAACGTTGATACCTCATTGGGTTTGGGATCCTCAAATTCTATCCTATCTTAGATCTTTTGTAATCACCAGTTTGTAACGTAAAGGAAAAGCAACAATTCTAAGTTATCCGGAAAAACAGATTGCAAAACCTAAGACGTATATAAGCAACGAATGAGTTTTTCTTTTTCGGTATCCTCAAACGTACAAAATGATTACCGCATTATCTAAGTTCAGGTTTCTACTCAAATAGAAGTTGTTTGCCTTCCCAATTTAGATTTTAACGGAGCACTTAAAAGTTATTAACATTCTTCAGACAAACAGCACTTTTGTTTACAATCACGCAGCCAGGAACCATTTCTCCTTCGCAATATGACAAGGAATAATTTCGGTAATTTACGCGTAGACGGAACTACCGCCTTTGTTTGGATAACGTGGCGTTTTAGTACCGAGCCGAAGATTAACGCGGCCATCGGAAAGCCATTAGGGCATCCGTATCCATTCTCTTTTATTATCTACTTCCTCGTTAAGAATTCAACCCTTACATTGTTTTCGTCGTCGCACAATGGGCGCGGGTGTCTCAGTTAGATGTTTATCTGGATTTATTGCCTACGAAACATATAAAAAAACGTATTTTTAGACTTCAATACAGCTAGAGTACAAAAATACACGTGAGACTCGTTTAATTGCTTCGGGGACAGAAATTAAAGCACGTTTTCCAAATTACTGTTTTTTTGTACGCGTAGAAATAAGATTCTTGGTGGCCTACATTTTTTTTCTCTCTGAAGATCATCTCTTTTATGATTTACAATGGCCTTCTTAGTAGCAGGGGGCTTTATCTACTCACTGCAGAGTAAATCCAACATATGAGCTGTGTCGTCCCAGCATCGTCCCGCATAAAAACCTTTATCTGATCGGACATTAAAGCCCCGATTTATGACATTCGAGATTTTTATTAGAGATATGATTTAACGTTGAATTGGGGAATATTGGATGTTGTCGTGCTTTACGGTGACTTCCCCATTTTTCATGGCTAGTTTTTATAATTTAGTTATTTATTATAAGTTGCTGTAGCGGACGATAAAGTTTGTTGAGTTCGTTACATAATACGAATAGCTTTCTTACTCGCTTCTTCTATACAGATTAAATATCCCATCAGTAAGAATAGTGCTACTTTTTGTGATAAAATTATTTTTAAATAAAAACGTTTTCGATTTTAAATTTAACGTCCTGTTTAATTTTAGATTGTCTTTTATTAACCCTGCACCTGACGGAACATTTATTTTTATGTTAAAAAAATATTGCATTTTAAACTGGAGTACGTATACATACACGCAAATAACAATTCTCGATTAAAAAAATTCTTGAAAAGTGGAATAAAAAGTGAATTTTGAATATGTCTCCTACAAGCAACATTGACAAATAATGTTCAAAAAGTTAAAATAATTATTGTAATTCCAATAAATACTTTATTTTAAAAATAATTGATAAGAACAACACAAAACATTACAGCACAAATAGGAACGTACTGTCTTGAACATAAAAAAAAATACTTTTCTACATTTCATTGTGAAAAACGTAAAAACAATTCCTTTTTGGTGTTAGTCACAACTGCGTTTTACATCTAGATCTACCTATATTTACCTATATTTACCTATATCTACCCTTTGGTTCATATAAAAGCCAGTGATATACAGCGTGATTTTTTGAAAACGATCCACCTGAAATATTTCAAAAATGAAAAGGAAAATAGAATTTTCCAAAAACACATCTGCTTATATCCTAAGGGGGGCATGTTTTGACCCATCGTGTGGTACATCAAATGAAAGCTTATCCTCTAAAGAATGCGCCAATGTACCTGTCTTTAAAAAAAAATGAAACTGAACAAAAATTAATATCTTGGTCTACATTGGCGTTGGAAATAACAGTATTTTAGTGACATCTTATTACAGAACAATCAAGCAAAACTGAAAAAAAACAACATTCACAAGAACTTCTCAAAAGGAGCACCTTTTCATTTTTGAAATATTTCAGGTGGATCGTTTTCAAAAAATCACCCTGTATACCTGGTCTTACTGCAAGTGAACTTCGTATCCACGCGTTCAGCACACACTAATCTAAAAGGCAGGTAACAATAGGAAAGTGCCATCTCTTACTCCTACTAGGACTTCAGTAAGGAATTGGTCTTGTCAACCCTTCTAATGTACTTGTTGTACTGGATTATTACTTGAGGGCAAGCAACATCAACTTTCAGTATTTCATTTTTTGAGTATTTTTTGACATGATCAATAGGCTCTAACAACAACGCCAATAACATTTGCCGCTCCTACTTTGAGGCTGGGTTTCTCAGTCCTAGTTTAACTTTAAGCTCTTGTTTATTTCCATAGGAACAATTGTTTTTATAATTGCTACCATGGGAATAAACAGGAGGTTAAAGTTAAACTAGGACTGAGAAATCCAGCCTTAGAGAATTTTCTTCATCAGAAATTTGATTTGGAGATCACAAGTGTCAGCGCCTTGATAAGGAATTAGGTTAACTATACATCCAGAGATTCTTACCCGAACAAAAAGTTTATACCCCCACTTATGGGGTTTATTTTGAATGTATTGTCCCAAATTTCCATCGTATTTTCCTCTATGTGCTAAGGCTTCGTCAATTGAATACCGATTTTCAAGTTGATACATTCCTCAGTTATTATTTCGTTCAAAAGCGGTCTGATTTTGTAAATAATGGTCCTTAGTGTTTTCAGTAATTAGGCAATTATCATTAAAGTGAACCATCTTCCTTAGTTTTTGGAACCGTTTCACAGACAACACATCACATACAAGTTGTGTACATGTTGACCAATAGTCTTCAATAGCTGTCAAGTCAATTACCCCCATAGTAAGAATAACTGAAGAAAAGTTTGTGATTTCAGTAGAAGTTGTTTTGATTCTGTTGCACGCTATATAAATATATCTTCCATAAGAGAAAGAGAAAAAAAAAAACCTTGTAAAATACTCTAAAGGTGTGCCTACGTCTTCTTCTGTCCATTTGTAAGTAATTTTCGTGGAATCACTGGTACAGTTTCTTGTATAAAATCTTCATCAGGATCATCCGCTTCCTCTGACGTAGTTATTTTCTCCATTGCTTAAGGTGCTTTGTTTGATTCTGTATCTTTTTCCAAACAACAAGCCATCCTCGTCATTTTCACTTTCCTCCGATAAATCTGATACATATGGATCGGCAGGTGGAACGCAAATTTGTTTCCTTTTGCAATAAAAGCAGGATGCCACTCAAATTTTCCATTTGAAAAAAAAAGTAGTCCTGAAATGATAGAAATGAGACAAATTCTAAACTGTCAAGCAACATCTCTTTTTATCATACGAAACCTTTCAATCCAAATATAATAATAACGACAATACTAATTAAGATCATAAAAATATCCCTAAACTAAACATCCATTTGCAGAAAATATTCAAAGATAATTTATAACGTGCATTCAATTAAAGTAGGCTATTAATTCAACGTTTTTTCTTCTAAAAGTTTGTAGCACTGACAACTGTCCAATTATTTGTTTGTGCGGATATAACCCCCCAATACTTGGCAAATGGCAAACGCGTTTGAAAACATGAAGAGCAGGGTACGTTTGTGCATTCAAACTGAAGCACAGCATTTTCAGTATCTGCTTTAAGTTTTATTGTTGTTTTGAAGTGAATTAATTACCTAAGTGTTTCTTTGTATTTTGCATTTACTCAACACATTCTTTTATGTGATGTTCATTTGACGGCAGGGCACTTACAATTTTCAACTAAATTCCAAACAGATTTTGGTTGCGTTCACAAACTATTGCTCTGAGAGCGTCTTGGGCGTATAATTGCGTCTTTCTCACTCACGATTTTTAACATATTTTGCGTCTTGCTCATTCATTTCAAAACGACTTGTGTTTGCATTATTTCCATGACAACGGGCGCACCTAAAGCCCAGTATTTCATTCAGAGTTTAACTTTAACCTTCGTTTTATTTCTACAGAAACAATTCGTCGCCTCAGTGCTTTTCTGTTCCATACCACATTTTTTGATATTTTAAGTTAAATCCACTTTTGATAAATTCAGTGCATGTTTATTGCATTTACCAAACCTTCTGTAACAAAAAAATTGTATCACTGGGAAATTAGATTCCCATTTGTTCCATAATTCATTTTAGACATGTAATTTCCGTGCTTATGTATTGATTATCTCCAAACTAAGTCTTGTTGTATGGCACAAATAAGTACTGAGGCGACGAATTGTCTTTACAATTATTACTATGGGAATAAAGCGAAGCTTAAAGTTAAACTTTGAATAAAATACTGGGCCAAATGTCCCATATATGCTGCGTTCCAAAATTGCCTCCAGATTGAAGATCAGAGCGAGTAGATGTGGAGTAGATATTTGATTATGTGGTCAGTGAGCACTCAGGGTAACCGGCGATTAAAAGAACGTATTAGAGCAATTTGGGTAAAAATTTGAAATAACATCAAACCAATGTAATCTCAAAATTACCATGGAAGAATGTGTCCCATATTAATTTAAGTCTAAATAAATAAAATAACTGTTATAGCAGAAGTTTTCTATAATGATAGCTACGATGAGGAAGATCCAGTTAACATTCTGGAAAAGAACGAAAATTTTGTGAAAATTACTGTACCTAATTTCAATTTAAACAATTTGCAAGGTTTTCCCTGCCAAATATAACCTAACAAGCTTGTGATACATGTCAAATCTTCCACCATGATCTGAAAGCTCTGGTTCAGTCATCGGAGCAAATGGAGTACGCTCTGTTAGCTTCAAAATTTTTAAAAGAATACTATCAGATTCTAGATTCATTTGCTCTCGATGTAATAAAAGAACGCTTTAGAGTGAAAAGAGCAAAGAAATCTAATTTTGCAACACAGCATTAAAAGTGGGATGTGAAAAGTACATCCGTTGTCATGTAAATAATGTCAACAAAAAACGTCTTGGAAGTGGATGAGCCAGACGCAAAATATGTTAAAATTTGTGAGTGAGAAAGACGTAATTATTCGGCCAAGATGTTCTCGGAGCTATAGTTTGTGAACGCAACCTACAGTTGACCTAGAGAGCGTAACTGTCAACTGACCAATTGGGCGGCAATTTTTTTGTATAGTAAATCAGCAACAGACGACGCTATGTTATACAGGGTTAGTTAAAAGTATGGAAACGGCCATTTATTGCCGTTAATATTCATTTTAAGAAATATGTGCTTTATGAAAGTTTTTTAGGAAATTTTTATCTACAATTGAGAATACTTGAATTTTTTTCTTCTTCAATTGTTTTTGAGTTACGCCTATCTGTGTAATTTTTTTAAATGGAAACATTCTAATTTTAATATACCGTTCGGTAGAGTATTTTTTTCTCTTTACAATAGTATTCTTGTTTTTTTTTAGAATTGAGGGATTTCTGAAAAAAAAACATTTTTCACTTTTTTGTGAAATTGAAAACACTGGTTCAAATATTTATTTTAGGGCCAGTTTCATAATGGAATTTAAAGGAGGCTATAAATCTAAGGTCACTTTTAGATGTCAAAACAAATATGAAAACACATTTGTTTACACATCATATTGTGACTTTATTTTAAAGGTTCCTTTAAATTCTATTATGAAACTGACCCTTAGTTAGGTAGATCTAAGACAAAAGTGAAGTTATGGGTCACAAACAAAACAACAACAAAAACAAAAAAAAAAACAAACAACAAAAACAAAAAAAAACTAATAACTAAGTAAATTAAATTAAGTGTTCAAATTGTCCTCCATTTGTAATTTGACAATGACTCAATCGATTTACAAAACCCCGAAGAGAATTCTCTAAAAATTCACGGGGAATTTCTTGTATCGTCCTGGTAATTCGAATTTTTAAATCTTCGATGTCATCGGGCTTATCTTTATAAACTTTGTTTTTTACATATCCCCAGAGGAAAAAATCTAAAGGGCTTAAATCAGGGGAACGGGCTGGCCACTCAATTTCACCTCGTCTCCCAATCCATCTATTTGGAAAAACGTTATCAAGATACTGACGAATATTTAAACCATAATGTGGTGGGGCGCCATCTTGCTGAAACCAGATATTGTTATTGGGAAGGTTTTCGTTGTTTTCATGAGGATAGAGCGTAGCACAAGCAGGTATAATTTGATTTTGCAATAACTGCAAATACAGAGCCTAATTTAAATTGCAATCGATGAAAAAGGGACCTATAATATGACCACCTAGAATGCCAACCCAAACATTAACTTTTTGGCGATACTGCGTATGGTGCTCCAAAAACCAAAACTGATTGACAGGTGACCAATATCTGCAGTTATGTCTGTTTATTTCACCGGTAAGGCAAAAAGTAGCTTCGTCAGAGAAAAGAATGTTATTAACAAAATTTTCGTTATTATTGCAAATATTTAACATTTCTTCACAAAATTGAAGTCTCCTATCAAAATTATCTTCTGTCAATTCCTGTACAAGTATACTGTACCTGTATAAGGTTTATACTTTTCACTTTTTAACATTTTAACGACTGATGACTGTGAAATATTGAGATTTTCCGCTAATTGGTTGGTTGATAAATGGGGATCTTCAGATACAGCCAATAAAATATCCAGCTTTTTATCATCACTGGTCGATGTTCTCGGTCTACCACTCTTTGGCAAATTTTTAACGCTGCCGGTTTGTTCGAAACGTTTCAAAGTTTTACTAACAACGGATTTAGAAATTGGATTTCTATCAGGATGCGCATCATTAAATAAATAACAAACGTCTTGTAAACTTCTACGTCTATCTCCATAACCCAGCATCATAAGTATTTCAATTCTTTCATGTTCATTTAAATTCGCCATTGCTAATATTAACAGCAGTAAATTACACGCAATTGAATTTGACGTAAACAATAACCACTGATAAAGTTACTCGCTCGAGTTTGTTTATCGCTTATTTAGATGTACCTGACCTGGCGCTAATAAGCGCGCACGACGGGAAATGAATACTTGAAATATTGTTTTTTTTTCAGAAACCCCTCAATAGTAAAAAAAAACAAGAATACTATTGTAAAGAGAAAAAAATACTCTACCGAACGGTAGATTAAAATTAGAATGTTTCCATTTAAAAAAATTACGCAGATAGGCGTAACTCAAAAACAATTGAAGAAGAAAAAAATTCAAGTATTCTCAATTGTAGATAAAAATTTCCTAAAAAACTTTCATAAAGTACATATTTCTTAAAATGAATATTAACGGCAATAAATGGCCGTTTCCATACTTTTAACTAACCCTGTATATGTATTTTTATGTAAATGTAGTTTACAGTCTACGGCTAAACAAGTGCCGTAAACTGCACAAGAATTTCAAAAAAGATTTGTTGCTCACAGGCAACCAGACCAGATACAGGGTTTTAATAAAACTTTGCTTAAAGTATATAAAGTAAAAGAGACAATTTCCAGGTAAAAATTTAATAAGCACTTCTAATTTTGATTAGGTTACGTATCGGTATAATCTTGAAACCGATCGATAAATTTCTAAAAACTATCCTGGTGGTTCCTTTCGCCGAAAATTTATTTCTCCCCGGTAACCTGCGGCGCCAACTTCTTCAAACAAACAAACAACGACACAACGATTAACTCCGAACGCCCAAGCCAAGGCAAACATTAAGGATAAACACAAACAAGAATCCAAAAACAAAATTTACGATTCGCTCTCGCGTTGGCAAATCTATAAAATTTGAAGGGTTCAAATAATTACGATGTAATTTGCATAAAACACGCGTAAAGTCATTGTTTGTGAATATGCTATCCCCATTGTGGATTTTTTTGAAACTCGAAGTGATTAATTGCGCCACGGTTCTCGACGAAAACGTGGGTTTATAAAATAATTATCGTCAAATGTTATTTATTACACGTCATAAATTACAGTTAACAATTGCTAATTTCCTTTCTCGCATTGCAGTTGCATTGTGTGTCTTGCAAGCAAGCACAATTCACAAACGAAAGCGACTCCCACGTTGGACTTTAATTAGTTGTATTGTTAACGTTTTCTCCGTAACATTTTACGCATTTGAGAGGTACGATGTTTGTCGCAAACATGCCCCAAGAATGACGATTAGGCAAGATTTTTCGAGTAGGGGTTGTTATCGTCTCACACGTATTAATTTCTTGTTGTTGTTAATTCTCGAAACTGATTGTAAGTTAATATATGCATTACGTTTGTTTTATACAACATTTTTATACTTGTAGTACGTGTCGAGTATCATCTGTAGTAAATCCAAAGTTTCCGCGAATTCCTCTATTATGTATCTATTAAACAAACAACAAAGTCAATGTTTAATCCATACTGTGAGTAATACCTAAATGCGGAAGATGTATGTAAACAGAATGCAAATTGCACGTTTCTTTTTCCTGAATTCATTCACATAGGTGTGTTTGGTGCTCAATACGCGGTCGAAGCCATAAAAAGCAAACAGAAATGAAATCCTCCGGTATTAAGCGTATTTGCCCCTCACATAACTTCTGGGTGTCGTAACATTTGACTTACGATAATGGTGTTTGAGTAGACTTTCGGGCGGTGCAGCAAATCAAACACCTCCCGACGTGTAAACTAAATAATTACAGAGATGGTTGATATGAAAATTTTTCTCGGCCGCTTGACAGTTCCTTTGCTGCGTTTCGGGCTTCATTATGATAATCCAGTCTAAACAGTGGAGAGATGGTGATAATTGGTAAAATCGACGGCGCGGCGGTAAAAACGGTGTTAGCAAAATACGCATTGTTGCCCAAATTATTTATTTAAATAAAAAAAAATTACTTGCATTTTATAAGGATATTTTACCCTATGAATTTCATTCGATTGAAATTAAGCATTTTACACTATTTTCACAAAGTTACATGTTGCCTTTATATCAGCACATTTTAAGTGTTTTTACTTTCCGTTGAAGTTTCAAAATCTAACTTAAGAAAAGTGATGAAATGTCAAGTTATCGCCCATGCACGTATTACATGTTGTAAGTGTTTATTTACATGTTGATAAATACGATTCGATTACTTGCATTTCAAGAAAGTCACATGCTCTTTGTAATTTATCAACTATGTATTTATATTGTTTGCTTTTGATTTCTTATTGAATTTATTTAAAAAATGACACATCAAGGGATAACAGCATAAATTCAAAAAAGTAATTCTTTCACAAACTTGGACGTATTCTAGTGAAATGTGTAAAAGTCGAAAAATTATTTGAATAAACGGAAAACTTTAATTTAAACAAAAAGAAAAAACAAGAGAACTTATTTTAAAACATGAAGAATAATATAATAGAAACAAAAGGCGCGCAGAAAGCGGTGAGAAGTTAGCAACAAACCTCCAGCAACAAAATTTCAAAATTTAAATTGGCTGCCAAAGCAGTCCTAATTATCTCAGAACTATAATTTTAACAGCATCGTTAGATCATTAACTATAGTTTGTCCCTGGTGTACCAAATTGAGAAAAAACGAAATCCAAATTATTGGCAGCAATTAACGCCCAGTATTTAGTTATATAAATACTTTTCAAATAAACTATTTACGATGAAAACATTCATGTAATCGGATAGCAAATGATCGAATACATCGAAAGATGTCACCAGTAAGTTTTGGCCGATCGATTTTATTGATTACTGATCGACTGAAAATAGTTAATGTCACGCACTTAAAAGACGCCAAATACAATAGCACATAACTTTTTGTACAAATGCTGCAAAAACGAAATTCTGGCAAAATACGAAAGAGAATATTCAAATCTATCGATTTATGCTATTTTTGAGTTTAGGCCGAATAATTTTATTGATTAATTACCGATTGAAAACGGGCGTTCCCACGACTTCAGATATTCAAGACTATAAGTACACATAACTTTTTATGCAAATGTTGCATAAACGAATTTCTTGCAAAATATGAAAGATAACATTCAAATCTCTCCATCTATGCTATCTCCGAGTTCTGGCGAACGGTTTTATTGATTGATTATAGATTCTAAATAGACGTTCCCACGGCTTTAGGTATTTCAATACAGCGTACACTATAAAGGCACATAACTTTTTATGCATATGTTGCACAAACGAATTTCTTTCAAAATATGAAAGAGAACATTCAAATCTATCGATTTCTTATGTACTGTTCTTTTTTTAATTTTCTTTTCTTTTATATTAACGAATATTTTTTTTAATATACGAGGGAGGAGTGAATATTTCTCGGCCTAACAAAAAAAATACTGATGGAGGTCAAAGAATAAAAGCGTTTCTTTTCTGTTACCATATGAATATATATTCAACAAGTTCTTTTCCGAGTTTGAAGTAAACAACTATTGAACATTTGTTAAAATGGAAGAAATGGAGTATCGGGCGGTAATTAAGTAAATACTTTGTTTTGAAAGGTTTAACAGCAACTGAAATGAAAACTGAGACGGAATCAACTCTTGGCAATGATGCTCCTTCTTCCTCAACAACAAAAAAGTGGGCAGCAGAATTTAATCATGATCATACATCGATTTAAGATGAGCGTCCTGGAAGGCCAAAATCGGACATAATCGATGATTTCATTAAAAAAGTTCACAATGCAGTGTTGAATGATCATCGTATCAAGGTGCGGGAGTTAGTGGACGTCGTAAAAATCTCACATGAACGCGTACGATACATTTTACATAATCATTTACGTATGAAAAAGCTCTCGACCAGGGGCCTTATTCTCGAGTTCGTTCGAATAAAAGCATATGCGAGAGTGACGTCATTTTCTCTCGAAAACTTAAAATGCTATTCTGGAAAGTCGCATTCGAAAATATATGAACGATCGTCACTCGATGTGATACGACTGCTAGTTATCGCTCGTAAACATACATTCGCATGAAAATTGAGACAACTGTCAACAGTCGTGTCAATTCCTCTCTTCACAACCTTCGTTTCATTTACATTAGGTACTTCTTTTGTGTTTTAAAAATGGCAAATTTTGATGAAATCGTCATGCTAGCCGGTGCTGCAATTCTTGAAGAAAATGATGTAGCCAGAGATATAGCAGCACAAGAACCTCACAGGAAAATCAGGAAGCGAGAAAATGCTTTTGAATTATCTGATAGGCAATATATTAATATATTTCGTGTTTCATTTCTAGCACTGAATATTATTGAATTCGTTGGTACATACATACAACCTGCTTCAAGAAGTTCAACATTAAATGTGAAAACAAAAATTAAATTAAGTATAATTTATTATTTACCTACAAGTTTTCATTCACATTTTTTATGTGAGATGAGCCCCTCAATGCAACTATTAGGGCACTTTTCAGAATTAACCGGTTACTCCACCGGTAGACATTTTAAAATTCTAAAATCCACTGTAAAGCTATAATATGTTATTTTAGCTATAATAAGTTATTAACTTATTATAACTGTATTATTATTATATACTTATTATAGCTATAATAACATGTTATAGCTTTACAGTGGATTTTAGAATTTTAAAATGTCTACCGGTGGAGTAACCGGTTAATTCTGAAAAGTGGCCTTACTTACTTAAGTATCTGCTTTTTGACAATCACGTGACATGTGTACTGCACAATTTACGCGCTAAACGAATTGCCGCAGTTTTGACGAAATACCATTGGTTGCATACGAAATCAGACGCGCGAAACAATCAACGACATATAGTACGCACTCGGAAATTAGACTTCCTATTCGAGTGCTGCTCAAGAATACCACTTTCACGGTTTCGCCTTTCTCATGCGAATCCTACCGTTCGAAAACATTCGCATGCGATTTTATTCGAGCGAACTCGAGAATAAGGCCGCCTTATTCTCGAGTTCGTTCGAATAAAAGCACATGCGAAAGTGACGTCATTTTCTCTCGAAAACTTAAAATGCTATTCTGGAAAGTCGCATTCGAAAATATACGAACGATCGTCACTCGATGTGATACGACTGCTAGTTATCGCTCGTAAACATACATTCGCATGAAAATTGAGACAACTGTCAACAGTCGTGTCAATTCCTCTCTTCACAACCTTCATTTCATTTACATTAGGTACTTCTTTTGTGTTTTAAAAATGGCAAATTTTGATGAAATCGTCATGCTAGCCGGTGCTGCAATTCTTGAAGAAAATTATGTAGCCAGAGATATAGCAGCACAACAACCTCACAGGAAAATCAGGAAACGAGAAAATGCTTTTGAGTTATCTGATAGGCAATTATTAATATATTTCGTGTTTCATTTCTAGCACTGAATATTATTGAATTCGTTGGTACATACATACAACCTGCTTCAAGAAGTTCAACATTAAATGTGAAAACAAAAGTAAGAATATAGATTTCTTACTCATTTCTTAAAAAATTCACGCTTCCTTAAATTAAGTATAATTTATTATTTACCTACAAGTTTTCATTCACTTTTTTATGTGAGATGAGCCCCTCAATGCAACTATTACTTACTTAAGTATCTGCTTTTTGACAGTCACGTGACATGTGTACTGCACAATTTACGCGCTAAACGAATTGCCGCAGTTTTGACGAAATACCATTGGTTGCATACGAAATCAGACGCGCGAAACAATCACCGACATACAGTACGCACTCGGAAATTAGACTTCCTATTCGAGTGCTGCTCAAGAATACCACTTTCACGGTTTCGCCTTTCTCATGCGAATCCTACCGTTCGAAAACATTCGCATGCGATTTTATTCGAGCAAACTCGAGAATAAGGCCCCAGATGGGTGTCGCGATTACTAACAATCGACCAACAACGCCAAAGACTGAATATTTCAAAGTAGTGTTTGGAGCTTTTTCAACGTCATCCCTCTGAATTTTTGCGCCGATTTATAATTGTTGATGAGACCTGAATCCATCACGATACACCAGAGACAAAACGACAGTCTAAACAATGGGTAGAAGCTGGTTCAAGTGGTCGGAAGAAGACAAAAACAGTTCCATCGGAAAACAGTAGCCATTACCTTAATGGCTACTGTTTTCTAGGATGCACATGGTGTAGTACTCGCAGACGATCTTAAGAAAGGGAGAACTATTACAGGAGAGTATAATGCTTCATTCCTGGACAAGTTGGAAAGTGAAATCTAAAGCCAACGACCACATTTGTACTTTTTTCATGAAAAAGCACTTTTTCCTTTGCCAAATGTGGTCATTGGCTTTTGATTTCAAAAGTTTGCAATTCTATTTGCGCCCCTTACTCAGCCCTAGTGACTTGTTCTTGTTCCCCAATTTGAAAAAAAAAGGCTGGCTGGAAAGAGGTTTCCCTCAAATAAGGAGGTAAGGGTACTATGTTGAAAAATAAATATTCACTTTGGAAATAAAACTGTGTTTTCTTGGTCAGGCCGAGAACTATTGACTCCATCCCCCGTATACATAGTTTCAATGCAGCTTCTTCTTGTGCTTTCTGGTGGTTTTTAAATTTTTTTACACTCCTGTGGAGAATCGTTGTTCTTGTTTTGTTTTTGGATCACCATATTCCTCATATTTCCATGTCCACTGATTGGCTTTTCATTTGTTTCTTTCCGTCGAATTATTTTCTCGTATTTAATTGATAGATTCATAGTTTCTTCTTTCGTTTTCTTCTTGGCCCTACATCACTTGATATATTTTGTTTTTCATTCATCTTTTTTATAGTAGTTTTTTCCTTGAGTATTCTCGGTCACAGAATTATTTTTTTTTACTTTATCAATTTCATTTTTTCGTCGTTTCGTGCAATTGAAACTCCTCTGGGCAGAAATGTGTCTACCATCGCTAGAACTTGGAAAACTTGGATGGAAAATCAAAGAACTGGTAGAGCTAGAGGCAGTAGACGACCTAGACCAACCAATGAGCGCCAAGATCGGAGATTAAGACTAATGGCTCTAACAGATAGAATGTCTTCTAAAAGGACAATTACAAATCAATGGTTTGCAGATATTGGTAGGCCAATATCTGTTCGTTCCGTTTACAACAGAATACGCTCTTTCGGCCTAAGATCCTACAGCCCACAGTGGGTGTTACCTTTGATACCCAATCATCTGGGACTGGAATGGAATTCTGTCGTCTTCAGTGATGAATCCCACTTTACCTTAGGGATGCACGATGGCCGGATGTTAGTCAGAAGACGAATTGGAGAACGGCGTCAAATGCAATTTGCGTTGGAAGGGCATATCCACCATATTGTTGGGGTGATGGTATGGGAAGCCCTTGCCTATGGAAGCAGGTCACATCTAGTTTTCTTTTATCAGAGGTGTTATGGCTGCCCAGCGTTATATTGACGATGTCTTAGAGCCCCATCTGGTACCTTAACTAAAAGGTCACGCTGGTCATCTTTTCCAGCAGGATAATGCGTGTCCACATGTAGCACGCATATCTTTAGACTTTCTGGAGACATCCGATGTAGCTGTTATGTCCTGGCCTCCGAGGAGTCCCGATCTCTCGCCTATTGAACATGTGTGGGATATGATAGGCAGAAGACTCAATAATTTGATTCGTAACCCACAAACGTTGGAAGCTCTCCGGCTCCAGCTGCAGATCGCTTGGGATCAAATCCTTCAAGAGGACATAAACCACTTGATTCGTTCCAAGCCATGGAGGCTAAATGAATTTGTATATAATCGAGGCGGTCCAACACATTATTAAAATTTTCTTTCTTGTTTCTTCTCCAAATTTTTATCAATTGTTACCAATTATGTCCCCAATATATAATTAAAACATTGACCACGAAATTCCAACTCCTTCAACACGTTTTTTTTATTGCATTAAGTATATTTTTGAAACACATAATAGCTTTACGAATATGTCAAGTCTTGCTTAAAAATTTTAAGCCTTAATGAAATATGCCTTCAAAATTCAATGATTACTATTATTAGATATGTTCTCCATGATGTTTGCAGTAATAATTTAATTAATGTGTGATAAGAAAAGTCTTTTACTGCAATAAATATGTTTTAATCTTTTCTAGACCGGTTTCGCATAAAGCATCATCAGTAGAATTTTTAATATTTTTAATAGAGTTAAAAACAAACTATTAAATAATATTATTTACCCACAATCAATAGTAAATTCAAATTTATCTAATAATAACTTTTCCTCTATTCCATATGTTGGAAGTCTGTCTATTAAAATTAAAAAATTATTAAAATCTTTAGGTTTAAATATTTCTTTCAGCAATCAATTAAATTTATTAAATTTATTTTGTAATAACAAAGATACTTTTGATAATTTGTTAAAAAGTGAAGTTTATTCTTTAACATGCGACTCTTGTAAAGCAATATACATTGGACAAACAGGAAGAAGTCTTCAAACACGTATTAAAGAACATTTAAGATCATTGCGATTAAATAAATCGGATTCAAGCTTTGCTAATCATCTTATTGACAGTTCACATACGTTTGATTCTTCCTCAAATACTAAATTATTACATAATCTTCAAAAAGGAAACAAATTAGATATAGCAGAAAATTTTGAAATATTTTTAAATTATCATTTACTTTCCAAAACAGTTCTTAATGAACAAACATCTTTTCCTACTGATAATTTTTTCAAATCCATTAATTGGAATTGCATTTGATTCTTCAACATGTATCAAATATTTTACTGCACATACAGTACCGTACCAGTTAAAAAACATTCCTCAACTTTTCAAATTTTATTTATTTATTTACAAAAAACATCTGTCATTTACAAAAATTTTTTGAATACTCTACACATGCTTATTATACATTAGATTAGAGGATACTGTAAGTTCTTTATTAATTTTAAGTATTTAATTTTCTTATAATTCTTTATCTTGAAGGTTGTTGTAATTCTACTGATGATGCTTTATGCGAAACCGGTCTAGAAAAGATTAAAACATATTTATTACAGTACAAGACTTTTCTTATCACATATTAATTACTATTATTTTTTGAGCAGTGAAATAAAATGGAATCGAAGTACATATTTAGGTATTGTCTACCGATATATCAAAGTAGACCAATCTTTTTGAAATTTTGCATTTCTGAATAATTCGTCTTAATAGTTTTTGTTGCATCTTGTAGAGAAATGGTTTTTACTTGAAAAGAAAACACAGATTCCCAAATATGAAATTCAACACAAAGATTATTTGTCTATTATTATACGTACTATCAAGTTAATCGGGGTACGCTCAGTATGATGCTGCTATACTAGCTTTTTTATTAAATTTTGTTATAAACAATTGGGTCGCAGTACAAATTCAAACAAATATGTTGGATCGCATAGCAGAAAACGCTAGACCTCTAGAGCAGTCAGTGAATGTTGTAAAAGGCTTGGTTTAAAAATGCATTTAAGTTGAAAGCCATTTAAGCCAAACATTTTACCACTTGACGATAATTGAAGCATAGTATTCCCAAAGGGTTTAAGTGCCAAAAACGTAATTCCTAGAAAATTAAGGAAAATAATCCTTGTTGTTGAAGGCGCGCGCGAGAGAGAGTCATTTATGTATAATTATGTAAAATATTTCCACATCAGATAGATACTTAGAACCTTTTCTATTGTGTGCAGCAAGGCACATAGAAAAATACGAATTTAGTAAAATTTGGCACTTAGATCCTTTGGGAATACCACGCTTCAATTGGTTCTGATAACTGCAAAGACTTCAAGAAAATTTCATAGTTTTCGTTTTTTCATTGTGTTGCGTTTCATTAATTGCAGTATTTTTATTTTACTTCTGTTATGCAAAAAACTGGTTAAGTGCTCGAAAATACAATTCCTGCGTAAGTCAGAAGTTCACAACAGGAATTCCAAAAGGCTTTATTCTTTCCACGTGTTGACGAAGATGCAGTAAAAACAGATTACTTTCAAGAAACATTAGTTATATTTATCCTCCTTGTCTGCCGCCGCATTGTTCGACGTTAAAGCATTCTTTTCGAATTAGAGTAAAATTAAAAAAATAAGTTTAAGATCAATCCATTATAGTTCTTGCAAATACGGAAGATGTCAAGCTGCAGAAGACCATTTTTTTCTAATAGTTTGTGGGATAAGTAACCATTAAGTACGTGTCGTACCTCCTGCGTTAGGTAATTTAAAAAGTTAGTGCACTATTGTTTGTCTTCCGTATTTGCGAGGGCTATACTTTCGAAATTAAAATAGAATTAAAAAATAATTCTTCGGTACTTAAACTTCCTCCAGTCCCTCGTTTTGTTTCCTTCTTAAAAATTAGCATATAAGGAGATCATTAGAGACAAAACGCAAGCATCGCATGTCAAGAACGTACTTACGCACGTTGTAAGTACGTGGTTTTTGTTTATTTTAGAAGACTGTCGGTGAACTTCAGGAAGCGTGTTATTATTTCATCAAAAGCAGGCTTCCGCTGGCGGTGCGTCTATTTTCAGTTAGAAAACAAAAAGATCCGAGATTATGTAGAGCGAAGCGCAGCTCCGCGCTTATTTTTATTAAAATCTATGGCCCAGAACTATCGCAAGTAAATCAAAGTAGTTGAGACAATGAAGACATTAAGTGTGCTGTTGTTTGTTTGGGTCGCATGTTAATCAGACGGGAAATGAAACATAGGTGGGCTTTTGAGTTATGCGCGGACACCTGGTCGGACTTTCTTGTTCCCCCTTGTGTGCGAGCCCTAACTCACTCAATTCACGGTGTTTCGCATTAAAAGCGCTCGCAAAAATACCTCATCCATGGTGTGTGCCTTGGTGTATCGGCGCTCGGTGTGTACCGCGTTAATCCATCCTTCTCTCTCAGGAACACTTCATAATATCACCCACTGTTAACAAAAACTCTTGTCAAAACACTCGACGCGGACACGAGGTATAGAACGAACGACCGACCCCCATGAACGTCTGCGGTCTTGTCTTGGTTGGAAGAGATCGCCGGTTCACCTCGGCGCTCTTCTTAGTCGCGAACGCGTGACGTCACCAACAGGTTGGTATCTTTAGAGGTGGTCACTACCATGGGGGCCGAGAGAGAGGGGCCCTTTTTTGAATAAAGGATACATCCATCTAGATCGGCTTCGTTGCCCGTCGCCCTGTGTTTACACGGGGCGCGAGAATCGATCTCCCCGGCGACGTGGGAGGACTCCGGCACTCATCCACGGGAAACGAGGATGACACGTGTTTGTGTTTTATGTTTTTCAAACTCGTTCGAGTGTTTGTAAGGCTAAGCTAAGATAATATTATCAAATATTTGAAGGAGCTTTACGGATACACATCTAATTACTATTCACACGCGTCTTGATTAATTACAGTAAAGCTTCGGTAATCCGAATCAATTAAAACTTAGGCAATTCGAATTAGCGAATTGGAACCTATTTAAAATTGGCACATGATACGTGGGAAAAATATTGTAACAATTTATGACACCTGCATCCTTCAAATCAAAGTTCTCCAAAAGTCAAGGCAAGGACCAAGAGGCTCTAGTGGTAATGACGTTTAATCAGACGAAAAACATGAGCGCCATGTTATTTTTTAACGATCAGGGGATTCCCGACTTACTTGATGAACCGTAAAAAGTATGATGCGGATTACGGATTCATTACTTGGTCTAAATTATATAAAAACGTGCTATTCCATTTTTGTCCGGATTACTGGGAAATCCGGATTATTGGGATTATCGGAGCTTAACTGTAGTCTTACCTAATTCTCGGGACGAAAAGTATTTAGCAGCCTGTACGTGTTCAGTACCCATTAATCGTCGTTGCATTTTGTTTTTTTTTTATTTTTAAATAACAGTGACGCTCACATGGGAGGTTTCGCCTAGTGCACACCATAATTAGCCGATGGATGGATGGATGAATGCCCGCATGAAAGAAACTCACTGTCAAGTCCATTGCGTGTAACAAACGATAAACAGCGTGCCATAGATGTGTGGCTAACAAGTGGTAGTTTTAAACGTATGAGTTTCAGTCGGATGTAGCATTTAACAAAACAATGTTCAAATGTTTAAATAATGGGGCGAAGCGTTAAGCCGTAATTTGATAATTCCGGCTTCAATTATTTGAACTTCTTCTTGCAAGTTATAAGGGGAAATTTATATTAGAATATAAAAACGTAAACTTATTGGACATCAAAATAATGAAGTAGACTTTTCACATTTGTTTATTAATATCGAAGTGATATAATCAGACAATTAACACAAACATATAATATATAAATGTAAGCTTGTAAAGTGCGTATAGAAGCAGCACATAAATATCGCATTAAAATGACTGTTATTTACATTAGAGTACATGTGAAAAGAACCATCGTCGGATTGTACCAGTACGCACGGCAGATAAACAAAGTAACTGCCTCGGTAGTACCTTTCACAAAATGCTGGATATTCATTAATATTATCGTCGTAATAAAGTGAGAAGTGTAAAATTTTATGTTTGGGAAGTAGTTAATATTCATCTTTACGATCTCCGGGCGTGTTATATCAAGAAATAAACGTAATTTGTTACCGAACCCGGAGATAAATTACGCTCCGGTGAATTCCAGGTACTCCGTCTCCTAATAAAGTTACAAATTGACAAGAGATTTTCGAATTAAAACGCGATGGCGCAAATAAATTTACGGTGAATGATTTTTATGGTGTTTTCTGTCTTGTCTAATATTTTTTGGATGAAATTTCCTAATTATATTAATTATAGTTTGTTTTGTTGTTGAACGTGTAAAAATTTGTTTACTTGAATATTAAATATGTTTCTTATTCTTTAATCAAACAATTATTGTTAATTTTTTTTGTAGAATCAAATGAATATGATCATCAAGGTTGGCAAAAGTGTATTTTTTTTAATTCAGAATTTATTGTATGAAGAATTACTTGTATTTTGTTTGTCTACATTATTTTATGCGGAAAAATTTCTTATACATACGAACAATTTATGCTCAAAATATTTAATGCATGTGTCTAATAAATGGAGAAAGCGAAGTACCTCCGAAAATTATTCTCTTTTAATAAAAACAAACATCTACCTGGTGAGCTAGAAATACTGTCACCTGTTTGACAGGCGCGCGATGTTTGACGCGCGATGGATTTGGTGTCTTTTTGACAGTTGGCAACCGCGTGGACTCTTGTCGTTTTTGACAGCGCCGTTCGTTGTTTTCTCGCTTTCAAACGTTTTCATTTAGTATTCTCGCTTTCCTTAGGCGTTGAAATAAATAAACAATTAAATGAGTTCTTATTTTTGAACCGCCACTGAAATATTATCACCGACATAACTAATTCATCAAACGTATTGCGGGAAAATCAATATTTTTAGATCACCCAGTATTAGTTACTTTGGATTTTTCTATGGTATTTATGGAAACATTAAGAAGCATTTTAGAAGTAACATTACATGTTATATATATATAACTAAACAGCGGATTCTCGTTGGGAATAGAGAATAGGAAGGTCAAACCATATACTCGAATCAGGGATCATGTATTAGTTTATATATTCATATTCGGGCTTAGATACCTTTGATTTTTCTTGCAAATTTTAAAATATGCTAAAAAATTTATTGTATTAATTAAGCGTATTATTCTCTCTATAATTTATTTTTCGCCCGTTCGACACGTCTCCACTTTCGCCTGCCCGACGGCCGTCCGCTGCTTAATTATAACAAAGGCGATTATTACGAACAGTGATATAACTATTGCATTTCACATTGATTTGATCCGACCAAAATAAAATGTAAATAAACTACGGGGTCCCGTTAGTAACAAATAGACTTGAGGTCCTATGTTTATGTGACAGTTTTAAATATTTGTAAAAGAATTCTTCATTTTAAAAATGTTCTTAAAATGTTTAGCAAAGTGAGGATATTCGCTCAAAAAAAAGTCAAGAATTAAAACTTTTAAACCAGAAAGGTTGAGGAATTAAGTATTTTTTTTTACATATAGCGAAGCAATAAAACAATTGCCAAAAATGGATGTGTTGTTACGTTGTAAGGACCCGAAAAATGCGTTAAAGGAATTTCGAAATTATTTTTTTAAGCTCTACCTGTTATTCCTGAAAGAAACCAAAGAGCAGGAAACACGTATCGCTTTGTAAGACTATAACGTGTTTTCAAACCAGGGGCGATATTAGGTTACGGCGATAAAGTTTTTCCATTCCCATTGAATCAGCATTCGGAAATTAATACGCTGTTTGGCTTGCTACCTCTGTCCTTGACCGCGCGACACGTGGGTAAAAAACGGTAAAAGCAAGACGAGTACCCCATCTCGTGAAGGGCGACTCGCCGCTAGAAGCTCGAATGAACCACGGGTTTTTCGGAAATAATGCTGACTTTTGAAAAAAATTCCTCTCTGGTGTTTCAGAGTGGTGGCGAAAGCTTAAATAGCCACCGCGAAAGAAAAACAGGCAGTTCCCGGTTCCCTAAGCTCTGTGCGCGTTAATTTTGATTTAATTAATTTTTGTTCTAAGTTCGGTTTTGTTTCGATTTAATATTAAAATTTTCTAAAGTTTGTTATCAGTTTCGGGGTAGAAAAAGCAGAAGCTTTTTCCGTGAAGTTTTTGTGTCAGTTATTTTAAAATAAATTCGCTCGCTAACGAAACAATTCCTGTGTTTTTCCTAAATACAGATACGAGAAAATCATTTCAGATTCGTCGCCAGTAAGCTCAATGTCATTGTTGCTTAAAAAGTTAAATAAAATTAACTAAGTGTTTTACGCCATTCTCTTTTCTTGTCGAAGTCGTTGTTTTATTATATTTTTCAGGATATTTTGCATTGCCTAAGTTTTATCTGCTTTATTCCCAATTTTGTTATAAAGTCCTTTACAGTTCTGTCGGATTTTGTTGTGTTCAGAAGTCACAAAATTAAGACATTATTAACTCTGTGATTTGACTTGATATTTGGTTTTTGTCATAAAGATTGTTTTGGTTTGTGATATTAAAATTGGTTAAATTTTTGCTTATGTAATTTCTATGTTCTCGTTAATTTTCTTTAATATAAGTTTTAATTGTTAAACCTTCCGAATTTTATTTAATACTCAAAGTAGAATATAGAGAACCTTTTAATAATCGGTAAATCGAACAAGGAGAGGAGAAAGATTCAACAACCCCAAAATAGTAAGTCTGAGAGTAAGAAGGGCCAAAATTCATACCAAGTTAGAAGAGAGCGGGCGGAACGACTTCTGGCTATTTTTTGAACTAATTCCAGAAACGTTACTGACAAAGGAGTCGTCTCTTGCGTCTCGATTTGGTTTAAAAAAGTTTCGGGTAACAAAGGGTGGTAAAAGTTTAAAAAGGATGTTTGTTTTCAGAGTCTAGTGGAAGTCAAAGTTGAGACATCTTAACTCTCGAACTTCCCATGTAAAATACATTTATCATAAAATTTGGCTTTATGCGAAAAACCATTTTATCGAAATATAAACCACCCTTTCCCGTACTAGCGGTCTTACAATGCTATAAAAATCTCACACGAAATAAGTTGGCAACATTTAGAGTTTATTGTGGCAACACTGATCCTCCCGAGAGCCTGCGCGAAATTATTGATCGTTCCGAACGATGCATAACGATATGCTTTTATGGGAAATAAGTCAGTATTAACGATTTCCATTGGTTGAAGCTGACTTCATCCGCGATCACTCCGCGTCTTCCGATTTAAAGTTATACCAGAGGGGGTTGAGGAATTAAATAATAATAAAAAAAAAACAAAGATGACAGCTTTCGGTTTTTACTGATACAGTTATCGAAACAATAAAACAATTGCCAACAATGGACGTGTTGTTACGTTAAAAAACCTCGGACGAAATAAGTTTGGCAACATTTGGGAATTTCGGCTAATTTAGACTTTATTGTGCGCCCGCGCGAAATTATTGGTCCTTCCGAACGATGCATAGCGATGTGCTTTTATGGGCAATAAGTCAGTATTAACTATTTTCATTGGTTGAAGCTGACTTCATCCGCGATCACTCCGCGTCTTCCGATTTTGCTTTGTTTCAAGGCATCACTTACTCGTTCAACGTTGGTGGTGCTGTGTCGAGTGTTCTAATTTAACAGAGTTTTCGCTATAAAAGTTAAAAAAAAAAACTCGTATTTAACGTTGTTGGAATCTCCTGGAGCACGACGAAGCGAGTGTTGGATGTTTCTTAGTATCCTGCCAAGTTTGGATTTTATTAAAATCTAGGTAAAGGTTAAAGGCTAAAGGTTTGACACCATCTTGTTTGCTAATTGTGTGTTTCTTTTAATTCAGGCTTTTCCTGTACGTTTTCGACATTTGCTTGTACGTCCTGGCACTTTAACCTGTGGACTATGCTGCGACACGCTGCGTTTTATTCAAAGAGCGAATTTCAACCAATCTAGCGTTTAAATGTTCATATCTTGTTAACCAGCATCTGCATCACACTTTTTACAGAATATGAAAATGCACATTGTGCCTTCTGAAACGTTGCATATTTTCCAGAAAACCAGAAAAAATATGAAGCTTGAGAGATTACATTGTTTTCTGACGATAACTGTTTTTTTTCGTCACCTCTAGTCTCCAAATCGATACATTCACGATTATAAAGGCTTCTTAAACGCAACATTTCCGTATAATCTGTATTTCAGATCTTACAAGAAAATATGAAAAAAAGTTGCCATTATTTTTGTTGCAAAATTCTAAACACTCTTCTCTAGTACAAAATCAAAGACCTCGATGTGTATTTTCATATCCTGGAAAGAAAATGTTTATGCAGATTCTGGTTAATGAGATACGAGCGTTTAAAGTTAGTACTGTTTTATTGTTGTGAACGTCACATTTAATTAATTTCTAATTACTTGAAATCAACAGGCTAAAAACTCAGTGTTCACTTGAAATGAAAGATCTTGACATGTACTTTCATTTTCTGTAAAGAAAATGTTTATGTAGATGCTGGTTAATGAGATATAAGAGTCTAAACTGACTAGTGTTATATGACCGTGAAAGTGTACTTTTAATTAATTTGTAATTAATTAAAATCGATGGGCTCAAATATTCCTATTGAATAGATATGGATATTTACATTATGACTGCGTAAAAATTTTCATTGAAAACACATTTTTTGGTGTGTTACATGAATAATGACTCATGCTGGTTTAAATAGTGGTTTTCAACTTAATATCAAATATTTTTTTAAATTTCTTGGTACAAGGAGAATGTACACATTATACTCTTTGCAATGGATGAAATATTATTGATCTGTGATCGTTATTTTAGCAGTGACAGCGTTTTGAAATATTTATAACTTTATTGCTGGAATTTTATAGCTAACTTCTCATCGGTCAATTATTGTCTTACTTTTGTCTGTCTTTTTTTTATTTCTAACAAAAAATGAAACCTCTCGTATAAAATAAAACAAAATTCGTAAAACACATAATATGTAGTTTCTGCGATGATTCTCAAGCTTCAATATAATTTATTTTTTAAATTTAGAAATGAAAAAGAATGTATTCATAAAGCGTTACACGGAATGATTAAACCACGTATTTTAAATTAGCCGTTCAAAGCTCAGCCTTGAAGATATCGGGGATCAGAAACGTTTGATTCGAACGTGGCAATTAATTAAAGTTAAAAATTAATAAAACAAAGTTGGCCGAACAGACGTTCCCGATAAATCAGGCAGATTTCTTTGAACCGAAGAGAGAGTTGATTAAGAGGCGCGCAAATGTTTGTTTTCGAGCCCGGCATACATAATTAGTTTTCGATTGCGAACCAATCCCGATGGCCAGCACGTTAATTAATTATAAACAATGCATCGCCGCAATCAGATACGCCAAATTCGATCTATCTCGGATACATCTCGCTCCGTAAAAGGCACAAATAAAAAAAAAGGCGCAAACCCAATTAAATGATAATTAATCGTGCACTCGCCTACGTACCAAATGAGTACTAGCAGACACAAAAGTGCGTAAATAAACGCACACACAATATACGTACACGCACACACGTGCATGCAATACAATGTGCACAAAGATTGTGGGAAAACGAGTTCTTCGAGTGCCTGTACAACTACACATCCAAAGTCGTGCAACAAAACTTCCGAAAGTCGTTCTCAAACGGGGGGGTGCACCTCAATTTATATGATAATTCCGCGCATATTTTGTACATCACACTTTTAATTATGAAATTATAATGTTTACTAATGTGGTCGTAAGATCGTAATCTTCGAACACGGTCCCACCCTAGGATCGACAGAAGTTTTTAATTGAAACATTAAAATTTGAAATTGTTCGGCGACCGGAAACTCTTCAGACCTAAATTATGTTGTTTTTTTTTTATGGACTACATGTGTTAATTAGTAAATTAGTTAGCGCTGGAGTAACAGTTATATGAAACGTGTATGGGTTTACTTAGAACTTAATTACCTGAGAATTATGAATAATTTAGTTTTGATTGGCATAGATACTGAATGTATGTATTCCTTCTAGTTATGACCTGTTTATTCTTGAATGGTTTTGATTTTCATAAATCGTTATAAAACCGATCATTTTTTATTAAAAATTCATGTATGTGCTAGTATGTAACTTTAAAAATTAAAAGAAATTGCTGAAGATTTAAAGTTATTCAAGTCATTCGTTTTTATGGTTGAATTGATTACACAAGGAAACACCTATACAATGCGATTACAATAAAACAAAATGTTTATTTACAATAAACTAACAATTAAGTTTCTGTAGCGTTTTTATTGCTGCCTTCCCAACACTATTAAATAAATAGTTTATAAAATTATATGACTCAACTAAGCGCCCAATTAAATGGCGGACAGCTCTTTTATGTTTGCTGTGTTAAACGTTTAATTACACGAAAACAAATTAGGCGAAACATCTTGCAGGTTATGTATCGGTTTATATCTTAAGTGTGAAGTAGTTGCCGTCGTCCAGCATTCCACGGAATAGGTGTAAATAAGCTCCGAACGGCAATTATCTATAATGAGGCTGAAAGTGGGCAACAGAAAAAAAATCTTTCGGTACAGTTTACCTAAGGCAGGTCAATCCGTTAGTATACCATGTACCGTAAAATTCAAATTCTTGTAAACATGATTTGTTATAAATAAATAAGGCTACTATAAAATGAATTATTTTAGAATTCGGAATTCGCAACTTGTAGTATATTATTGTAGGTCTTTGCAAATTCCTTTTTTTGTGTTGTATTAAATTCCGCTTGTAGAAATCAAGTATAAAAGAAGTTCCGTTGTGTATTCGAAAAAATAGCATCGCCGCATGAATTACTGCTTTCGGAACGGCCACTTTATATGGCCACAATTAATTCAAAGCAGATAACCAAAACTCAACCGCATGAAGTAGAAAGTAAGAACAGATAATCTGTGAGCAAGGAACGCAGTTACGTCTGCCTTCGGATGAATAATGTATGGCGAGCAATACTGTTATGTGCGGTCAGATGAGACGAAAAATGGTAAATAATCTTATCCAGCAGATAGGCAGGAACGTAACCTGAGCGGAGGCGAACAGATAATTTATTTTAATAACGAATGGAGACAAGATTAATTCATGACACGGAAACGTTTAAGTGTAGAAATTCTTTCAACGTTTCGATTCCTGATTAGATTACGTGATATTTTATACTATCGCAATGTGAGTAGGAAGGCGGTAGGTACATACAACATACGCATTTCCAACGATCTCTGCAAAGATTATTATCTTCTTCTTGTAACTAATCCTTTATTGAAACTAAATGCACAAAACTCATATTACAATTTTGTGCTGGAATCAATTTTAATAGATAGGATATGGGAGTTCGGGGCCAATTTCCCTTTTAAGTTTGCGTAGGGCTGTATACCTTTCTATCTGCCTAACTATCATACAGATGTAAGAATCGGCATTTCATAAATCATTAAGCTCATTACGTAAGTTAAATACAATGAAACGCGACTTGGATCATCAAACAGTACGAAGTACGGATCCGTTTTTCGTTCACACACAAAAATAAACATCAACTCAAACGTTTAATTAAAATTACAACAGAAAAGAAAAGCTCCGGTCTTCAGTCGTCCAAAGGTGCAAACATCAGCTATACCCACGTCTTTCGAATATCGAACGTCCTGGAGGTAGCGTCCAGTATGTCACTTTGCGATTCCGGAGTATCATTTCCCTCTTCCGGCAAGCCACCGAAATGTTCTACCACGGCCCAAGGACAACACAACCAGGTAATCCCAGATCAAGGCTCCAATAAAACTTCGATGAAAGTCCTGGACCGTACCTCCGTTTGAAAGCCTCCGGTAAAACGTCCGGAACAAAAAGCATAGATAAATGATCGAAAAAAAAAACACGTGTTACGACCTGGGGCCTATTCCACCAACAACTTTGCAACCTTGCACTTTGCATTTTGCAACTTTGCACTTCGCACGTTTTCTTGTCTTTTCGACATTGCTATTATTATATTATGTTAATGAATTTTATGGCTTTGCAAATAATACGCTTTTCATAAATTGCAAATTAATTCAATAATCTGCTAAAATGTTGATAGAACCAAAATAAACTATGCTTTTCAGTTTTTACAAAGTGAAAAGTGCAAAGTGCAAGGTTTCAAAGTTGTTGGTGGAATAGGCCCCTGAACTGCGCACAAAATTGTTTATATAAATCCTACCTGATTCTCTGCAGAAATCAGGCTTGTAACGCACTTCTAAAAAGTCGGAGTAAAATCATCCGTTCAAACTTCACTTTAAACACAACAGTTTGCTGAATTTCTCAACATGGCAGGAGAGCCCAAGGACAGGAAGCGTACGGTAAGCGAGGAGGCTGAGCGGAATTTGCGCGGTCGTTCATGAGTTGGGGTTGACGGGTAAACACTACAAGTAGTGTAGTTCAAATTGGTACTTTCGTAACTGCCTTAGTAACTTGATAGTACGTTATTGAGATTTGTGGTACTTATCCACGTCCTGCAATATTAATTTTTTAAGGCCCGGTATTTCAGTCATGGTTTAACTTTAACCTTTAGTTTATTCCCATAGTAACAATTATTGCAAAAACAATTGTTCCTACGCAAGTAAACTAAAGGTTAAAGTTAAACCATGATTGAAATACCGGGCCTAATTATTTTAATTAGCAATTAATAGCTTCGTAAAAATATGTGTGTGAAATTAAGTGATTCTGGTCATCTGGTCAGATGTTCACTATTCTAGTGAGTTCTAATTTCTAGTTATTATAGTATTTGTGCTTATTGCTTATGTGGTTATTTTGTTTTAAAGTTACTTAAGATTTGGTACTGAATATTTAAATCTGGTATCCTTGGAGCTGCCAACCTGGTACACAAAAAGTTCCTGCTTAGAACAACGCTGACTACAAGGGGAGCTGTTAAGAGAGACAGCAGAATTACGCAGGAGAGTGAGCGAAATAGAACAACTCCGCATGGTAGAAGTTATTGCATTTATCTACTTGTACAATTTTTCAATCTTGCGAAAGTAAGGAAAACCAGTAACGTATTTTCGATTCCCACAATATAAAGGGTGATCAGGAAAACTAATAATAATGAATTTTGAAACCCTAACAAACCACCATGACTTACAGGGCAAGTGTCCCACATGTAGATTTTCGTAAGCGGAAATTCCGGTATAAATCACATAAAGGGCGACTGGGCTTCATGATTGGATATCACACAGCTTCGAGTGGTGCGGTCGTGCACAACACCCGGAGTCCGACGCCGAAAGTAGCATTCATCGAATGTCATAGTGTTGTGGTCAAACTCCGAAAGATCCGTCCGTCTCTCTGTATCCAGTACCATGGTTTTGGTGAGAAAACATTAATTTATTTGCCAATTGGCTATGTGATTAGAAACTAACAACTGCTTTATTTGATTTATAAAATGCTGTTTCTTCTCTTATAAGGTTACTTTGAATTTGTCTTGCATTGTGTCGTGCGAAATCGTTCGAAATAATCTTTCAAATTTTACATTTTTCTAATTGTGCTCTTAATAATTTAATTAATATAAGTATTCATGTTTGTTCTTTCTTAAAATTATCTTAACTGAGTTAAAGAAAGCATAATTCATCCCCTTTCTTTTATCACTTTTAACAACCCGTCCCTCACAGAGTTAGGTATTTATAAACTGCCATCTGTACGGCGTGCGCCTCACGTCGTTCGCGACAATTAGTTAGGCAACCATATCAACACATTTGAAACGCAGATCCCATCTGTGAAATTAAATGCAAATTTGGTCCCGAACTCCCCCATAGCTTGTCTACTTCATATTTGTGATAATTTCACTGAAATAATTTGAATCTGCACCACCATTTTGATTTCAAGAAAACTACGTGAGGGCTAAGAGTGTTATGTCATATGTAATAAATTCACTGAAAATCTGGAAAATAAGATAATAATAATAATAATAATAATAATAATAATAATAATAATAATAATAATAATAATAATAATAATAATAATAATAATAATAATAATATACCTTTATTAACAGTAAGCATGCATGGTATAAACAACAAACAATGTAAAGGCCGACTTATCCAACGATTTGTCGCATCAAACAAAACGTATCAGGCAAAATGGAACGTGTGGACCGCAAAACGTACGTGTTGTCTAACGTTTTGCGGTCCACACGGTTCATTTTGCTTGATACGTTTTGTCTGATGCAACAAGTCGTTGGATAAGTCCTTGTATCTGGACCAGCCTTTATAGAAACAGGATCAAAGAAGAAGATCGGTTTCACATATTTGTTTTATGGAAACGAAGCCAAGAACAGCCAGAATTGTCAGTATTGGTCTTTAAACAATTGATGAAGAAACCGTTGCACAGCTTCAAAGGTGGGTCGCAATGTCTACATCTGGCATCATAGTTTTACTTTAGAGCGGTATTATAGGGCAATGTTTTTGTCGATTGTAGCTGAACAATGTTGATTGTTGCAACAGTAACAATATCCTGGATGTAGCAGAATGGAATCA
Organism: Dorcus parallelipipedus; assembly: GCA_958336345.1. Taxonomy (NCBI): domain Eukaryota; kingdom Metazoa; phylum Arthropoda; class Insecta; order Coleoptera; family Lucanidae; genus Dorcus; species Dorcus parallelipipedus. The sequence goes on along the minus strand of OY284480.1, from coordinate 28,356,404 downwards.
ATCTGTCAATGGAAGATCTCAAAGCGAGGAGACCCAATTGCCCGGATTTTTCACCTTAAAGGCAAAACATTTCAGGACACCTTGTACATTACCGATTAATACTTACATTTGTAAATCACTGTTTGGAATATGTAAATAGACGTGCGGTTTTTAAAGACTATTCATTAAATCATTTGCCAAACGAAAAGTAACGATTTCATTCAGTTGCCATCCATCATCAAAAACAACACCTGCCAAAAGGTCCTCGGTTTGAATTCAGCCCCATCCCGCGTTCACGACAGCCGGGGCCGGCCGGTCTTCGGAAAGGAAAAAAAATAAAAGCGAACAGGTTCACACAAATTTCTAATCACAGCAGGCCGCGCTATTAATTAGTTTCATATCGGCATAAAGACGCAGAGGGCGCTGCGCGCTTCCACAGAAAAAAACACGGTAGGCGAGGAAAAACGCCGGCTCGTTACCGATACTACATGTAATAGGTAATAACAAAGGCCCCGATTTTTACGGAATTGATTGGATCTTCTATTACACAGAGTCATGTCCGATGCTGATTGAGACATCATAATAAGAGAACGAGCGGCGAAGCTTTCAGAGGCGGCTTGAACACCGTGAATATAACCATCACCTCGTTCGGGATGGGTGGCGGGCCTCACGTATTCTTGCTCTTTTGTCTTACCTACCACAGTGTCGATATTTCAAAGCAACTTTTAATAAATAAGAGTTAAATGACCGTTGACTAAAAGATATCCGCTTCGGATAACACATTCGAAAACTATTCTGAAAATCATTTTGATTTGCCTGAAAGGTGCACTTCTCTTAAATAATATAGTTATTAAACTCGAGTTCCAATTTGCACCATGTAATTACTGCACTTAAAAAGTTATTTAATTTAAAATAATCGTGTGCGTTTAGCCATTAGCGTTACCCCGTGAGGGGTAAGCGCTTTTTAACTGCCTTAATTACGGCATTCTGAACAAAATAAATTAAATAAATGGCGACGTTGCTGTGGGACGCCGGTGATTTATTAAACGAATGCGTTAGGTGCGTATAACTTTAAGCCATGCGTAAGTAATTTGATGACAATAATTTATGTCGGTGGTGGACGTCCCAATGAATTTATTGTTTTATTTTGTCGTGTCATTTCCGAGATCCTACAAGCTAGATTTAGACGGGGCATTAATTTTTTTGTTGTTAGCCATGTGCATCTCGTAATTGTTTATTATCTGTAAGACTGTAAGTATGTTCTTTTAATAGCCTTGTTGTCATCAAGAGTAGTTTGTAATTTAATGACTTTGAAAAGAGTGTATTCAAAATTTGGGGAAGAAACCTAGCGAAGAAGAGGATTTTGTAATCCTACATTTAATTTGCAAATTAAATTTTAAATTGGAGTTCCACAATCCCACAAACATAAAGGATCCCTTTCTTAACCGATAATTACATAAATGCATGCAACTAAATTAAGCGCATTATTTCTCGCATTTCCACAGTCAATTTACGCCCATTTGCGAAATTGCAACAAAACAAGCCCCGATGCCGCCGCTGCTGCTTCTAATTGCGAAATAAATACCGCCGCATCCACACTCCCATCATACAGTATGAAGTATTAGCTACTGGCAATTCCTTTGTATCAAAGAAGCCAAGTCGTAAAATTATGAACATCCGTTTTTTAAACTGCCGTAAATAGTTCAGCTGTCTTCGGCGATGAGGACGGCTTCATTGTTGGAAAAATATCGGGAGACTTTCTACTGAGTGTACAATTAACGTGACCACCTATAACTGTAACGGAAACTCGTCGATCTAAGGAAGATTGATACATCCGCACAGCGGGTGCAACCAAGCGGACATTTTCTTATATTGTTGGGACTGTGTCTTACAAAACGTTTTAGAGCGGATTTCAACTGCGATAAAAGAATTACAAGTGCAGTCCTTATTAATCAGTAACAAAAACAAAAATATCGTCCAAAAACTTAAAAAAGTTAGTCTGCGACGCTCTACTTAGAAGTCATTAATAATAAAACAGGAATTGTATTTTTAATTTTATCCTGACATAAGGTAACGAATAACGTTGACATAAGGTAACGAATAAAAAGATACGTCCACGTAGGCAATGAAACTGCATTCGGAGAATATCAGATGCATATTGCATTATCAAGTAGTCGCATAATCGACATTATGCAAGCCTAATCAAACATGACTAAGAGCAGACGATTTAGGAAAACCACGATGACTTGTAGGGCAAGTATACCACATGTAAAGTTTTTGTAATCGGAATTTCCGGTATAAATCATATAAAATGCGATTGGGTTTCATGATTAGATGTCACACAGCTACAAGTAGTCCGAGTCCAAAGCCGAAAGTAGCATTCACCGAATGTCAGAGTGTGTGGTGAAACACCGAGAATCCGTCCGTCTCTCTGAATCCAGTACTATGGTTTGGGTGAGAAAACATTAATTTATTTGCCAATGTTATTACTAACAACTGCTTTGTTTGATTTACAAAATGCTGTTGCTTCTGGTTGTAAGGTTATTTTGTATTGCATTGTGTCGTATGATTTGTAAAATCACATTTAAATTTTACATTTGTCTAAATTATCCTCTTGAATAATTTAACTGAATTATTAAAAGTATTCATTTTTGTTCTTTCTTGAAAAAAGAAAGTTAAAACAAATTTAAAATGCAATAAAAATAATTTTTTTCCAGAAAATATTCAAATTTAAAAATATTTTAAAATACGTAAGAGATAAGTTGGTTTATAGTAACTTAAATTTATTTACATGAGTATGTATTTATGTAAATTTTCGTATGCTATTTAAAATGATGGAACATATTAAATCTGAAGTACCTAAAAACATAAAGCGTGTCAAGATACAGCAGAAAAAAAAAATCCTCCGAACCTGTTCAATAAACATGCATTTTAAAAGCTGGTAAGAAAGAAAGGTGCACAAAAACATGTCGGATAAATTTGTAAACATAGTTTAATTCCTTTTAATTTAAAGAGACACCAATGTTGAAACTGTCCCTCGTCGGTTCGTTATCGGCGGTCTTATCTGGAGAACGGCTGTTAATATTTCTCGGACCTCGAGGAATCTCGCAGGATCGAAACTTGTTATTTCGGTCGCTGATTAAATATCGGTAGATTCCTGAGTTTCGAAATATGCGAGGCATTTTCGAGGTTCGACCGGGAGCTACCTTTGTTTACCGGCGTGGAATCTATCTATTGCCTGTTAAAATTCCTTCTGGTGGCTAGTTTTTCTCGAAACCGCAATAAGAACGCTAAAGGGCTGAATCCGTGTAATTAAAATCGTTCGATGTTGTATGTACGGCCGGCCGGCTTAGCTTCTCGGAAATTAAACGGCCGAAGTATACAGGATATATGTTTTGTATAACTTTCTCTTGTCAGCACAACTATAAAAGAAGCAATTATGTTATTTAGAAACTTAAGCAACAAGTTTCTTCTTAGAACAATAATTAAAGAATTCAAGCATACCTTTATGTAAGAACTTGTGGTATTAAATACTTTATTATAATTGCCGAATGAAAAGGAAAAGGAACTTATGAAATACGGAACTTTAAAAGTGAGTACCTATAGATTTAAAGACGTGGAAAATAACTTCTCGTTACCAAAGCTAAAGAGAGAAATATTTCAGCCCCATTGTGCTTTCTTATTTTCCAGCGTGCTTGTCAATTTAAGAGAGTAAACTAGATTTAAGCACGAGTCAGCGTGACATTGGCGTATCTCCTGTTTTTCCTCTGCGTAGAAAAGGATTTACATATTTCAGTTCCGCGGCATTGTAGTTCCGTAACATGTTCATTATGACTATGTTAGTGCTCGTTATGGACCCACTATACTCTCATATTGTGTCACTAATAATATATTTGATTGCGAGATTATATTGTTGCTTATACTACTCTATTGATGCCATCGAGTTTATTGCTCAGGTATTCCGAAACAGAAACAGCTCCGGCGTTGAATAGTCATTGATTCTTAAACAATCGCTTTACGGCCGTTTACGAGGATAATTTACGAACTTATTTAAGAAGTTTATCCGGGCTTTTATTGCATTATTTACTCTGGTAAGCCGCACTGAGTTTATTTCTTGATAAACCGTTCGGACAGGAAAGGCTCGGGTAATTAGGAGAACGTAATAAAGTTTATTTATCATTTTAATGTACAAAAATATTCTCTCCGCGGCGTGCTTCTAAAGTAAGCACACGGGAAGAATCTTAATTACATAATTATGGAAAATGTTGTAACGTGCTAAAAACGGTACATTAATAATGCCATAAACATGGACAACGTGATTCATCAAGGCTGAAGTTAACAAAAATCATGAAATATTCTGCATGCAATTAAAATTGTTTATCCTTTTGAAACTAATTACTGCTTTTTTTTGTTCAATTAAAACATATGAAGACTTACATCCGCCTTTACAAGTTGCTTTTGCACTAACATGGCACAACTTATTAGATTATAAATGTCTGAGTACCTGAATTTAAAATAGAATTATAAAAGAATACTAACCAATACAGATATATTTATGTACTTTCATAACAGTTTTATGAATATGTTTGTTACGCATAGTGACATTCAAGTTCAAATACGTTATGTTATTGACTTCTATTACTAAAATTATTTCTCCTGTAATTTAGAACGTATTTCTTTTTCTTTTCCAGAGTAATAACAATATCTATTCAAGTGCTGCCTTAAATGATTTTAAAAGTGTTAATTAATTGACCACGATCCTGGTACTAACTGGCCACGTAAAAACCAATTCTGCGGCATTTAAGGCGGAATTATGTCGGTGACCTGTGACCCCAAACAAGAACGCATGCACCGCGTACATTGTCCTGCAGTGGCCGCGCTCGGGCAGGTCAGTTGACTCGAGAAATAGAAGGGCGGGCACCACCGACTTCACAATGTTTTACGGTCCTGTAAAAAATGCTTTCCCTGCATGGTTTCATTACATACAATGGCCGCGTTCGCTCGGGGCCCCGCTATACAAATAACCGTCCTCTTCGTCGTTTTGGTGCGCGCCGCAAAGCAAATCGCGTTTGCGGAAAAGCTCACGTTTTTGTGGCCGAGGATTATAAATCATTTAGCTTGGCATACAGGGGTAAAAACACCTGCTTGTAAAATATTCATTTTGTAGTTTTGGTGTCGTCTTTTGCAGATCCAACCGAAATAAATGTTGCAGCAACTATGTTGGACAGTGTACTTTTTTCAATCAATTTGCTAAGTGAACAAGCAACAGTAAAGTTTCCAATGAAATTATCTTAAAATATACATATTGCTGTGATGTTGATGTGTGAAATTAATTTTTTTCTTTCTTATTTGGCCTCACGTTGGGCGCCAAATTAATGCTGTGTAATCCAATTTATGATATTCCCTCAAATTTCTTTATTGAACAAGTCTTTTAAATTAGTTTTACCCGTGGGCTTGGGTTCTTCTCTTATATTTTGTTATACATTTTAAATTTGTCCAAACATCAAAGTAATTCCTTTCTCCCTGGCTTGACACCAACCAATATCTCTTTTTATGAGAAAGAAAAGATCGACTTTCTCGTTGTTTTAATGTTATTATTTATGAAGACAAATATAATTTAATTTAAATAACCAAGAACTGGCGAGCTTGCGTTCAAGCCAGTCTCAATTACTTGTTGATTTATATAAATTTTTTTAAAGTTTAGAATTCGTTTTTAATTAATACTAATTTCTTCAAAAGAATTATTAAAATAAAATTCTTCAATTAAAAATAAATCATCTTTTATTTCCTTCTACTTTTGTAGCGGTTCGTCATGTATACGGGGTCTTCTTTCTTTCTCTGGCGTTGCTGATCGTTGCTCTGCTCGACGTCGGTTCGGCGGTTCGGATTTGCTCGTCAGTGTCCAGGTTCAGTGGAAATAAAAGCGTCTACCACTTAGCAACACATCTTTATTTACAAAACTGGTTTATATTTACACGTATTCACAAATTGGAATGTTTATATTCCGGTAAACGAAATTCACTTAACGGTAAACGAATGTTAAACTTCCGGACGGTAGTTTCAGGAACGGCAATATACGGTGTGTCTTACGGACACTAATGACAACGCACTGTGCATACGTTCCGGTACAGGTTCTAATAATCCGATCGGTGGTACGGTAATATATGAAACTCCCACTCTAAGTTCGGGATACACGAAACGCCCGCATCAGTTGTGAAAGAGTGAAACTCCCACTCTAGGGTCGGGATACACGAAACGCCCGTGTATGGTAAGTATGAGTGAAACACCCACTCAGGATCTGGACACACGAAACACCCGTGTCTGGGAAGTAAGAGTGAAACGCCCACTCAGGATCGGGAAACACGAAACACCCGTACCTGGTAAGTAAGTAAGAGTGAAACGCCCACTCAGGATCGGAATACACGAAACACCCGTGCCTGGTAAGTCAGAGTGAAGCTCCCACTCTGGATTGGGATAAAAACAGGAGGAGCGGTTACAGGTAACGCGAACGTATCACAGGTCGCTTAGCGCGTTTGAGACGGCTGATTCGGCGAATAACTGCCTTCGAGCCACGAACGGCGGCTCGATGGCGCGGCGGATAACTGCCTAAAGCGTGCTCTCGCCACGCTTATAAAGGCTTGCGCGTGGAAGGGAGCCCCACTCTTTTGGAACTCCCTCCTAGGGTCATGCTTTAATCTGCGCAAAATAAACGGAATCTTAACTATAATATACAATGCTAACTAAATATGTACAGAAATCATCAGATAAACATTAAAAGCAATTAAAATAATAAGTAACGAGTGACACTTCATTACACTTTTTTAATATCTGCATAGATCTTAACACATTTTAATCATTCGCGAAACAAAATTTAGGCACGACCAGACTTGTTGAATCTTGTCTGAGGAAACGGTGAGGATGTGAATCACCGCGTGAATTTAATCAATAATTTTCAGTATTTTTTTTTTCAATTTTAGCCTTATCCTTCACTTTTATAGCCGTTGCCCCACCGTCATTCCCACTCTTACATACGCGCCCAAACTTAGTGATCGCAAGCGAGAAACGCCGGGACATAACGACTCGCACACTCAACTACTCGTACATTCAGTGTTGCCAACCGTAGCATTATGCTAAAATAGCAAAATACTTTCAAGCGTAGCAGCATTATGGCAAACGTAGCATAATTTTAGATTTTTTAAAGAATTTTTTTTATTACTTTCCGACGCTTCTTTCGGATTTTAGATTTCTACAGATGCCTATTACTATGTCGCGGCAAATTCACAGAACCGCAGGAACTGTTAAAAGAGTAAACCTAACCATAGTCGCCTCATCATCGTGTTCAAGTTCAAGCTTAAGCTACTGAACTAGAAGAAGTAAATTTTGTATTCTTTCCGAAGAGCAATTTTTGATAAACATTTTTAGCAAATACGGCAATTTACTGCACTGCCACGGTTACAAAAAATTGTTTCAAAGTGGCAAGAAAACCGTTTAGAAGGACTAACATCAGGGTCAGATAGGAATCCAAGGCCCGATGTGCTGCCTATGATTGCGAAATCATAAATGTTTATTAATTTTTTCTTACTGTTATTTCTTTGAAATAAAATAGCCCACCGTCATTCCCACTCTTACACGCTCGAACTTAGCGATCGCAAGCGAGAAACGCCGGGACGCAACGACTCGCATCAACACATAACTAAGTTTTTGTTGGTAACAAATTAGTTTCCCATTCGACTTTACAAGTTTTGTGTTGGAAAACATATGCGTAATGATGTTCATTATCTTCCTGTGCTGGTAAGTAACGAGCGTCTAAATAAAAATTTGGTCAAGTGGGTTGTGATCGAGAATTTATCCATTGCATTTACATAGCAGAATGCCTACTTGACCAGGTTTTTATTTAGACACGAGTTACAATTGTTTGTTTACATTAAACAAATCTCTTATTCCTGACCTAACATTTTGTTTACCGCACATTCAAAACTCGTAATCTCTTGATTGAAATAAAAAGAATTCTTGACGTGAAATTAAAAGTCTTAAAAAAAACTAACTTAACACTTCATTCCACTAAACTTTGTCGTTTACTTTCAAGTTTTCCCGCGACAGTTTAGTGTAATCGATGCGAATGTCTGAAACTATAGAAATCTTCGGCCATCGTCAAGGTAGACTAGCCTCCTCTTCATTCCAGATTGATTGGCTGATCGACTGTTTGTTTACATTAAACAAATATCTTATTCCTAACCTAACATTTTGTTTATCGCACTTTAAAATCTTGTAATCTCTTGAATAAAAAAAAAAAAGAATTCTTGACCTGAGATTAAAAGTTTTAAGAAAACTAACTTAACACTTCACTCCACTAAACTTTGTCGTTTACTTTCAAGTTTTCCCGCGACAGTTTAGTGTAATCAATGCGAATGTCTGAAACTATAGAAATTTTCAAGTGCACCCTTCGGCTATGGTCAAAGTAGACTAGCCTTCTCTTCCTTCCGGATTGATTGGCCCTGGACCGGCCAATGCCTTGCAGTCAGCGGAGTACTCGGCTTCCTGTGAAATCGTTGCATTACGTCACAGAACTCCACCCAGGCTGCCTCCAGAAGCACCTCCACTATCCAAAGAACTTCTTGGTCTGTCATATGAAGCTTTTAGTATTAAAACTGTCTAAATAAACTATTTGCATAACGAAAATAAGATTTTTTTAACATTTGTGGCATATTTGACTTTTAAAAACTTAATTTTATATTCGCCAAAAGCATTACGTATACACTGGCTCTTAACTGAATCGAAACCCCTTAATGTCGCTGCCAAAATTCTTGAGTTGTACCAATTTAGTTGATTACTCGTATCTTACTTATTTCATGTGTAAAGGAATGTACTGCTATCTTTCGTGTATTGAGAAGATAAACGAAGTATATCGATAATCCGACACAATGCGTGTTTAACATTAAATACTTCTGTAATCAGAGGTAAATAAATCCGTCATAATGCAGTTAAGAGGATGTTTGTGCAATAAAATGTCGCAATAAATAAACGTCGCAGTAATGCGAAATTAATTTCGCAATGAATGCGTTACTACCGACCGCCGGCCGTAGCGTGCGATTAAATTGTTATGCAGAACGCGAGGCTATTTTATGGTTATTAGTTGCAAGAAGGACAATCCTCAATCTGCTTGCCTCCGCGCACATTTTTTAATGCGTGCCCGGTGAGCGCTCGCTGTCAAAATGGAAGTCATTTAAATACTTTACCTTTTCAATTGTAACAAGTTCTGCATCTGGTATGTGGGACCACCGAGCGGGGCCTTCTTCAACAATGTTGTGCCGTTAAGGCCTGCTTTTTTTTTGGAGTTAATTGTTTTAGATTGCATCTTGTTTGTGCCTTGTGGAAGAAGGACAATATCTCAGATATTTATTTTGGTCTTGAACAGATCGTAATTATCTTTGTCTTCTAAATCAGATACATATCTGTCTGGGTCAATATACAGTCGAAGCATGAATGGCTAATAATAATAAGTAAAAAGGTATAAAGTATCATTTAAAGGCCGTTTTACACTACCCTATTCCTTGTACAAGATTTGGTTCAATTTGTTAAATATAATTTAAATTAAACAGTAAATTATAAAAAAAATGAATTGAATCAAAAACTATGTATCTGAAAAAATATAATATGTTCTCCAAATATAATATGTATTTCCAAATCTTGTACGAGAAATAATACAAGTATAAAATGCGCTCCTGTTATTTGTGTACGGCCTGTTGATACACGTTCAAAATAATTTTTTTTTTAATTTATCCTGAAGATAATTATTAAAAATTGTTTGGTAAAGTAATTTTATTTGGTAGTTGTGTAATGTGAAAGAAGAAATATTTCTTTTGATTTATTGCTTGTGATTAATTAATTAAACTGTCGTACATATAATCCTTATTGAGGTGACAGTAATACATGTGTATGCGTTGGTAGTTACGTTCAATTTGATAAATTCCAGTGTTAATAATTACAGTAATAAAAGTGACCGACTGTTTGAACACTTCTTGAATATATCGTCGTTATTAAATTTGCATTCGATTTCGCGCGCGCGCTTCTCCAAAAACGCTCGTAAATCGCTCGCGAAGCCAATTACTTTAAACCCAAAATGAGTAACAACAATAATAATAATAATAACGACCCCCTCGTATTTCACGCAAAACGATAAATTAAAGCGACGGTAAAAAGTGTTCGTTTTATTATGTGGTTATTCTGTGCTAAGAGTCCACTATGTAAATACGGTGTGGGCAGACGTCGTTTTATTTCAGAGATTTTATTAGCGAGATTCCTGCCCGCTGATTCTGATTACTTTCGCAGTTAAAAAACAGCAATTTATTGCGGGCACCAAATAAGGTGTGCGCCGGTCGAGTCATACCATTCATTGTCGCGAAAAAAAAAAACGCTAAACAAAATTGTCGTTAAGCGCTTTTTTATTTTGGTGGCCGGAAATTTATGAGTTTTACGGAATTCGCTCCCTGCGTTCCTTCGTATTCATGCTTTTTGTTGACTTTAGTAATATCTATATTTGATGGTGAGGATATAATTTAGTTATTTACTTCTTCATGCCATTATTATACCGATTGTCCAAATATAAAATGGAAACGTATGCATGTCGTAGGTATGTAAAGAAAACTAAAAGGTTCTTTCGTTATTCCGCCCCCTTCGCTGTTAGATACTTTATTTATCAAATTCCCCTCGTACAATAACGATTACTTCTTTGTGCATTCTAGGCTAACTTCTTGCAGAAAATGTCGCTGAATAGCAATAAACAACAGGCTGTTTGATCTTCAGTATGCCTTTGGAAACACCATGTGCATACTATGCTTACTTTAGTAAGAGTTCTTGAATTTGGGAAAGGATATGTAAAAAAAGGCGAAAGAGATGAGTGGGTAATTTGCTGTTAATAAAAGGCGCCAGGGTGAACTAAGGTCCGTAATAACCTAGGCAGCGTTCCCAAACCGCCTCGGTTCTACAGGTGATCATTCGCAACAACCAGGAGATTTTATCTTACTCACTTGTACGCTGAAGGTACGCTCACAAAAACACAATGACTAAATTAAATAACAAGTACTTTAATTAAAATAAACCAAAACACAGTGAAGTTACATGACGCCGCATTAATCTAACACGTGCGATAACAGTCGTCAAGTGTATTTCGAGTAAAACAACTCAACTAAATATACAACAAATCGCGTCAAACTTTAAATCACTTTACTTATTTTACAAATGAAATTACATCGGTTAAATAAAACGTGCGCGTCGAAGCAGTAAATTAAAATTAAAACGATACAAACTCACGGCCTCTATAAAGATGTTCAGAAAGTTGAAAGTTTTGTCAATTTGCGGTGTGCCTGTCAAACGTCAACTGGAGCGCAGTCAGCAAAACTGCGGCAACGCCTCCTGTTGGCCAGTTTTCGTAACTGCTTCTAAGGGCTGATTAATTTATCAAGGGTGAAAAGGTTATTTCACTCACGAGAATACCAACTTGTACAGGAAGATGTACACGAAGAATTCACGAATAAACTACACGTCAATAAAACGTCAATGAAAGCCAGAATTAAAGAAAGAAACGTGCAATTAGTTACACAAGATGGCGTCAGCCATTAACGCAAATTACCTGGATTTTATTGGAAAGCCAAGCTTGGACAGGGTAAAAGAAGTCTTCCCTAGGCGTTGGTGGTGTGTTTGTTAAAGTTCCGACAAAGTCGATATAAGTTTTCCTGATATTTCCCAGTAAAAACGTCAATAACTCACATACACGAATACACGATATACACACAGCGGACAGCCATGACTATGCGAAAAATGACGCCGTGCAACAAAACGGAATGAAATAGTGCGAACAGTTCGCAGCGGGAGTCAGCTTCGACCAAGAGAAACGCTCGAAATGGCCATATAGGGATCGACGGACGAATCGATTTTCGCAATTAGTACTTTCGAGCCTGCGCTGGGATGGTCAGGATTGCCACAATAATCTCTAAATTGGCCTAAATTCCCAAATGTTGCCAACTTATTTCTTGCGAGATTTTTGGAACGTAACAATTAGGGGAAAGTTGCGTAATTTTTTACCGGCTCCTAAATTGGACCACTACAATTCAATTTAAATTAAAACCAACTAGAAGTATCTATCGGTATTAAAAAAAAATACTTGCAGAAACGTTGTTTAATACAGTGCCATCTGAGGTATATGTAGTGCTTACTGTTATCTGTTCCTAGTTTATTTTTATTTATTCAAAAGCGGTCGAATTTAGGAGCCGGTCCAAATTACGCAACTTTCCCCTTATTACATCATAGAGTAAGTTGTTAGAAACATACATAAGTAGCTTAAATTAATAATTAAAAAAAAGGTAGAATGATTGTTTAATTCACACGCAAGTGCAAATGGTATGCAACGATAATGTGCTAAAATCAGAATTGTTTCATTTACATCGTTTGAATTATGTATTTAAATTCCAGAGAACTAGGCGGTACTTTCTCGTATCTAATAGTTGGTAATATCATCGCACCAAGCCTTCGTGAATATCTTTTTTTTCAAATGTTATTTTTCATAATAAAAGTAGGAGTAACGAAAGAGTTTGCAATGTCATTTGCTTCACCCATTACAATCGCTTAACTATTTATAAAGTGATTCCAGTTTTAAATTTCATTTACTTCTACACAGGAAATATTGTCAAATAAGCATGCTGTTTTTTTGTGTAAAAAAAATTGATAAACAAAAAAAATTCAAAGAAATTTGAAAATAAAACTATAATTTCCTTTATGATTATTCTTAAGTTTATGCAGTGGTGGCCATTAAAATCATTAAATAAATTCGCCATTGTTTTAATTTCAATTAAGTTTTATATACCAATATTTTTTTTCATCTCTTTATTAATCATAAATGAATTGAAAGTCTTTTGCTGTTGTGATTTCATTTCCTGTTTTTTTCAGAATCTCTCATATTTTAGTGATTTTTGTTTGTGTGTTTTTATGGTGTTTTGTTTTCATCACTCGTTTTAAAATATTTAAAAAAAAGTTGAATTTTCTGATTTTTTCATTTCGTGGTGTTAAATAGAGGTGTGCGATATCACACTTTCAATATCGGTCGCCGATAACTTAAAAATATCGATATTTTAGTTATCTATAACCGATATGGAAAATGTGATATCGCGTACCTCTAATCGTTACCACTGGATGCTAACCTCACCCTTATTGACCTGCAATGGAAACTAGACGTGAATCGTCGAAATGAACGAATCTTTGTAAAACTCGAATGAATCAATTCTCGATTCCGAAAAGATTCGATTCTCTTTAGATTCTTCGAGTCCCTCGACTCGAAGTTCGGAGATGTACTGAATGAACCAGTAGATATAAAAAACAGACCACACCCTTTTTTCCCCATTTGAAATGCATTGACTTCCGGCCGAGTTTTCTGCCTCATCTGAGCCCGTGGTAAAGAGTGAGATGGAGCTCCAGAGAGAGAGAGACGGAGACAACGTAGTTCGGGCGTCCGTCCGCCAGATGCCTGCGGCGCTGCTGCTATTTTCGTTAGTTCGGAAATTGCCCGCCAGATGGCGGTGGCGTTGCGCCGTCTGAGCGTTAGTTCGGAAATTGCCCGCCAGATGGCGGTGGCGTTGCGCCGTCTGAGCGTTAGTTCGGAAATTGTCCGCCAGATGGCGGTGGCGTTGCGTCGTCGGAGCGTTAGTTCGGAAATTGTCCGCCGGCTGTCGCCACCGGCGCTTCGCTGCGGAATTTTTTCCTCCGTCCTGAGAGAGATTCGAACCCCGTTCCTCGGCGTTCGTGAGGCGTCCACCTAAGCCGCTCGGCCGTCGAGGCAGTTGTTCGTATTCGTTCGAGATGTGTAATATTAACGACGCGCGCGGCGAATGATGTCCTTATATTTTTTTTCGTCGAACACGGATGCGATGCTGGTTGCGTCAATTTTTTTCCTCCGTCCGGAGAGAGATTCGAACCGGTTCCTCTGCGTTCGTGAGGCGTCCACCTAAGCCGCTCGGCCGTTGCGGCTGTTGCTCGTATCGGTTCGAGATGTGTAATAATAACGACGCGCGGCGAAGGATCTCGTTTTTTTTTCGTCGAACACGGATGCGATGTTGGTTGCGACCGGCGGTGTCCATCTGCTGACGAATTGCGAAAGGACGATCGCCGGCGTCCATCTCGGAGACGTCGCGTCGCGTCGGTGGGTTTCTGTAAAAAGGATGGCGCGCGCGAGGGCGGCGGCAATTTCGAAAAAATGGGTCCTCGGGGCGTGCGCATTTCCGCGAGCGGAGGCGGACGAAAACGATGACTGTCTAATTGTAAAACGTCTTAAATAAAATTCTAAAAATAAAAAATACGTTTTACTTACGGATGTATGTTACAAAATGCTTTATTAACACACAATATAATTACTAATTACATATAATTTAATTTTAATACATAATTACAAAATTACATACAATTTCATTTTAATTTATAATGTCCCAACGGCAACGAATGAATGTCCGTTACAAGATCGTAATGTCGTTTGTCATCTTGAGCATCTAAGGCAGTTTTATTTATGCTAACGGTTAATAATTGATGATTTATTGACCTAATGCTATTGAATTTTGACATTAATTTTTTATTATCAAACAAACAGTCATAATAATCCTGAAAAGTTATTTTTTTAATTCCCGAACGACCTACGCCCTTCAATTTTTTAAATTTTACTTCTTTTCCCACTCTGATAGTGTAAACTTTAGCTCTAATTCCAATGAACTCAGTTATTATCTGTCCGCACAGTTCGTCTTTAAATTTACCGATAACTTTCTTATTAACCAAAGGTATTCCGAAAGGGTTATCTGCGGCGTAATCTGAAGTGTCAAAAATTTTATTTGCATCCCGTTTTATAATTTCATAAATACTCGAGACGCGTTCGGGATGTTTTGGAGAGAATTTAAAAATAAAACTGTCCGTGTCCGTGTAACATACTGTGACATTAAATAAGAGCTCCACATTTTCTCTGATGTAATCATAAAGAAAACTATACATGACTGTTTTTGAAATGTCAAGGACTGCCATGCCAACGTAGATCGGTTTATCAAATTTCACAGATAATTTGTTCAGTTCAATTGCGACCAGATTCTCATTGAAAATCGTAGCTTTTTTGAAATTTGGTTGACTAATATATTTTTCAGCAGATTTCCATTTCTTTATCAACACGATATTTCTGTATTTGCGTACAGATTCCATAAGTTTTCCGAAAACCATATTCGACATGCCCTTGTAAAAATCTTTATCGAAAGGGTTCGTAGATTTTGCCCTCAGATCGCTATTTAATTTAATGTATTTTTCTAACCAATTGCTCTCGTCAAATTCTATCGCACGATGAATTGTTTTTAATTTTAAGCCGTGTTTTAAACTTTGAAGTAAAACGCGTAAATGGAGGACGTACTTCTCTTTATTACATAAAGTTAGCATTAATTTTTTGTCGTCCTTTTTACCTGTGGTGGATATGTGTTCCGGACAAAATGGAAAAAATATATGAGAATCGTGCAAATCTTCAGGATATTCTAAGTCAACTTCTAAAATACAAGATTTACCCGTTTCATCCCCGTAATACATCGAACAATCAATGTCGGTCGTACTGAGCATTTCTAAAAGATTCGTTAATTTTTCGTCACTTACCCAGTTGAAGTTGTCGCACGGTAATTTTGTCGTCATCGCGTAAGAATATAGTCCGTTTGCGTCTACGTAAATAATTTCGCTAATTTCCTTATCAGGGTCGAAATC
Organism: Dorcus parallelipipedus; assembly: GCA_958336345.1. NCBI lineage: Eukaryota > Metazoa > Arthropoda > Insecta > Coleoptera > Lucanidae > Dorcus > Dorcus parallelipipedus. Next base: position 28,340,663 of record OY284480.1, on the reverse strand, counting down.
GGTTCCCATGTGTACAGAATTCGCTTTTGCATATCGGGAACTAACTTGAGTTATACCGCCGCGTAAACCTTTTTCTATGAATAAAATCATATCGATGTCTTGTAAAAGGGGAAGTTCAATTTTTGTTGTTTTAAGAGCCGCCGAAAATGATAGGCCCGGAGCTGTGAAAAATCCACACGCATCTAACCCGTAAGTTTTGAACGTCAATTTTCTAAAATTTTCAAAAATGTCTGCCAATAGAAATACGTCAATTTTTAAATACAAGTCCGCGTATTCACCGAGAGTTTTACATTGAAAATGTTGCCAAACGTTTACGGCGTGCTGGTAATCATCATCGTTGACGTTTTCGCCATGTAATTTATTATAAAATAGCGATTTATCGGGAAGACTTGTCTCCTCCAATTTGTCAACAGAATTCACGTAATCATAGGGAAAACATCCTTTACGAGTTGCTAATTTATAAGAATCCGGATTCGGAAACGCTTTTTGTACGAACTTTATTTGTTCTGGTTTCAAATTTTTCGCTAATGTTTCAAGAGACGAGGGCATGAAACGAAACGAATCTAAGAAACGTAACTTCACATCGCCTACCCTTTTCGAGAACGATATGTAAGTTTCAGTTGTGTTTGCTAAAATTTCGACATTTTCGTCGTTTACGTTTGCCAGAGCTTCTATTATAAAGTGACTATCGTAATGAGATAAATTGTGTAAAATCACGGGAATAATATTCTTAACGCGACATTGTAAATTACAATTATTGCACAAAGCAGCAATATAGTTCCCGGTAAAATGGTCGTGGTGATAAGTTTTAGCATTATTTTCGTTAAAATTAGAATCACAAATCTCACACTTTTCGGCATTTGCATGTGCCGTAGATTCTTCAAACGTTAAATCTTTCATAGGAACGGTAACGTGATTTTTTATTATTTCTTGAACATTTGTTGCTTCTCCTAATAATTTATTTACGAACCACTCAGCAGGGTTTTCGCCGCGGTAAATTTCAAAATGATTTAGTCGATCGTCGTAAGAACAGACTGTTAAATATGCAACGCTAAAGGCTTCGTGCCGTTGATAGGCGTTCGTGAATGCTTTTTCTAAAGTATCGTCACAGGAATGAATAGGTTTCGTTAGAGCTTCGAAGTCCGCGTAAATGACAAACGGTAAAGGCATGGTGGCTGCAAATTGTTTGAATTTAACAATGTTTTCTCCGTCTTTAGGTAATTCAATTTTTACGGCCTCGTGACGCGAGCAATCTGACACATGACGATTTAATTTGTCCTTGGATGAAAAATAACACAAGCAGCGATCGCAAATGAACTTGACACGCATATTTGATGAAATTTGATACCTGCACAGTTCTGATAAATTTTTAATGAGACAAAAATGACCTACGCGTTGACTTTTCTTTAAGTATAATAAATTTACGTGACAGTTTTTGACATTTCTTGTATGATAAAGCGGACCCACGATGCTCTTGTTTGCATAACCGTATACGTTAATTGAAATAAATTTATTGGCGTTTTCGAATTTCTGTAAGTCGCACAGATTTACAGGAAAACATATACCTTTAAAATTAAAAAAATCGTATATATTTTGATGATACGTAGAAGGATCGCACGCATCTTGACCGTTTCTCGCCGGAAATAGGTGAGCCAAAAGGCAATACGCGAAGCATCGTCGGTCTCGATTTTTGATGTTCAATATGACGTTACTTTTTCGCCGAAGTTCGTCCGGCAGATCCACGTAAGTGCTACCGTTATCTTTCTTTCCTGCTCCTCTCAACGGTGTGTACTTGCAAAACGCCACGACCAGGTTCACGATTGCCGATAACGCCCAACCGCTCTGTCTCTCTTGAAATTCTGAAAGCTGATAAGAAAGTGAAAAAAAGAAAATTAATATGTGGCAGCTTATTTCGTTTTAAACTTACCTGCACCATGATTTCGTTAAACAATTCGTTTAAAATTTCGTCTAGATTTGCTCCAATGTTGATCACGTGATTTTTGGTATTGAAAAACTTATATTCCGAGACATCGGTTTGAGGTTTTACAAATTCACCGCAAAATACCAAATTTATCTTCATCGAAGGCGTTTTCACCAATTGATTTCCGATTCTAGTTCTAATCAGAGACGAGGCGTCTAGGAAAAAGCTTTGCGGTTGTGTATGAGTTTTATTGATTATTACTCCGGTACGAATTCTGCTTTTAAATGCAGATTGCAGCTGTAAATTAAAAAAAAAACAAATTAGAAAAATACTTACGCATTTAATTTAAAACTTACATCCTTCCACTGAATTCGGTTGATTTTATTAATTCTCCGTTCTGTTCCGGGACGACGACTTGTTCTTAAACCTCGACCAATCGGCAACGTTTTAATTTTTAATTCCAGTTTTACGTCGAATGAATGTAATTTTGCAATTAAGCTTTCAATTTGTTTCTTATCGTGCACCGACGGACAATTTCTCATTAGCTCGTTTAATGTTTTAATATTTTTTTTGTTTAGTTTTGCAATTTTATAAGCATCTGATTTATCGGCGCACTCATCCAATAAACGAAACACATTTAAATATTCTCGTAAATCCATTTCAATGTTTAATAATAATCTAATTTTAAAATTATGTTTATAACTAAGCTAATATTTTTTTACGTTAACGAGCTGAAAAAAAAAGAGAGACTAATTCTAGTGACTTGAAATAAGATAATAAATTTTGTACTTACTTGTATTTTTAATATTTCTCAAATTCAAGGTCATAAGCCGGCTGCGGTTTACTGGCTAATTTCACCAATCCTTTGTAAATCAAGCCGCATTGCGAAGACAACACGTCACCTATCTTATCTTCGGGTATGGCTTTGTTAAATCGACGAGGCAGAAACACGACAAACTCTTGATCGAGTTCCGCCAGCAATGATTCTCCAAATTTCGTTTTTACATATTTTAAATCGGACAACGGATACTTGCGGTCGATTTCCAGCTCCGACAACTTCTTAATAGGTAATGATTTTAACGAAGTAGCACTATTTATATTCGAAATGGTATCCATAATTAACGCGCACGGAGAAAACGTAAAATGAACTCTTTTCTGTAGGGACAGATGATGCAAACTAAAGTGCTGTGCTGCAGTTCGCGGTGCATTTATCTTATCGGTAAATTGCAATGCATTGAGTAATCTACGTGTGCGCATTAGATTTAAAATTAAAAATACAGGATGTTTCATAACTCGCGGCGTAGAATTAAGGAACGTATACGGGGTGATAAAAAAAGTTAAATATTTATTTCATAACTTACAAAAATATTTAACATTTTTTATCACCGCGTACACGTTCCTTAATTCTTCACTTCGCGTTATGAAACATCGTGTATAATACGTCTTTTTTATTGGTTTAAAATAAATTACGCTCACATTTTTTCCTCTCCTCCTTATTTAAGAGCGCAAGTTTGCTTTCGATCGTTTAGTCTCGCAGCGTGCGTAAATAAGTGCAAGTATATATCTGAAAATGGCATCATCGTCGTCGTTAGAGTTTCTGGAAAGTTTCCTGCAAGAATGCAGACGAAGTAGTGATTTTCGTTTTGTTAGCGAGGTGTCTTACAAGCTAAGCAGATCTACAAAAATTTCAACGGGACTCAGTGTAATGAATAATTTTGAACCGTTGGTAAAACTAACGTACAGCTCAAAACCAAAATGTTTAACGTTTAACGGCAACGAGTGGAATCAATTCATCGAATACTTTCCTCGCATCGAAGATCATCTGAAATTAAAAAGTACGAGGTGCCAACAATGTGCGGACACGAAGACGATTTCCAATTTCGAGCTTTGCGACAGTGATATCAAATTATTTTTTATCGAGTCCAAAGGTAAATTTAAAGTGAAAATTATTAAAGGCGAAACAGAAATAGAATTGGATAAATCTATGTTTAAAATATTAAGTAAATTATTACATGTCGTCGATTACCGCATCAAAAGGCTCGAAAAACTTACGTTCAACGGCTACTACAATAAAATTATAGAATTAATCGCCACTTATCTCCCGGATAATGAAAACTTAATTTCATATGCCCGTAATTTTATTATCGGAATCCCAAAAGCAGAGGACGGAAATGTGCAATGGTATTCAGAAAGTATCGATTGTTTGCTAGAATTGTTGGCAAATCACGAGGACAAAATAAAACTCGACGTGGGAAGATATAAAAACTCGATTTTAATGGGATCAACCGTCGTCGGTCAGTCGCAATGAAAACGTTAGAAGAGATACTTGAAATCGTGGATAAAATATTGGAATATAACAATCAAAATTTCGGTTTGAGCAATATCGATACGGATCTAATTCCCTACATTCCCAGATACATTTTACTGCAACAATCTACGTTAAATTTAATTGATATTTGGGAGCGATTACCCGATCGTTTGAAGCAAGATAAAGAGCTGCAGCGTAAATTACCTTGTTATTTACATTATAACACCGGCGAAACGCAGTGGGACGGACCTCCGATTTCTCTGCATTTGTGCCCCGTGTGCCTAAACAACGACGAGAGTGCGTCCGTGTGAAAATGGGTCTCCTTGCTGCCGCGATTGTTTTCGCAGTAATTGCGAACAATACGTTTTATATAAACATTAATAATTCGAACATAAGTGAGTGTTACGTGTGTACAGATTATGAAAATAGCGTTTGGCCTGAGAATTGGATTCAACTTGCATGGAAAGGTTCAAACATGTTCGACGTAAATTTAACAAATCAAGATCAGGCGTTGCTGTATTACAAACTTCGTTGTTTTCATCAAGGTCGTCGGCAAGTTGAAGACAGCGACTGGAAGATTGCGCTAAATATTTCGCACGAATATGCAGATTATTTTTTCGATTCGGAATGTGGCAACTTAACGCAAATTGATTTCAACCATAATTTGTTTTTGTATAACGATAATGAAAATACTTATTGTTCGCATGCATTTTTTGTAAGTTGTATCGCACTGTTTTTCAATATATTGTTAACGATAATTTGTATGTGCCATATAAAATGTGTTTTTTAAATAAGACGAGTTAATAAAACTATTTTTCTTTAAAAAAAGCAAATCAATTTATTTCTATACGTTCATACAATTAAACAATATTTGACAATTTAACCCAAGATTTTTCAGGAATGCCCAACCATTTCACGTAGGCTTTTCCTCCTTTTTTTCTCAAAATTTTTTCCACCAAATAAACGTCTTCGTGTTTAGCTCGTTGGAGTTCTTCGTTATAGAAGGCGCCCAAAATCGGTTGCTTCGACATGTCTTCTAGCAGGTAAGTAACGGGATTAGTAACTTGAATTTTAGCGATTTTGAACAGTTCCGTGGACCACGACGGTGTAAACCCCTTTTCGAATACTCCTTTATATTTGCTGATGCGAACGACATCACCGACACGAAATTTCGCTTTGCTCGCAATTTTAATTTTATTGTATACCGTTTCTAAAAGTGTCTTTTCATTTGTCTTGTTCACATCTTTAGGAGCCATGCCTATTGTTCTGTGCACGCTCGCGTTGTATTTGTCCACAATCGTTTGCAATAAATCGAACCATTTAAATTTGCCGCGCATACTGAATTCTCTGTACAGATTTTCTTTAATTGTCCGTATAACTCTCTCTACCATGGCGGCCTTTATCGGAGAAAATGTTGAGTAGTGATTTATTCCGTATCTATTTGTCAAATCTTTAAACTTTTGGTTGTAGAACTCTTTTCCCTCGTCGGTGTGTAAATTTGCGGGCGTCCTCTTGTCGGTATTCAATATTTCGAGCATAGCTTGAGTTACGAGCTCGCCTGTCTTCCTTTTCACCGGCCGCGCCCACAAATACTTAGAAAAGCAATCTATTACAACTAAAATGTAATTATAACCTTTATTTTCACGCGCGTAAGGAATAAATTCGCACAGATCAGCTTGCCAAAGATCGTCCACAGACTTTACAATTATGGATCTCCTCGAGAAATTCTTCCTCGCAGGTTTGTGTAACTCATTGACGACGTCACGTTTAATTTGGCTCATTGCTGTGCCCTTCACCGAACCGCTGCTCCAACTTATCTAATCTAATATTAATCAGCTTCACTTGTTCTTGAAATACGTTTAGCTCTCGTTTCAGATCGCCGAGATAGAGAGCTTGCGATCGAAATATTCCTTCGATTTTCGATTTCACGTCCGTAACTTGATTTTGTATGGTCCTAGAATCGTTTTTGATTTTTTCCTTTATCTCGTCCACGTATTTTTTATTGGTCGCGTCTCTTGGATTGATGCTCGAGCCGACGTTGCACAGTCGCTTGTTCCCGATATCATAATGTTTATCACTTGTGAGAGAAAATCCTAAACCGGGAGGTCCTCGAGTTGTTTTCGTTTTGCGTAAATATCTGCCGAATTTATCGACGCTCATTCTATTACATCGGCTTCTTTCAGTTCTTCGATGATCGCAATAATCTCGTTATTATGGCCCGTGTGTCCCGCCTGTTGAGAAGCCTTCAACAATTTCAGGCGATCCACCAGCTCGTTGATGTTATCCCAGTATATATACTGAAACGGTTTATTTTCAATTTCTAATCCTTTACCGCTCCAAGTTTTAGCGCGAGATCTTCTTTCGAACAACGGTTGAATTATACTTCTGTATTTTTCACTTCGACTTCCCTTTATTTGCCCTGCCGGATCATTGCCTCTTCTGTGAGCGTGCGTGCGATCTAGTATATGATGATAGTTCTCGAGATCTTCGTTCTTATGACCGATCGGTTGCTTTTTAAAGAGTAATTCATAAAGCCCCGGTGTACCGCTATATGTAACACCTTTAATTATCAAATCTTTTTTTTTTAATTGCACGTCGCTATCGCCGATTCGCCAAGCGTCCGTAACAGGATTATAGCGAATGCCGTACACATTGTCGTACTCATTATTGACGTCTTGTAATAAACCATCAATGTATCCTCTGGGAAGTGGATCGTACATCTTAAGGTATTCGTCTCTAGGAGTGGGAGACATTATTTGATATAAATTTTGGTAGTCGGAAAGTCTTCTCTCTTCATCGATTTCTTCTTCCTCCTCGGACGAAAACGGATCATATCCGGCAACATCTTCCGATTGAACAAAACTGGGTTGTGGAAGACTGAATCGTCGTCGTTGTTGTTGTTGTCCGGCAACAAAACTGGGTCGTTCTTGGACGTCCGAAGAAAGCGGAACAACGTCCGAAAGCGGACTATATCCGGCAGCTGCTTCCGATTCAACAAAACTGGGTCGTGGAAGACCGATTTGCTTTTGCAGTTTTCTTTCCGGTTCCGCCAAGCTATCGTCGGCAGATTTCTTTACAGGTAAGTAATTAGCGGAATCTTTTTCAGTTTTTACCGTTCGCTCAAGCTCTTTGAGAGACTTGGTGATCGGTTTATACTTTTGCGCCAGCTCATAGTCTCGTTCCAATTTACCTCTTTTCAAAGCCAGATACTTGTTTCTTATCGCTTTACTTGCTTTGATAATTTCTAATTTCATTTTCTTCTCTTTGTCCATTCTTAAACCAATTGGCCGGTTTCCGAGCAGTTAAAACCAGTTGTAAAGCTGTTTTAGTTGTCTGGTCCAGTTCTTCCGCCGGTTAATATCCGTTTCCGAGCAGTTGTAAAGCTGTTTTACCGATCAGTTACCGGTTGTAAAGCTGTTTCGATACTGTTTTAGTTACCTGGATACGGCGACGCTTATATCAGTATGTAACTGTCAAATCCTTTACGATATCTTCCGTCTTTTATATCATGCTCCTTATCAATGCAAATGAACCCGTATTTCTTCTTCCAACACTCAGCACACATCGACTTAAATTGATCGAATGACATGTCCATGCATACGTGGTCCTCAAATATATGCCGCAAATTCGTCTCGTCTTGTTTAAATAAAATCAAAAAGTTAGCGTTGTCGCGAATTAAATGTTTAGGGATTCGGGTGTAAGTTTGACAGAGATAAAAACAATTAATCCTTTTATGACGACCCATACTAAAGTAATCTCGTATCTTATCCTGCTTATCGCAAGCGACGTCGTCGAATATGAAAACCGAATTCTCTTCTGCATCCTCCGGATTCAGTATTTCTTCATTGTCCTTGAACGCAAAGTAGTTTACTTCTTTCACTTCACTTAGAATTTGCTCCAACGCTCGATATTTCGGTTGATACAGGGACTTGGAGTAAACGTAGACATTTTCGAAGGACAGGCCGTTCGGATGGACGATCAAGGAAATCGCGATGTTGGTTTTTCCAGAATTTGACGTTCCCGCGACGAGACATCTCATCGTTGAGGGTAATAAAGGATGACGGTTCAATTCTGTCTCTTCGCACAAAAAATTCATATTCATTACGGGAAGCTTATGCTCCTGCTTGACAATTCGCATGTTTCACGTACACGCGCGCGCGCACATATATATAAATTTAACTTCTGCTTCTGTCGACCGCAGTGTCTCTCAGACCAAATGACTGCGCGTAGTGGTGCAGGTCTCTTAAATTCTCTCATCAATAAATTACCGTTCGAATTGCATCTACCCGGAGGTTATCAATTCTGCGGACCCGGTACGAAATTAAAAGAGCGTTTGGAACGCGGAGACGTCGGCATTAACGAATTAGATCGAGCCTGCAAAGAACACGACATAGCGTACTCCAGGTACAAAGATTTACCGAACAGACATTTGGCAGACAAGAAGCTAGAAGAGCGCGCTTGGAATCGTGTCAAATCGAAAGACGCGAAACCCGGAGAGAGAATAGCGTCTCTTGCTGTTACTTCTGCGATGAAAATCAAACGAAAACTCGGAAGCGGTCACGGCGGAGGCGGAGGTTCTCGTAAAGTGGCCTTCGGAGAAGTTGTCAGGAAGATTCGCAACAATGTCAAAAAATTCGATCGTCTGGACAATACGAACGAAGCTATAAAACTCGCGAGAGCATCGGCCAAGGTTGCTCTGAAACAAGCCGGCGGTAAGAAGAACGTTCGAAAACCTCGAGTGATACCCGTTCCGAAAGTAGGAGGCGTCATACCGTTTCTCATACCGTTGTTAGCGGGTCTCAGCGCGGCGGGTTCCCTTGCCGGAGGATCCGCGAGCATTGCGCACGCAATTGGCAGAGCTAAGGAGGCGAAAAGGAAGTTGGAAGAAGCAAGACGACACAATCGAACGATGGAGACCATCGCGCTGGGAAAGAAGGGCGAGGGATTATATCTGAAACCGTATCGTAAGGGACTCGGTCTCTACATTCGTCCACCGAAACAACAAAAAAACTAATTGATAGACTGCCCCGAACAGCCCTGACCGATTTCCATCTGGCGAAATTTGCAAACAAAAACGTGCCACATTTCAGAGGCGTCTTTATGCGTGACGATTTACCTAGAAAACCTCGTAAATTCGAAAGCGGAATAATAAATTTAGATTCGAAAAACGGTCCCGGGACGCACTGGGTCGCTTATTTTAAAAGAAATAAACACGTGCTGTATTTCGACAGTTTTGGAAATCTTCCGCCACCGTCGGAAGTGATTCGATATTTCGAGGGCAGTCGAATAATCTACAATCACAAGAGATATCAAAAATTCAACGCCAACAATTGTGGACATCTGTGCTTAGAATTTTTACATAAAGAGGGCAAAAAAATACGCAGTCATGTCGAGAACGTTCACGTTGGTGGGCAACAGTAGCGTACTTTCGGCAAATTATTACCCACCTATCGAACTGGATCCCCGTTACGAATATCAAATCGGATTACTAAGTCTTTACACCTACAATACTGTGCCTAACGTTGAAGAGCGAAAGAATAACAAATTTTATTACGGTGACGGCAAGATTATCGAAATTCCAACGGGCTCCTACGAAGTGGAGGATCTGGAGAAATTCCTGCAGACAGAACTAAATGGTACGCTTTCGCTAAAACCCAACAACAATACGCTAAAATGTGAAATTAAGTGCGTGTTTAAGATCGACTTTGAAAAACCAGATTCGATAGGCCGAATGTTGGGCTTCTCGCCGAAAATATTAGAACCGAATCTATTACATCAATCGGATTTACCAGTGGAAATTATAAAGGTGACGACAATCCGTGTGGAGTGTAACGTTGCTACCGATTCGTTTTACAACGAAAAGATATCGCATACGGTTTTTGAATTTTCACCGTCCGTCGATCCCGGTTACAGCATAAACATTAATCCCAGCAACATCGTCTATTTACCTGTAAGAGTGCGCAAGATCGATAACATTACGTTGTCGTTACTCGATCAGAACGGATCGTCGATAAATTTAAGAGGTGAACAAGTTCGAATCAGTCTGGAATTGAAAAAGCAAACGTGAAGTGATGGGCCTTCGTTTCCACGACAAAAATAACGACAGCAGTAATAATATACAAAACAAGCCCGCAGAATTCATCATTCAGAAGACAGCTCCCCAAAGGTTAACATCGAGCAATATATTGTTCTTGCAAAGTTTAGGCTATAAAGTGAAAAATATCGACGGTAATGTTGCATCTATCCGAAGGACTCGACTTCGACGAAGTTATCGTTAAGAAGCAATTTCACTGGTATTCTCCGACGTACAAAAATTTTAACAACAACGACGAAGTGAGAATCTTAATCAATCATCAAGATATTTACACCTATCCGCACGAAAGTTATCTGTACATCGAGGGAACTTTCAAGCCGAGCGACGAAGGTACCGGCGAGTGTCGTCTGACAAATAATCCTTATTCGTTCCTTTTTGAAGAGATCCGATACGAAATCGACGGTAAGGAAATAGATAAAGTTCGAAATGTAGGCGTGACAACTACCATTAAGGCGTACCTATCCTATAACGATGCGGAAAGTAAAGTATTACAAGTGGCCGGATGGGTGCCCTTTCAGGACCAGCATCCGACTTTATTAGATGATAAATTTATGGCATGCATACCGTTAAAATTTCTGCTCGGCTTCTGCGAGGACTACAAGAAAATCATAATGAACGCCAAACAAGAAATAATATTACTTCGTTCCAGAAGTGACAATAATTGTTACATGAGTACGGGAACGAAAACGGCAAGCATAAGCTTAGAAAAAATCGAATGGCACGTGCCACACATTACGCTCAATGACGAGATGAAATTGAAAATGCTACAGTTTCTACAAGAGTCAAAATCTATTTTCATTCCTTATCGGCAATGGGAACTACATGAATTACCAAGCATGCGCCCAACCCTTAATGACGTGTGGCCAATAAGAACGTCTACGAATTTAGAAAAACCTAGGTATGTTATCGTCGCTTTCCAAGACGCTAGAAAAGACAAACCTACTAAAAACGCGTCAGAATTTGATCATGCACACATTCGAAATATTAAATTACATCTCAATTCTGAAAGTTATCCGTATAAAAATTTAAATCTCGAAATGAGTAAAAATAAATTTGGCATTGCTTATCTGATGTACGCAGATTTTCAAAACAGTTATTACGGACGTGGCAACGAACCGATTCTAAATTTGGCGGAATTCAAAAAGAAAGCTCTCTACGTTATAGACTGTTCGAAACAGAACGAGTCCGTAAAATCTTCGACTGTCGACATTAAATTAGAATTAGAGAGCGAACAGGAATTTAAGGCGGATATGGTCGCATACTGTCTAATTATCCACGACAAGATCGTTGAATATAACCCTGCAACGAATATAGTTAGAGATATAATTTAAACAAAATATATATTATTTTATGTATTGAATTATCTGAAATATATTTTTTTAAACAATGAGTGCTTTTATTTTCCCCTCCACTCTAAACAAAAAGAGGCCGAATGCATTTTCTCGCTCAGTCTTTGCGTTTGCATCATCGAGCGGTGAGTGTACGCGAAATTATGAAGAAAAACGTAACATTTGCCAAAGAACCGACCGTTGTAATAGAATTTAACGGGAGTGATGAAGAAGAAGAGCAAGACAATAACTGGATGCAAAACGCACGCGACAGAATCCGTTTCCGTCAACGTATTAAGAAATTATCGAAAATTCTCGACCCTATTCTACTCCGGAAGCACGAATTGTACAAGAAAGAAGCAAACGTAAAATCGCTAGTTGTTGACATAGAAGGATTCCAATTGGAACGTTTTGTGGTAAAAGAAATGGCAATCAGAGACGCGTGTGGCATAGCACATTTCGTATTCGGTCCACCCGACGTTCCTTTCAATAAATTAAAAAAGGAACATAAAAGACAAATTATTTGGTTGGAAAATAATTATCATTATCTACGCTACTCTGACGGTTACATTCCTTACAGACAAGTGAAGAATATTCTTCATCAATTTACACACGGATATCAGCGAATCTACGTAAAAGGTCACCAAAAAGCAAATTTCCTCCAAGAGCATTTACCAGCGATAGAAATCGTAAACCTGGAATCCGATCCTGACTGTCCGAATTTAAACAAAACAAATTCATCTTGCCTGCATCACACAAACAATTACAGTATTTGTTCCATGAGTAACGCAAATGTAATTTGTAAATATGTATTATCAAGTTATGAATATAAGTTTTTTTCATAGTAATAAACTACATACGTAAGCAAAACGCATCTTTTATTTCTTAATACGAACATCGGTATCGTTTTCGTCCGCCTCCGCACGCGGAAATGCGCACGCCCCGAGGACCCATTTTTTCGAAATTGCCGCCGCCGCTCTGCGTGCAGCGATCTATATGCTCGCGCGCGCCATCCTTTTTACAGAAACCCACCGACGCGACGCGACGTCTCCGAGATGGACGCCGGCGATCGTCCTTTCGCAATTCGTCAGCAGATGGACACCGCCGGTCGCAACCAACATCGCATCCGTGTTCGACGAAAAAAAAACGAGATCCTTCGCCGCGCGTCGTTATTATTACACATCTCGAACCGATACGAGCAACAGCCGCAACGGCCGAGCGGCTTAGGTGGACGCCTCACGAACGCAGAGGAACCGGTTCGAATCTCTCTCCGGACGGAGGAAAAAAATTGACGCAACCAGCATCGCATCCGTGTTCGACGAAAAAAAATATAAGGACATCATTCGCCGCGCGCGTCGTTAATATTACACATCTCGAACGAATACGAACAACTGCCTCGACGGCCGAGCGGCTTAGGTGGACGCCTCACGAACGCCGAGGAACGGGGTTCGAATCTCTCTCAGGACGGAGGAAAAAATTCCGCAGCGAAGCGCCGGTGGCGACAGCCGGCGGACAATTTCCGAACTAACGCTCCGACGACGCAACGCCACCGCCATCTGGCGGACAATTTCCGAACTAACGCTCAGACGGCGCAACGCCACCGCCATCTGGCGGGCAATTTCCGAACTAACGCTCAGACGGCGCAACGCCACCGCCATCTGGCGGGCAATTTCCGAACTAACGAAAATAGCAGCAGCGCCGCAGGCATCTGGCGGACGGACGCCCGAACTACGTTGTCTCCGTCTCTCTCTCTCTGGAGCTCCATCTCACTCTTTACCACGGGCTCAGATGAGGCAGAAAACTCGGCCGGAAGTCAATGCATTTCAAATGGGGAAAAAAGGGTGTGGTCTGTTTTTTATATCTACTTGAACCGTATGAATCATCTCAAATGCGAAAAGATTCGAATATCTTTTGATTCCTTCGAGTCCTCGAGTCCCTCGACTCGAGGACTGAATAGCTAGCCATACACCAGCATTCATTCATGCCAATTCTTCCTTCGACAATCTTTCCCTTCAAGAAATTGAAACGAAACAAATCCTGTCCTAACCCACCAACACAAACTGAATCTTGGAAATAGGGAAGTATAAACAAATCCGCACGAAACTCAGGCCCGTATTCATAAACAATACTTACACTATGCGCTCGATAATAATTCGCTAATAATTCATGAAATGTATACATTTCACGTGTAATAGACGCACAACCAACAAGGGTTTAATAACAGTTTATGAATTACATTCCGTAAAAGACATCTTTGCAGCGCATAAACACATATTCGCAATGTTTTGGTGAACGCATAGTGTAAGTTTTGTTTATGAATACGGACCAAAGTATTTATCGTGTCGGTAAGGGATGTTGGAACATCCCTAACATGATTCCCGAAGGTAGTAACAATGTTGGCTAGTCATCTCGTACTTCACTAACACACGTCTTTTCCTTCACGATTTGCACTTTCCGGCGAGAATGAATGCTCGTGAATGGTTAGCTAATGAATCGTATCAATCATCTCAAATGCGAAAAGATTCGAACCTATTTTGATTCCTTCGAGTCCTCGAGTCGTAATTCGGAGATGTATTGGATGAACCGAATGAATCATTTAATTTCCAACACATACGAGTTGTAGTTTCCGTATCTATGGTTGTATCAACAGCTGTCTCCCCCGAATATATTTGAGAGACTGAAAGTAATTCTGATAGCTGATGTGAATGAAATTAACAATTTTCTTGTTAATTCCGTACCACAAACGAATACTTCCTACACAGATATTATTTCATTTTATAATAATCAAGCGCAGCAATTTGACAATGGTTTTAAATTCAAAACTGTAGATGAACTTTGTGTGGGTAATATAAGTCTTCGGTTGAGAACTAAATCTGTGGGGTCCGATGATATTAGTGCTGAAATGATTCGTATATGTTGTTCTCGCATATTGCCTTATTTAACACACATTATTAATTGTTGTTTGATGGAAAGTATCTTTCCTGATGTCTGGTATCATGCTCTGGTTACACCTATTCCAATAATTAAAAAACCGAACACCTTGAATGATTTACGACCGATCAGTATATTACCCATACTATCCAAAATCCTTGAAAAAATTATGTATTCACAAATCCACGAATACGTCAATAAATATACAGTTCTTCCAGTGTTACAGTCGGGCTTCAGGAAAAATCACAGCTCGTCCACGGCCCTGATTAATATTGTTGACGACATTCTGCGAGCCTTGGATAATGGTAACCTGAGAGTTCTTGTACTACTGGATTACAGCAAAGCATTCGATACCGTCAATCATGAGGTTCTTCTTGTTATTCTTCAAAATTATGGTTTTGGATGTGATGCTGTTAATCTAATAAAAAGTTATTTATGCGGTCGTACCCAAAGTGTCATAATTGATCATGTCCAATCGGACTCTCTTAATCTTACATCTAGAGTGCCCCAAGGTTCCATTCTTCGACCGTTACTGTTTTCCATATATACAAGTAAGCTTTGTAACGTCGTTGAACATTGTAACATTGAACATTGTAATTTGCACATGTATGCGGATGATAGTCAATTAATCTTTAACTTCAAAGTATGTGATATCACTCAAGCTGTTTCTACTATTAATTCTGACTTAGAACGACTTGCCAGTTTTTCTGAAAAGCATTCTTTAGTAATTAATCCAAGAGTAAGTCTTCTGCCATAATCTTTGGTTACCATAGACTGTATACTGATCTACAAGATAAAATCAAGATCTCATTAAATAATGTCGATATTCCTATAGTTCATAGAGTTAAAAATCTTGGATTAATTTTAGATAATACCCTCAGATTTCGTGAACATGTATCCTCACGTATAAAATTATCTTATTCAACTCTGAGGATGTTATATCCTCACCGTAAGATATTTAACATAAAAACAAAAACTACTTTATGTGAGTCTCTTATCTTCTCAAATTTTTCTTATTGTACTCCTCTTTTCGACAGCTGCCTAGATTCATTGACTGAATATCGTATACAAAAAATACAAAATGCTTGTATGAGATACATTTTCGGTATACGCAAACTTGAACATATTTCTCATAAACTTGATAATCTGATGTGGCTTAACATGAAAAATCGTCGCTTTTTACAGACTGCCTGCCTCTATCATAAAATTATTCTATTTAAAGAACCTAGTTATCTGCATAGAAAATTAACTTTTCGGACTGATGTTCACAACGTCATCCGTAATAAAGGATCCTTAACTCCACCTCTGCACCGTACTGCACTCTTTCAACGTTCCTTTACCTATAATGTTGTCAAAGTTTACAACAGCGTGCCAGATGAAATAAAGAAGCTTGGTCTTGGTGGTTTCAAGAGTCAGCTTAAACAATTATTGCTTGTGTGGCAATCGGGGGGTGGCTGATCATTGTTTACAGACAGTATATGTATGTATATTTTCATTTAAGTTGTAAGGACTTGGCAACTATTAGTGATATTATCTTTCTTTTCTTTTTTTTGTTTTCTTCTATTTCGAATTATTTTTTTTTATATAGGTTAAGTTATAATTAGGCCTTAATACAACTGTATAGCTTGAATTCAGAAGGCTCATGTGGAAGATCACAAGTGTGAACCTAGCCTTAGGGTTTCCCTTTCATTTGATATTAATATAAGATTACCTACTATAAGATTAGTATTGATCAAGTGATGTTTTTTTTTTAATGTCTTTTTGATTATTTTTGATATTTTGATATTTTTGATTATTTTGATTATTTAACCCTAATGATGGTGTTAAGGGAAATAAAGAGATTATTATTATTATTATTATTATTATTCAAATTTTAACAGTGAGGACTCAGTTTCGTTTGGGATTGATTCTTGTGACTCTTGTGAATGATTCATTCCTAACGATTCCTTGCGAACGAATGTGTTTACGGAATCGAATCCGCAACTCGTGCGATACTGGCCTACTGGCAAATGGATGAATTATTACCGAACGGTTTCTTATGAACGAATCCTTTTGGGGAATCCAGTCAAAGAAATCGACTTAGCAAAAAGATCGAACTTTCTATGTCTAATGGAAACAACTGCTATAGTTGCAATTGCAATTGATTTAGGTCATATTGTCGCTAAGTACAACTTTGTTGTTTGAGTTTTTTGTAATTATTGTGTGGTTCTTTGTGGTTCAAATAACCACACAAATAACTACAAGAAAATCGCAATGAGGTGACACGTGTGAGTTTAATCTAAGGTTTGACTCACACGTACCACTTTGCTGCTATTTTTGTGTGGTTTTGTGTGGTTTGTTGTCGACGGTATCAACCACTTCATTTGAAATTGTCGACCACAAGGAACCACACAATAATTACGCAAAAAACGCAACAAAAGCGGGACGTGTGAGGCCTAAAGGAGACGTGTCCTTCGAGTTGTAACGATTTACTTGGCCATCTATGTACATTGCAATTTTAAGTTTTTGAGAAAACATTAATGCATCCATAGGCGATTAATAATAAAATTGGTGGACAATAAACAAAACTACTGTTTCTTTGGAACAATAATTCAAGCTGGGCTTTTTGTTTTAACATTTTTGTTTTCTATGAGGAAGCAGTAAGTTACCGTTTATATAATTTCTTCTCCAATACATTGTATATTCGAACAATGTAAATTTAATAAATTGATTTATTTTTTATAAAGTGTATGAGTCATAGCCATTCCTTCGGAGTACGTTTTAGCAACCGATGAGAAACCGTACCTAACTTAGAATAGCCACAATAATAATTATTTAGTTGTCAACTTGGCAAACCATTGAAGTGAATTATGAATTAAACCTCTGACAGGTGTAACATTAAACAGCGTCGTAAACTTACTTTAACTACTTAATTTACCGGGCACCCGTCAAGTTTGATTTGTCCTGAAAAAAAGACTCGGTTTACACAGGCGAGGCATCTACCTGTAAATTTCCGCGAAATATGAATCCGCGACGCTCTCGTAATTAAAATAACAAAAAAAACGCCTCTCGTTCTTCGAGGAAGACATAATTTTGCGGTAAGCAAGTTTTGCTAGGCAGTACAAATTATGATGCGACAGTTAAATTTTGGTGTGCTGTAAGTGTATGTCAATTCCAAAATAAATTTTACTTTAGTAGAAAAACGATAATGCATATTATTAAATTCCTCGAAGATGAAACAACATAAATTTCATTTCATGACGTGTCTTCATAAAATTTCGCTCTTTTTAATTCGGTCCGTCTGAAATGTGATTGGTTTCGCTGCTGGCCGAGCAATCTCCCGAAGCTAATTTATCTTAAGATTTAGATTGCAACGTGTGGAAAGGGTTGAATTATGCCGTCTATAAATCGGCGTCGTCTTGTTAAGCAAGGCAGCTCGAGCAATTTTCAATTTGCGCGCCCCGGGTAGGCGAGCAAATAAAGGATAACGCATTTAAAAAGCAAATATTTGACGTTTTTATTAGTGAAAAATTACTTATTGGGCAAGTATAATGGGTAGGTGTGCACGGGGAACACGTTAAACCACTTTCTCATTACCGCACTGCAACATCCTCCTCCGGCAATCCTGAGGATTGTTATGCGAACATCAAACGGAGTAATTACCAATCAAGGCGAGTCAGGTGAACCGTTTTTATTTTTAACGTGTGGTAACATTTACATAAAATTAGTTTTCTGCTCACTTAAATTGCCCCTGGTGTTCATATATGAAAATTACTTGCCATTTTTGAAAAACTAGAGGAAATCAAGAGGCTTTCTCTCGTTAGTACTGGAGAGGACTGCAGCTGCCAATAAGTTCGCAAAGTTTCCGTCATTACTGCATAATTTATACTTTAAATTGGCCTATTGCCTATCTGAGTCACAAGAAAATCCTGGTTTATGAGTTGCGCATGTAATTGTAGTTTGCTTATTTCAATATCGTGTCTGGTTGAGTGCAGGATGTTATATAATTAACTGCAAATGCTTGGAATACTTCTTGAGATGTAAGAGTAACATATATTTTATTAAAACTAAAGATGAGACGATACTCTTTGGAGAAAATTGATAGGTGAGGAAGGATTATGTTACATGCTGTGCAATTGAGTACTTTCCCACTTCTTCATCTTCTGTTGGTTGTAGACAAATTTCTGAACCGAATGTGCTTTTTGTTAAGTGAATAGATTACTTTTCCGAATGTAGTTAAGTTTATAAAAAAAAAAAGGAATTCCTAATTTCATGTGTAACATGTGGATAATTTTAATTGCCATCCTAGTGAGCAACATTAAAGGTAATAATACGCTTAACGAGCCTGACATAAGCGAACTATAATTTAGTTAGGTCGGAAAAAGCGCGCAGCATAAACCATAGTAGGAAGCAGAGGCACGGAGCCGGTTATGCGATTACTTACATATTTTATAACGGAAATGACAGTATCCATCACGACGTTATAGAATAGTAATGGAGTATTGATATGGTAATGAACTCGGCTGATTATGGCGATAGAAGTAAGGGCATTTCTCAGTGCTGGGCATGAGATGTTCTTGCATAAATCATGCAGTGTGTGCGTTGGGAGCGGGAATAGGAATGCGACATTGCGCACCGAACCCACACAGGCTGCCCAATAAATTATTCCGTACCATCGCCATAAGAAATTAGAAATTATAAGCCGGGAAAATTAGCATGAGCATGGTTTCATGAAGCGCAGGTGTTAGCGCAAGACCAACTTTTTTATTTAGATATTTACGAGTTTAGAAAAATACGCTTTTAACGCCTAAAGAGAGGTGGCAAGTGACAACATAATTTAATTGTCACTCATGAATGTCCTTTTTCCAGGTAAGATGTTGACCACTACTGTTAAAGCTATTATGACCCATGTCGCACCAGCGCCTGCAACAAAGAAATGCACGAACAAAGTGAGCGTGATCGGAGCGGGATCGGTAGGAACAGCGATCGCTTTCGCCTTGTTAGCACAGGTAAGTTACAAACTTAAATTATATTCCAGTAAATGTAAACGTGTAGAATGCTGACAAGTATAATTATAACAGTTTACGTGGTAAATGTTTGAGGAAACATCGATACTGTCCGCTGACATCTTTGAAAAGAAATAGTGCAAAAAAGTGTAAACGATAAAACGCGGAATTTTAAAATCATTCAAAGATTTTAACATTGTGAAATTACTTGGCCGTTTTTGTGACATTAACAAGTTTTATTTCATCGCTTGAATAACCAATTTACCTCGGACAATCACTCAATAATTACTAGCATTGAAGTCGATCGTAATAAGTAAAGCCCGGATCTTTAGTCAACTGCCTAAAATTTTATTTAAGAAAAAACGTAGGCAATTAATTTGTAAACATTTAGATTACAATTTTAATTAGAATGAGATGTTAATTTTTTCGTGCCTAACTGCCTATTGTTACACTATTTTAAGTATTTGCCTTGTTTTTTGCAGTTTAAGCGTCTAGAAAATTTTTTGTTGCCTATTTTATGCCTAAAATAGGTAATTACTCTAGAATTAATTTTTTTAAGATTGTTTTTTCTGTATTAGGAAACACGTATTTGCTTGTCAAAGCATTTTAAAGACATTGGACGTAAAAGCCGAAAATTGTAATTCAAAATTTTTAAATTTAAGTAAAATTACTTCAGGGTTATTCACGAAAGAGTTTTACGCTTTAATGGTTAATATAAACAATCTATACTATACTATCTATCATAGTATTCCATGAAAGGAAGTATGGAATAGCCTTAGAAAGAGAGGAGTGAGTGATAAACAGAGAAAAGCCGGAAGAGAAGATATTGAAATAAACAGTAAAATAGAAAATGCGACAAAGTTATACTATGCACTAAACAACACATTTATAAGAAATATCGGAAAAAACAAAAATAACAGTTTATAACTCAGTGTTCAAAACCTATCATAACATATGGATGCGATAGTCGAATTTTAAACAAAAAACTGAATAGCAGAATACAAGAAATATAGTTGAAGTACTTGAGGGCGGTGAAAGGAGTTACTCGAAAAGACAAAATAAGAAACGAGTTGATAAGACAAGAATTGAAGGTAGAACCGATTTTGGAAAGCATTGCGAAACAACAACTAAGATGGTTTGGACACGTAATACGCATGGAGGAAGAGGGAAAGACAAAAAGGGTATGGCTAGCGAAGAAAATGCAAAAGATACAAAGAGGAAAACCGCGAAAAACATGGAACGGTGTAATAGAAGAAAATGTAAAGAGCCGAGGAATTAAATGGAACGAAGGAAAACGAAAGGCAAAAAAACAAGAAAGATTGGGCAAGATTTACTTATAAGTAGGGACATATTTATAACTGAACTGTTATTATCTCACACTCAAAATGTTGACTCTCGTTACGATAAGCGGCCATTAAGGACCAGTTGTACAATTCCAGTTTAACTTTAAGCCAAAGCTTAAACCCTACACTCAACAATAACAACTATTGTTGAAATAACCGTTGTTAAGGGTTTAAGCTTTGGCTTAAATTTAAACTGGTATTGCATAACTGGGCCTAAGATACGTTAAAGGATATAAGCCGCGCGATTTTTATCGCGTGGCAAATTACAAAAAGGGGCTCGAGTTTTGAAAATCTAAATTGTTACGGTTGAAAAATTCATTTAAGTTCTTCACAATATTCGCCAATCGTCCTGTATTTGTGCGGGAATCAAAAGGTTAGTCTGGGCATACGTGCCGATCGTCAATTTCATCATATTGCGTCAGAAAACCATACGCTGCTACCTAGCCCTACAGTATCAGTCTATTTCACTCTTTCGCCCGGTTAAAAATGAGTTCATCTCGTAACGACCCCGTTTCAGCGCAGTTGGACAGAACGCATTCTCTCCGCTTCGTTGTCATTGTTGCGACAGGTTTCTTGGCGTGCATATCTATTGTGTGTGTGATTATGATCTTTCATGTCAATCTTTGAATTGAAGCCTGAAACGGAATTTACTCCGAGATTTGCTTAAGTGGATGCCGAGTAAAATTCAAGCTCTTTATAAGCATCTGAAAGCCTGTTTTTGGCACAAAGAACAGGTAGGTTTGATCACCAACCTTGAGCGTATTTTCTGTTTGTAACGCGTGTCTTTCTCCTACTCTTACGCTTTCAGTGGTAGTCATACTTTGTTCTGATAATTAACAACGACCTTTGGTGTGGAAGAAAAAGCCGTAATCAGAGTCGTGGCTGATGAAAGTCCTGGCATCACGGCCACCCCTTCGTCCGGTAGAAGTTGCACGTGTCCGCTGATGTGACGCCACAATCGGAGAGTTCGTGACGTAATACTTAACGCCGTTTTACGTCATTGGCAGCACTATTCTCCGCCGGAGGGCGCTCGCTTGGATTCTTCCATCCTACTTTTGACAACTGTTTGTTTATACATTGGATTTTGGTTATAAGGTCGGAAATGCTGTAAACGTTAAGCAGATCTGTTTCTCGGACAAAGTTTAACTTAATCATAGATTGATTACAAGTTTATTTATTTCTTGCTCAACTCATTGTGGCCCCTTTTGAGTCGTACTCGTACTTGTTACTTAATTATTTATCTTCTTTTTACTAATTTTTGAGCATTTCAAATAAAAACAAGTGTGCTCAGCTGGTGAGTTTTATTTTACTTAACTTGTCCCCCTTTTGCTTTTGGGGTTTCGTTGAACCCTCCCTTCTCCAAGAGTTTAGCCGGCGGAGCTGGAGAACTTTGAAGTTACTCACACAATTTGCTGGCCTTCAGGTAGGTAGCACAATACGGTTCGGCAGGGGGAAAAAATAAAAAAATTTAAAAAAATTAATGTTTTTTCACATTCATATTCATGTATTTTTTTATAAAGGTTCGTCGAATCCTTTTCGTGAACAGAAGTGTTCCCCTTTTAATTTTCTTTTTGTATATCTTTGTTCAAATTTAAAAATTGTCATTTTTGCTTCTTCTTTAACTTTATCGTCGACCCCTTCTTGCAAGTGGATATTCCAGTTTAAATATTCCTGGTGTGGATCCTGTGATAGTGTTTTCGAAAAGAAGACCCTTCGCCTAGAGCTCCAGAGAGAAATAGAAAGACCCTAAGGCGTAGTTTTACAATCGTGGAATAAGGACGGAATAACTGTTCGCTGAATATCCTTTAACGTTCCTCCATATCTCCGTCACACTTATGTCACGTTATTCTAAGAATAATGCTTATCCGACGATTGTAAAATCGGGTCTAAAAGAGAAAGCTGTAGAGGAGTACTCTGCTGCTGAGTCTACGAACTACCCTATCAGGTAGGAAACCATCTTGGGTACTGTCTGAATTTTTTTACTTATACGTCGATTTATGGCCGCTATTTAAAGCGTGTTTTTACAATACATTCCTTACGGTGAATTATGTGTTTAATTAACTTGTACAGTTCCATAAGCCCGGAAGAACCTGCCTCCGATTTCTTAAAAAATGACCATGTAACTAAAATAAGCATTAATATATTTTTTTTATTATAAAACGACGGAAAAGGAGAAATTATTAAACACCTGAATTGTTTTAGGCTGCCTAAGACATTAACTGCCTAATTCAGTCTTTTTAAAGCAGGCTTTACACGATGCAATTTATATTGCAGCAAGAAGCAATTTTTATCCTGCGCATGTGCATTGGCAAATGTAGGTGAACAATAATTATGAATTAATCGCAATAAGACCACTTAAATATGATGCACCATAAATATTTATATTCAGAAATTGGTTTCTTTCATTGCAGCTACTCAGAAATAGCTTCGATATAAAGCCACGAGCAAATGAAACTTTTGTGTGCATTGCATTGCGTCCGTGTAAAGCCTGCTTAAGTCCCTAAAAATCCGGGCTTTAATAATAAGCAAAGTTTTTAGCAGACTTTGTTTATAAGAATGACTATTTATTAAAAAAAAAGTATTCCATCACCTGTTTATTGAATTATAAAACCTATTATAAGACCTTGCAAGCGCATGTATTGTTTTCATGAAATAATATTATGCTTTTCGTTCTGCAATTTTAGATTTAGGTGATAATCGTTTCAGGGCAACGATTCGTTAAACCGTTAGCAACGCGAAGCGGTTTTTGCTTGCGGTACAGTTACACTGCACAGGATATTGAAGCTTTAAGAAAAATTTCCGGCTAAATAATTGTGTCTGCGAAAGTGAAGCGAATGAGGTCTATTGTCAAGGGAATAGCTGTTTATTTTTCTTTACATTTTAATCGCTGGTTTTTACATTGCTTTAATCTATTCAGGAATATTTTGTCAATAATAATGTTGTAGTTTTAAACCGGCAACCATGAAATTATAATTTGTTTAAATCATTAATTATAAAGCACTTTTGAACCAAAGTTAATGTTTTCATATGCTGATTGAATGACTTTAATAAAACAGCCATCGAAGTAAGCATCTTCTGATATAATAAACAGCAAAAAAGAAGCTATAAAAGTATATAGGAATAATTTAAGAATGCATTATCATTGGAATAAAAACTTCTCCGTCCGTCCTGGCAAAAGCTCTTAACTTTATGTAAGTCGATCGCATGTTCGAGATTATGCAAATTGCATCTGGAGAACAATGCCTTTTTTATTTACTTAATGAGATACGCTATCTACAAGAATGTGGTACGTCCGAAATGAAAACGGCACTTAATGAAAATTATGCGCGGTGTCGCTCGGATAACGTGAAATCCTTGTCAGTGCAAGGGCACGTATAAAAATGGACTCGTTCATAAATTTATTATTTAACGCTTGTCGACTGTGAGCGATAATTCCCCAAGATAAAGTGTAAAAAACGTCCACTACTGAATTTATGCTATAAATCTGATATACGTTTGAATACATGAGCACAAAACCGTCGGCATTTTTAACGCCTATCTCATGCAAATACGGCCGACTTGTATTTATGTCGTACAAATTGTTGTAAATCTTGCGAGGAATTTTAATGGAAAGCGTTCCTCGGAAAATTTCCTTCTAAATCCTTTACGCTTTCGCTCGATCAAAAATTTATTATTCCACGGAACCTTTCGTGTTTAATAGAAATTATGCACAACCATCCCCTTTTTGTATCCTGCGGTTTTCTGTTGATAATTCTTAACATCACATCGCCGGCGTTTCATTTACTTACACCTACCTACCTTCGTAGACGTGGAACTAATGGATTTTGCCACGACGCATTTATAAATATTTATTTTTTACAGAAATACACGATCATGCTTCACTTGCAGGTTTGCATTTGCACAAAATCATCACGTCTTAAAATGTACAACAAATGATACCAATTTGTATTTTCTCTTTTTAATTTTGAATAGTACTGTAAAGCTTATTTTAAAAATCGGTCACTGTAGTAAATTTAATCCATATTTACGTAAACCCCTTTGCTTAGATTCGAGAAGTAGGGGGGCATAGAAAGAGCAGGGGTTCGACTTTAGATCCTTGAGACACTCTCTTTCGCACTGAAGCTCAGAATTTCATTTGCTCTTGTAATATGCTTACTTGTTCATATATAAGAGTTAATTTTACAAGTTCCATCTTGAGTATAGTTTTTTTTTCTTTAGTTTTCAGTATGGCTCACAGATTGGAACCGTAGGACGTAAGATGATAATAATAATAACAATTATATTGAGTGTGTATGGGACAAAATGTGTAATACATGCACGTCATTCATTATTCTAAAACTTCACAATGATTGATGATATTGATCCTAACATTAATGATCGCGTGTTGGTGGCTAAATTGCAATTTGTTTTTTATTTCGCCTTTGAATAGAAGTCAAATTGCGCTGCCGCGCCATTCTTCCAACAATTAAACGCTTCTTATCTGGATCTCATATGCAGGCAGAACAATGCTTTCAGAAATCACACGACGAAGGCGTATGATAGGTATTGAATAAATTCTTTGGGCGGGGGCGTTCAATTCTACCCGAAGCACGTTGCGAAGACCTGACAGGCGATAATTTCGACTGCGGGAATAAATAGAATCGCGTCGTAATTATTTTGCGTCGGCGTGTGGGATGGAAACTGAAAATCGTTTTAGTGAAAATGTCGTAAAGTGTTGAAGGTAATAACGTGGGCTTTTCAGGGGATAACGCAAGAGCTGGTGTTGATCGACAAGAACGAATCGCTTGCTCGCGGAGAAATGTTGGATATTCAGCACGCCACCATGTATTTGAACAGTCCTTCGATTATGGCCAGCACAGGTAAATGAACACCAATTTTTTTCTCCATTATAAAATCGGGTGAAATTAAGTTTGAGTTCACTGGTGGTCCTTTTTAAGTAAGTAGTAAAAAAGTCAATTCTTATTTGATATGTTTGTTGTAGAATTAAAATATTTATTTAAGTAAAAATAGCCACATCAGATAAAATTATTCGAATAAATAAAGCAAACAAGTACAAATGCGTCTTCGGGTCTCGGTTATAATTTTTTTTTATGAAGCTCGTGCATATTCAATGGTATGATATGTGTGACTAGTTCCAAGATAAAGAGCACCTGCCGTCTTCGTATCTGTGACCGTGTTCACTTCGTTAACATGCTCTTCATTCGAATCGGTTGCATTTCTGCGGTATCCTTCTGCATTAATTAGCATTAATGCTCGGGTTCGCTTCAAGAGCGTCGATCGAGCTTTTTATTAGCGCAAAACTTCGCATGTCCGTCGTGTACCGATAAAAAATGTTCACACGCAGCTAATAATTTCATTTCGAGATTAATGGGGCTATCGGGGCACTTGTTTATCGTTGACGATGTGATAATTTAATTTCGTCGTGCTACTTTCACAATGAGTTCGTGAAGGATACGTCGAGTGCGCCGCGAGTGATTAATGAAGCTGTTGTCTTCGGAATGAGAGGCGATAACACTTGAAACTTTGTATCACTTGTTGATGGTCACTGTTGTGATATAATGCCACAAGCAAAAAATAAGTTTTAACTTATTCGTAACATAACTAAATTGTATGTCCTGTTTTTATTGAGAAAGGACATTAAATAATTGCGCAGGTATACAATGCTATACACGAACGGGCAATAATATAAAGAAAAATCCCACAACAAAAGGAAAATGAGAGTTCTGCACGAAGTCCTTGTCTGGACACAATACTATATAATACCTGTCTTCTGTATATCACTCGTCCAAAGCAAAAGTAAATAAATAAGAACACGTTCGTTTACACACCACCATACTTACACGATGCAGGGTTCTCAGTTTTTAAACATTTTCAGATTACGACTGTGCTTCTAATTCGAGGATTTGCATAGTAACAGCAGGAGCAAACGTCACTGGGAATAACGTGGAAAGCGCAGCCAAACAGAACACGGAAATCTTCAGGGGGATTATCCCTCAGCTCGTCAAATTCAGCCCTAATTGCATCTTAGTAATTTGCTCGCATCCAGGTATTTTCTTTATGATAAATGAATCGGTTATTTGAGAAACCCCATAAGTCAATTGTATTCGAAATTTATTATTTATTCCTGTACATGTTTGTCATGGTAAAACAAAAGGTTGAAATTTGTCGAAAAGAAGTCTGTCTTGCCTCACGATTAACACTGATCTGTTTTTTTTACTTATGAGGTTTCTCAAATAATCGATTGAAATTATTTAATAATTTCAACGTTAAGAATAACGTCATTGTTTTTATTTTCAGTGGATGTCATGTCTTACGTAGCTTGGAAACTCAGTAACTTTCCACCCTATAGGGTTATTGGGGCCGGTACAATTTTAGAATCTGCGAGGTTTAGATGTCTCATCGCTCAACGACTTGAGGTCCTTCCAACATCCTGCCAGGCTTTTATCATAGGAGAGCAAGGACGTAAATCCGGTGAGTTAATTCAATCAATAAAATTTTTTCATGCCATTAGGAAACCCACCTATCATCGAAGTGTTAATACTAGGCATATATGTAGAGACCGCTTTGAAGACACTGCAACAACAGAGTCGCCTGACAAATATTTGTCTTTGACTTTACTATCCAAATATGCCTTTGCATTTAGTTTCTGTGGGAATTTATCTTTTTTATGTAACGTTTAACGTCAGAAGGTGACTCTTAATACTGTTCAAATATTTGGACTGTTTGCTGGGGCGAAACAAAACCTCGCGAAATTGGAGGTGTTAATGGACTGTTCGGGTTCGATCTCTTGCAGCATATGCCGAGGGAATTTATGCGATGGTTATCGGATCATAGGAATGATTAAGTGCGAACCGGCTGTCGTATTGTTGCTGTCTTGTTAGATTAAGATTCATTTGCTTAGAGGATTTACCAAGACACATTTGCCTAATCGTATTTTGTACTTACGTATACCTATGCAGGTATGTACGTATTTGCATTACATAAGGCGCAATTATTTATCTTTTGCATCACTAATGTCTGATTCAATAGAAGACATAAGCGGTTTACGCCAGCATTGTTGAGCAATCTTTAAGAAAAAATTATTTCCGTTGGTACAAATAAGTCAAGAAATAAGAATGAAAGTATAAACTGCTGTACTATATTATTATTACTTTTTTAGTAACAGTTTGTTACGTGTCGCGCACACTCTCCAAATATAACGAGACCCTAAATTAAACCGATACCAAAACAAACCGCGAGACACAAACGGGCAATTCGCAACGAATCCCGCAGTCGAGTGTGTACGGCAGGTTACCTGATGGCGAAAAATAAAAAAAACAAAACCGAAACGGATACAAACGAACCGACCTGGATCGCCCAATGGTTGGGCTGTTGCTGCGACCAAAATCCCGGGTCAGTGGAGAAGGCCGTGGGCAAACAGGTAACTGTAGTTCGAAAAGGAGCGCCACCTGTTGAAGATCGCAACAACTTGCAATCGCGGAATTCCCCCAACAGGAGAGAAATTCCCACTCACCAGTCGGTTCAGTTTCGATATGATCCGTCCCGAAAGGGAACAGTAAAGAGAGTAAGTTCCGCAAGATATAGAAATTAAAAAAAAAAGACAAACGCCACGTTAAACAAGATTTAATGAGAGATGAACCGTCAAGGGGTGTACAAAGCGTCCCGTCGAGCGAAATGTCACAAAGACACAAAAAAAATTCCGCATTAAACTCTCTTTACAAAAAAAAAAAATATGTAATAGTACGTAACAACAAAAAAGAAACAAACAACATTCACGCGATACACACAAAAAGCTATGCCGTCCGTTAGGGGTCCCACACGTCCGTTTATTACAGACAGGACTGAGAAGCAGTCGTAAACGTATTAAAGAAATTATGGATAAATTACGCGTTTCTCGTAGATCGACACGCCACGTGTTCTTTTAGTTAGCCCATTAATCTATGGGGTACAGTCTTTATTGAATCAGCTTCTTTCTCGTTATTGATTTTCTCTTATATTTGTATTCCTTCCAATAGTACGTTGTGTGGGCACGTTTCGAGTTTTTGGGGCCAGTGTGACTTTTCCTAGTTGAGTTTTGCTCGAATCTCGAGTTACTATCTACTCCGACATCGTATTCGTAGACGAGGTCCTCTGTTGGTAGCTGCCGAATCGCTTAGGGCACGCTCCGAGGGCTGCGCCCCTTCCGAGGCCAAAAACACTTGTAGATTGGTGATGGAATCGTCATGGTATCGTAGAAAATTTTATCATATGTTTTGCGTTGTTTTTCATACACGTTTGTGAGTATACAGGGTGATCGTCAATTATGTTATGCGGGTATAATCCTGTGGGATTTTAATTACTTTCAACACCGTGAGTAGGCCTAGCGGTACCACGAGTTTTACTAGCCTACTTGATGGCGCTCTCTTTACATCCAGGTTTAAGGTACTGACAATCTATTTGTAGTCCACTGACCTGGGCATATTTCCAAGTAGATTCTCTAACATCGACGATTTTCCCCTAGCGTTCGCAACTTTATTTGGGGTAGGGCGAAAAAGTAGGTGGCAACTTTCTATATCGTTATGTCAAGATGTAATATAATAGATTCTAAGATCAAATATAGAATAGAATTGTGTAATGTTTGTGTAACTTGCACACGCAGTTAAAACCCGATTTGTTTGGTGTTTATTTCACGTGTAAACGCGATCTCTCTCCAGGTGGCACTTTCAAGACAAAACTGGCGTAATATTTCGCTCTTCATGAATAGAATTCCGCCGGTTTCACGTCTCACAATCAAGCAGGTCCTCAAGATGCCTTTATACGCAACGTCGGCGCATAATTTTCCAGTCGGTTCACAATATCGCTTTCACGTTAATGTCCAGATGAAATTTTATATTCAACGTCCCGCTGCTCTTATATCCAGTTTCTTTCCTAACGTCGAATTAAAGCGCGTAATCTCCCCGAATCTACAATTACGAAACGAATAAACGTCCAATATTTTTTATAACTTTATTCGGGCCGCGCTTAATGATTTCGTCTTTCGCTGACAAGGGTTCGCGCCCCCGCTGGGGCGTGACGGTGGGTTTTGCTGACTTCAGACTTGGGGTTAACTGTCCGTCCGTCCATTCGTCGGCCCATTACGACTTTATGGTATGTGGTATGTAGGTGCAACAAGAAAGGTGATGATGTAGAAGAAACAATGCAATACCGGTTGTTGTTTCAGGTCTTCGAATTTACAACGTGGAAATATTTCGAGCGCATGACTTACTATATTTTGTTTCGAACATGCTTTGTTTTAAACATTGTTGCTTACACATTGTTGTAATTTAAATCAATCCTGCGAAATATAAACATCCTATCGTATACTTTAGAAGTCGCGAAATTTTAAATATAATGAAAGTCGTTTTAAAGTACGGGGTAAAATTTTGAATTCTGAAATTCTGAAAATTTTAGAATAGGCAACCCATCAATCAAATCAGAAATAACTTCAGGCTTTTATAGTGTATAAAGAGCACGGAAGTAGAATGTGTTGCCTATTTTCTAATTTTAAGGGGTCACGTTTTAAAATGGGCGTCTTCTTTTGAAATATTTTTTTATGTAGAAATGTAGAGAGCAATGGTATGAGTTTTGAGGATTGCTTTTCTGAGTTTTTATTTTTTTTTTCTTTAGTACCAGTTTGGTCTGCAGTAAGCGTATCCGGGGTGCGTCTGCGAGAAGTCAACCCCAATTTAGGAACAGACGACGATCCCGAGGACTGGCAGGAAATACACAACGAGGTGGTTACAAGGTACAAACGTTTATATCTTGGGGCCGCGTCCACGCTGCATCTTTCGCCATAAATCAACGTCCTCCCGCTGAGCAAACACCTTCCAGCAATGGTTTAATTGACGCGTCACTCTCCCGACCAGGAATACGAGGCGGTTTTTCGACCCTCGCATCCTGAGAGCTTTTGATTTAGAGCGTGTTGGCGCTGAAATACGGGCATCGCTTTATGACCGACGTTGACGACTTAATTATCAAACGATACGGTCCTTAAGAACCAACCGGCCTGTATTGTTGTGTGTATACGCCGCCTTAAGTTTATGAGCAAGCGTTGAGTAATTAATACCGGTCACGTTGTGGATGGGAAAATAAATAAGTTCCGTTTTAGGACTAGATTTTTTTTTTTGTATTATTATTACTGTAGTAATTATAAAGGAAATTTATGTTATGGAATGAGGAAAGTGCAACTTGGACTCGTTTACCAATAAAATTGCATCGCCGTTAGCATCGGACACATTCGCGGTATAAAGTTAATAAAAACGAGGATAAAATAGGCTGTTAGAATTTTGTTTGTATGTACATAAAGGAAAAATTAATGTTGCAGTGCCGAGGAAGTTAATCGTCTGAAGCAATGCGGATCCTGGGGGATGGCCCTGAGCATCGCGAGGATCGTAAAAACCATCATCGACGATACCAAAGAATGCTTTTCAGTTTCTACACACATCAAGGTATCATACTTATTTGTTAATACTATAACGTTATGTTCTGTTACAAAAATTTTCATTCTAATAGTACCTACCTACCTATCAGTTAAGTATGCTATGTGATAATGCTGGGGGGGTGATGGGATCTATCACATTTTTAAAACATATTGTTCACGAGCTTCACCGAAATCTCAACGTCAAATATTTTACTATTTTATTGAAAACTGATGAGTAAATTCACAAGAAGTTTAATTGCATGGGTCCCTCCAGTTAAATCGTAATGGTTTCATACATTATTGCAATTTAAAAACCACGAAGACGATTCCGACTAAAAAAGAACTTCATAATGAAGCCGCAGAATTTCGATTATTAATGACGGCCCATAATGCAGTGTGTTTTCGTAAGTAAGCTTTTTGCCGCAATTAATATGCTATTACGATCGCGAGTAGATTGCCGTCCTACACTTCAAAGTAATCTCTTTTTTGAGATAATAACTTTTCCAAAGCAAGACACTCTTAATTTACTCCGGCGCTCGGCAAAAAATGATATACATATTCGTGAGGTAAATAATTTAAAGGGGGGGGGGGTAAATTACAGGGCACGGATCGGTTCCGAGCTCTTAAATATTTGTAAATTTATTTCCTTACATTGTAGGCAAAACATGATTTCGTCGCAGGGGACGTAAGTGATTCTAATTTGTTTCTATGATTTACGGCGAGCAAGGCATGAAATTTTAATTGGTATTTTATTTTCTTAAATCCTATAATACGTCGGCACTAAATCAACGTGTGTAGGTACATAAAATAATTTTAAGGCATTTTAATGTCTGGAATTTTTGTTCTTGTTCCAGGCATTAAAGTTTTTCTTTTAGTTTATTTTGTGTTAGTCAAGGCCAAAAGTTCACCATTGATTGGTACTCGAGTAATTTATTGGAAACTTGCGCGCAGGAAGACGGAATTTAATTATCTCAGTTTATTATGTAGAATATCTGGAATGAAATCGTTTTAATGTCGGAATGTTTTATACGCGCTCTGCTCTTGCTCTAGCATTGAAGTTACCAGAACAGCTTGGAATTTATCTTTATTAAGCGCGCGCAAACCAGAAAAACATTTCAGTTTATCTTGAATTTAATTAACACCGTTTTATTATTTTATAATATCTGTCTCATTCATTTAATTACTTCTGGTAATACTTGTTCCTTTTCAACGCAATTATTAAAAGAAAGACTCATTTCAGATAAATAGGGAGTGAGTGATTAAGGGAAAAGGTAATTTCAAAAATAAGAATGTCCTTAGTTTTTCTTAAGGATACATCAATAAATTGGTTGTGGTATGCCCCTAAAAACATTTTTAAATAACTGTCGCATTTACACGCTTGAAATACTGTTAACTCACGATGATCCTATAGATGATTACCGTCGGAAACAAAAGGACGGTGATTGGTATTAATGTAAACATCCTTGCGAACAAGTCATATTTCAAAAAAAAAAAAAATGACAAGTTCAACGCAGTTCACGTCCATAGATCAAGCAGCACGCAAGTTTCAACATCTTCCGCCTTAATTTCGCGTCTTGTCTACTTTCTAAACAGTATTAACATCTCATTTAACTCGGAATTAGAATCGACCATGAGAAACTGACACATGACACGACTTGGCATGCTTGGACAAGACGTGCATAAACATCGGACCTTGTTTCGCGTAATCTGATTAAAGCGTTTTTATTTACGTCTCGCATGAAAAATCGGTCGTGATTCCAGCATCGAACCCGTTCGTTTATCAGTGGGAGATGTTATTTACGTTGAGCCCCCCCCCCCCCCTCCCCCGACCTTAATCCGCTCCTGCTCTTCCTTATTAATACGTGTTATTATACGTAATGCTCGTTACATTTCAAACAGTCATTTGTTACGATTACGAGATCAGATTGGAAACCTGCTGGATCTAATCTTATACGAAGCGTTTAAATTCTCTTGAAATTAAAATGCGGTAAATCAGAAATGTAACGGACGGCCCAATAAGTGTCTGCTTGGAGTAAAATAATACGCGTTCAGGAAATATTATTAATAAACGTGCTGTGACCTGACCTACATAATTGAAGAACTGAAAGGTTCTATTCGTCTTCGTCCTGTTACATTTCTCAGGGTTTTACATTTCCCACGCAAGATTATCCTTCTGTTTTTAATAAATAAATTTTAATTTATTTTGTAATTTTAGGGTTGCAGACATGGAGTCGACAAGGATGTTTTTCTGTCGCTCCCCTGTGTCCTAGGAAGTGCTGGGGTGGAAAGCATTGTCCGGCAAAGTTTAAGCGACTGTGAAAAAGAGAAGGTGCAGAAGTCAGCCGACTTCTTACACAATTTACAAAAGAAGTTGGGTCTTTCCTAAACCTCAAAAAAAAAAATTAAAAAAATAAATAAAAATAGAAAATTGTAACTCACATAGAAATAAAAAAGAAACATGCCTAACATTCAGTAACTTACTTTCGCACATGTGATACACATGATGAAAGATTAGATTAATACAGAAAGATGTTTCTACATGATTTACAAATACTAAAGTAACATTAATTAATTATTATTTATTCATGGTAATTCTTCTTGTCATAATTTATGGCGGTTATCTTGTTTGTAATTAACTGTTAATTTTTGTATCTTTATACATAGGATTACGGCGTTTACAAACTAGTTTCATAGGTAATTTACGATTACAGTTTAAAATGAAGACAATGCGAGTTAAATATTTATAACGAGCGAAGACACAATCAAAAGCTGAATAAATATTCATTCGAGATGGTTCGAACGCCGTATCCGTCCAATTAATATTCAATTAAGTGGTCAGGCCGAACAGGACATCAAAATCCTTTCAATTAGGTCTTGTTCCATCAAATGAATCCTATTTTATTGGGCGCTCGGCGCATTCCTTCCCTCGATTTACATACTCGACCTGTTTAAAATAACCACTTCATTTCGCCGGGATGATTTTGCGTGGGGTCTGTTTACTATTTACATGCAAGCAGACCAGTTTCGGTGTTAAATTATAATCCCCTGTTTGTATTAAAACAACTCGTTCGTGGAAACACTTGGACGTTTTGCTCTTGTCGTTAATAACGTAATTACGTAATAAACGTTGCGTTACCTTTAGGTCGTGTTTGTGTACAAAACTTGATGGCGTAATTTTAATAATTTAGAAATAATAACAGGATTCGCGATATACGACGGGATCGTGCGTTTCCGCGCGAACTTTGATCGGCTACTAAATTAAGCCCTGTATTACATTAACTATATAAAATTATAACATCAAGAATGCACTAAATAACGATGTGAATGCGTATATTCTTCGATACGCTCAACTCAGTTAATAATAATTGACGACTTAATAATAATCGACTCGATATTTCCTATAAAATCCAGTTTATTGCGGTAATATTTTACTTATTTTCTCACGGTCGAACAAACAAAATTTTATATAGTTTTTTTTATTAATCTACTTTATTTTAAAAGTGCTTCTGATTGTGACCTTTTTTTTGTCAAAGAAAGGACCTTCTATTGATTTTATTCGATCAATAAATCAACAAAATCATTTCTTAAAATACAATAATAAATAATCTTTAAAACCTTGAAGTGTAGTTGGCAAATTGTACATAGTCGCGACATCTTTAGGCCTGAAGCATAAGCTCATTTCAGTTTCCTGTTTCTCTCATACTAAACATGAATGAGTTATCTATTATACAGTTTGAAAAGTTCCATTAGAAATAAGAAAGTTGTATTCAAGAAAACTGTACTCGGTCCATTCGTCATTATGTAAACATTTTGAATTGCAGAAGTTAATTGAAACAATTTCATTGTCCTTCTGAAAACCGTAAAGTCCTTTTTTGCGACGGATTCACTAAACAATAGCCCTTATAATCAAATGGTTCGTTTTGATTGCACGAGCTGCGGTGTAATTTAATGAGAATGTAAAGGTCTGTTCGATAGCTCTGCACTTTCTACACTTTTAACACTTTTACTCTAATTTTCTCACTCCTACTTATGTTATTTTATATACATCGCACTCTCTCAGGTGCGGTTGCTGCAAAAGTGTAGAGAAGTGCAGAGCTATCGAACAGACCTTAAAAAATAAAATAAAAATGAGTACACCGAATTTATTTATTATAATTATTTATCTTTCGTTACACTTAATTATTTTCTGAGTATAACCTTGCGTTGCTGCGCCCAGTTTCGAATTTTATCCAAACAATCACTCCGCCAGGTGTTATTATTAATCGAAAATTCCCTGACGTGCAAATTCTTCAGAAAGAATTCTGTAAGGCACGTCATTTTATTATTGTCAATCGATAAGTATTCGATGCTCTTCACGTGGGCAAACACTTCACTATCAATATCGGTGATGCGATTCTCGCCCAGATATAATAGGTCGACATTTTTGGCACCTTTGAAAGCCTCGGGGTGGATGTATCTAATTTGGTTTTTCCACAGTAAGATACTCAAAGCCCCCGCCGCCGTTCTGTTCTTGCAAACACCTGCGAACGCACTCCTTGGTATCTCACCAATTTTATTGCCCGCGAGGAAAAGTTTGTGCAACCTCGGCACATTTTTGAACCAGTTCTTGTCGAGTTTTACGATGTTATTGTCACTTAAATCCACCAGTTTTAAATTCGGCAAATTCCTGAATGTGCCTTTTTCTATGCGCGTTATCTTGTTAGAGGAGAGCGTGAGATATTTTACGGAGGGCACTTTTCGAAAAGCATTCTTTTCGATCATTGTCGCTGTTCCACTATCTTGGATGCTCAGGCCCGTTAATTTTGGTAGGTTTTCGAAGGCATCGTCCTCGATGGTTTTGATTTTGCAAAAACGTATATTCAGTGATTTTAGCTGCGGCAAATTGGCGATGCCGTGAGTGCACAATTTTGGAATCGCTTGGGAGGTGACGTCGATTGTGTGCACGTCTTTCAAGTCACTGATTTCGTCTCTTACGATTATCTGTCTTATGTCATTGCGATAATTTCTGGCTCTCGCGCGAGTGTACGTCGTCAAGTTTAAATTTTTCAAAATTGCACATTTTTGATCGGTGACACTTGCGTACAAGGTTAAAACGTAAACTATTCCGCGAAGAGTTAACATCTCGTTGGTTCTCAGATTATTTACTGCATTTGTGTTAGTATCTATAATTTATTAATATCTGTTTACTAATTGGAATGGCGATATTTTACAGATTAGCAATTAATTAGTTGCAATAAAGTCTAATAAGTCGTTGATATGAATTTTTAGAATCAATATAGAATTTATCAAGGCATAGTTACGTCAAGCGTCAAGTGAAATGTGAAAGTTATTTCATATAACAAATACGTTCTTGTATTTAAAAAGAGCTGTTCAATCTTATCTAAACAAGGATAGGTTAATATTGGAACGAAGTAGTAAATTATTTTTAATCAAATTTTATTTTTCACTAATATATTACAAGCCATAAAAAAATTAAATCACTGCTTTCTCAATCTGCATAAATATGCAGTTTGTCCCACAAATAACTAAAGAAACCTTAGTGACCTAAAATCTACCCCTTACTCTCTCTTATATCGGCATTTTTTTTTTAAATAGAGCGACATTCTTTAACTTTCTGGTACCAGTTTCCCTATTAAAGGAATATTTTTGACGTGCGCTCCAACGAAGTCGAAAATGAGTCTCGCAGTTTGTGAATAATACAAAATTAAAGAGAACACCCAATAGTAGAACAAGATCGCGAGTAATCTGTCGATGACGTAGAGTCTGAAAATTAAAAAAAAATCGTTCGAATGTGCCAATACTTTGATTGATTAAAATGAGTTTAAGTTTCTTTTTTTTTTTAATCGAAGCTGTGCTAATTTTTTCAATGGTTTATACTTACATTTTTTGTTGTATTCTACATCTGGTTAAAGAACTCAAATTCTCTTTCAAGCAGTATTGTCTGGCACCCAAAATACTGTGCACCATATACTCATCCATGGAATATCGTTTAAAGTCCATCATAAACGTCTCTTTGTCTAAAGCGTTTAACTCATTGGTCAAAGACAGAAACCGTGAGCTTCGAAATATCCACAGTCTTGTAGTGAAGAACTGTAGTAGTTCTAAACCATTGTGTATTTTACGTTGCAGCCTTATCATGCTAAAAACGTACCGTACAAAATTAATTGAATACGCTGAATAAAAAAAAGTAGTATTACAATCGTTTTTGTCGGAATATGAAAAGGAGACAGTCGATTAAAACGGCGGGTATCCAGTGTAAGAAAACCGTGCAAATCAAATGCCAAATGTATGAAGACCTCATGTTTCCATCCGGGTACCAAATTTGCATTTCAAACGGATAATTGTACATGTGCTTTCTTCCGAGGTTTAGAACATCCGACCAAGTTGCGCTCACAACTTCATCGTTCGTCATATTATAAACGGGCACTTCTTTCGGTCTGGAATGAATCGGTTTCTAGAAGAATTTCGAAAAGAGTTTCTCTTACTGTTCGGAAGCCGATCCGAGTTTCCAGGCTGCTACGATAGTCCCGTTTATGCAAATATCAACAGGAACCACTTGAGCTCGGTTTTCCCCGTTGCAATGCATGGAGCGTATCACACCCTTACCTGCTCCTATCAAGATCCCCATCGGTCCGTTCAAACTATCCACCCAACCTGGGAGCGGTTCAACAGCTGCTGGAGTTACTGCGACGAAAAAAAAATTATTCAAAATAAAAAATAAAAATAGTCTCACCAATTGAGGGACGGATTATTGCAACTCGCATATGGGTTGCTTCGTTTGCCACTAAAGTTTCTGCTAGCCTCTTGGTGTACGTGTAAGTGTTGGGGTGAGGTTTAATCAGTTCGGGTGTTGCTTTAATCACTGCTTCGAATTTCATCCATTTAACTAGGTTTATCACATCCCTCGGATTATCTTGACTTGGATATACCTAACCTCGATGAGGTTTATAATATGATCGATGTGTGTGCCTTTATACGAAACATTTATTACCTTTTCTTCGAATACTTCGATATCGGCAGAGCAGAATGCCGTGCTCAAGTGAATGAAAGCTCGCAAGTCTTTGACTTTTTTACTGAAATTGAGGACCCTTTCAGTTCCAGCTAAGTTCATCTCCACAGCATCTTTAAGATTGGCTTCAAGTCTCAAAGTAGCCGCCAGATGAAATATGACGGAAACATCGTTAATTATCGCATTGACTGAGTCATGACTAAGTCCTAAGCCTTCTGAAGATAAATCGCCGTCGACGGGCGTCAGTTTCTTCAAGACATCGGGACACATTTTTCGTATACGTTCAAAAAGCTGAAAAATATTGTAATAATTTTTGCGTTGCTAATCAAAAATTAAACGATGTCAATCAAGAAAATACTGCTCATTCATTAATGATGTTATAAACGGTGCTATAAATGGCCAAGGTTAACAATGAACAATTAGTGTTGTTTTGGTTGTCGACCTTTGTTGAAAGAAGCTTTTTAAAGATATACTTGCCGGCAAGGTGAACATAATTTCCAATCTTTCATCGATCGTTTTTCCTCGTTTGGGCCTCATCAGAACATAAATTTTGTCTATTTTTGGACACGAGTACAGGAGTTTCTCGATCAGCACCTTTCCCATAAAACCAGTTCCACCTGTCACGAAAATAGACCTTCCTTTATACCACTCGCCGACGACACTTTTATCTTCTTCCATTCTTCTGTCCTAAATAAATTAAAAACACAAAAAAAAAGGAAACATGGACTATCGCTCGGGAGTGCACATAACTAGGTTACCTACCTTCTCTCCGTTGTAAATTATGACTGAATAACTTTCGCAATTACCTGAAATTGGAAAAGAAGTATTAAATATCGAGGATAATTAATTGGTTATCAAAGTCACTATAATTAAATATTACGTCTAACATAATTGCGCTAATTTCATTTTTTACTTTGCGAAAAGAAACTTTACACTTTAACCACGTAAAGCGATGCAGTTGAACAAATTATTGCAGTTATGATAAGTGGTGAAGCAAGAAATAAGGGAATCTGAAGACTTTAAGTTTACGCAAACAAATCGGAATAATCAGAAAAAATATCACACCGTACTTTGTTGAGAAGCAAGTGATAATGAAAGGACTTAACAAATATTAACCGTTGACCCTGAGGATGGCAGGTTAATTTTAGAAGCAAATATTCGAGGAACAGGATTTATAATTTCATTTAATTTTGTTTGAGAAATAAAATAATTAAATTAAAACTAGCCAAATTTGGACTTTGAATTGAAATAATTTTTCAATTAAATTTTAAAATAGAAATTGCCGATGTCGTTTTAAGTGTTATTGCGTTATCGTCATAAATTAAAAAGATATAAAAGCAAACAAAAATATTGTAAAAAAATAAAATATTCCAAATAACAGTAGATATGTAAATGTAGTAGGCAATATTATTTTCGCTTACTCAAGAGAGAAATGAATGATGTAACAAAAAATTCCGCCGTTGAACCTCTCTATACAGGCAAATGCCTAGCATAAAATAAATAAACTATATCGAGTGACAGTGAAAGTGGAATATGTAACCGCCTCATACCCAAGATGTACTTCCGATTTCAACTTGTAATATTCCATATACTTAATAAATGCAGATTCATGCATATGCCTTTCAAACAAAAAAAATAAGAACTCTCACGACCTACATCTAACGTATAATTTAAAAAGTGCAAGAACTTTAGATTGGATTCAACATAAGCCAAACACTTTCACGTATTTTTATTCGAAAATCTTGAGTAGACACTTAATTTAAATTTTATGACTCGTGTGTAAGTGAAAATTCTAGCTGGGTGTAAATTAATACTTCACACGATTTTCAACGAAAAGAAAACTTTCTACGTAACGCCTTATATGGACAAGTAAAAATATTATAAATGATACATTTCGGAATATATTAAATTTACACAATTTAAGTCTTTTCTATTGAGTATTTACGTAACTAGTTTATAATAACTTTTGATAAGTACTCTCTATTTATAATCAACGATAGTAAAAAAGTAAGGAAAGAAAAGACTAAATCTAAATTGGAAGAAATATTTTGTTAAAACATAAATAAATGTACTATTTGGTAAAAAGATGCATCCACATATTATGTTTCGGCCGCAAGTCGCAATACGATCGTGGAAACTCGCGAGTTTATGAAAATTTCTTTATTTCGCATGTACTTAGTGCAGTTTGGTTAAATTTTCTATTATTTTTGCGGCCAAGAATTAAACAGTTTTTCTATGATTGTGTTTGCATGCCAAATTGGAGAATATTTATTTTCAATTGCGCTTTATCTCTGTAGGATCGTTTTTCGTAAATATACAATTCCAGTCGCATTGAAAAATACATATCGTTTAGATATATTTCATCTATTAATAAATTCGGATTCAAATTACTAAAAGGAAACCAATATTAAATAAAACGCTTTAACAAGCTGGTCTTAACCAGGACTGTATTTATTTCATCAGACACTCATATCTGCATCTGGATAAAAAATTAATGTTTCTCAGTTTACAGTTTACATATCCACTTTATTGCATTTAAGATTATCTGTTTGCTTGCTTTATATGGTAACGAATAGTTCTCTAGAGACTATTGTAAGCGTACGACAACTGGAAAAACATTGTAAACACTTTATTATATACGAGTGTGTTTTTTATTCAGCATTTTGCTGTGGTGGATGTAGACAGTGATTTAAGAAATTGAATAGAAATCCATCTCTGTTAGATTATAATCGATTTATATTTAGGAATTTAGTGACAACTTATCACTACTTTCTTATATCGCCTAAATCGATTATAATTTAACAGAGATGGATTTCTATTCAACCTTCTGATTCCTGGCATTAAAACATTTTATTGCAAAACTTGTCACGTACATTTTGAAAAATGTTTTTATTTTTATTACTGTTCAGATACATTAGTAGAGAAATACGATGATTGCTGCCTTATAATGTTTCAAATTTAAAAACAAATGATAGAAACTCAGAACTGATAACGTCATTGGTTGTAAAATTAAAGTTCTTTCCAAATAATAAGTCACTTAAGCTATCCTGCTATTTAAAATTTTGAAATTCATAGCGCGCACAGCGCCATCTAATGCATTTTCTAATGTAATTATTTCACTGGACTTACGCCGGCTTTCACAGACGTCACTTAACTTTAATCATCGATTAAGAATAATCATTCCTATACCTTCAACACCTGTAACCATGGCAACGTTTACTTTTAACGGATGATTAAATTTAAGTAACGTTTGTGAAACCCGCCATTAGTCAGTACTTTTTATGTACTTTGATTTGGTTTTTGTTTTAACTTATTTTGTTTCAAAGTTACCACGGAGGAGAAACGACTTTAGACAAGCACACGTTTTTTTGTCAATATCTGAAAAATAAATGAAGATAGTTAAAACTGACAATGTCATTGGATGTAATTAAAATTCCTCAAATCGTTTGCCATTTAAAATTTTGAAGTCCATGTTGCGCACAGCGCCACCTAGCGGATATTCTAAAGTAAATTAGTATTTTTTATGTACCATTGCGAGATAAATAACTGGTGCGGTTGCTTTGTAAAGTTGTATGAATTTTCAAAATTTGAAATGCTCTTAAATCCTAGAATTAAAACAACATATGAAAACAATTATTAATTTATGGAACCACCATTCCATTCCAACACATCAGCAAGCTTAGGCTCATTGATTTTATCAATGTTCGTGTGGAAAAT
The DNA here is from genome assembly GCA_958336345.1 of Dorcus parallelipipedus. Classification (NCBI taxonomy): domain Eukaryota; kingdom Metazoa; phylum Arthropoda; class Insecta; order Coleoptera; family Lucanidae; genus Dorcus; species Dorcus parallelipipedus. The sequence goes on along the minus strand of OY284480.1, from coordinate 28,298,589 downwards.
CTGCCGTACCAAATATTTATCTCGCAAAATTCATTGATTTGGTTTTTGTTTGAACTTTCTATCTTATTTGTTATTTTGTTCCAAAATTAACAGGAGGGGGAAGAGCTATAGACTAGCACTGTACATTAAAAATTCGAGATATTATTTTTCACTAACTACATAGTTAGGTAAAGAACGAAACAAACAAATAAAATTGTACACCAGACATTAATAAGGTACTAAATCAACACTCCGTACAGGTAACGCAATCCCATTCCTCTCGTGAGAGGATTGAGAAACAAAGATAACAAATATAATTGTTGCAAGTGCAATAAGGAAGACAACAGTTTTAGGGAATTCTGTTTACCGCAATGTCACTGGTTTCAATTTAAAAGTGTGTTAGGTTATGTCTAGTTAGTTATTTACCAATCAAAAAGTTGTTATTTTGAGAAATGCAGAATGTTTCTTTTACGAAAAGGGCGGAATCATTAAATGTCATGCGATAAAAGTTTGGGATGCGATATTTAAGCTCAATTTTCTTAACCACTGACAGTAACTTTGACAAAGTCACTTCAAATAATATTTCCAACTGTTTTTTATCCTTAGATGAGAGGAATGTGCGAGAAGGATAGATATAAAAAAATCACTAAATGCGTTACCTCTATACGAAGTATGTTGATTTAGTACCTTAGACATTAATATTAAACAGTGCCATCTGTCGGTAGCAAATTAAACCAAAAGCTGGGTTGAGAATTTTATAATTTTTTTTCATTTTAATTTTAATTTTATTTTATTTCTGAGCCATAATATCCATCTATAGCATCTAAAAAGAAGCGCACCATCGGTCAACAGAAAAAGGACTGACGTTCAAAAATTATTTTTCAAAATTTTTGTATATTTCTGTTTATTTTATCATCATTAATGGTAGTGCTCGATTATTTAAACATAACATTTGTTTTTTTAATTTTTTTTAAGATTTCGAAAAAAAAACATTTTCATTTTAAATTAACGAACAGTGTCATCTGTTGGCAGTGAATTAAACCGAATATTTTTTAATTGCAATAATATCATGAAATTTTCATTCAATTTATTTCAGAGCTTTACAGTATTTTATTAATTGTATAAACGTCCTGCAATTTAATGAACATGCATTTAATGAAAAAAAGCTCCCCATCTATCAACGGAAAATAGATCTAACATTCAAAAAAAGTTTCAGAATTTCTGTTTATTTTATTAGCATTAATGGATTTTCTGATGCTCAATTATTACTTAAACAAAATACTTCATTTGATTGACTTTTTAAAAATTTCGATAAATCACAATTTAATGGATCTATTTTAAATTAATCTGTCGGCAGTAAATTAAACAATAAGCCGGGTTGAGAACATTCTGAAATAATATCACGAAATTTTCATTTAATTTAATTTCTGAGCTGCAGTATTTTATTAATTGTGTAAACGTGTCCCAAAACGGGAGCACCATCTATCGACAGAAACAAGAACTAACATTCAGAAAGTGATTTATTTTCCAAATCTTTGTATATTTCTGTTAATTTTATTATCGTTAATGGATTTTATGATGCTCAATTATTATTCAAAAAGAATATTTCGTTCGATTTAACTTTTTTAGATTTTGAAAAATCGCAATTTAGTGGATTTATTCGAAATTAGGGGGTAAAGACATATGCGGATCAATCGCCATTAACAGGCCAAATTAAAATAAAAAAAGTGTAAAAATAAGGGTCTTTTTCCGTCCTTTCTTATTTTCTTTCGTCTTAATATAGGTATCCTAATTTCTAAGTATTGAAAAAATAATGGAAGATGGAAAAAGCCCATTATTTTTACACTTTTTATTTGACTTTGGCCTGTTAATGGCGCTTATATCTTTACCCTCTTTATATAGGTACCCTATTCAAAATTAATAAACAGTGTCATCTGTCGGCTGTAAATTAAATCGAAAGCCGGGTTGAGAACCTTTTATTTCAGAATATTTTCTTATTGAAATAATACCACGAAATTTTCATTTAATTTTATTTACGAGCCACAGTATTTTAATTAATTGTATAAACGTCCCGCTGTTTAAAGGACATCTCAATTAGTGATCCAACGGATATCCGGTCATTATCCGGTATCCGGCCTATCCGGCCATTTTCTTGCTATCCGCTGAAGCGTCGGATAGTGACTTAAATATTCGGCCGCGGCCGGATACCAATAATTGAAAATTAATAAGAATAATGCAATTCCATACAAAAGTAAAGCTCTGCCATGGAAAAAAATGAGCGGGTACGAAAACTGTACACAGATCATTTATTTACACAATTTCTGATTAATTTATGGAATCTTCAATGAAATAAAAGAATTTTGAATATTAATGATTAGGAAAAACATTATTTTATTACAGATATTTTAAAATTTCCATAACTTTCTAAACGTATTTATTATCCGTACACTCATCAGCCATGTCCATAAGTGATTAATAGAAAAAATAACCAAATAGCATTTTTAATTTTGTTTTATTAAAATATTTATCAAAAATGCAAAAAAGTACCTGTTTAGTGACTTTCTACGCTATTATAAAGCAACAAACATGGCGATATTTTGAACATACATGAATAAGGCCATGTTTCATATTTGGACTAAAGCTGAATAAAGGAGGCTTCTAAATTAAAGTTATCTTCTAATGTGTAAATTAAATGTCTTTTCATGTTAGTTTTGACACCTGAAAGTGATTTTTAATTTAAAATCTCCTTTAATTCAATTATGAAACCTGCCTTAATAAGCTAATTTTAAATAAATCAATTCTATTCTTGTATTTTGACATTATAGGGACTTAAGTGGACGTATAATTAGTTAAATATCACTAATCAATAATAATCAGGTTAACCAATATATTTTTTAAGGTCACTTTAAAGTCATTTCCCACCCCAACGGTCATTTTTCGGTGTTCACGATCGTTAAATGCTTTTCTTATGGGAGATTCAAAAACTGTCGGCTACTCGTTGTGTACTCTGCAGATATTGAAGGCGTTTCGCGATAAACTTAAGGGGCCAATAATATGCCGGATAGTTAAGCCGGATAACCGGCTATCCGGCCGAACTGTAGGCCGAATATCCGATATCCGGCCAAAATTACTATCCACGACATCACTAATCTCATTCAAAAAATCTTTTTCAGAATTATGGAAAACTTTTGCTTATTTTCTTATCGTCAGTGGATTGGTTTCAAGCACGACCTACTAGATTTTACGAGACAGCGTGTCTTTATCCGGCCTGTGCAATTTATTAGTTCAAGTGTTTCTCCGTTGGCCCACATTTTTATTCGACTTTAAGCGGTCTCATTGCGATTTGCGGCGAAAACGCATTGTCTGGATGCTACTTAAGTTAGTTTCGAATTCGCTCTCAATTGTGCTAATTTTTACTAAGCGAATGGTATCTTTACTAAATGCATTATTTTGATTTTGAGCAAAACTAAAGCGATACATTTGCTTTGTAAAATTTTATATTTTTCTATGTGAGATACCCTGTATACAGAAATATTTATGCAAAATAGGTAACTTTCTAGGAGTTACAATTTACTACATAAGTTGGCCATCACTTAAGGTGAGCTTTCGCTTTTCAGTTAATCGATTGCTTTCCAGTTAATCGATCGCTGCAATTGTCCACTGAGAAAAAGGAATCTTTGTAGTTAAGAAATTCGTATCTTTTACATTTTGTATTTTAGTGAAATAAATTAAAATATATCTTGTTTGTGTTAAAAAAGCTACACGTTCACATGAAAATAATATTTTATCCCCAAACTCGAAAGAAACATATTTTTGCTACTATTGAAAGAAACAGTTTCTTTAAATTAAAGCAAGAAATTAAAAAAACAAAAACAAAAATTGGTATAAGATATAAAAAAGGTAGTTTCTTTTAAAGACGTTAGATTTTGGGAAAATAAGGACTGTTCATTTTACTAAACGGACACTAAACAATTTATACCAGTTCATAGTAATTGTATAAAAATCAAATATAATGAAGAACGATAAAAATTTCGAACTTTTACTGGAATACCAGCCATAAGCCTTGGCACAGTCTCCGCTGAAATTTTTCGGTTAGCTGCACCCCACATTTGTTTAAATTCTTCAATTGTTTTAGCTTCTCGGCCGTCTTTTCTCAAGTATCTTTTTATAATAGCCCAGTAGCGCTCAATGGGGCTCAGGACAGTTTGGTGGATTATCCAGTTTTTTTACAAAATCAACATTGTTAGAGTTCAACAGTTCCAACGTCGTATCAGAGTAGTGGGCAGATGCCAAATCGGGCCAAAATAATGGTGGAATGTTGTGCCTACGGTAAAGGGGTAGCAAACGTTTTTGTATGCATTCTTACTTATAGACGTCGCTTCGAATTGTACCGGTCGTAAAAAATATAGAACTCTTAAGCCCACAAGAACATATGGCTTGCCATACAAAAATTTTCTTCCCAAATTTTTCTGCTTTAATTGTTCTCAAATTATCAGGTACATCTTCTCCCACAACTGCATTATAAAATTGAGACCCTGGTAACGTACTGCTGTCCATTTTGACGTACGTTTCGTCATCCATAAGGACGCAACGAATTTTGCTTTGAATCAAAATCCTGTACAACCTTCCGCAGCGTTTCTTCGATCGAATTTTTTGTTCTTCGTTTCTCTTCGGCATTTTTTGTTTTTTGTAAGTTCGTATGTTATTCCTTTTTTTTGATATTTTGTACAGTACCTACGCTAACACCTTCCTTTTTAGCTATTCCACGTACAGACATACATTTTTCTGATTTTAATAACTTCACAATGTTTTTCTCGGCTTTCGCATTTGCCGGACCTCTTCTGCGCCGCGATTTGGATAAATCATCAAGCGTGTGATGCTCCCCAAATTTTTTTATTATTTGAAAAACCGCCGACTTTGAACATTTTGCAATTTTGGCGAGTTTTCGTATAGATAACTTTTCTGAACACCACTTTTGCACAATTAGTTTTCTGACTTCGATATCAATTCGCTTCATTATTGCGAATCTTTGACAACTGTTGCAAACAAAAGTCACAATTGACAATCGTCACTTGGCTGAAGCTATCAAGACCTACTACTAAAAAAATAATTGCAATTTGGAAATTCAGCGTAAGATTAAAAGTGTCCGTTTAGTAAAATGAACAGTCCTTAGTAGATCGCTTATTTATTATTGTATTATTATTTAAATATTACTTGGGATTATAAAATAAAAACATTCGGTGATATTTATGCTAAGTACATTGCCCGACATAGTTGCATAATTTCCTCAAAACGTGCAGACGAGCTTCTCAGCTTTACGGTGAATAAAATTGTAGTAATGCTTACGAATCGAGGTCAAATGATACTGATCATTCAACTAATAAATAAAAACCAGTTTTCGATGAACTATTCGACTGTGAGTTTTCTTTATCCAATACTCATTATTTATTTATTTAACTTTAATTTAATTATATTATAATTAACTTCAATTATTTAAAAGTAAACAGAATAAATACTCAAATAAATAAACTTAAAAATATATGTACTTTCCAGTTTAGTTTCTTCATTTTCTTTTTGATAAAGTGGATGTTTTTAATTGATTCGTTCTCACTTGATTTCTTTAAAAATACTTGTTTCTCTGAAATTATTTACTTACCTCAGAAATCAACGTATAACCGTTTTATTTCACTTTGCAAATATATATGCGTAACTTAAGATTTAAAAAAAAAAACCAAACCACGAGAATTCGACTACCTTGATCTGCAGTCGTTGGATTGCTGTCGGATACTAAATAAACTTTCCTCTCAGTTTGGAGGAAAACTACCGCCAGCCTTTCTTTAACTTTTACAATTTGGTTTGCACCCACCGTGTCGGCGTGTTTACGTAACTAATTATATCTGGGTTAATTATTTTGGAGGTGATAAAATGAGAGATGAGAATTAAACTTGTTACTTTAAACTACAGCAGTATGTATGTACCTAATTTATATGCAACGTTACCTCACATTTAATTACATCAGTGTTAGGTCGTAATATCACCAATAAAGAATCCTTTTATTACCACATTCATAATTCTTTTATTAACACTACGTTGAAAGGGAATGGGAAAGAGAATATTTTGTTCAGTGAGGATGTTATTTAACGATGTCTTAGGTCTAAGAAAAGAAAAATTAATAATCGATGAATTATGCTATTTCTGAGCTAATTATAGCTTTTATTAATTATTTTGGGTTTCTCTTGGACTGCACTTCTGATACAAATCTCAGTAACCACGTTTTTAAACTGAAAAAGTGCAACTATAAAATAGTAAGAAAAACATTTTCCTCCCGGTTCTGTGTCTTCTGTGATTTACTAATTTTTAAATAATTATAGAATGCTATCATATTTGTGCCTTCAAAAAATGTCTTTCACTTAACGAAGATCCACGGCCGCGGCCTTAATTCTTTCCGTGCTTAATGAGCGCGACGACATAAGAATCGCATCAAGAAACGTAATTTCTCTCAGAAAATGGGATCCGTTAAAATAAAAACACATACGTCGCTTTTTTTACATAATTTCACCATAATCGTCGTTGCGGTGAAATTCTCCGTCTGTCTAATGTTTACTTTCTATTTTATACAATCGCAATTTGTGAACTAGGCAGTGTGATACGTACTTCGCATTGTTGAATGTTTCTAAACGTACTTAAATATTAATATGTTGATTGATTAAAACTTTTTTGATGATTATCAATTTTTGGATGCAAGTATTTTCATTTAGTTCATTGAATACACAGACAAAAAAATAAACAAAATAAAAAAAGGAAAGCTTTCAAAGTTTTTAAAAACAGTCGCATTAGCTTTAGTAGTATAATACATTTTTTTGTAACATGTATCATGCAGAACCTGATTCGGTGGAATTATGCTTTCCATTTTACATTTCTGTATAATGAGTTGCCTAGGATTTAACTTTATAATTTTTCTTTTTGTAATTTTTTTTATATGAAGGTTTTCCAAACAAGCTTACAAAACATTAAACAAGCTTAATCTTTAAAAGTTAAAAACTACATTTCAAAATTATTGTAGAATTAAAAATACATTAATAAATTATGCTGAAGATTTAAATACAGATTAAGGCCCAGTTTTACTATCGTGAGATAAGGACGGAATAACTGTTCGCCGAATATCCTTTAATGTTTCTCCATATCTAAGTCACACCCACGTCACGTTATTCTAAGAATTCCTAATGCTTATCCGACGATTGTCGGTCCCAAGTGTATTTTAGTTTTTTAATTTAATATTCGACAACATAATAAATAATTTGAGGAAAGCAAAAGGACTTTAGAATTAAACGTGACATGTGTTTAAAAATGCAACAAGTAAGTAGTTCATTGACTCACAACCGAATCATGAATTTATTTCAGCAGCAAGTGCACCTAAAGCGTATTTTCATAAATTAAATTTCAGGCGAGGAAACTCAAATTTCATCAAGTTTTTTTTTTGGTGTCAGTTGTTTCACAAGTACTTAATTATTGATGTACATTTATTGCTGACACCTTGTGCTAAATTTAGTTGCAAAACTCTGCTTAGAATCGCACAGTAACGTATACTACTATAAATACTTATAACAACCGCATTTAATTACATGCGTCCAGAATTAGTATCTGCGAGATCGAAATCAATGAAAAAAAAGTCTTCTTTGCAATGAGTATTTGCTTAATTTAAAGGTAAATATGTAAAGCAATTATTTATCGATCAACGTGTACGCAATCCATAAACGTTTAGGCTTTCTAATAAAAAATATAATTGATCTACTTGCAACATAAACTTCTTAAATATCATACATACGCTTATGTTTAGGTTGGCAAAGATTCAAGAATTCAGGCTATCAAAAGTTTTCACCATCTGCGTTGTTTCGTCCACAAATAATTTTTATTCTCGCATAATAACATAAAAAAATTATCAAGAACGTTTCTGAGAGTGTACATTTGAATTTTTTTGATTTTCGTTTTTTATTTCAATAAACTTTGCAACAAGCTTCATCAATCAACTATTACGTACCTACATATATTATTTATTAATTTGAAAATTAAAGCTAAATTTTTATCGCATTAAAAACCAAATGTTATGATTTTGTTTGTTATTTGAGACAGTTTCTTAATACTACTTCATTTACTTTACACAGTTTTTTTCTTTTAATTTATATTAAGAACAATTTTAATTCGTCAGGAATATACTTTAGAATTAAAAAGATTTGTTATCGAACATTCACAAATAGATATGCCCACATGACTTGCACAAACTTAGTTACATATTCATGTGAAGTTTGCCAAATTTTATAAAGCGGCTGAATCTGTTGGCATAGGTTGGTTTGGTTCTTAACTGTTTTAAAATGATGGAATTTAATCAGAAACCTGAAGGTATGATGATTAAATAATTTTACTCTATGTTTAGATTATCTGATTGCTTACTCACTTACTAATCATCTCCCTCTCCCTGTTTTATATTTCAGATCTTTCTAGTTTTTCCTGTGTCCTGTCACTTCCCACTCATTTTTCTTCTCTTAACTATTCATCATTTCTTACTTTAATACTATATTTATACAAGTATTTAGAATTGTCGATAATGGGTCTTATCATTTGTGAAAAGCAGATCGCTTTTGCTGGTCAGCTTTTCCAGAAGACTTCTTTGCATTTACACAACTATTACTCCAGAATAATTTATTTGACATTTTAGATTTACTTTCAAGGCAAATCTTGCTGACAAATATTCAACCACCTTCACCACATGAGACGAACAAAGTCACCATCGTTGGTGTTGGTGATGTTGGAATGGCGTGCGCTTTCAGCATCCTCACACAGGTAAAGAAATATTTAACACAAAATAACATTTTAGTAGGTACAACGTACAGTCGCAACCTAAAGTGATGTTTGCCGTAGATTGCGTCTGTACGTCATTAAACCTTAGATATTTTCCCCAAATAAAATTACTACTACTTTAGGGAATAACAAATTCAGTATGTCTGACGGATACTGCGAAAAACAAAATGCTAGGCGAAATGCTAGACTTGCAACACGGATCGGTGTTCATGGAAGATGCGAAAATCACATCTGGCACAGGTGAACCCTAAAACCCGTAGCAAGCTTTCAATAACATCTCTTTTTTAAGCGCAGATTATTCAGTGACTGCCGGTTCTCGCATCAGCATTATCACTGCTGGCGTTCGACAGCGCGATGGTGAACCCCTATTGAACTTAGTTCAAAGAAACGTGGAGATCATGAAGACGATAATCCCTCAAGTGGTCAAACACTCGCCGAACACTCTTTTGCTAGTGGTTACCAACCCGGTTGATATTATGACGTACGTCGCGTGGAAACTCAGCGGTTTTCCAAAGCACAGAGTCATCGGGGCAGGGACCAACTTGGATTCTTCGAGGTTTCGTTTCCTTTTATCGCAGAAGTTGGGGATCGCAGCTACCGACTGTGAAGGGTGGATTATAGGAGAACACGGAGATTCTAGTGGTCGGTAGAATTATTATAATTTTCCCATTTGAACTGTTTAGGCATAGCAATTTTATATTTGCAGTTGCGGTTTGGTCCAGCGTAAATTTCGCCGGGGTCCGCCTTCGGGAGCTAAACCCCAAAGCTGGTTTGGACGGTGATCCCGAAAATTGGGCAGACGTTCATAAGGCGGTAAACGAGAGTGTTTATCAAGTCATCAAGCGGAAAGGGTATACCAATTGGGCGATCGGTTTCAGCGTTGCTGCGATAGTTCGATCGATTCTTGAAAACATCGGTGACTTGCATGCTGTTTCGGTTTACATTCAGGTATCTTCAGGTCACAAAATAATCTGTTCTTTCTTAATTTTGACTTATCTCAGGGGTTGCACGGTGTCAAAGAAGATGTCTTCCTCTCGCTTCCGACGGTGGTTGGAGGTGAAGGAGTAAGGGATGTGGTTAATCAGCACCTTGATAAGTTCGAGCTGGCTGCTTTACATAAGTCTGCTGAAGTCTTGTCGAAAGTGCAAAGTGATTTAGTGATTTGAATATTAAACTATTTTCACATCACTTAAAAATATTTATAATTTATACTGATGAACTAAATGTAAATACGTGAAATGTAATTTGATTTTTTCATAAAGAAATAATTTGAAAGCCATGACAGTACATAGCAACCCTAGATAGCAACACTTTATTAGTTTGTGGCATGTTTGTGGCATCTGTTGGATTTGAAATGATACACAGAGCCTTCAATTGTAACAAGTTAATTACTAGTCGAAATATGATGAAGAGATGGACGGATATATTTAAATTTTGGACTGCTCATGAGTGTGTACGACGTAATTATTTTTCTGTCAGTACCTACCTGTCGTTTTGACTTTGGTTTTGCTTCTCAAAAATTAACCGTTTGACTTTCGAAACACGCGCATCTGATGGTAAAATTACATGATATTGTTCTTTGCAACAATCTTGGCTATTTTTGCTTTCCTTTCCAATTTGCATTTTGCATTTGAAAGGGGGTACTGTCCAAAATCGTCAGGTCTTTCAGCTCATTCACATAAAGTAAAAAACTGCTAATTTCATTGAAAAGAAAAATTCACAGATCTGCACACAAAAGATGAATTGACGACTCAACAAAACGCACTACTAAATGGAACCGATAAAGTCACAGTGGTTGGGGCAGGTGCAGTAGGATCAGCTTGTGCAATTATTCTTCTTACGCAGGTAGGTAACAGAACGCACTTAATCCAGTGAATTACTTAATGCCATTCAAATTTTCAGAGAATTACAAATTCTGTGTGTTTAATAGATACAGACTGTGAGAAAGCGAGGGGAGAAATGTTGGATTTACAACATGGTTCTGCACATCTAAAAAACGCAAACATAACAGCCGGCTCAGGTCTGCAAAAAAGATCATGTGACTCTCAATATAACTGTAGGTACTTCAACAGATTATGCCATCAGTAGTGGATCTAGAGTTTGCATTATTTCTGCGGGCGTTCGAATTTTGGGCGATTCACGTCTGAATACGGTTGAGGCTAACAACGAGCTTATGAAAATCATCGTTCCACAACTAGCGAAGCATTCACCAAACGCCATTTTGTTGATGGTTATAAATCCAGTGGACATAATGACTTACGTTGCGTGGAAATTGAGTGGCTTTCCAAAACACCGGGTGATCGGTTCTGGTGCAAGTTTAGATACGGCTAGGTTTCGTTTTTATCTGTCCCGGAAGATTGGCATTTCCGTCAGTGAATGTCACGGGTGGATCATCGGAGAGCACGGAGATTCCAGCGGTAAATAAGTTTTTAACCGTAATCCAAAACTGTGGTAGGTACATTTTTTTAGTGCCTGTATGGTCTGGTGTAAATTTTGGAGGGGTGCGCCTTCAAGAACTCAACCCCAAAGCCGGCCTGGAGGACGACGAGGAAAACTGGGCGGAAATTCACAAGTTGGTGGTGAAGGGGGCGTTCGAGGTTAAGAACCGGAAAGGCTACACTAATTGGGCAGTTGCTTTATGTACTTGCGCGATTACCAAATCTATTTTGGCCAACAGTGGAGAAGTTCATTCCGTTTCTGTTCACGCTCAAGTAATTTTGATAATTTCGTATGTACGAATCGACTAATCAAAGTATTTTTAGGGTTTACACGGCATTAGGGAAAACGTCTTCTTATCACTTCCGGCCGTAATCGGTTGTGATGGTACACATGATGTTATCAAATTACAACTTACAGACACTGAGCAATGTGCTTTGCAAAAATCTGCCCAAATTTTAGCAAAGGCGCAGGCCATTATTTCCGAGTGAGAAACATGTTTGTGTTCTATTTTTGTGCTGTTTTGTTAATTGAAACAAGCAAATAATTGTATTTTGGCTACAGCCAATGAGTTTTAATTTCTTGTTTACCTTTCTGTAGTAGATAAGTTATCGTGTTTATAGGTACGTGAATCACAGTTGGAAGTGTTGCGCGATATTCGTCGGAAATAGAGTAAGACCGCAAAGGCTTATCGTTAATTTTACGCTGAACGCATAATTTTTTTTTATTGAAAGGTCTGTTTTATTTTAGTGCAATCAATAAAACGTAACGTACTTTTAAAAAATAGGTAACTTTTCAAACTAAATACTAAAGAAATACGAACGTGTTTTGTACAGATAATGATGATAATTAAATTGTGTAAACGTGAATTAAATAATTGCCTCTCGATAACTAGGTGATTTTCCAAAAAGGACTGCTGCTGCGTTCTTTAAAAAAATTTTGTACTTTTTTAATTTAAAGAGACGACCGAAGCTCGAAGTATATTTTTGTGAAACGTAATTTCTTTGAAGTGGCCTGTTATTCGCACGATCTGCAAATAAACAATGTTTTGGCTGAAAGGTCATTATAATGTGTAACAAAAAAATATAGAACGTTTTCAAATGTATAAATAGTTTGAAATATGAAAGTATCGTGAGTTCAGTCACATCCTCTGTTTATTTTGGCGTCTAAATTTGTTGCCAGAATTTTTGGACTCGAACTCGTTTAATTCGGACGTTCAAGTTCAATATCAAGTAGGATTTTAATTTTAGGAATTACGGCCTTCGAGAAAGTTAAGTTAACTAATGCCGTCCAGAAAGAAATATTAAGCAAAGAGGCGCTTTTTGAATTTGAATTTCTCTGATCATAACGCAGTTTCCGGGGTCAAAACCCGTGAGGTTGCATTTTTCGTAATTATAAAAATTTTAACTGGGAAGATTTTCAATATGATTTGTGTTCCATAACATTTCAGTTTATATTTTGGCTTGATAATGTTGAAGAAAAAATTAGCTTTTTTAACATTCAGATTTTAAATTTCTTTAACAAACATGCTCCTCTCATCACGCGACGTTTTACAAAAAATTGGGCTCCTTGGTTGACGGATAATCAAAAGCGACTTATGCGCTTAAGAAATAGAGCAAAAGATAAATACCGTGGGACTGGGAATATTACAAGTCTTTTCTTGCAACAACTTGCCTTAAACTTGAAAAGAAAGCTTTCTTTGATCACATCACTAAAGAAGACAATAATAGCAGGATGCTGGAAAAATTTAGATCTACTTGGTTTTGGCAGAAACCATTATTGTTGCAAAATACCTGCGCATGTAGTGGATGTAGACAAAATAAATAACCATTTTCTTGGTAATACTGGTAATATGAATAATCAAACTTTGGCATTTTATGAAGTGAATAATTTAGAATCTAACAGAAATTTTACTTTTCAAACTGTAAATATTGAGTTCATTTACAGTATTATTATATGGATTCTATTGAGAGATAGAGTACTTATGTGTCGGATTCATGCCGGCTCCTTCGAACTTGGTTTTCTGCGTTTCCCCAGTTTGTAAGGCGAATGCCGAAGGAGAAATTAACATCGAAGACGGTCGCAGCCGTCAACACCCCGATAAGCTCTGTGAGCTTGGGGAATTAGTTGGGAAAAAAATGTATATAAATTCTGCAGCAACTGGATCTGATGGTATTAATATTACAATTTTTACAAAATTTTGCTGCCCATTAATTCCGTATACATTACTCACATTAATTAATTCTTGTATTATTGACCATTATGTACCTTATTGCTGGAACTATGCTCTAGTTCGCCCTTTGCCTAAAATCAAGAATCCAGTATCTGTAAATGACTTAAGACGTATAAGCATTTTACTCACGTTATGCAAAATATTTGAAAGAACTATCCAAACACAACTTATTAAATTTATTGAAAATACTGAAATTGTACCCAACATTCAGTCTGGATTTAGGGCAGTACAGGGATCACGATGAATAGAATTCTATTTTTGTGACGTCACGAAAAAAAGATAATCGCCTTGAAAAATGAAATCACGACAAATTCTCTATTCTATAGGGTGCTAAGAAGTAAGGGGAATAGTAAACTCAATCGATCATGATCCCAAACACTCAACGTGAAGGCGAGCGCTAGGCAAAGTGACGTCACCAAAATACATGGTATTCTACACATCGTGATTCTACTGCAGGTTTTAGTTGTATTTGTAGCCTTGTAGTTGTACTTGTAGCTGTAGCCTTCCTTAATGTAACAGACGACATTTTAAGGGCCACTAATATAATCAGCAGTTCTCGTCTTGTTAGATTTCAGTAAGGCATTCGACACGGTAAATCATAATATACTTTGTTCTTTGCTGCAACATAATATGTAGGCACTGGAGAATCTGTCGAATTAATTACATCGTACTTATCTGACCGAAGCTAATCAATTGTTACCGACTCACTGAATTCTAATTCGCTAGCTGTTATCCAGGGGGTACTTCAAGGATCAGTAATAGGACCGTTGTTCTTTTCTATCTACACCTCACAGTTTTTACAAACATTAAAACTTGTAGTGCACATATTTATGCGGACGATACATAATTGTATCATTCTTTTAAACCGTCTGATTGGTGTGTATTTCACTCATAAATAGTGACTTAGATATTCTATTGTTTTCCTATCTATCATTTAGTTTCTGACTTACATACACTTAATCGTATCCAAAAAGTACAGAACTCCTGCTTGCGGTTTATTTACGGAATAAAAGAGTACTTGCATATTTCACATAAATTGAACGACATTGGTTGGTTAAATATGTCAAATCGGCAGGGACGACATATCTTGACATTAGGGGCATTCAGCAAACAAATTGATTTATTGCAATCAGATTGAATCGATTTAAATCGATTCATGTAAACACTGAACGGTGGTGTGACCGATGTAACTCTATTTTCAACCCAACCCAACCCTATTTTCTATATTTGGTATTTAACTTTTCAATAATGGCAATATCACAATATATTAGCAGTGCGGTTAAGTTATTTGTCAAATAAATCCTTGAAATAAACAATACACTTTTATGAACAACTCGCACACATGACACAAAGTCACAAACTGCAACGCCATCTTTAATCGCAGTTGAATTGTAAAATTTTTACGATGGACAATTTCACGATCGATGTTGAATCGATTCAGATACATTGAACCGTATGCAATCATAGATCGATTGTGAATCGATTGCATCCTTTGAATGCCCCCAACGTTTCATAAAAATGTTGCACCCTACTTATACAGCCTGTTTACTAAACACGCGGCAAAAATTAAGGGGGTTATTCCTTGAGCTATTTTAAGATTTTGTGTCCTTAGATGATTTTCGGAGAGACGCTTTATTTTGAAGATACATTGTACCAATAAAGACTATTATTATTAAAAAATTTGTGATCGAAATTGAACCGCAGAAGTCTTGCAATATCTTTTTTATCAATTTTCCGTATCTTCTGTGTTTTTTTCTCCTCAAAAGTATAGCCTTAATAACGTTTGCATTTATACCTGTGTCCCCACGCGATCAATAGTATGCATTGTTGGTTGCCTAACTATTAGGCAGAACTTGGTTACGTGGGGTACAAACAAATTCGAAAGTGATGTCTATTGTCCATCCTTTTTGTGCTCTTGTATTTTAGGGTTGTTTTCAATTTTTCTCTCATTTATTTTCAGTTCCTGTTGTTTCTAAAACATTCTTATACATTCAATCTACTTAACAACTTGGCTCTTGCCGAAATTGTTCGTATCTCTCTACACCTCTACAGAGTTTTGTGCCGAGTATAATCACTAACTGAATCTTTTACATACATGTCAATACTGCGCCTGTCATAAATGATTCATCGAGCGCAGGCTACGTTTACGTCGACCGCAATTATTAGCTAATTACACATTGTGTCATTTCTAGCGCGAATAGCTGTAATCTTTTGCAACGTTTGAGCTCACGACGACGTATAAATTTATTAAAATTACATTTCAAGTTTTTTTCAGTAATAGTGATCACGTCGCACTTCACGACGCCGGGCGTCGTTATTGATTTACCGTTGTGTTCTTGTACGCAACGTTTCACAAGCTTTCGAGAAGTTTGAGTCAGACGTGTCGTTATTCCGTGAAGAATGCACTTTGCTGTCGTGACGACGGTCTGGTAAACGCACGGAGTGTTTCACCGAATTTCCACTCCATTCAGAAAGGCATGCGCGAAGGGAATTCCGTTGGGGTATACTCCTTTTATAAAGGTCACCTTGGAAACAGTTTTATTCAAACTTCTGTGTCTATCGGTACAAATTCGCAGTGATTATGGGTGAGTGATTTTTTTTTATAACACGACTTTTCCTGAAATCAGTTTCCTTTCTATTTTCGTTACGTTGGCGTCGTAAAATTTAAATTTGTTAACAATTGCTTATGTTAGAATTTTTTGCTGGTTTCTTGCGGTAAAAATAAATTAGGCGTCAGTAGGTACTGGAATATAATTCAGTTTTTTTTTGTGTAGGTAATTTATTCACACTTTGTGTGTACGTAGGTTCACGGGAAGTTGACACGGTTTATTTCTGTTTTAAATTTAACTCCGTTAGTAAAAAATGCCGGCTTTAAACACAAACTATTGTAATAAACTAATAAAGGTCCTTGATAAGGAACATGCGACAATTCAGGATACTCGCACGATTGTTGCTTAAATGTAACCACCAATATATAGGGTGTCCCAACAAGAGCGCCGGATTTAATTTTAAAGAAAAACACATTAATTTTTTTAATTAAGCAAACATTTTTATTTCAACATAAAGAAATTTAAAAAAAAATTAATTGATGAATCTGTATCTCAGAGGTAAAGAATCGTATTTTTTCAACATAAAGAAAAAATAGTTCCGATCAAACGTGCATAGTGCTTCTGGAAATGTTTAATCCTTGACCACGATGCCGAATGGAAGTTCCTGGATTCTCGGCCACAGATTCCCTTACTGTGGCTATATTTTCGAGTGACCGACAAGAACGATGACGAACAATGGTCTTCTGATCCATCAGCGTAAATTTGGTCTCAAATTTTTTAATTAAACGCCTCACTATCGATTCATTTGGCGCATTATTGCGACCGAAAACTTGACGTAATTGGCGAACTGTTTTCGCAAAACTATCACCATTTTTGTAATGTGTTTTTACAATAATTAAACGTTGTTCGTTTGAATACTTCTCCATATTCTTAAATCGCGTGGTCTGTACGTGACAACTGTCAAAAAAAATCACCGTACAACTCGTATTAACAAAATGGCGGCAAATTTAAATCCGGCGCTCTTGTTGGGACACCCCTTACTAGGACTAGGAATATTTTAGCATACCATTTTGTAAAAAATATTTTTAAATACTTCTAATTAATGTGTTCGGCCTTAAGTTTAAATTTAGATTATTTTTTTAAATTTATTATTACGATAAGACAAATTATTGTTGCATTAATAAAATAAGCTAAGCAGAAGATCTGATAACGGATTGTGTACGAACTTAGAGCTTGGTTTATTGAAGCACCCAAAGACCTTAATTTCATTCAATTCAATTATTTCGTAACTAATTAAATTCATATTATTTGCTGATAAAGTAGTTAAAATTATTTCTTTTATTCTCGTTTTACTAAATAAAATAATATAAATACATAGGACAATGTTATAATGTTAAAAATAAGAAAAAGATGTATTATACAGGGTGTCATCTATCTTGAGACATCTTTTGGTATAGAACGACGGTATAGGTAGATTACAATCGATTTACAACAATAAAATATAATAAGTTTTTTTTTTTGTAGGAGAAATATGATTTTTTTAAAGAGTAGAGGAAAGCTTTTAGACGACACTGGTTGACGTTGAAAATATATACGTAATCGTGGTGCACGTGCGCGCAAAGTCGTAAACCAGTATATTATCCACACTTTGTATGGAAACAATAGCTAATCATACACGAGCATTCATTCCCACCGGAAAGTGCAATCGTTAAGGAAAGAACTTGTGTCAGTGAAGATGAGATGACTAGCCAACATTCTTTACTTCCTTCGGGAATCATGTTAGGGATGTTCCGACGTTCCTGACCGACACGATAAATACTTAGTTTCGAGTAGACTCGTTTATACTTCCACTATTTCTAAGATTTAGTTTGTGTTAGTGGGTTAGAACAGGATTTGTTAGAACAGGATAGTTTGTTTCGTTTCAATTTCTTGAAGGGAAATATTGTCGAAAAAAAGAATGACATGAATGAATGCTAGTGTATGACTAGCTAATAACAAGATAAGATGACACCCTTATTACAAAAAGTTTTATAATTTTTTCTTTCTGTAAATCAATTGAATTTACCTGTGCCGTCATTCTAACAAGTGGAAGTGATTAATATCTTTTCTAATCAATTGACCTATGGAAAGAGAATTGTAGTCTTTCATTAAGTCATTTCAATTTACAACTATCAGTAAGTTTAAATCATTAACAGAAATCTTTGTTCATAAGAGTTTATTGTTGTATTTTAAAGGGCATCTTAAGAAGTACATATAAAATGGTGCTTGAACCTAGACCAAAAGGCATTTATTTTAGGAGCTTATTATTATTAACGCAATATAAATACATAATTCAAATGAAATAATGAACTAATCAAATATCACACGATTTTATTTCCATAGAAAAGGTATTGATCGTTAAGATTATATAAAAAGATGTCTCAAGATAGACGACACCCTCTATAAAAGGAATTTTTTCTCTGTTTTCATTCATGAACTGCCTGAAATTGACTTATAAAATTTGAGTTCATCGTTTACATTTTAAATAAATTTTTATTTTGGCAAGGTACAAATTATTATTGACGAAACTGTTTTAAGTTTTCTACAAAACTTACCACTGTTACCTGAAAATTATATAAATAACTATTACGTGCATTTGATTTTTAAAATAAATTTAGATAAAAATAAAAGACTGGAACTGTTTTTCACGTGCGTGTTTTCCAGTATTTATTTATACTGATCTCTGAAAGTAAACCAATAAATGTATCTATAGAATAAATTGACTTTTCAGTAAATTACAATAAAATACACCAAGAACAAATTCTCTTTAAACAAAATATACTCTTAGAAACGGCAGGTACTGTCTCTAAAGGAATTTCGCTGGAATAAATTAGATACAGGTCAAAAGTTCATAATTCAGAATTAATATTGATGAATTAACTTCGAAGTATGTACATCATACCAAGAAGTAATTGATGTGTTATGTCACAGATAATAGATGGCTCCAGATAGCCAATGAGAAAGGAACGAATGGACGTTCTAAAAATAGTTTGTTAAATACTCAATAGATGTCACTAGTTTGCGCAAATTCGAGAACTAATCGTTTGTCACAAACCATTTGCTAGTTCCGAAGCACAATTGGCTTATTTACCGCAAGATGTCACTTTCAAGTAACAGAGAAATAAATGTAAAGTGACGTACGGTTAATAGTAATAATACTAATAGTAATAATAGGCTGTTAATTCTCCTTTTAAACGTTGCATCACACCATTGGCTTATTTACCGCAAAATGTCACTTTTAAGTAACAGAGAAATAAATGTAAAGTGACGTACGGTTATAATATGCTGTTAATTCTCCTTTTAAACGTTGCATCACACCACCTAGCTATAATAGAATTTGTTTGCTTTGTTACCTATATTTACAGGTTTCGTTTTTCCACTCTGCTAGTATAACAGTAGCGCCCCCACGTATTTGGTGAGCTGGCTCCAAACTAACACCAAGTTTGGCTCCAAATTGGGGCGTCCGGTTGAAAACATTTATTTTGATGAGCCATCTGCTTAGCTCTATTATCTGTGGTACTTATCATAGACGTAGTTACATTTCATTATTGACATTTCTAAAACAATTTACTTTCAGAAGTAAGAATTTTTGAAAATTTTAATTAAAAATTTAAAGATTTAGCAAATTACAGTGAAACGTCGATATTTTAAATGCTTTTAAAAGGTATATTTGGACGAGAAACTAAATTATTTTAATTATATTGTTTGATAAAAAAATACAAGGGAACAGCAACAGGAAACGAACAACAAAAGTCACAAGCTTTTTTTAAACTATTTCTAAAGTTGCACCAAAAACTTTGCAGACTTCTAAAGGAGTAGCAGCGTTCAGTTTGATCTAGTATTAATATTTCTATTACGTCATCAAAACCGACCTGCGTCAACTCGCACATGGTTACGATAAAGTTCAAGGTTGCTTGGTAGCAAACGTTTTTTAAAAATTGTTTCCTTCATTATTCATTAATTTTTACTTTTATTTCTACGTTCTGATTCCGCCAAATAAATTTTGTGTGTTTGTATTTACCTTATCATCAAGGATACTCGATGAGACGACTGTGCAAACAAAACCAACCAGTCTGATATGATAATAAATATCTTCATGTGGAATCAGTAAAACAAATTCGTTAACAATTCTGATATTTTTTAAATAATTATTTCTAGAAACCCCAACGACAGAAGCTCTGCTCACTCACATTCAACCCCCTGTACCCAATGGAGGCAACAAAGTCACCGTTGTTGGTGTCGGCCAAGTTGGAATGGCTTGCGCTTTCAGCATTCTATCACAGGTAAATCATTTTTTTTTCGAAAGAGTTTTTCCTTTATTTACGCTTTTTTTAAATCAAATTCCAGCGGATCACCAGTGAAGTCTGTCTAGTCGACTGCGTGGAGGACAAATTGCAAGGGGAAATGTTGGACCTCCAACACGGCTCTATGTTCCTCAAGAACGCAAAAATTTCAGCCAGTTCAGGTAATAAGCAACTCAAAAATCATCCAAACAATGTGGCACACCTTATTTTTTAATCTCGCCGTTCCCAGAGCGTTGTTTATTTATTTTGTGATAAGTTATCCAACCCAGTTCATTTTTATGATTACAGATAGAGAAGTGAGCAGTTATATTAAAGCTGCGACTTATTGTGTTTGTTTATCAATTTTATCAATATTAAATTTTTATCTGTAATTAGAAAACTGAACTTTGAAACATAAGGCTTATGATTAAAGCATCAAAGTATCTTTACGATTCATAAAAATTGTTTATTACATATTTCCAAAATTCCTCATGAACTCTCAGAGCTTTTCTGCCTTTCTCTATTTCTCTTTACGTCTAGTAAATCAAGAAATTATAATTTTTTTGCAGATTACTCCATAACTGCTGGAAGTCGCTTGTGTATTGTCACAGCTGGTGTTCGCCAGAGGGAGGGCGAAACCCGTCTGGATCTGGTGCAGAGGAACACCGAAATCATGAAGATGATAATCCCAAAGCTCGTCAAATACTCGCCCAATACAGTTCTCCTTATTGTCAGCAATCCGGTGGACATTTTGACTTACGTTGCTTGGAAGCTAAGCGGATTGCCTAAACATAAGGTGATTGGGTCCGGCACTAACTTGGATTCTTCGAGATTCCGTTTCCTACTTTCGCAGAGACTTGGCGTAGCTCCGACCAGTTGTCATGGTTGGATTATTGGAGAACATGGAGACTCAAGTGGTAAGTAACAATATATTCGTATTGACTTAGAGGAGAAGAAAGGAAGAATTTTCTAAATAGGCCGTAGCTTCAGGATTAATACTTGTTTCAATACGCTAGAAATTGTGAAAAATTATTAATTCCCTCGTCGCATCATAGTCATAAACATGAATCTAAAACCAATAAATTATAGTAGTAATTGACTTCAATCATGACCTTCCACTCGGGTTGTAAATTATTTAGGTCATCAACCTATGATTGAAAACATTTGTTTGCTGGCTGAGTAGGACGTGACAAGTAAGGGAAAGGGAAATCAAGAATTTTCACCAAATTCGAACGTGGATTTTCGTAGTTGTATCAAAGTCCAAAACAACGCGACACGGTTAGTTAATTGCTTAGATATTTTTTTCTTATTCTTGTTAAACAGTTGCGGTTTGGTCTG
This sequence comes from Dorcus parallelipipedus, assembly GCA_958336345.1. NCBI lineage: Eukaryota > Metazoa > Arthropoda > Insecta > Coleoptera > Lucanidae > Dorcus > Dorcus parallelipipedus. The sequence goes on along the minus strand of OY284480.1, from coordinate 28,276,876 downwards.
GTGTGAACGTAGCCGGCGTACGTCTTCAAGAATTGAACGCCGCAGCCGGCAGTGAAGATGATCCAGAAAAATGGGAAGAACTCCACAAGCAAGTGGTAGACAGCGCATACGAAGTCATTAAGCTGAAGGGTTACACCTCATGGGCTATTGGCATGGCCGTTGCTTCCATTGCCCAGTCGATTCTCCACAATATTGGAAACCTACATGCGGTTTCCGTGCACGTCAAAGTAAGTACTGTCTTTTATTTGAAATTAAACGAAAACGTTTTCTAAATTTATTATACAGGGTCTTCATGGCATTGAGGAAGATGTGTATCTGTCGCTCCCCGCTGTTTTGGGCGCTGGTGGTGTAACCGACGTCATCAAACAACCCCTGAAAGATGCGGAGCGCACTGCCCTTCAAAAATCGGCCACGATAATGGCCGAAGTACAAGCAGGAATCGTATTTTAATAACCACTAATATTTGACTGACACCCCTAAAGATTAAGAAGCATTTATACATTTTGTAGCGTATAGTTTTGCTATTTATTTGAGATTTGGCTTCCGGTTATTAGAACTCGTGATAAAATACGTTTGTGTTGTGTAAGTTGATTGTATTAAGACCACAGCATGTTTAACAGTAAAGTATTCATTATATTTATTTGTTTGTTAAGCAGTATTTATTTAGAGTCCTAATTAGTTGTTAGTTCTTTTTTGTACTACATTTTTTAAAATTTATGTATTATGTACTAACGTTTTCAGTATTAGTCAGATTGGTATTATTTAAGGCAAAGATACTGTAATGCAATTTTTTTGTGCATGTTTAATGGTAATAAATGAAACTTAGCTGAATATTTTTATTTATGATGTATGTGATATAAAAACCAAAAGAAAAGATTTGTACTGTCATGGAGCCGAAAGAAAGGTAATTTACTTTAATTTAATTTTATTTAATAATTATACTTTTTTGTAGTGGTCGATTATTCTATTCTAAAAGAATAAATACGTAATACCTTTGCAAAAGTATGCATTGGGAAAGATAGCATCCTATTCTATGGAAAATAGTAGACCACTGCTTTATATCTGTGACGCAAAAGGAAAGGAAATATGTACGTATTTATAAGTTAACTGATAAAATCATTTCAAAGTGTGTCAGTATATGCAGAATCAGCCACAGCACTTTTCTGAAGTAATGGTTGCATAATCCCTAAGCGTTTAGAAGTTCAGAATTTGGCAGACTTTTCTCTTAGATACTTACATATTTTTTTATTAACAGAATAAGAATGGTAATATAATTAAATAAACGTCTCAAGCATGTGAATTATCTAAACAAAATCAATACTACTAATATAAAATTTGTCTACGAATATACAGTGTGAATGACAATTGCTCCGACAAAAATACGCATAAGAGAATTGATATCAGATTACGGGTAAAATGTTTAAAAAATTCTTTTGAATAGCTTATAATTAATTAAAAAATTACACCAAAATCAAGCTACGGCACTGCGTACGAAATGCGACGCCATGTTCTATAAATGCGGCGGTATGATAGAATTACATATAAAGTTTTCTATTGACTACTAGCTTGCACACAATGCGGCATCTCAATTAGTTTTATTACACGTTTAATAGCTGAGAACGGAAATCTGAGTCTTTTTTTTACGCGTCGTAATTATTAGCAATTTCTAAAATAACTTGAATTGCGCTTGAAATAAGGGTAACAAATTCGCAAATAATTGTGTAAATAATTGTTAATTCTTGCGTATTATTTACTAGAGCGGAATCTAGCAGCTGCTTCATTCACAAAAAAAAATCGCAAGCATTTATATCTATAGAACGGGGAGGGGGGTCAATGCACGGCCTATGATGTCTGAAGGCGCACGATGTGCATTACGTATTGTTTGTTCTCTGTTTATGTGTGTTAGAAAAAGCTAATGCTCAGCGAGTATGTCCAGTTCCTCCTAATTTTACTTGAATCAGCTGTCGCCCTCGGAGACACAATTGTTTTAAACGTCACTACTGTTACAATTTTTGATCAAATCGCGTACGTAAATGCATGTCACAGATTATAAGAAAATGTAAATTGCTGGTGTTTGAACTTATTGTGTTAGAATTTAAAATTTAGATTTAAAATGTTAATTAAATAAAAGATAGGACTTTCTCACGACAAATTTGCCGAAAAGTTTGCCAGATGTTGAAGACCGTGCTGCTCACAGGCCGCTTTATGTTATGTTACGTTTAGCCCCGGTCTGAGATTGTTAAATTGTAAAATTTTATAATTATAAAGCAACACTAAACCTGTGGTTGTAATCAGATTAATCAATGAGATACACCCCTAACCACATAAATTCACTGATAGCGAATACGTATTTCAGTAACTAATTGCAAATAAATAGTTAAGTTTCAAGTTTTTAAGTTTCACTTTATTTTTAATTTCACACCAGCGACAAACCATTAGTAATTAATTTCCGCGAGCCGTTCTAACGAAGATTTACGACCTTCTAGGCCACGTGAATTAATTTGGCATACGGTGATCGACTCACCGGGTTCGTTAAAATAAACGAATAGGAAACAACTGGAGTTGTTTGAAAAATATGAAACGATTTATTAGGCCTGAAATTCATCGCCGACAAGTTTTTTTATTAGGCTACAAAAACTTTATTATGTGCAGCTGTTTTAAACGTCGTTGGTGATATGCGTACAGTTTTTAATCAAATCGCGTACGTGTATGAATGTAACAGATTACGGAATTATGTTTAAAAAATTCTATTCAACAGTTTCTAATTAATTCAGAATTTTAATTCAAAAAGAAAAGAATGCGTACGGTGGAATTAGGAACGATTTACAACCAGTGCGCCAAAAACACAGGATATGGTGTTGCAAACGCGTCTTGAATTTGTTAAATTTTTAATAGATTTGTGATAATAATAATTCGTCACACAAAAAACGAAGTTATAATAATTAACGGATTCCGAAGGTATTTACTGATTAAAATGTTTTAAATTCTGTTTGTCAAAAAATGTTTATGTTTAGTACACGTTACTTGTGGAAATAAACTTTACAATACAATTTAAATTAAAATGAAAGAAAAATACTAGAAATTTTTAACGGGGAGATTTAAATTGTTTTTCGTTTTAACGATTTATTTGTTTACTGTCAAAGCAGGAGTTAAAGGATCTTTTGCATGGAATAATCTGCTTCAGGTGATTTGCAAGCATCGGTTGGTGCAGTTAAATTGGAAGTACTGCAGACATACTTGCTTAGCGCTAGCTCTGTTTAACGCAAACGAACAGAAAGCAAACAATGTTCAACGCACATCGGCAGAACTCCCAAATTCATATGCACTGGCCGTCACTGCAAGTAAATATTTTGCAGTTCGTATTTCAAGGCATCGGGCGTTGACCTAAAAACGAAGTTGACGTGAAATTCCACCTTAAAGTTCAAGTTCACGATCGATGCCACACCGCACTTTGGGGCCTGCAGCAATTTCGCGTCTCAAAAATCTTTTATTTACTGACTTAAGTTAATGAAATTTGAAACATCTTTTAATTATTCTAAACAACATTTTCTTATGATATTTTCCTGTCTCTTTTACTCTTAAGCCGTCTTCACTTTTCGGTGTTATATAATACATTTAATAAAGAAATAATTAAAAAAAATCACATTACAGCCATAAAGGCTATGGTTTTCTTAATCTACGTACAAAATTTCGTAAGTCAGTAAATAAAAGAGTTACAGATTATTGAGACGCGAAAGTGCGCCGCCGCGGCCGTGACTGCCATAAAACTTATGAGGGCATTTATTTCGTTCATTTTTTCGCTCTATTTTTTAAACAGAAGAGCATCGTCGTTTTGGGGCTAATTTTTGATTAATTATTTCTTAAAAATTAAAGTAGAAAGATTTTTTTCTTAACATTTTTCCCATACCCTCGGACATCGCTTCTTATCGCAGTTCTTTTTTGGTCAGATCAATTATCACCCTGTATAATGGTAAAACAGAAATTATTTCAATCCACATGACCCCGCCGTATATAGGCAACACATTGTACTCTCTTGGTAAAAGCGCAGTGCTTGTGTTAAATCGTTGAAGAATGTACTGCCTGCGATTTAAATTTACATCAGCATCTGAGAATGGCTTGGGTTAAACGCAACAGAACACCTACAGCCACGAAAATCAATGACAAATACACGCGACCTCACTCTTCTCAGTGTTGCCAACTCTAGAAAACAAAACCTAATTCAAATTCGTCACGTGGCGTGGGTTGAATTCCCTGTATACTGAATGACTTGGCATTTACATTTTCGTCACAAGCGCAAATAATTTTATATTGGCAATGTTCTTAAATATCAATTTATTAGCAAACTTTACATATTACAAAACATGCCGTAGATGATAGGATACAGGAGAAACTATAAAATTTTTCCGCACATATAAAATCTATAAATAAATCCGCAATGAATTACCGTAAAGCAATTAAACTATTATTATCCGGTGAAAGCTCTCATTTAATCCAGGAAAGTCTTAAATTAAACACAGCTGCTTCTGTATTGCCTTTAAAACGTAATCTCTATAAAATAATTATATTCCGTCTACAGTATGCAAGTATGCGATTTAAGGATAAATTTCTAATTTTTATGACATGCAACGCAATGTATAGCTACACATTTCAATACTTAACTTTTAAACGCTCGCGTGTTACATAAGCGTCTTTGTGCAATTTTGTGTGAAATTAAGCGATTAGGAAACTTTTTACAACCTCTGCAATCGATTGTTTACCAGAATATTCTCAGAAAGCACGAGTTTCTGCCTGAAATAATTGGAAAGATCCATTCATGCACTCATTTTGGTTATATAATAAGAGACGATTAAAAAATTAATGAAATTATACACTCTGGTCGACTGTGATTACCACCACGTTAGAAAATAACACCTAATTATTCCGAACAGGAACTGCAGGAGGTTTCTCGTTAACAATTACAACATCTGGTATGTATACGTATTGATAATTAGCGGTGTTATGCACGGACGGCATATTGCAATAGAAATGCCTTAATAGTATCATCTACGCTTGTTTGTGTTTGGATTTAACGTGTTTTGTATGCGAGCGATTCGTTTAATAACAATTTTGAAATTGTTTCGTACGTGCTGCACATTTCAGTTCAAAACAATATTATAACAAATTACGATTTCATTTTTTTTTATTTATGCTAATCAAAATGAAAATGCGGAAAGGTAAAGTTGATTTTATTAATTGGAATTTATTAAAAAATAATCTTAATTTAAACTCTTCACAACTCTTTATAACTTTATAACTTTTTTTAAATTTTATTTTCATATTTTATACTTTTTTTCATAGATTAGCTCTAGTTTCAACAGAATCAATAGAATCTTACATACAAATAATTTATACTCAGTCTCGTACAACATATCAAGAAATTTTAAAATAATGTCTGTTAAGGATTCATTTAAACCAAAATTTAATTATAACTTAGATTTATTTTAGATTTTAGATTAAGTTTAAATTATTTAGTTTCTCTTCCCACGAACAATCTCTCCGCATTCTAAAATTTCCGTTAAATTTTAAATCCTAGAGTTCGGCAGGCCTACGCTCCGCAGCTGCATACTTGCGTTTCTTAACACTTGGGACGCAAACATTTACAAGAACTCCTCGGTGTTCGTTTACAGTCGAATTTAGTGTTTTCGTTGAAACTACCTAATTTCTATTCACGAAATAGGAATTTGCCATCTGTCAGACGCAAACAGCGGTGCTTTCATTTTCGTAAACAGCATAATAAATTTGTATTAATTCTAAGTATAGTTAAAATTTACAGAAAATAAGAAATCACCACCCTTACCCTGACTTAGTGTTCAGGCATTATTATCATCAATCCTACAGAAGAAAACAGTCGAAAAATATCACCAGCCGAGAACGGTTCAGTCAATTCAAATTCGCGTCTTATAATTGCATTTTATTCAGTCACCGAAATTAGTCTTATTTTCATTAAACGATTGGTTATCGCCGCAGTAATTTAATAATTAAAGACCAGTAAAGTGTATATAATTTTGTAAATAAAGTTTGTGAATTAGTGCTGTGTTTTTATGAGAAAATACCGACTTCTACTTGGTCTGCTGTCTACAAGAATCAAGTAGAGTCAAAACAATGTCGAACTAAATTCTTAGGAAACATATACAATATTCTCTTCAAAATTGTTTGGTATTTGAATATTTTTTTCGAAATTATACTTATACATATTATAAAAATGTTTAATAATAAACTAAAAATCTATCTGTGACCTACTGACCGACATTTTTTATCGCAAACACCGTTTATGCATCGGGAAGTCAACCAAGGGCAGCAAGCGTGCGTTTAAAAAAGAATATTAAAAATACGAGCTGCAATTTGACATTTATTATAATAATTTATGCCACGTGCACAGTTTTATCTGGTAACGAACGCGCAATTTCAGGAGGAAAATGTCAGTGAAGCTTCACTAATAAATGTCATCCAAACGTTCGCGTTTATAAATGTTGACGTTGTGTTTAGGATTTGATTAACAATAAATACAAGCCTTGCGCTATGGAAATCTTTATAATGCAAACAGTTTTAATGAGAGATCAGGAATAGAAATACATAGAGTTACTTGATTTGTTTTTAAATAATTTATTTGGTAAGCTTTTTTTTGATTTTTTGTGAATAATAATCATTAGATCTTGTTACTTCTGGGTATCAAGTGATTTGAGATCGTAAAGGAATTTAGTAATAGACTAAAACGAATGCATTATATAAAGTTTTCTAATTATAGAAGACTTTTTTTATTACTATTTTGCTTCGTGTTAAATTTAGAATTTTTTTCCCCGGGTTTAAACACCCGGAACTAGATTTTGAGCAATTTAAACTTTCAACACTGTCGCAAATGTATCCCTCGGAGCAATCAATCCGATTGCCAAAATAGAAACTGAGTGTGTGGCCTAATTAATGTAATACGAATCAATTACTTACGTGGAAGAAACGTCGCAAAAAATTGTTTACGGTTTCGCGACGAATTGCCAGAAAGAAATAAGGAAATGATTAGATTAGGGTTAGAAAAAAAAAAGAGTTTAGCAAATTTGCGTTTTCTAATTCCAACCTAAACAGACATAAAAATATTATTATAAAGATAGTAATTTTTTTATATTTGTTTTATTAATTTTGGGTGTTCCAATACATAATAATAAATAATAACGGATAGTTTGGAAATGAGTTTTACTCATACTGCTACCTAATCGCGCGGAATATTATACATAATGCACTGTTTGACCAGCAAAAGTAAGTACGAGCGCACCCGGACAGTGATGTTACGTGTAATAGTGAGTAACTGTTTCTGATATAACAAGTTAGGATAAGTGCGTTCGACTGTTCCTCGCCAGCTACAAGAGTCTACAGATTGATGAATTATTTTATGTTGTGAGTGTTTTACCGATCAATTAAAAATGGTCAATGTTGTTCAAATCCTAGTGCGTGACAGGCTTAAGATGTGAAGGGTCTGGTATTCTTGAAAGCTAGGGTGTGTGTTTTCCCGCCGTAGACTGTGAGGCGAGAACTTCGGGCGTGTTCCCTTAGTTCTCACAGCACAACCTACAGTAGTGTAGTTACATAGTTGACACATTCCTGAAAGCCACGGTGTGCATTTTCCCGCCGTAGACTGTGAGGCGAGAACTTCGTGCGTGTTCCCTTAGTTCTCATTGCACAACCTACAGCAGGCCTTTGTGCCGAGGCATGTTAATAAAGTTGAAAAAGTCTTTGAATGGAGTTGCGTGCGGTTTCTCGAACTGCAGACGTAATCAAATGATGACAGTCGACGCTTTGAAATGTTGAAGTTGACGTTACTGTAGTAGATTCTGTTAGATTCAGTTTTGAACATTGACCGTTCCGTTCGCACATTTGACGCCTTGACGGGTTTACTGATAAACCGTAAAATTAACTACAGCTCTTCGGGGGGGGGGGGGGGGTGCGAAAAGTGTTTTTATAATTAGAGTATGAATTAAATTACTTCGCGTCATTGAATGAGTTAATCAATAAATAAATAATTAATTACGTTTCTTTGTGTTTTTCGTAAATGTGAACCTTACATAACATATTGCTGCGTTAAATCGTCACTTTGGGCGACAATTTAACTGCTGCGTTATGTCAGTGTATTTTGGACAATTCTCTGCTTTTTTACTTTTGCCAAATTATTTATTTATGGTGTAATGTCACACATTGGTGAGCCAATTGCATCCTGTGTAATCTAGGTTCTTTTAGATATTAGCTTTTCTTGCAACGTTTTTTTCTTGCGTAAATCTCAGGGTAATTTGTTTTTCGAATAATTAATTCCTTTTTTTTCATATTTTGTTGATTTTCCTCTCGGAGGCTCTTCTTTGATGATGCCTTTTGCATTGTATCTCGTAGACCAATTTCTTTGTCGTGGAGTGTATATAATGTGATAATTTTTGGATGTAGATGGCATTCATATTAAAAAATATCTAAAGTCAGAATTGAGTGCGTGAGTATGTAAGAGAGACTGTATAACGAAAAATGTCGTAGAAAAAAACATAGAAAAATCAGTTTATTGTATCATTTAAAATAATTAATTTTCACAAACTAATTATTAGCACGAAGAAGCCCGAGTTTTTAAAGGAAATTAATAATATTAGGTCGGGTTTTTCACAAAACCTTCCCACTAAAGTTTTACTCACTTATCTTCCGTATTGTCCGTGCAGCATAGGTTGTGTTGCTTATTGCATAAATCGGATGGAATCCACGTGTCGGCGGTTTTAAAGCGTGACGGGCTACCATCTCACGCCCTCACTTGTCTATTTTTCGAACTTCTTACTATAACCTACAGTTTCCGTTATCACGTTGAATTATTGTGGCAATAAATTATCTAATATTTACAATTATAAACTTAATCCCTACATATTTACAACTTAAAAAATTTAAATAATTTATTTACGATAAATAGTTAATTTTAAATTGATTATTTCTAAAAATATTTTCTCAAAATTAAGAAATTTGGAAAAGCAAACTTGAATTAAAGAATTTCTTAAACAAATCTTCTAAAATACGTTTAATACACTATCCTTGGATTTATTTTATTATTTTCAATTTTTTTCTTATGTTAAAGAAATTTTCAATTTCAATTTGTGGTAGCGAAAAGAATTCCAAGCGCCACTATTAATAATACTACTGGATTTGGCATTAGGTATCAATGGGGTGGTACCTCACTTGGATTGGTTGGTGAGAAACTGCAACTACAATAATAATAATAATAGTAATAATAATAAGCAAGGTAAAAAATAGGAGCGATTTCAGATTCCATCGCCGTAGCACGATCGTTTTAGATATTCTATTGTGTTGCATGTTCTTTTATATTTCTATAACACTTACATGTTAAGTACTGCCCCTCCAGAACACACCTGTGTGTTAACCTACAGGCCCAGCTTAGGTGATTGTGGACAGTTAGTATAAAGTCACTGGCTGTGGTGACCGGTGCCCGTGTCCGCACGCTGTATTTATTTAAGTACGCGCTCTACATGGTGTTTCCGTGCTGTGTGTGAGTGGTGCAAATAGGGCTTTAAGGCCCATCTGTGATAATGACCATAACGTATACAGGGGAGGTTCCGAACGGCAGCACGTTTGGATGTTTTTGGAAAATACTGAGAAAGTAAGTGGCTTATCTCTCCGGGTACAGTTTTAATCACCTCGAATTATGAACGGCCCGCAGAGAAAATTTTACAACTAATTGAAAGTGTTTGTTAATATGTGGGTAATGCTTAACTTGAATTGCAAATTTATGAGTGCCTGTGAAGCATTTCTATACCTACTTCTAAATGAAACTTGTCTGTGACGAAAGTTGAACTTAATTTGTATTGCTTTTAAACATGAATTAATTAGGAACAACTAAGGAGTACAATATATCCAGTTAAATCAATTCAGTATATCTCCATCGTTCCATTAATTCTGCAATCCTTCCTCAATCAGGCATCGCATAATTGAACTAAAATAGAACACAATTATTATGAAGTTCTAAACTAACTAGACTTTATGTATTTTAGTAATTCATAAGTTTTCGGAACACCGATCAATTTTAATGATAAATAAAAATCGTTACTTCCAACTCGCATACCGGTCATCAGCCCAAAGTAGAACCTACTCACGAACCGAAAAGTTTCCTGGTTTTTTATCGACCACTTCGACCTTGCACCGCGGACATTATTAATATTGACAAAAAAATTGTTTATGTATTCTGGAAATGTCATTTGAAACAATCTTTTTTTAAATACGTTGTATTTTTGCATGTCGCAGCCTTAAACTGAATTGCACATCCATTACTACTACTGCGTGTCCATTTGAGTTAAAAATATTTTTGTTAATTCATCTTTTTTAAAAAGCGAGGAAACTAATGCTTTTATTTTGTTTGGTAAAACATGATTATTATTTAAAGGTACACCATTAAATCTTTTACCATTTCACCATTTCAATCTTAAGTCGATCTCCATTCTCTTGCAATGGTAAAAATAATAATAGCTAAGTATATATGGAATTATATTGAGGGATTTCGATTACTTAGTTTATATAAATAACGAAAGGTTGAATTGATTATACACATAATTGGAAAATTAAAGAAGAAAAAATTGACCAGCATAAAAGTCTAGGAAACTTATAAGTTCTGGACTAATAAAATCAACTAACAACAAGAAGAAATAAATAAAAAAGACATTTTTATCCCAATTAAATTATTCTATCTAGCCAATTAAAGCGAGATATGAAATTCTGAATCGGTGAAGAAGTAGAGCAAAGTAATTGTTAGTCATTGGGAAAAATAAGCTCCTGGAGGGTTTAAGTGGGACTTATTTCATAAATAAAGTAATAAACCAGCCTGGCATTCAACAAATGGATAATTAGTCAATTGGTGTCTTATTCAACCACCACAATGGGAAAGACGACTAAAGAGGAAATGGCCAATGAAACTTGTTAGATAGATATGTTGCGGTGAGTCAATTCCAGACGATTCCTGCTTCTAACACATTTACTTATTTGCTTATTATTTACGAATTAACAACAAGGTGCAAACAAAAAATTAAATGACAATAAAAGAATTTCGTTCTCTTTGCATTCCTTTGAAGACCTTCTTATAAGAGCTATTAACAAATTTCAAACAGAAATAAAGAAATTTCCCTCATAAATAATGGATCACGCTGTGAAATATTAAACAATTTAGAAATAATTCCGTGCATTTTGACGAAAATTAAAATAAATTCAATGAAATCGCAGTGAATCAACTTTGGTTTTATCCTAATTGAATTACGTAGAAATCAAAGCCAATAATGCAGTACGAAAACAAGCGTTTCATATATTTCAAGGTCCCAATTCGGGAATTTCATAATTTTCAAATTGCACCAAATTACCCACTTTTGTGATGTTTTTGTTACCTGATGACTTGCCAATATTTCTCACTTGTATCCAATTTTCGGCTTCATTTTTTTGACTCGTGTACTTATGTGTTATTGTGAGCTTTTATTCATGTCCAATCTCTGCTTTGTGCTTATTCACTTTTCTCGGCCGCTGGCAAGGAATGCGTGTATAAAACAAACACAATGAACGCGGATTACCATTAAGAAAGTTGTTTTTCTGTTTGCGGTTATTGTTGCAAACGATTTCCTTCCAAGAAGATATAAACAACAGTGTCGATTATTTCTAGCAACGGAGCTTTTTACCGATGTAAGATGTAAATGGCGAAACATCTTAAAAAGATACGTAGGTACTCCTTTAATAGTAGGATTTACTGGAAAATAATGAGTTTACTGTAGCCAGGGTGGTTGGTTGGATGCTTAACACTTGTAAAACTGAGAAATAGTTTCAATAATATGCATCCTACTTTGTATGGATCATCGTGCAAACAGCTAAACTATTTAAATCTCTTTACAGATGGTATGTAACTTTTAAATTGTAGGCATATTCATATACAAAAATTAAATGACAAATAGTCGGTAAAAATGAATCTCTTTTGACATCCGCGTCTCCTATCTCAACCCTGACATCCCCGAGTGCTTGAAAAAAAAAAGGAAATGGGAAGGAGGTAGATTTAATATAATTGTCGTTAGTGTTACATTACGTCAATTTAAACCCTCAACAAATTTGTCATAATTAAATATAAACTATTCATGAAATGTAACCCTTCCCATGATCGTAACTCTAAATAAATCCTCGACCTTTGCTTAAACTGTTGACTCCCTGTATGCCGCTTTCTGCGAATATAAAATATGAGAAAGATTTTAAGCGCAAACCTGTTCCGAGAAACACTGATCTTTGAATTTAAGGCTTACATAGAGTTCCTGGTAATAATTTCTGGTTGAATTCCTTGAACGATATTAATGGATTTGGCACTTACCACAGGTGTTTGTTTATCGAACGGAAAACAGATTATGTTGAAGAGAAAGTCAAAGAAAGATTCTGACAATTCAAATTTCTCTATTTCGGTTTTCTTTTTTATTGTTCACATAGAGCAGAAATTTCGATGAAACTTCAAGACAAGAGGTTCTAATTTCCTAGAGAGAAAATGTAAAGCGAAACTTTTCTTAAATTTCTTAGAACACCGGACCACAAATGTAATTCCATTCATAAGTTTCGACCTTTCACCGTTTAGTGAAGCAATTGAGAATCACATTCAAAGAATGAATTAAGAAAAAAATTTTCCAAGAAAGAGAAAAGATTTTGTCAGTATTAAAAATACTTACATAAAAAAAAAATACTTGCGTCATTCGTTGCAATACATACCATATAAAAACTATTGTTTGCCTCATCAAAAAAAAAAAACTTTCTTGTTTCATTTATGTTTTGATTTTAATCTAGTGCTATGATATGACACGTAAGCTTTCAGTTTCCGGTAACTTTGAAACCGGCACGTTTTGCATTTCTATTGGGAACCAAAAATTTGCTTGTCTCGCTAAAGCAAATGTCATTGTAGTGCTATCGAACTGTAAACATGTAAATTATTGGGAAATCAACGTTCTGCAAACTTTGGCAATTTGTCGTCCTTGGAAACGCTTTTACGGTAATCGCTGTCTACATGTGAAAGCGTCCGTTTTGGTTGCTGTTGTTATTAAATTGTTATTTTATTATGTATGGTCAGTGTTAGTCAAGCGTGTCCGTATCATTGGTTTCGGTTTACATGTGTTGCTTGGAATAAATGGCGTCTATAGAACGAATATTTTTCAATTGTCATTGACGCTGAACAATAAACAAAAAAATACATATAAATCGCCGTGTAACTGTTGCCAATGGAAAAGTTTGAGTTTGCATTTGCCAATACGTAGGTAGGAGGTGATTTAGATCGCGTCACACCTATAAGTTAGTTAATGTTACGAACTAAAGCACTCGTTTTTAAATTTTGCAAAATGTCACGAGGGTAATTACACATTTATAAATGTCTTTATAAGAATTTTTAATTGAAAATGTTCTCCCTCCTCTTATTAAAAAAAAAAAACACATTCGAGACGAAGAAGAAAGTCAGTAATTTTTTTTTCTGTTCCTTGAATATTTATTAATAAATTACTTGTTAAAATCATGTCTGTTTATTACATTTACTGTCACTTCAATTAATTTAAAATAAAAACGACACAAAAACTTAGTTTATAATCACAGTGTCGAGTGATGACACTGCTGATAATGATGATATATGTATGTGCCTTATGTAACAATGTTACAATTTACCCTTTGTTTCAAATTATGAAATATATTTGCCTCTGATTTCGCAAGTGAGATGTTTCTACGTTTAAAGCCGGACTCAGACGGAGTACTTGGCCAATATATACTTGCCATGCCGTGTGAGCTGTTTACTTGTAATTATTTATCACTGGTGAGTACTGGTCAGTTTCCCATCATCTGTTGATAAAAATGACACAAGTCAGAGAGATCAAAATTATTGATCCATTTGACAAAGTCCATACTTGTGGTTGCGCGAGTTGTACACGAGTTGTACATAACCTGTGAGCAAATAAAAATCAGATTAGGGTAGGCGTTGCAAAGAAAATGTATGTCTGTGCTTAAAGAAAACGTCAATAAATTTGACAGCCCATGAATGTACTACATTACTTAATTCAGTTAATCACAGACATACATTTTCTTTGCACCGCCTACCCTAATCTGATTTTTATTTGCTCACTTTTTATAACTGTGCACTGTTTTGCTACTACTATTCATTCTGTATCCATAAGCGGATAAACGTGTTTTAAAAAGACCTTTTTGTTTAGTAATGATTATGAAAAACGAAAAAGGAGTGGTCACACTCAAACTACCAAATATTCAAGCTTGTTGAAACATTATGTAGGTGAAGAAAACGACTTCACGGTACTTCAAAGGTACCATCCACTATCTTCTTTTTAATTTTTTCTTCTACTCTAATTTTAAATAATATCCACTCAGTACTACCAAAAAGAACCGTACAGGCGACGGCATTTTCAGGACGACGGCTATCCTTGATGGTTAACACTCTTCTATCCATCCCGCCAACATTATACAAATTCGCTGGCGTATTTAAAAAAAAAGGACACTTGTGTGAGTACCTTTGCATTAATGAGCTGGTAACTTGCCAAGTATACCAATATTAGTGTATTGGCCAGCTACACTAATGGTCTGAGCCCGGCTTAAGAAAGGAAGCAGTAGATTAACGATTTAATTGTCTCAGTGATAAAACACTGTTCTTAACAGTCTTGCATAGTTCTTATACTTGTTGGCATCTTAACTAACAACTAAACAACATTTTTTGATAAGAAGTGCAAATGAGTTTACCGCCATGAATCACGTACATACCTGCACATCCCATAACAACCTTAATTGCAACAAATCATTCTTGCTCTCCGGCTTCGTGTCCGTGAACAGTTTTGGATTTTATAAAGACGATTTGATGTTTCACAAGATCATTTTAAGTTTATTCAAATTAAAACAAGGGAACCCATATTTAAACAAGAAAAAAAAAATAAATGAATTTTATGAAAGAAAGTAATGGACTGAAGTTCGAATCTTGTGGTATCCCCGAAGACGAAACGTAAGGAGTTGATTAAAAACACCTTATGGTGATTATTATTTATGTAGGACTCGATAAGGATTTGACTAAGTTAGCAGGAATACAACCACATTCCCAAATATGAGAATTACATCTGAAGATAAAACATTGATTTTCTTATCGTTTTACAAATTTATTTTCAAAATACCACCTGACGTAATGCAGGCACGCATCCTTTGAAGTCCCTGCATCCTTCTCTCCGTTAAGTGTACTTATATGAAAATTAAATCTGTTTTATATGTTTAGTTGCGTGCAAGTGCTTTATGTGTTTGGTTACATGCAAGTGCGCTTAGTGAATGAAGTTGAATGGCAAATTTCTTACGTTAATAAGTGAATTTGATTCCTGAACAGGATTCGTTAAAAATAAAAATTTGCACAGTGTCTTAACAACGTGGATTCAAATTAGTTTCGTCTTGCTGTGGCTTCTCAGAAATGCAACCAAAGAATTTGAATCGGTATCCTTGGCCCTTATTAGGTTTGTTCGCGGAGCAGTTCCAGACTCTGTTAAAAGCAAATCTCCACAGAAGTAATAATTGATTTTAACAACGCTTTCATGTGCACAACTTTCATGATTGCATGGATATGACGACTTCGAACTACTCCAGAACAAAGCCATTAATTTTAGGTAGAATTGAGTGGTTTCAAATTTAACGTTTTGCTTTTATCCTGACGAACATTTTTGTTTATTCTGTCTGGACCGGTTTTCGCTTTTGTCATTTTCAAGAGACAGCCGAAACCGATCGAAACGTGACACAAAATACGAGCAAAATCTCCAATAATCATCAATACAGGACAGGTTTGGATTTCCTTGAATGCAAGTGTGTCATTCAGATTGGCATCTCTACAAGAAACATTCCTGTTTTAATTAAGCTAATGATAGGGTTTTTGAGGAACAAACCTATAATTTTCAGGGCTGTATTATTAAGCCTTGTCGAAGTTATAGTAATTTGTTTTTTTGTAGCCTCAAACCAACGATTTTATTAATTAAATAGTTTGTGGAAGTTGCAGGAACGTTTTTATTTAACTTAAGACAAAGTGAAAGAAAGTGATTTTTATATAGAGAACGTTATGAATATTTTGGAAGTTTGAAACCTAAAGCCTCATTTTCCTGGTTTATTAACTTACCAGGTAGTTCAAGGTGGCTGACTCGTCCTTACGTAACTCCTTGGTTGAACTCGATTTCGCAAAACTCGCCGGTGAAAATTCGCCACGTTACAATTATTATTTAATTGTGCACGCTTCCTAAGTTGAGCAACGTGCTTGCGCGAATTTGTTTGGTGTTGCAGTTGTGCTGGCAAAGCTATATGGAGGTTGGTAAAGTCTTGCGTAATGGAAAACGTTCACTTCTTATGTGGTAAGCCTGTGCTCTGCGATTTGATGGAAGAACGAGCACATTCGGTTTGTGGAGTGCACGCTGGTGGTTCCTCCTGCATGACCTGCTTACTGTATGACTTTGCAGACCTTGCGTTTCTATAACTGTATTTTATGTTAGTAGTTAGTTACACGTGCCCCATTAAATTCTTCTGGCATTCGAATTGAACAATAATTATTCTTAATGTTGCATTGAAAACTGACTAACAACGATATTGCGAATAAAAATTTCATTTCTTTTATTAATCATCAAGTATATTTTATACAGATTTGCTCATCATAATTTCAAATGGATTCCAGTTTCTGTAGTATTTGTTTATCGTGAGTAAAATGTATATCAAGGTTAACTGGTTAGCTCACTTGAATTCTACACAACTGCAGTGATTAGAAATAGCTACAGGTGTTCAAGCATCTATTAATATTTTTAATACGTCAAGAGTAATACTCGTAAATAATTCAACACGCCTTCTTTAGAATTACCTTATTTTTTATATAAAATAAAATAAATCTAATCAACGAAGGGTATCATACGATTTGCAGTCATCTTACAAATTGGATTACAATTGAATTAACAGTGGATTGTATAGTATAACATAGAGAAACGATAACATTTCGTAGAATGAATATGAAATTCGATATGTGTAACAAAAAACCTCTCACTTTTACTGTCAAATGGAAAATAAAGTCTAGCATTATTAATAACAATTATCAAGAATTTTTGCATCGCAATTCTGAGAAGTATATCATACTTTCAAGGTGCAATTGCAATAGAACCGAATGTGGGTGTCTGCATGGAAACAAAAGAGTTATCCACTTATCTGCCTTGATAAGTCGCGCAAGGACGAAATTCTTCAGAGTCAGTTACAGCTGTTCGCAAGAACCTCAATGCCTGTGTGTATGAATTACAGCATTCCCCTTGCGGCGCGGCGTTTCGTCACGTGGCGCACCTTCAGCGATCTTTTTCTTCACCACCTTAACCACAGCTCCGAACTATGTCAAAAAATACCTAACGAAGGTAATAAACATAATTGTGACTGCTACCACTAATTTAACTGTGAATTATTACTAATTCCGGTGATGGCATTAAAAACATAACTGTACTTGAGGTAACACTTATCGTAGGTCTTATGCAAATGACAATGGTTTGCAATGGAAACAAAGTCGTAATAAACCAAGAACGCAAGCCTGTGTTGGCCATATTATTATCAGCATTATCACTAATTTATTTTCTATAGGGTGTAATCAAAAGAGAAGGTGACGAGCATGTCTATAGACATGGTAGACTGTTCTCATCTCAAATTCATCATCTTTTAAATGTGCTGGAGCATCTTAAACTTTGATCCTGATTCAACTTTGAATGTGTCAGTCGAGTAATTCGTAATGTATTCGAAAACAAACATCAATGAAGTGCTTGCTCGTTACCAATTAATTAAAAAGCCGCTCATTCATAAGCGAACGAGTCACCGGCAAAGTTTCAGAATGTGGAACGCAATGAAAGATTAACGCCGATCCTGGTACGCGCTCAACCTTGAGAATTTCATACGAAGATCGATTTTTATTTTGAGAAAAGAGACCCAGAATAACTGGTTTACGAAAGGAATACGCTTAACATCTGGTGGTGTGGAGCGCCTTGCGTTGCATCAATACGTAAAGGAGTTACGACATTGTTTACGGAGAAATTATTATTTTGCTGCCTGCTGCTGTAGCTACTACATACGTCGACTTTTCTGGTCTATTTAGCCACAATGCACAGCCGAGTAATTAAAATTTTAAATGTTTGGTAACGTGTTTTATTTTAGTGAAAGCTTCGATTTGGCGTTTATTATTACTGGTGTAGGTATTTCGTTACTCAATATTCAAAGTGGACCTTTTTGGTGACCATTTTATTTATAATTTTAATTAATTTTCTCTTCCGTGTTTAATTCCCAGTGTTTCATCATTTATTTTCAGTTTCCAGATGTTCTGACAACTGGATGTTATTGGAATTATAAGAGTTTTACTTTTTTCCTACTTAATTTATGTCATGTCTTCAAATAAATGGTACTGAATTGAAATTAAAGTGTCCTGGTTATATTCGCAGTCGTAAACTAAATAAATTTACGACTTTAAAACTTTGTGTTGATTGTTATAGTTCACAGAGGCAATCTGATTGTTATTTTATGTGTTTGTTTGCAATTTATACAGGCGTATGCAAATTTTATGAAAGTTCACTCGTTTGAATTGTTGCTTTGACCTGACTATAACAGGCAGTTCTCGGCTGTCAACGTGTATTTTTCGTTAGTTTTTAATTTATACTCCGACAAAATACTCTGTCGTTGACGTCACCACATATTAAGGGGAATGTAGATCATTCTATTTACTTACGTACAAACAAAACTTTCTTTTATATTTTTGTTCCTGGAAAATCAGGATCATTCAGAATCATTCAGTATTCTTATTCGTTATGCTGGTAGGCGTCAGTAAAAATGCATACAGTAACAGCAATTATCAACTTCTTACAATTATAAATCACAGTGCCGTTATTAGTACAAAATATATTGAATAGGTATCCTTTAACCTTTATATTTTAACATTCGTTCGGCTGCCAGCCAGTTGTTGCCATGCACGTATGTGCTAAAGTACGAGAGTCAGTTGATCAGTTTTGCTTTCAACCTCGCATTTAAATTCCCGCTAGAGCGCTCTTTAAAATGTCATATTTAAATTTTGCCACCATAAAATTTACCTCTAACGGTAAATAAATAATTTATCTAACGTAAATCTCGTCGTGTGCCGCCCGGAGAAAACCGTATTATATGCTCGGCGTCATTTGCTCGTGGGCTGATAGGAATTTCAAATCGGGCCTCGTGCAATTACTCTAATATAAATCGGGGTATTTTGCATTGTGGAGTGACTTTCGGACTAATTTTTTATTCTACGTCTGCGTGGCATTGGAAGCATTGAACTGGACGATTTTTACCAGCCGAGTTTGATCATGGCGTAATTGCATAGACCGATTTTGGTATCCGATGTTAAAACGTTCACTTTCTCTTTGTATACTATTTTATTAACTTAATATTTTTGTAGATATTGTGGATATCTGGCTTTAGACCAGCAGTTTCAGTTGAAATTGCTTCCGTGTTACAGGGATTACACGACATAAAGATTCTTTTTTTTCTCAGGGTATATTATACTTTCTATCCTTTGCTTAACATCAGCTTCTTGATTCCCTTTATTAATCTATGACTACCCCTAGATTGTTTGGCTTGTTCTATATCGCTTCCTCCTAGTTGTACATACTTCCATTTTCTCATCCTCATTTATTGTTATAACCATTGTTTTTGTCTTATTTGGATTTATTTTTAGTCCATACTCCTCTATTGTTACTTTCCAGATTTTTAGGTTCTTTTGTAGATCTTGTCTGTATTTGCCATTATGACCACATTTTGTTGGTTCCCATGACTAGTCCCTTTATCCTCGGGGTTATTTGTTTAATTATATCGTATCTATCATCCAGTAGTATAATAAAGAGTATCGGACTCAAAACTCCCCCCTGATGTAAGCTTGCTCTTCCTGAGCAAAGGTAATATTGCAAGGTAATAATTGATACGGTTGCTTTTTAAAGTTGGCTGAATTTTCAAAATTTTAGTATATTAAATGCTAACACGTGTCTAAATAAAAATCTGGTCAAGTAGGTTGTGGTCGAAAATTTATCCACTGCATGTATGTCGCTTCTAAGTTCAACGGCTAACCTTTCAAGTGTAACGTCAAAATTGATACTGTATTATCATTTCCTTGTTAAAAGTGATTTTGCCGTAAAAGACGTGAAAACGTGAAATTTAAAAACGTTTATTATAAAACTTATAATATTCTGAATATGCCCACCCCCTTCTTGGTAACATTTAATAATTCTGTTTTTAATTCCATTAACAACATTTTGCAGTAAATCCGGAGAGTTGTTGATTTCTTGACACTTATCAAATATATGTTGTCTAAGATCGTTCAGTTTGTCGAAATAATGCCACACTTCGATTTAGATACTCTAGAAATTGTTTATAATCAAAAACAATTTCTGGGAACTGAACAAGGAATTCCTCCAAACAGTCTTGAATTGAATAGGACCAGACACCGTTAATTTTGCGACCGTTTCGAAAGTAACTTTCAATTTATTTCTTCAATTGAAAAGGGCATTTTTTAGTAGTTTTTGAAAAGAAAAACTATTTTTAATGCAAAATCACTTTGACGTTACACTTGAAAGCTTAGCCGTTGAACTTAGAAACGACATGCATGCAACGAACAAATTTTCGACCACAACCTACTTGACCAGATTTTTATTTAGACACTCGTTAGAATTAAAACAACATTTATGAAAAAAATGAATATTTTATGGAACCACCATTCTGTTCTAACACATTAGAAAGCCTTCGTCTCATTGATTCTACCAATGTTCGTGTGCATTGCGAAGTAAGAGTTTCCCATACATGTTCAATTGCCTTCATCCCTATTCTGTGGCCGAAAATCATCCCTGTAATTTTTTTTAACAATGTAATCCCAAATGTTTTCAATTGGATTAATATCCGGACTTCTTGAAGGCCAAGGAAGAACTTAGAGTTCATCCAATCTTGAACGATTCTAGCTTTATGCATAGGAGAGCTATCCTAGAAAATAGAATTCTTTAGTGATTTTCAATGAAATTTGAAAAAAGAAAACACGCATAGTGTCGTGCTCAACCTGCTGATACACAAAACCGTCTTGAAATTTCTCTCTAACTGGCGGAAGCATCACGTCATTCAAGAGTTCAACAAATTTTTGGCCATTCAGACGATCATCTATAAAATGAAATATATCAGGGCCCTCACTCAAAAACCAACCCCATACATGCACGGAAAACCGATCACTCTGCTCTTCATGGTGCAGATTGGATCGTTGATTTCGAGGGCGTTACACCCTTTGTCTGGCATTATTTGCTGATTGAAAGATCTTTTCATCCGTGAAGATATCTGTTTTCCAAAAATCATGATTCCTGTTTACAAACATATTTGCAAACTCTATTATCCTAGTTTATTTTCTTCTGTTTTAAACGTTTCCTAGCAGGAAAATTAGTTCTTTGTTTGGCCTGTACAGCCGTAGAAAACGGATGGTTTCTCACATAATTAACAAGGTCATCGTCTTCATCATGTGTTGTCTTCCGTTTACGACCCGCACCAGGAATACGGGCCAACGAATGCGTTTCCTTCCATTTCCTCTTGAGGTTCTGAATATGGATTTTTTTGAATCTGGATGATCTGCTACTCGTTGCAAATACCATCTCTCCTCCAGCTTAGCAATGGCATGGCGGTTGCATTTTCTGTCTCCTAAAGAATCTTGTAAGGCATCGTAATAACTTACACTGACTTTTGACAGCAACAATTTCAAATTGTATATTTTTAGTATGAAATCGCATAAGCCTTAAAGTCCTATTTAAATAGGGAAAATCTGGCGTACCAAATAATTATCTCGCAATGGTACAGTCTGCTTCACTTAAATAGACTTTATTGTGTCGACTAACCTCATCCATTCCTTGTAGCTAGAGACTTTTCCAAATTAGCTTTCTTGCAGCTCTATTGAAAGCATTCTCTAGATCTAAAGATGCAAAGTATGCTTCCCTTTCTTGCATGAATATTTATTTAATTATATAATAAATTAGTATAATAAATAGCATCGGACTCAAAACTCCCCCCTGACGCAAGTCGTCCCTAGTGAGAAAAGGTACAGCCTGCATATTATGGATTCTAACGTAGTTACTGCTTCGCTTACATAGACTCTTTATTGCTTCGACTATCTTCATGTCCACTCCTCTTTGTTGTAGGCTTTTCCAAATTTGCTTTCTTGGAGCTCTATCGAAAGCCTTGTCTAGATCTAAAAATGCAAAGTATGCTTCTTTTTCTTGTATGGATATTTTATCTATGATTTGTTTTACGGAGAGAATATCGCCTTGGGTGCTATGTCCACCTCTGAAACCGCTTTGTGCATCGTTTAGTTGTGGCTCTATAGTTGGACGCAATCTGTTTTCTCGTATACTTTCGTCACAGTGCTCAGATGTGAAATTGCGCTATAGTTTCGGCACTCCTTCTTATCCACATTTTTATGTATGGGTAGGATGACACCTACCTCCCCGATCACTCGATATTTTACCTTCTTTCCAGGCTTTGTTGCATACATTGTGTAATCCTTTCCTCCCTATACATTTGATCATCTCCGGAGTTATCCCATCATGTCCTGGTGGCTTCCCATTTTCCATTTCTTTAACAGCCTTATCGACTTCTGAAAATGTAAGGTCCTCGATTTCAATGTTCCTGCACATCAACTTGGTTTGTGACAATATCGTTTTAGTTCAGCAATTCCGAAAAATATTCCCTCCATCTGTTCATAATCATGTTTTAAAAGTGCGCCATCTTTACTTTTTATATTGACTGTTATATTTTTATTATTCCCTTTCCGAATTTGTTTAGTTATTTTGCAGAATATATTGGCTTGACTCCTCTATTTTTTCAGAACGCCTTTCGCTTGGCTTCCAAGATAATATTTTTGATTTTTATTGTTTGTTCTTTGTACTTTATATATTTTTGCACATTCCTACTATGTAAGTAGTCCTTCCAAGCTTGTTTCTTTAACTTGACTTCTTCTTTTATTTCTTCATTCTACCATGATGTTTGTTTTGTGTTATTGTTTGTTGTAATTATACCACACATTTGTTTTGCTGCTTCAATTAATATTTCTTTGAGAGAAGCAGCAACAACACCATTAGCAGCAGCAGCAGCAGCCGCCCTGCAATAGAGAACGAAATGTAGGCAGTAGAAGAAGTCAACGTGACGCGGTTCCAACCGGAAGTCAATTCAAGACGCTTTCCATATTTTTGCCAGCGAGTTCTTGGTACTTTCTTGCTGTCGTCTCTTTCCTTAGTTTATACGTTCTAATGTCGTCTTTCTTTCTTAGTATAGTATGTACCTGTGCAATTTCAGAGTTCACTTATTTACGAAAAATGTTTTGATCAGAAACATTTAAGATTAAAATTAAATGAAGCAAGGAGCAAAACAGTAGAAAGAAGGATATTTATGCAACAAGTATAAAATAAAAAAATACATTTAATAATAAATTATCGTGGAATGTCGGTCAACTAGCTCTTTGAAATTTCGTTCGAATGTAGGACTCCCATAAATGTATCATAGCCAAAGTGAATTGCTTAGCCAAATGCACGCGATTAAATCGCAGATAAACAACAATGAACGTTACGTGAATGGTCAAAGAATTCGTATAATTAACATTAAACAACGGCGGGTGACCGTTTTATATAATAAATAGCAACTTTTACATATAATTACGCTGTAATAGCTGTAATAGCTGACGTCGATATTATCTTAATAAGCACACGCACGTAAGTGAATATGCTAAAGAGTTTGCGTCAAAAGTAAATCGTATATGTAAGTATTATGTATGTATATCAAAAAGCATGCAGGTGATATAAATTCATTCATTGGTTAATACCATTTGATAATGCAAGCCCCCTTACTGTGTTGATTGTGAGCGGAAAAGGAAATTAAGTTATGTGGTATTTGAAACGTTCCGAATAATGAAATATTCCAGGATGTGAATTCCTTCCTATAAACACTTCTAATTGCGGACATTAGAGGAATTAAAACAATCAACAATAACAATGAATCTGATCGTGGTTTTAATTCCATTGTTACAGGAAAATTTTCAACTAATCACAATAACCACATTATAATTAATTAAAGATGATTTGAGAAGAAAGTCATGAACAAACGCAGTAGCTCTCAAGCTAATTAAAAAATATACGATAGTTTACATCAAAACAATTTACAACATTTGATTCAATTTCTTAAACAATTTAATTTGCGCAGTGTGATATATAAAAATTGTTGTTCTATCTGCAAATCATATCTGCAGCCCAGAAATTTCTTGTTCTAAACAATTACTGTAGAATTTGAACCAAATCTTGTACAAGAAATAGGCTAATCTAAAACGGCCTTTACAGAACAGTGATTTTTTAGATTGGCTTAAATTTTACCTCCATTGCATTGTAGGCTTCGTCAGAATAACGAACAGGACAAGTTTCGATTTGGCAAAGTAATGAAGAATCTGTAAATATTGTAAAACGTAGCATGACCAACAAACCTCTTCGTTATTTTTGTTATACCAGAACAGTGATATTACGTGTGCATTTAGGTAATGTAATCAAAGAACGCCCAGTGAAATCAGAATGCAACAGTCACACCCATTGTAACGTGAGTCAATGTCCTAAAAATATCTAGTATCTATAGATACAAACACGAATGCAACATTTTGATTAAAATTAAGCAGGGTTGGGCGTATGGGATTCATCTTTTGGTAACTCATTAGAACAATGACTTGTGTTGGTTCTAATTTTGTGTCCTAGTTTCTTTCTTTGACGAATCGTCTTTTGTGTACCTGGACAAAACCTGTTTTGTAATGAGCGTTGAAAATACCTCCTCTTTATTACCAACATTTTCCGATAATAAAATTGCCCGTATTTGGTTCAAGGCCCCCCCTTACAATTGATGATAAATTCATAACCACAGCGACAACAACCTGTAATCCTTTGAACGCATTCGATTTATTTTCCACTTCCACTCTTTACGTGCTTGCTTCCTGTGGCCTTGCTCTAAAAATTTTGATTCCGTGATTTATCGCAGCAAATTCAACACGTTTCGCAGTTCTTTTGTGCTTGCTGCAAACCGAACGCGTTCTTGCAATAAGAAGTAACTGCTAATTGCATTTATGGTGTATCTGACATTTAAAGGAATACAAGTACGACGATTTATTAAAGCTTAACCTTCGGGAGTGTATCACATAAGGTTTTTATAAATAAAACGGTTTTTTTTCGGTGTATGTAAGACCAGATTCTCTCGCTAATTGAATTCTTGCTTCTCAGAAACAATACTTTCTCTGCTAATTTAAGTTGGACGTTACATTTTGCAACGTTTTATAGGTAACGCATTAAAGTTTAATTACCTCGCCTCGCTCTTTTATTACCGCCGCAACTTTTATTTTCTCGGTTTTAATGTTGCTGCATTTTTATTTACTGTTGAACACATGCGTATGTATACGCGCAATAAAAGTCTCCGGTCGCATTTCCGCAATTATTTCGCGCCTGCAGTCACATTTAGTTTCATTGAATTCACTGTTTTAAACAACTGTAAAGCTAAACGCTCTAAAATCGCATGATTACAAAAGTAACTTGTATTTAGTATATAATATAAAATTAATTCGTAACTTTGTGGATGGATACATAAATACCTACGTTGTAAGATACCTAAATGCTAAGTTGTGCCATGAAACTTGTGCATGATCGTATTTTACAAGGAATCATAATGCATATTATGTTAATTATGAAATATAAATGGTATTGCGGTAGCGCAGTTTCTGATTTTAATTTCACAAGAGTGTGCTTTTAATTCTATGATTGCTTTAAACTGTGCAGGTTTTTCAATATTATTCATATGGAAATGGATTTTTAGAAACGATTATGAAACACATTATAATTTAATTGCATTTTCATGCTTATATAAAATTCAAAATTTGTCGAGTAAACAAATCTAAACGTCATGAGGAAGCTATTTGGGACGTTTCCACTGTTTGGTCATCATCATCATGTACGATTTTATTGTCGCGTTAAGTAATTCGAGGTTTTTTTTAGTGGCGATTTAGTTAATTAGAATGTTGTTCTTACTTTGTTTAGTTCATAGAAAGTGGCGAAACAATACCGGAGGAAAAGTTTCAATTTTCCAGCTCTCAATGAAGTCGATAAAGCTCTGCTGATGTAAACAAAGTACACACAAGCAATCGTTAAGCGCCATTGAAAAGAGCTAGAGTTTATTCAGGTGCTAATTGCACGAGCCCATAAATGCTAAACGTGTACTAAATTCAATAGTTTTGTTGCAATGAGGTCATAGATTCCGGCCAACAAATCGCAGAAAGTGCAATTTGGAACGAACAATTTAATTAAATCGCAGGTTTCTGCTGATGCTGGGTTTGGAAATAAGAGTAATTGCTTTGTTTTTTGTTGTTGTTTGGTTTTTATTACCTGGCGCCAAATGCAAACTGCGCACTTGATTGTTGTTATTCGCGATTAATATAAAAAAGCAGTGAAATATGATTAAAGAAAATTTTATTTAAAATAATATTTCATTAAACTCAAGAACTCAGTGAAGCAGAGGGCAAGCTCCCGATGTTAAATGCACACAAATTCAAATTAAAAAATGGGATGGCTTTTATATTTTTAAAACATATAAATCGAAATATTTCTTATTTTTGCCAAGCACCAATGACACCGAGGTGAAAGTGAAATCCATTTCAATATTTGAAACCTCAAGACAAAATTTCCTCATTGCAAATTATCGCCAGTTGGTCGACGCACCTTCTTAGAAATTTATTGCTTGAATGCATGAGACGACGTGCACAATTAAATTGCACTTACGCAGTGACGAAGAAATGTCAAGCCACACACATACACTTACACAAATGTGAATGCAAATTAATTATTGTTTTTACACTTAGTTTTAGTTAGTATCCTTGTCCTTGGATGTACTATACATCTCAACGATTTAAAATATGCGAACTGCATGTCACAATTTTAATTTGCAGAAATTACAGTTCTTAAATAGTTAAAAAAGTTAATTGTTGCATGAGGGGGTAAGTTTATAAGTTGAGTGAAAACGTTTCATCTAAGGTCGTGCAAATTCAAGCATTTCTTTCAACGAATTCACAAACGTGTAAAACCCAATTAATATAATAATACCTGATTCATGAATCATGATTCAGTGCGTACTTGGGTATCTTGCAACTATGTTATTTAATGTGCGGTAAAACTTTTTTATCGCACTAGTGCAATAAAGGTCAGCTTTGCAGGTAAAACCGGTAATGAAATAATTTAATTTTCGAATATCACATTCTAAACGAGTGCTGATACTTTCCGCCTCATTTGATTTAAAACCGCTTCTGTTTTACCCAAATACGTTCACCATTAAAGCCTTCCAATATAGGCACGTGCCTTTCTCTCTCTAATGATACATAATGATACTTAATTGGTTTGAAACTGTGTAATTAAACGTTTCCTTACACGGTTATGCCACACGTTACGAATTTTCTTTGATTTAATCGTAATTTCTGTAAACAAGATGAAATACCAGATAAACGAATTGAATTAATTTGGAAGTAAAGGTGAAAATACACGATTCAATTGGGTTAATTCACTCAGATTGAAGCAATTGTATTGGTCGAAAATTTCATCGTTTTGTTTTCGACCAGTATAATTGTTTCAACCAAAATTAAATCATGTACTTCCTTCCACCTTTAGCTTCATTTAATTAATTAATTTTTTGCTGTTAATTAAGATGTCCCTTGCAATCCCCATTTCTTAACCAAATAAGTTTGCACCGTAATTAAAACGTAATTGAATATATTGCCTTGCAATTACATAAATTCATGGCAACTTCATACCATGAAGGGCACCATCAAAAAACCCGTCGGCTCAATTCAATTGAAGATTTAATTAATGCAAATTCGCAGCACAATTAAGATTTTAGCATATCGTGAGAACGGCGAGCGCAATTTGCACGGCGGTGTCAAAACAAACAATGCCGGACAAGCAGAAAATTGTTTAATTTATACAAAGCGTGTGTAATTTATTAATAAAGAAGGCACAGCGCGTAATTGAAACTAAACAATTAAATAATTGAGATTTGTTTTTGTCTCGTGTTGTTTATTCAAGGATGTTGTGTGCTTAAAACGTGGATGTTAATTTGCTACTTTATCTTGATTAAAACATCATTTAAATTTTTTTCCTTATTATTAAAAATAACTTATATAACAGCCCCGTTATGGTGTTACTCTGTTATGTGCTCTCTTATCTAGGATGCACCTAGGGTCCAGAGTTGCATGCAATTGTAAATACATCAAGTCAAATGAATTGCTTAATAATTTTGATTTATGTATAAGTAATTCTCTGATTGAAAATCTAATGCAAACGTGAATTTTTCTCCATCTTAGTTTCCGCTGTGATGAAAAATTTATTGGAAACATTGATTTCACTTCGCTCTATTGTATGTGTGTATGCATCATGCAGATGAAAGTCCATTATTCTCATAGATACTCCTACTTAAAGTATGCAATGTTTTATAGAGGCACAATTTCTCGAGAAAACTCTGAGAATATAATTTCTATACTTAATTGCGTTCAGGAATTTTGATTTCTCATTCGACTGCAGCCTGTTCCATTACCTCGAAACGAATTCTTATTAAGCTTGCAGGAGATGTTCGCTTTCGCACTGGAAATTCAAAAGAATGTAATTGTTTGTAGCATTTCTTGTTGTTAGTATAAATAATAGATTGTGTTGTTAGTATAAATAATAGATTGAAGCATAATAATGTAAATTAAAAGGGTCATTTTTAATAAATAAAACCATCTTTTGAGTGTGAGAGAAATTAACATTTCGTAGCTTGTTACAGTAAGTAATCACAAAATAAAGGCATCGAAACAATAGGAGCCCAAAGTTAAGTTGTTTTTATAAGAAGTGTAAAATTTTAAAAGTAATGTTTTATTTTACACCTGTTTACTTTTAATAGATCGTTGATTTTTAAATTTTGTTGCAGGTGGCGGGGGAGCGTATACAAATTAGTATGGAGGGAACTGCTAGCTTATTTATTCGTATATTATTCAATTAACTTCCTGTATAGATTCGTATTAAATAGAGAACAACAAAGGTGAGTAAATTTTTCGATTAATTTCGATTCTACGTTAAAAATCGTGCATGAAGTGGCTATTGAGTGTTGAAAATTGATGCTAATTTAAGAATCACATTGTATTTTGGAAAACTATAATACGTGCTATAAATACAAATCGACTATGTGATTTAAACGCACTCCACAATTTGTTGTACAGACGCAAGGTCATAAGTTACATATTTTTCCAAGCACACATGTAGTACTTTCACCGCGTGCAGTTCATGACCCTCGCGGTTCTTGATTTGAACACATTCTTTGTTGCATGTACGTCTACATACGTGTCTAATGGCTTGATTTTCTCTTATTTTCAGTTTTCTTTATTTAAATTTCACTTTTTTTAAAGTTACAATGTATTTTGCGATAAAAGAATTCCAATTAATTAAAACTACAGAATTAAATAAAGTAATGGTTTTTAAAGAATCAAATGTTCAATCTGCTGTAATAAATAAGCCAAAAAATGTTTAGTTTCTAATTTTAGACAAGGTTAGAGGTGCAACTCGTTGCATCTTTCGCAATAAGTTGAAACGGCGAGAGAAAATAATTTAATTATTACAGACTTATTATATCTTCCTACAAAAAGTTAAAAATAAAAAAATGGTAGAATATGACAAGGTAATTTTACATTACAATTTAGAATTTTCAATATTTATTAAATTGAAAACTTTAACAACTGTATATCTGGTGTTGAATTTGAAACCGTTCACCTTTGCTATTTCTTTTTATTTTTGAAGATGGAAATTCAGTTAGATGCGCAAAGATTCTCTAATCTCCAGACTCCTTGAACAATTTAAGAAAACTAAATCTGCTGTTACTTACGCCCAGTAAAAACAACTTCGCCGTAAGATCAAGTTGATATTGATAAGGCAATGAAAATCCAATTTGCATAAAGCAGAAGAAATGATACTCAAAGAGCCTAAGAATATTTGGTCACATATTAATACTGTATTTAAAAGTAAATCCCTGCCATCATCTATGACATATAATGGTGCTGTTTTGGATAAAGATCAAGCAATTGTTGATGAATTTGCACAATATTTCTCTCAATCATACTCTGCAAGTGTTGTGAACGTCTCTTCTATCAATGATAACAAATGTAATGCAAACACATTCATTAAACAAGTGTGTGAGGAAGATGTTCATTTGTGCACATGTTTCTGTTAAATCATTAACTAATTCCTCATGCTTGGAAATCATCCCGTATTGTTCCTGTTTTAAAAAAAAGATGACAAGTCATATATCCTTGAACCCATTCTTCGTCATTTATCTCATCCATTCAACACGGTTTAATGCCCAGTAAATCTACTGTGACAAACTTAATCTCTGTTTCGCAGTTTCTTTGTGAAAGTGTTGATCGCTCCAAACAAGTCGATGTTGTCTGTTATAGACCGGACCAGGACATTTGATCGTGTTGATCGTCATTTTCTTCCTGAAAAACTAGATGCCGGTGGCTTGTCTTCTAATTTAGTCTACCTTCTTGCTTCTTATCTTACTGATTGCTACCTACCTATCAATATCAACTTAGTTGACCTTGTGTGAATTGCGAACGCTCGCGCTGGGGTGAACTCATTGATGTTGGCGAAAAACCCACCTGGAATTATGCCCAGCTTAGTGGAGACGGGGTAGGCTACAAAATAGGGTGTCGGTAGCTCGTTACCTAGATGTTAAATAAAAGGGGCGCCACCTAGCGTTATGTATATTCCAAGCGTGGCACCGCTAGGATTGCACACGTGAATGTAAGCGTTGAGTAACCCTCAAGTTTGAATTCCGCGTTTTTTTTTTAAATAAATTTATCAGACACCCTATATAAAACTAAATTATCGGTCACCCTGTATATATTTATAAAAAAATGACAAACAATGACATTGAGTTTATTATGCTAAACGAAAATGTTATGATACTCCTAAAGCTAGATTCGTTAGTTAGAATTAAATTAAAATTTACAAAGCATACGTATACGCGCAATCACCGGCGAGGATTCTGTCAGATTGACAGTACGACGTATTACACGATTGAAAGTTTAGAATCGATGTTATGAAATACCGTTCTTAAAGAACCTCGACCACAAGCATACAGGTACGGTATCACAAGTAGGGTTACCATTGGCTTTGCTGACAAAGGAGAACATTTCACGACAAAAAGGAGGATTTTGCAAGGAAAAGGAGGACATTTTTGAAATTATTAAAATTCGGTCCTACTAATGTTTCAATCAAATCGTGCCCTACGCCGATGACACATCTTTCGCTGTAAGAGACAAAGACCCTAAAAGCCTTAGTGGAAAACTAGACCTTGCTTCCCAGACCTCTGCCACATGGTTCGCAGCCAACGAGCTATGCTTCAACGAAAAAAAGACCAAAAACGCCATCTTCACAGCATCCCGAAAGAGTGCAGTAACAATCGATGAAGTGAAGTTCCTGGGCGTCCATTTGGACACCTGACTAACCTGGCAGAAACATTGCGCTGAGCTTTCCATTAAATTATCCCGCTCAATATATGCTATTCGGCGCATCAAGAACATCGTGGATACAGAGGCTGCACGTACAACCTACTTCTCTCTGTTCGAGTCGCTAATGACTTACGCAATCGAAGCCTGGGGGAACTCTTCCCATGCTAAGAAAATTCTTGTCCTGCAGAAGAAAGCAGTACGTGCTGTTGACGGCTCATCCAACGACACCCACTGTAAACCACTATTCATCAAGCACAAAATCCTAACACTACCTGCACACTTCGTTATAAAAGCCTTAGTTCATACCAGGAAGAAATTGAACCATCTCGAGACAAGATCAGATGCACACGACTACGACATACGTACAAAGGAAAATATATCCATTGAGCGGTCCAGATTATGCCTAGGGGCGAAACAAAACCTTGGTATGAGGCTATTCAACAGACTACCTCTGTCTTGGAGAAAAACAACTGTCCCAGCGTTTGCCAAGCGACTGAAGTGCCTAATGTTACTTAATCCAATCTACAGTATGGATGAGTTCCACCAAATCTCTTTTAACACCAGCAAATTACAATGATTGTACTTATGATTGTTCTCATGATTGTATTTATGACTTCATTGCTATGCAGTGCAATAAAATACATTTACATTTACATTTACATTTAAATCTATGACGTTGGTATGCAGGGTACGAGACAAAAAGAAACAAATAAATAGCAAACATGTCATGAAGAAAATGTATTTAACTAATTAAATTTCACAAAATTAAGTTTTTACTGCGCATGTCAGCATTGGTTCGGGATATTTGAAGTGGGCGCCACACTCGCGGCAGCGCCGCTGCAGCCACGTCACAAATTTTGTTTTCTATGGTCTCTTATGTGTCATGTCATAGCAGTGGTTACACTGCTGGTTTGATATCTCACTTAAGAGAACGTAGAAAACAAAACTTGCGACGTGGCTCCAGCGGCGAAGTCCCAAGTGTGGCGCTCGCCTAAAAGTTGGGCACGTTGCGGTTAGGAAACGTTCACACGAGAGCGGTTTAAAACCTCAAGCCCGACTTCACATTCACCTTCTCCGCTCGTCAAGTACAGAGTACTTTGTCCTTTCTTACTAGTTTGCCTGTTACAACATGTGCAGTTCTTGTTGAAGAGACGGAAATTAAATCATTTGGTATTTGGACATAAAATTTTGAGTACAAAAGTAGGACACGTCCTCCTTTTTCCGGACGGATGGTAACCCTAATCACAAGGCACTGAAGGCACCCATTAAGCAGTTTAGTGAAGCATGCTATTAATAACAGAAGTAAACATAGAGGTTGTACGCTACGTTTGGGTCATCTGGGGTCACAACTTACGACGCTGGCTCGATTCCAAATTCATGGGGGGAATCCAAATGCTAACATCGAAGTCACGAAATATGACACGGAATTTACATGAACCTCTTCGGTGATTGTCGTAACTCGGCACTTGGTGGTACTTGGTACTTGGTGATACTTGCTAATGGAAGAAACGCGAAGATAAGTTCGACCAATTTAAAGCTGAATCAAAAGACTTACCCCTTTTTAAACCAAGGGCCTGAAGCGTTAAAAATCTGCGATGCGTCTGTTTGAACACGTGAGGACGATTTTAAATGTTATTTCAGCACTGGGACTATTCCCAACAAGCGTTCATGAGCGTAGAAAATACCCAATATCTATTGGGTGGCCAGACTCAAGCACAAGTTACATCATTTAACTTTTAGTGGCCAACTACCAACGCTCAGGAATGCCGCGAACCAGCAAGATGTGACCGGAAAATCCCTTTTATTTTGTTGCAAAATCAACAAAAAAAAAACAAACGCCGACACGCCCCTTTTCGCTCCAAATTCAAAAATAGCCAATCTACACGCAAGAGGAAAGAAACAAAATAAAAAACCTTAGAGTTTGTAATCAAAATAGAGCGAGCGATCAGTGAAGCCAAATCAGAACTTTAGAGTTTGTAATCAAATAGATCAATCAATGAAGCCAAAATTTAAAAACACCCTAAAATAAAAACGTTAAAGCAAAAACGAACCATAACATGGTCGACGACAATTTGTTGTAATTCGTAGCAACTTCAGGAGTCCCTCATGGCTCTGTACTTGGGCCACTGTATTCATTACTTTCTTCAAAGATATTATTAAGGAGGTGGGGGTTCGTTGCCTTACGTATGCAGATGATATTAAATTGTTTTGACAAGTGGATAATCCTCTGGACTGTCTTAATGTGCAAACTGCTTTGAATAGTATTCGCCAATGGTGTTCATCTAATAAGTTTTCTCTAAATCCATCCAAATGTTCTGTTGTCTCCTTTAGTAGATGGAAATGTCATAATTATACAATTAACAATTAAAGCTGGTTCTTGTCCGATGAAAATTGTATCACAAACTCTTTTAGTGTCCGTTTAAAAGAGTTTGTGATACAATATACAATCAACGATGAAACTATTAATCGCTGTGATAATATTAAAGATTTAGGAATTCGTTCGCCACATTGACATTAGGTCTGTTTGTTATCTGCACTGGTGTGCACTAGTGTACACTACACTTTTTTTACGAAATATGCTTTAATGAAGCCTGAATTCTTTAATAATGTGTCAATACGAATCATACTCATTAATACTGACTACCACGCAAACATTTAAAGTTGCATTAAAAAGCGTAAATTGCGAAAAAAGTATGCATTGGTGTACGTACACCAGTGCAGGATAACAAACAGACCTAAAATTACGAATGCTGCTTTTAAAACTCCAGGTTTGATAAAATTAGAACTTCAAAATGTTTTAACCATCCAGCTACAATTAAACAGCAGTTATGTCAGATCTCGTCTTGATTATGGGTCCCTAGTTTGGAAACCTACATATGGCGTTCACATTGATAACATTGAGTGTTCTTGAATTCTTGAAATATCTTTATTTTAGAAAGGAGGGCAATTATCCAAATCGAGGAATTTCTCAAGAGTGTCTCTTAAACATGTTTCAATTAAAAAGTCTTTGTGTGATTGTTTCGTTGGTGTTTTTGGTCAAACTGGTAATAGGGGACCCTTACGTTCCTGAATTGCTAAGTGACCTGCATTTTCGTGTACCACGTCTTTGCGCTCGTTCTCACTCTTTAATACTGACTTCTACTGCTACAACAAACTTGAATTTGAGAATTCACCATTATATGCGATGTGCTGTAATCATCGACGGATTAAGAATAAAATTGATATTTTCAATTGCACGCTTCGACGAATTGCTAATTTTTTTGCGGTATAAATATGCTTTCCTTTATTTATTTGTGGTTTACGTGCACATTATAGCTTTGGTATCCCCGTAAACAGAAAGATAATTTCTAGCGAATGAATTGCAATTCAATTGGTACTAAAAAAAATACGGTTGCACAAATATTTTGACAACTATAAGTGCAATTGCTTTCTTGATTAGAAATTCAGAATCGGTATGAATATTAGAGAATGTAAGCTAATTTAACCGAATTTTCTATCTTTGAAAATAAGAAAATTATCAATGGTGAATGGTTCAAAACAGACTGTACAGAAGTAACATTTGAATGTGCGCAAATAAAAACTAGTTTTCTAGTTCCCGGAAAATATTAGTTTGTCATCTGTACATGTCTCATACGTCATTTGATAAAAAGTAATTGCGCCTTGTTTTTTCTCGTTTTGGTCGACATGAGTCAACTACTTCTGTTCAAATTATGAGAGTGTTATGCTATAATTTGATGCTAATGCAGGATTAAGTGCTTCACAAAATATGAATCAGGTAAATTGAGCGCAAGAAAAATTCAATTTTTTTAGCCGATTCATACTGTTTTTTTGAGTAAAATAAATAACTAGTAGGTAGTCGGTAATAAGTACTAATTTAAGTTACAAAGAAAATCAAACAAAAAAAATGCGAAAACGAAATAGTGAAACAGATTATGAATTATAATAAAATAAAACGAAGATAATTAAAAAAAGTAGACATGAATTATTTTTTTTTACACAGTTAGGAAAATGCAAAGATCGGTACTTTGGTTGTTGCAATTAAAGTAAAAAGTCGGTTAACGACATAGTTCTAATTCCACAGAATTTGTTTAAACAAGTAATATTCCTGCCACGTTTGTTAAAGATTGCACGAAATCTATGTTACCGTTACCATGCATGTTACATACAACTTGCAGGAACAGTTAATTACACTTTGTGTGTCAGGCGAGACTTGCTCATTCATCATCATCATCGTCAACTCATACTCAAAAATTATTGATAGCGTCTTCTTGTATTTTTCAGGACGTTCGAGACAATCCGACTGTACTTTAGCCAACAAAGCGAAACAATTCCCATGTCTTTCGTGCTTGGGTTTTACGTTTCGCTGGTAGTCAAGAGGTGGTGGGAACAGTACAAATTATTACCTTGGCCTGACACCTTAGCCCTGTTTTTGAACGCGGGCATTCCTGGCGGGGTGAGTATCACAAAAATAAATATTTGCGCTAACTCTTTTAAGGCGAACGAGTTTCAACGAATAGAAAAATGCAGTACCAGTAATAAATAAAATGAATCCGACTAGTTTAGGGAATAAAAGTTGAACGCTCTTTGTTTTGGGTATTTTATTTTTTTGCGACAATCGTGATTTGTGAAGTCTCTTTAGCCGCTTTCTTCCACTTTAATTTATTGCAGTTCAACTTTCTACGTTCACAGGGCACTTGCATCACGTTTTCCTGCAAAACCAGACTTTTACCTCAAACTGCTGGATTTTATATAAATATTAAAAACATAATAATTAAATGTTACGTAACAAACTCTTGATAAATAAAATCAATTCACGGCAAGAGTCACACGACAAAAAGAACAAATAAAGCCACAGTCACATTCACTAAGTTTGATTCTCAAAAGCTTCGTTCCGAATTTTTCATTTATTTATTTATTTTTTTGCTTACAAAAAGAAACAAAATATAAAAAAAATCTTGATGTTTTAAAGAAAATATTGATATTTATCATCCCGGTTCCTTGCTTTCTATTCTACTCTTCTACTGTACTATTTTTTTTTCCTTCTGGTCCTCTATTACCAACCTTCTGCTTCAATCTTCTTCTCGGTCTTCCGAGTCTTCTCGTCTTTTGGTCGTCTCTTCCATGCTGAGGACTTTACAATTTTATTTTCCAGCTAACATCGTAATCTCTTTTGTAAACAATACAATTCTTTAAACAAGTCAGGTCGTAAAATTTTAAAGTAAGTCAAGTTGTGTATTTTTTCATATGCTTCCTTTCTGATACTTTGCGTGTTGAAAATTGGACTCGAAGTATTTGGTCCTTCAGTAATTCGATTTCTTGTTGTTACAACACCATTGCATTGAATATTTCACTGGAACTAATCAATTGCATTACAAACAATAATCGTCGTCATGCTTTAAGTGTGACGTCAGTGTACTTTCAGTTTTTGGCTACAACAATAAACTTTATATTCCCCGGGTCTG
Organism: Dorcus parallelipipedus; assembly: GCA_958336345.1. NCBI lineage: Eukaryota > Metazoa > Arthropoda > Insecta > Coleoptera > Lucanidae > Dorcus > Dorcus parallelipipedus. The sequence goes on along the minus strand of OY284480.1, from coordinate 28,239,757 downwards.
AACGTTTTTTGGAAACATTACTCAAACAATTAGCACTACGAACAGAAAGATGATGTAATTTTAGGGAATTACATGTGATTGTTTTACGAACTTGGTCTTATATAATAACTAACGAATGCATTTCGCAGAATCGTCGCCAGTGAAACTAGTTCATGCCAGCTGACGAGAGAATTGCAAATTAATGAATTAATGGTTTCACATGTACCGGTTGCATAATGTAATGTGCGAAGCAGGAAATAGAAATTTCCTCTGGCTAGGTGACAAAATTTTAATTCGCTTAGGTTTTTTCAGATAATTCGAATATCTCTGTGCGATTTCTAGCTTCGCGTAAAGCCCCATCCAGACGACATGGCCAACGTTAGCCAGTGTTGGCTATTGGGCAGTTTGCCGTGCCGTGTGGACGAAATACACATGGCCAATGAACGCCAACAAATCGCCAATGTTGGCATTGGAATACATTCGCTATGAGGGCGGCTTTTTCGACACACACACGAGTTTAACCAACGTTGGCTTTCATATGCCATCACGTTTGTTTTTACGTCCAGACGACTTGAACAATTTGCACACGATATTTCTCGAATATTATTTATTTTTGTTTATTATGCGCGTTGAGTTGTACTAACTTGATGGCAAAGTGGGTCTGCTTTCGGTTTACTGTTATTAAATTTGACCAGAAAAATGTCGTCATCAGAGACCGAATGGAGTAACCCGTTAATTTTGGAATTCTTCAGCTTTATGAAAAATACCCAGTCATTTGGGATCCGAAAGAACTACACAAGCACTTGCAACAACCGTATCATATTCTTCGTTCTCCATATCTTTTTAATTTGAGAAATGTTGGTAGCTATTCGCTATACAATGGCCGAACTTTTTTATCTTTGAAGTTTGACATGCAAATCCAATCATGTGGACAGGCAATGTGCAAATAGTAAACTTGCCCAACGTTGGTTAAAAATTTTGTTGCCAATGCATTCACCAACGTTGGTTGACGTTGGCCATGTTGTCTGGATGCGGCATAAAACTAATTATTGCTTACGTGTGTTGGACGTAATGTTACTAAAGCGAAGCTATTAATTCATTATTTATAAACAGCGCCGGCGACAATTGCGGTGGAAAATTCACTCGGAGAAAGTTGGAACCTTTCACGCCGGTGGATGGATGTTGCAATTACGCCTTATTACGAATAATTCGTTACTAAATAGAGCCTATCTTCATAAAATCCGATCTCGAAATAGCAACGGAAGATTTCTCTTTTGCGACGGTGTTATTCAACGTTACATTGCAAGTCGGCAGGTTCCGAGGTTTATCTATGCTAATCCTGGATTCCATTTTAGAATTGAATCGGAACATTTGGAAAAATAAAACTTTCTCTAGCGTTACCATTTTGTACGTGCAGTTTCTGAAATCGTGTGTAAAACTATGATTTCTTTTCGCAGGACGAAAGACAAAGACTGATGCGAAGAAATATAGTTAGATACGCGGTATTAGCATACGTCATAACGTTACAGAGGGTGTCTTTAAGGGTTAAGAAGAGGTTCCCAACGTGGCAACACGTAGTCGATTCAGGTAAGTAGGTACATACACAATATCAATAAGTAAAAACGTGATGTCATGTTTCGCATCATGTTTGCTGAGTTGTCTTATTTAATCGAAACTAGTCAATCAAACGTTATTAGTTATTAGTTTCCGCATGTACTTGAAGCATTAAAGTATGTAGATATTCATTAAATTCTAGTGAATCTATCCTCTTCTATTCCAACTGCACAATATTATGAGTATGACCATTGTGGGAATCTACATATATTTATAAATATTGTTGCTATGTAGAATTCAATACCAGCAAATTTATTACTAATTCCGCACCTTTCACGATGTTACGATTACTATTATATTTTACTAGTATTCCGTCCAGGAATATTTAATCAATTGATGTCAGCGAACTCAGTGCTTGTTTTACATATACATACTAACGTGTCCTATACTTGTTTATAGATGGAAGATAAATAAAATATTATAGTTATCATATTATTAAATAGCTACCTCAACAATAATGTTTTACTTTGAATCTTGTGAACATGAAAAATGTTGATTTTGATGCAGAACCTTTTCGATTCATGTTTTTAAAATAATTCAACCTCAAACACGTCATACGAACAGTAATTGCAAAAACCCATTAGTTATACAAGAGTAACATACGTACACAATGCAATCAATCCAGCGCAGCGTACTGGTTTTTAACAATGGGTTTGTTAACTTCCTCCCTCAGTCATAACCCAACGCGTCACGTACTTTCAAACATCGGTCTACACGAGTTACAAGAGCGACGCTCGGTGAATACAAAAACGGCGACAAATACCAGACATAGCGTATCTAATATGCATTTCGCATTTATCAACTTTTTAACGACACCTCTTCTCTTAAGAATTCAGACGCTGTAGCGTTAGAAAGAACGACGTGCATACTTTTCAGTCAATGAAAAGTAAACACTCGCGCCGTCGGAATAGAAACGAGGACGACCTTAAAATGCTGAAAGCTTGTTACGTAAAACCAGAGTTTATCAAATTATTAATAAAGAAAATTAACTCGGCGTTTATTTTCTTAAGAAAATGTGACGTTGTTACCTTTCAGTTAGTCAGTCAGAAGTAAGTAAACTCCGGCCACTGGAAAAGAAAAGAAACAAGGACGACCTTAAAACATTGAAAGCCTGTTATGTAAAACTACCTAGGCTTTACTAATTTATTAATAATGTAAATGGGCAGGAAAATTATAGTTCTACGCGTTCGGAAACACCGTGAAATTTTTCCAAGCCAGAAGAAAAGACGAAATTGTTTGCGTGAGTGAGGATGTTATTGTTACTGTGCCCACTCAAATTGATAAAACACGTATTGGGAGACATATCAGTTATTAAAGCACGTTATACGTTCGTATAAAAATAAAATAAACATAACCTACAGGGTGACTGACAATTGTTCCCACAAAAGAAAAAACGATAAGAAGCGATGACCTAGAGTAGTTTCTACTTTTACTGTTTAAAACAATTATACATAATAAAGTTTTTATAAGGCACATGTACCAAATAACGCCATACTTAATTTAATTGAATCTGGCACCTAAACCATTTTCCAAAATATTTCAAATTCTAACCTGAATCTGAAAACTGAATCTGTAGAAATAATAGAACAGTACATAGAACAAATTATATGTGTCTGACATTATTAACTTTTAGAAAATGAGACTTTTATATGAAAGTACAATTGGCGTTATACGTTATACGTTATACTATACGTACCGAAGATTATGCTGACACTAACAAACATAATGTTTGTAACAGGTAAATAAGAGCTCCTAAAATATTCAGTGACTTCTGTTAATTTAGGAACCAAAACCATACGTTGAAAATAACCACACCTTATGTTTGAATAAAACAGTTTTATATGGTGCGTTGTTTTCTACGGTAGGAACCTAAAAGGCTGCAATGAGCAAATTTTATATTGCTTTCCTGGAATTCAAAATAACGGCGCATGGCATAATTGGGGGACGTGGCGTTTTTTGGCTCACATACCTTAGTCTAATAAACAGAAGGTGAATTTCGGGTCTAATAAATCTTTTCACATTTTCCAAACAACTCCAGCAATTTACTTTTTCTCGTAATCAGTGACATAGCGACATTTGAAACACTTATGCCTCCGATGGGGACTGTGGTGCGAGTGAAATTGGGGGGAACTGGATATACTCGTCGAACGTTAACTTTGTTTAACCACATACACAAAGAACAAACAATACGCAGCGCACATCGTGCCCTCTCGGACATTATTTACAGGCCATGCAATCACCCCCGCAATTACCAAATTTAAATCCTTGCGATTTTTTTTGTGGATGAAGCAGCTGGTGCATTCCGCTCTAGAGAATAATCCGCAGGAATTAACAAACAATTATTTATACAATTATTTGCGAATTTGTTACCCTTATTTCCAACGTAATTCCAGTTATTTTAGAAATTACTAATAATTACGTCGCGTAAAAGAAACAACTCAGACAACGAACTGAGATGTGTGTCAAGGTCGCATTGTATGCAAGCGAGTAGTCAATAAAAAATTTTAAAGTCCTATTATACTGCCGCATTTATAGAACGTGTATTTCGTACGCAGAGCCGCAGTTTGGTTTTGGGGTTATTTTTTAATTAATTAAAAACTGTTTAAAAGAATTTTTTACACATTTTTCCCATAATCTGTGACATCGATTCTCTTATGCTTTTCGATCCGGAGCATAGGTTGTTAGCATGACTTCGAACGTCCGACTTTAAAAAATCGCGGTTTCTTTGTATGAAGAGCGAGCCGGACGGGACGACATCCGCCTTGAAAGAGAAGGACGGGGGTATCCTCCGGCTCGACAACCACGACAATATCGCTTCCGATAGGTGGCTGACGGAATTTTTTCTTCGTCAGCTACCTACTCGACGCCAACTTCGAGGCCCTTCCAAGCCGAACCTGTGCACCCGAAGGGCCATGGGAGACGTCAAAAGACGCACCGGCAACGCCTCCGATCGGCGTCAAGAACGCGTCCCCATGGCTCGAATACTGTGGCGTCCAGGTCGAAAAAACGTCACATTTTCTGGCCATTTTTCCCATTCCCATGAAAAATATACGGGAGAGCACCGCACCACTCGGTGGCTTAACGTCGAGTTGCTATGGGGCGGAGATCCAGGTGGCATCCTCTTCTCCAGACTTTTTCACCCCAGATGGGGAGAACATATTGGCGGTTCTAATTCCGGAGGAAAGGCTCGCAAAACTGAGCCTCTTCGAAAAATCATATCTCCGAAAAACGCGGCCTCCCAGAGAAAGGGACGACGGATTGGATTGGAGTTAGAGTTTAAAAAATTCTAAAGTCACGTTTTCGACCAAATCTAGAAAACGTGCGAAAATCGCAGTTTTCGGGGCCTCGACCGGATCCAGGGCCGAACTCGGGATCGATCGTCGGCAGGTGAAAAGTCCCTTTCGAGTTCGGTCCGATTCGACCGGTAAATAAAGGACAGGGAATTTTTTAATTGGGCGAAAACGGTCACTTTCGAGATTCCGGGGCGCTATGACGACTGGATCGACAACACAGGACAACACCGTCGGATTCCTCGGTCCTTTCTTCCATAAGGATGTCAAATTTTCGCGCTACAACGACGTTTAGGGCTCGAAAAAGATTCGAGAAAAGCGGTCTGCAAGTCGACACCCCTTTGCTTTTCCTCCCCTATCTCTCGGTAGCGACGGCCGATCGCATCAAAAATCATCCGAAGGATCGTTCTAAAATCCCTGATGACCGCGTTTTATAGAAACCTACATGAGTCGCGCAATATCGAAAAAACATGCAAGAAAGGGGGTTCGTTCATCCCCCCGGGCGAAATCGAGATCAAACAGAGATTGTGCGCCTTAAATTTGCTACGGCGCGGGCGGCGTTTACTCGGACCATTATCCGAAAAGTGCACTTTTTTGAGCTTATCCGAAGGCCCACGAACTTGACACCAGGTAGATTGCTGACTGGGAAAAAGATTATTTTCTCCGAAACCGGAAGCGATGTCGTCGTGGTGGTTGAACCGGAGGATACTCCCGTGTTTCCCCTTTTCGACGAAGGATTCGCGATTTTTTATAAAGTCGGACGTTCGAAGTCCTGATAACTTCCTATGTTCCGGATTGAAAATGCTCACTCGGTATATGCATAGTTACAAAATAATTTTTATTATTTGTTACAATGTGTACGTATTATCATTATCAATATCGTGCATCAAGTGGAAATTTTAACGATGAGTCACCATCAAAACCTGATTATATTTTTATTACATTATTTCATTGTCATACGTACTGTAACGCGCACTACTAAATTACTGACTATTAATTAATACTGACAAGTAAACAGATAAATAATTTACATAAGTAAATAATAAATGTGGGCCAACGGGATTCCCGACTAAGATATATGACTGCGAAGGGTCGTCTAGCCTTGACCTGCTTGGGGCTCGCCGTCACAATGCCCGAAACGGCCACTGTTGTAATCGTTGAAGTTTCCGGAATTCGCTCGGTGCAGACGTTAATTCCAGTATCACCTAATTATGATCCAGCTATCGGATGTAAGTGGCCCCTACGATGTGATTTCCAGGTTCTTTTGTTTTGGTGCGACAGTACAATAATGACTTCTAGCAAGGAAATTGGCAAGTTGATAATGAAACGCAACAATTAAATTTAAGTAATTATTTATTGTAATAAAAAAATTATAGGGCAAAAAACTCCTACTCTCCGCTTCTGTGGAAACTGAGAATTTGAGCGTAAAAAACCCTGGTGTTTAAAATCAAAAAAATACGATCTTCAGAAAATACAGTGTGATTTCCGTAGCAGTTTTCGACTTCGGATATCGGCGCGATCTCTTGACTTCCGATTCACACCGTTGGTGGTATCATGTTACACAGATGTTTTACCGGAGAATTCAACTCCTGATTTATCAATAATTAATTGAGTTTCAAGTTCGAGTCCTAGTACAGAGTCTGTAACTCTGCTGGTATTCAAAGATTTGTTCGATTTAATAAACCAACGCACAAAGTGTCTCAGTGGTACGGTAGTGTACTTAATTAATGGAATTAATTAATGAATTAATCAGATGTTTTGGGGCGAAGTATGTGATTCCTGCCGCCTTCAGCGATCAATCTGCAGGTAAACCAGTAGCAATCACCCGTTTTTCACGGACTCCCTTTTGGGAGGTGTTGGGTTACCTATCTCTAATTAACCTAATTAACGGACGCGTGCGGTGAGCCGTACTACTGCCGCTCCGCGCCCCGAGCTTTGTGTTATTTTGAGAGCGGCGCTTTTGCCCAATGCCTTGCCTATCAGGACTCTCTGTATATTGCTCGTCCGCCGACAACTAGCTAACTCAAATTAAAGCGCAAGATCCCAGATCGACTGTTTTTTTGGCACTACACTATGCGTGTTTTTGGCCTTTCAGTCTCGAGGGAATTGCTTCTCATTAACCGACAGATCTCACAGTCAGGACAACAGTTTGACCCTCCCTCATATACAGGGTGTGAAAACCTTAGTCAAGAAAATGGCCAGGAATGTATTGCAAATTGTTGGTTTATGATTTGCTTGAGAGAATTCCCCTCCGCCGAAAATTCAAAATAACCTCGGCCAATCGAAACTCTAGTCTTACGTTCACGCGCCCGCCTACCGCAGATGCCTTATGTACCAAGATATACTCTATCAACTTCTCGGACTGTCCTAAGTGGCAGCCCTATAAATTACTATTCAAGTGTGGAAGTTGACAATTTTACAGCCTCCGTTATCTGCCTGAAACGACACAGACTTCAGCTCGCAATGCAACTTGATACCTTCGTCCACATGGCCCGCTAACCTGCAATTTGACCCGGTAATGCATGTGAGAATTTAGAAAAACGCTTTAAAACGCCAAACTAGATTTGTTTATGATGTCTGCCCATCCCTCTGGCTGTCGCTTGACGCCTGCAATCACTGTGTGGCGATATTAGTACATGTGCAACAAAATGACAGATAAAGTTACTGGACAGATTGACAACCTGACCGTTCAAAAGAAACAGAGTCCCCGAATTCTTGACCACCCATGTAAAGACCTGCTGCAAGCCCGGAGGGATATGAACATGTGCTTATAGAAATTAGACATGCAATAATTGCTTTTTATTTTTAAAACAAATTATCGAAACGTTTCAGTACCTACATTGTATATATGAAATATCAAATGCGGTTGTATCAGATTTGGCTTCTGCTTGAAACTGCAGTTTGAAGCAGTTCATTTAAAATTTATTAACCGAACAAACTAAGTATTTAATTTTGGCTCACTCTGGCTTCAATTTTTATGTAATTTAATGTTTTTAAAAGCAAGTGACACTTCAAATTAGAATCAAGTGGTTAACATGATTGTCTCAACTGTAGATATTCTTCAACAAAAAACCCGTTTATCGTTTCCTTGCTCACTTTTTGCCTCCAAACTAATCACTAATTTGATTTTGTAATAAAAAAAAACCAAGCTGCCATACAGGAAAACATTAAGTTAATTTACATTTAGTAGACCTCTCTCTATTTAAAGAAAAAAAAATACTAACTCGACCAGCATTTGATCTAACGAATTTAATGAATGGACGCAGCTTTAATAAGCTTACAGAAGTATATTTCATATTTTCATGACCACATCACCTGTAAGTAGTTAGTAGATTAACGACGTAACAGGGATTTTACGTAAGACTGAAACAGGTTGAGAAGTGACGCGTTGAAATGTTTACCGTCAATTGTCTCAGAATTATGACTTGATTTGTTATTATCTAAACCAGTTCTTCTAACTATATGTATGCAAAAATTCATCTCCTTAGTAATACAATTATCTCTCCCTCTCTCGATGACGTACAAGAGTTAAGTTTAAAATTTGAGTCTGTTCTTATTGAATGAAAAAAAAAAAATAGTAGAAAATCGCATTCTTTTTGAATGCAAGTCTACAGACAAGAAGCAAATTACAGGCGCCACACGATAGAAATGAATGGCGCCTTTTCCACTCGACTAACAATCTAGTTGTCCGCTTTCCAGTTCTACATATAGTGCCAATAGAAAAACTCTCATTCAAGACACACCGTCTTTATTACGCGTCGCAACGATCCATTACGGACCTGCACTTTCTAGAAATAATGAAGATATTAAGATAATCGGTTAGTTCCACACGGGAGCTAAATAAATTAATATAGTGACGACGTTACTTCTTGAATGGCCCTTGTAAATATATTTTTGAATCGGGAAAGCTTGGAGTACCGCAGGACGCAAAATGCCCTTTGCATTTTTCAGTGTTACTTGAAAGTTTATCGCTAGGGTTTTAATTAAATTTCGCGGGCAATTTAATTGTTAGTTGTTTTAATAATACGAATGGTCTGCTTATAAATTTTTTGAAGCGTAACATTTCGTGATTGTTAATCCAAAAATTATGATTGCGCCGATTGTTTACTACGTTGTTTACTATTTGCAAACGTGTCTTGTATTTTTAATGCGAAGTAACCGTTAATTTTGCATTAACCCAGAAAAACCTGCAGCCTTACAAATTCTAATTTGCATTTATGTAATACTCTTGCATTATAATATGATTAAATTATCAGATAGAAATGTATCTACTTTTATGTATGTTTCCGCAGGTCTCATGCTCGAAAGCGAACGAAAAATCTTCGAACTAATGGACGGAAAAACACCAATGTCCAAATACTGGATGCCCTTGGTATGGGCGACGAACATCATAAACAGAGCCAGAAAAGAATCGCTGATCACCAGCGACCACATCGTCCAAACCTTGCTGACCGAATTGTCGGATATAAGAAGAAGACTGGGGGCGCTGATTGGTTATGATACAGTTTGCGTCCCTCTGGTTTACACCCAGGTAATTTACGACATCCTTAGGCAATTGCGCTTCTAATTTCAAACATCTGGAACTCTCCGTCGGCGTCGTGGAAAAAACCAATCAAAGGATACTGTTACACAAACAACTCCAAAAAAATAAAATAGATCGCTCGGTTGCGTAACACAAATAAATTACAGCGAAAAATCTCGCTCTATCATTAACTTGCGTAATTAAATAGACAGAACGAACCATCTGGAATTGCCTTGACACTGAATGCAATAACAGGGATTCCCATCGCGGTAATTATCCGCCCATTTACGAAAAGTCCTTCCGGCGTTTTGTAATACAATTAAAGGTTGTTTGAAGTTCAGTTCTTGAATCGACAGAATTTCCGGCGGCGTTTACACGCATCCCCGAGTCGAATTGACAAAGCCTCGTTTCTACGAAAAGAATACTTTTTGAAAAAAATTCAAGCGACTTACGTAAGAGCTGTTTGCTTTTGCAGGTTGGTTAAATATTATCGACTCTTGTAGTACCAGTGTAATTTGCAGTTGGTAATATTTATTTTAGGTTATGCGCAATTAATGTTTATCGAGTCGATTCTTGGAAATGACGTCTTTTTTAATTTTTTTGTTTCACATACTTATGTACCCGTACGTATAAGAAACTCTTTATTAATCATGAACACCACACGTGATTATCACATGTGATTAAGGAGTAGAACAAGTGTCTGATGGATTGATTTAGAAACCAACGCGAGGGGGAGGCTAAGAACTTTTAACTAAACCATTCGTTCTATGCAAACTTTTTGTGTAAATGTTGATAAAAAGGTCACTTGCACTTGCAAATTATAACGTCATTGCGAACTACCTACATTACGATTTTCGTGTGAGATTGAATTAGCACCATTTATTCAGCAAATCCGTCGTTATCACCTCCTATAACTTCCGAATGTGGCCGTGTGTGATTCACCGATTTTATCGTCTTGATAAACAATAAGAACCCGCCTTGACTAATAATGCGATAACATTGAAAATCGAAGCACCGGTAAACAAGCGCTCATCTTAGCAAGCTAATTAAGAAATACCGCAACAAACAACGTCGTTAGCACGAAATTAGATCACGTGTTCAATTTGGTCGAGGAATGTAACTGTATTTAGATTAGTGCTTTAGATTTGGTTTGGTTTTCCAAGAAAATCCAATCAACACGTCAAACGTAAGATTCAAAAATTTTACGGAATTAATTCCGTCAAGGTCAGATAAATAATTTCATGAATGAAGCCTTAAATACTTTAAATATTTTGCCAGCAAACAAATTTCGCGTCGGCGAACAATCACACGTGCCAAATATTTGGGTTTTGCGTTTCGCTAATTTCGTGTTTACGTTTGCCTTTAACGTGAGCCGCAATGTATTCATTCTTTCGCTAATTAACGGATCAATAAATAAAAAAGGTGATTTTGGGTGGACGAAATCGCCGAATTCTTTTCGCTTGTGGTTAAAGATTCCAAGTCATTGATTTATACTTAGAAAAGCAAAAGAATACATGCAAGATTTTTTTGTACTTATTCCTGTATTTGCCTTCAATTCTAAAATAAGAATCTGTGATGAATTTATGTCGAAAACTTGTTAAAAGTCTTTCTCTCTTCACTTCACCCTTAAAGTGGCGAGTACTTCTCTTGCAACTTGCAACATAAACACTTGAAGTAATGCCGTAACGATTAAATTGTCAAGGCGACAAAGGTAGGTAATTTGATATAATTTGCTGTTTAAAAAGCTTACTTTCAAAATCAAGTAAAATAAAACATCGTAACAAGATTAAGATTCATGGTGAAATTAAATTGCACAAAGTGGCCATGAAAACAATGAACGTGCGCGTTATTGTGAATAAACTGGAAGTCAACCAAACGGAAATAGGAAAAAAAAGTTAATTCAGAATTGAATTGAGCACTGGGATAGACTCTATAGAAAAATAAATGAATTTGGTCAACGCGGAAGCAGACCCTGCGCGTATATAAATCATAATAAAACTTTCGCAAAACTAAGTGAAATTACAAGCAGGATTCCTCAGTCGTCGGCCAAAGAAAGCGCCAATCGGTTATTTATAAACTCTGCAGTAACAGGCAGCTCGAAGTCTCCTGAAATAGATCCACTATGCAACAAGAGCACAACGGCGGTGGGTGATTTCAATGCTCGAGCAGAACGCCGACCGGTTCGTACAGTTATTACACTACAATCACGAGTTTACCTTGAAAGTAAGCGCTGCAAGCACAAGACATGATCTCCGTGCAAATACCACATAAGTCAGCCGGTTGACCGAATCGAACGGTATTCGGAAACGTTTGCTTTTCGACCGTGATGGAATTAATTTCGTCTGTACGGCCATGAAAATAATTTCTTAATTTTCGTTGATTCAAATCCCTTATGCGAAATAATGATTCATAACCTTCAATTAGACACAGATTTTATAGAAAAATCCAAAAAGTTTATGTGAAATAACGCTGCACGACCTTCAATTTGGATGCAGCTCTTTCGTGAGGAAGAAGCTTCCAACAATATGTGATTACCACGATTAAAATACTTGGATGTAGCATAAAACATTTCTCTGAATTTTGAAGGTTACCTTCTATTTTGATTTATGGTTCACCTTATAAAATCGGGGCCGGATTGTTTGTAAACTCGTAAATTCAGAAGTATCTGACGTATTAACATTAGTGTAATCAAAAATTAATTTGAAGAGAGAAAGACGGAATGTTCTTGATTATTTAATAAAAGCCAACAAGTGGATTTGTCTAATTATTCTTCCCACAGTCCAAAAATTAAGGGGCACTTGAATTTAAAAATACGTTAACCACCTCGCTTGCGATTGATTAGAAATATATATGAACCACTGAAAAAGACTCACGGAAAAGATGCAATTCTTTTCTACCGAAACAAACATTCGCCGAATCGAAGGAAAAATCAGCGCGCAGAGTCAAGTTAAAAAAAATTATTTACCCGCGACGGCTTTTAAAACCTTTCTTATCAATTTTGAGAGAGATGGCTAACGTCGCTTCTTGGATCTTCGTGTCTCACTTGGTTCAGGTCTCAGCCTCTGCTCCCATTTGTCTGGATTTGTGCGTTGTCTGCAGTACGTTTATTTTGCCAACATGGCAGTCCGAAATTGATCACTTTTTCAGACTCCTATGTTTGCTTTGGGTCTTCGATATTTTCCATTGATGATCGGGGGGTAGTTCACTGCCTTCCTAAGCAGGGCGTTTACGTGAGATTCAGCTCTTCCAATTGCCTTCCCCGTCTGTTTGGCAATCGTCGAAGGGCTTCGCGATGTCCCCTGTGACCTTCCTGTTGTTTAGCCTTTCAGAGATGAATTCCATTACTCTCAGGAGTTGAAGTTCCGTGGATAGGCTTCTTCGAAATCCGAATTTCTGTCAGCGATTGCGGTTTTAGTCTCTGGAGTAAGATCACAGCTTCGGAGACTTTTCCTAATGTGGATAACAGACTGGTCGGTCTATAGTCTGTTAGGAAGGTCCCCTGATTGCCCTCTTTTTTGATAACTATAACATCAGCTAGCTTTCAGCGTTGCGGGAAGAATCTCAACCGTAGGCAGGCGTTGGTGATGTTTGCCAGTGCAGCGATCGCCTTGTTTGGAAAGTGTTTCAAAGCCCTGTTGCCGATCCCGTCCGAGCCAGGGGCTTTCTTAGGATGGAGTCTTCCGATGATGTTTTTAATATCCTTCGGGGACGTTGGCAAAATCAGATGTCGTCAAACTCGGTCTCGACATGGGAGCATTATTTCTCAAGGCTCAGGCTTCTGCCTTTCCTTCGGGGCTATATGTCACACCATTTTTACCATGTTTGGGTGGGCTCTTTCTGGTTTTTCTTCTTAGTGCTCTGGATATTTTCCGTAGTGAGTGGTTTCTGTGTTCGAAAAGCGTCTGCTTTACCTAGGTGTTTAGTTGGTTGGCGACTCTCTTGTCTTCGGCATGAAGGGTGATGCAATACCTTCTTCTGGTTCGATGTTTGCGACGGATGAGTTCCCGCAAGTGCGGCGGAAGGGAGTTCGGTGAGTTGGCTCTCGGAAAGGGAGACAGAGATGCAGGTGTGTAATTTTTTAAGTTGATCTTTAAGGTCATCGTGGGAGAGTATCAGTTTGATAAGGGGAAGTAAGGTTTCGACAAGGTAGCTGTACTTTAGCTAGTCCCTCTTTGTGTATTCCTGCTGAACCTTGCAGCTCCAAGTTAGAGAATTACGGGGTTGTGGTCTGAGGTGAGTTCAGCGATTGGAGTCGAGGTGCATTCTAGCGGCAATGTCCAGGACATCGGGGTGAAGAGCGCCGTAATGCGTTGGTTCATAGGATCCGATGACGATTAGGTTGTTTTCGGAGGAGAATTGGTCCAATATTCTCCCATTTCTGTTGGTGATCCGGCTGTTCCAGTTTCGATACTTTGCGTTTAGGTCTCCAGCGATAATGAGCGGGGTATCACCGTTAGTCAGGGCAGTCAGGTCACTGTGTTTGAGGGTGTTCCCAGGGGGATTGTAAACTGACGTAATTTTTAGTTTTCCAATGGAGCTGGTGTTTACATGAACCGACGTGGCTTCGGTGTTGATAAGGGTGCCGCTTTCTGCTTCGTAGTGGTCTATCCTTTGTCTCACGTAGATTGCAGTGCCGCCTCTAGGTCTGTTCTGGCAGTCATTTCTGAACAAGGAGTAGTTTTGGTATCTTCGAATCGTTACCAGCTCTCAGCCAGGTTTCATTTATAAGCTAAGCTCGAGGCAATCCAGAAGCACATTTGTAAAGACTCGGACTTTCTTCTGGATTTATTCATGGTTGGGGTTCCTCTGCAGGAAAATTGTCTGAAGTTGTCCGCTGATGGAAGCCATTTGACAGAAGAGACAGCAGGACTACTCGTGGAATTTGGTTGAGATTGCGGTTGGACAGCTTGTGCATACGTCACGTGAGCAAATTAAATTTAATTAGGTATTACTGTCCCGCGCGAAGCTTATAATCGAATGCCAGATGGCAGTTGGATGCGGTTGCTACGTATGCAAGACACTCTATCCTCGCCTTCAATTGCTGGCGCCACATGATGGAAATGAATGGCGCCTTTTCCACTCGACTAACAATGTAGTTGTCCGCTTTTCAGTTCTACATGTAGCGCCAATGGAAAAAGTCTCGTTCAACACACACTGTCTTTATTACGCGTCGCAACGATCTATTACTATTACTATTTGCAAACGTGTCTTATATTTTTAATGCTGACTAAATAAAAAAAGTCGATTTTGCTGAATTATCGGTTTCTTACGGCGTCAGCCTGTGATAGGAACGAAATTGTTCCCGCGCATTCTATGCCTTGGACAGAGTTTCACACGTCTTAAGTCAGGCTTTGAATCTTATCTCTGCAATATAAGATTTCCGTTTCGTTTTGAAATATAAAAAGATAAAATCTCCTACGTTTCAATTATTACGTGGGGACTTCATTTTTATGGGTTAAAAGAGTTTCCTGTGTCCTTACATCAGGAACATTAGTTGAAAGAATTTTTTCCAACTTTCACAATCTTCTACGTACAACCATCAAACGTAAAGTAAAACAATATTGCGTTAGAGAGCAGTACTGCAAACAAATTGAATTAACTTTCAACACATTTATCATCGCCGTCGCCGCTTTCTTGCGTCCCAACAATGCAACGGAGCAAATTGTCCAAGTCATTTCAATTACTGTTGGGATTAAATTAATCCTTTTGAGTTCATTAATTCCACGGAGAGCAAACATTTTCAATTAAATTAATAAATACATTGCGCACGAAAAGGAAAGAGTATTTGATGATTGCCAATGTACGTATACTTTTGTTAGATAAAGAATAAATCAAGTCATTTTTTTGTTCTTGGTACAACAACACTTTTATTGGCTTTAATATTTATGAAACGTTGTGAATGTAGCTTTGTAAATGCATATCTATGCAAAGCGCTTAATAAGGAATGCATACAGTCTCGCATTCCAAGAAGCTTGATCTTAGATTATTAATTAATTTCTGATCATTTGACTGCTTCTAGAAATTTGCGAGCAAAGAATCAATAAAATAAGTTGCTGATAAGTTAGCGCCAAATCCTTGCTTTATTATTTTATTACTCGTATATAATTAATGAGTTTTGCAAGGCAGGATAACGTGTGAAATTTATTTCTAATGATTTTACTTTTTCTAGGTAGTGACCTTGGCGTTATACACATATTTCATAGCCGCTTTAATGGGACGCCAATTATTGCCTAATGCAGAACATCCCACCGGCAAAGGTGAAGAACCAGACATGTATTTTCCATTTTTCACCGCCCTTCAAGTAATTATGGACATTTGAAAATTAAAAAAGGCACAATTAAATGTTGTTACTGTTACAGTTTTGCTTCTACGTGGGCTGGCTAAAAGTGGCAGAAGTTTTAATCAACCCCTTCGGCGAGGATGACGATGACATTGAATTGAACTGGCTCATTGACAGACATATCAAGGTAAGGTAAACGACTCGCTTTATGCGACACACCCTGTGTACGTGTATTAATGCGTCGATTGTATTTCCGTCGTAAATAAATCACAAGAGAATTTTAGTAAAGTGAGTCACGGTTTTTCTTGGATCTTTAATTTTCGCTTGCTTTGTGGGTTTCCACAGCCGCGTTTATTCCATTTACGTAGTCCATTAGCATGCACACTTCGGGGTAGGAAAAAAAAATGTGGCGTTAATTGATTCTGTTGGAATAACTAAGGTGTTGCTTATAACAATGAACTACCTACAAGTTATTATGTCATTTTGCATAATTTATTAATTTTGTTTTAATTCGTACTTTGATTCAGAAAAAAATCTATTAATTTAACAATTGACAATTAATAATTTTAAACGCTTAAAAGATTGAAAATATTTTTTCAGGTCAATTAACTGTGGTGTGTGGGTGGAATTTTTACTAGAGAAAAAACATGACGTCTGTCATAAAATTTATCTAAATAATTAATTTTAAGTTCCTGTTGTAAGACCCACGTAGTGTTCTGAATTAAACTTTTTAAAATGAATAATGTCCTGGCATGAACACAATGTGTCATAAAAAAAGTCGACTTTCGCAACTTGTTTACAATTTGGGTGCTAATCGCGTTAAGTAATTACAAACCAGCCTCTATGAAAGATTCTACTTACAATTAGTAACGCTCGAATCTGACCTCTTTAAAAGAGATGTTAAATTTGACATGAATTTATTTGTCCTTATTGAAAGTAGGTAGGTACTGTTATTATAATAAAATTTAAATCTTGTTTCAATTAAATAAAAGATTTGAAAATCCATATATTTTATTATTCGTTGTAAAGGAAACCACTTTAATATTTAATATTAGAAATAAATCAAACTAATAGCAAGTTTTCAATAATAAATAAACCGAATAGCATGTATTGCATCATCAAACATAAAACACACTCGCCCATTGCCAACGTGAATATTTATCTTACTATTAACCTTTGTAACTGTAACTTAAGAGAAGCATGAATAATTTAAGCAAACAACTAATCGTTGTAATCGTTTTATGACAAATGCATTATAATTCCGAGATGTTATCCAAACAATTTATATGATTCGTACGTACCACCGACATTCCTCAACGATGCCAAGGACGGCTCTGGGAAAACGCGGTGGAAAATCGCTCCTCGTGATTTAATCGTGGATTTTTTTAATCTAATCCAATTAAATTTCAGGCAAGTTACATGATCGTCGATGAAATGCATCAAGAACACCCTGAGCTTTTGAAAGATCAATACTGGGACGAGGTCGTTCCAAAGGAACTACCCTACACAGTGGCTTCGGAGCATTACCGACGCGAAGAACCCAAAGGCTCCGCCGAAAATTACAAAGTCAAGACTCAAGATGCAATGTATGCCAATTTGATAACCCCAAGGAAGACGGTCGTAGATGACATGTATGCAGATTATGTAAGTGTTACCACTATCAAATTTAAAATTTTTTTATTTGCTTCTTTTTTTTTTGGTTTCAGGAAAGCGTGGATACACCAATTGTAGAAAGAAGAAAGAGTTCGAATTGGTTCACGCGCCAAATATCACGGACGCGAATGGGTTCTGTCCGTTCTGCTTCCACCGCGTATTCCTCTGGTGGTTTGTTTTCGAGGCATCGGGGTAATTCTGTGTATGCAAGTCCTGAGGCAGGACAAATTGCTCCTATCCAGCAATCGAAAATGTCTATTTATGATCGATTGGTTGGAAGACGTTCTGGTCGTAATCAACGACTTACCAAACAAGGTGAATATTTATTTTAAAGTTAAATGACAGGGTATGGCCGGTCCAACTTACAACAAATTAGTATTTAGAAACTGATCGATCGGCAATAAACAATGTGGACTTGAGAGAACTCAATCCGGAAGAAAATTAACAATGCAAATTCGTAGGTAGTTGCCTTGATTTGACATGCAAAATTTATTTAAACATATCCATTCACAACGGAATATTAGAATTAGCAGCGGGTTCACTTCAAGGTGTCGTACCTACTCAATTAAGCAATAGCGAACTCAAAATTGCGAAACTGCACACGCTTAGCGTTTCCGTCAATTACGCAAGTATTTTCTGCGGCGCTAATTAGCACTCTAACGAAACAGAAATTGGGTGAAGGCATGATATGTAACGCATAATAAAATGAGCAGCAATTCGCGAGGCGATTCGATTCGTGTAATTCGGTTTAACTCCGCGGCCTTGTTCCTTCGGCAATTGCGTTCCTCCGTCGCCAAAACTGGAGTGCAAATCGCACGAGTACGAGTGCGCGGACTCCTGGTGAATGCTAATCAAGCAAGAAGGTCGGGACGTGTTGATATTGAATCGAAAATTGACAATGCCGAGCGTCGAAAAAAATCGAAACGCTCGGATGATTTGGACGTCTGTTGTCAACGAGGCAGATCCGGTTGAAGTTCTTTGGTCTTCTCGCTTGTCAATTCTGTTTGGCCTTTTTTTTTCCTACGAGACGTTACGCAAATAAATGTTGAGTCAGTAATTTAAAGTCATGCAAATCAGTTTTTTTCCCCGTTCGTCTATGAAGTGTACTTGTCACCGTCGTGTCAGCTAATTATTTCTTTGTTTATTGTTAAATATGTCAAGCTATATTTTCTTCGTCCTTCTGCCAAATGTCACGACTGGAAAATTTTGGAATTCCATGATGCTCTTCGTACTCAACTATGTCACAACTATGTCACTTTATAAACTATTTACAAAATATTGTCGCGACTAAGCAATCTTTAGAAGTATAACAACAAATCACATGAAGTGGCCACCTCCCATCTCTCGTGACATTGCTTTGACAATCTGTATAAGGTTTGGAAGTTATTTCTTGGTACAATTCCTCTCTTTCTCTTTTTTTTCTGTTAAGTACTTGATATTGCTTTGTATACTAAGTAAAACAAATTAACTTAACCTGGATTTGTTCCAGTGAAAAGTCGTCCAAGAATTCCAACTCCAGATGTAACAAAAGAAGTGGTAGACCGTGAAAACCGTTTAGCCGCAAGTGCGGCCAACATGCAGAACTCCATCACACCAGGTGTCACCCTAATGCCGCACCAAATCCAAACGAACTACCCCAACTACACGGGAAGCGATTTCCCCTTGGTCCAAGTAGTTCTTTCGCCGATACAAGAAACCGACGGCACAGGATCCGTGAATAACACCCTCCACCCCGGACAGCCCGGCACAGCAGCCCTTGCCCAAGCCGTTCTATCACCTGGATTAGGCCCGGTCCTAACCACCCCTGTTAACCTTCCTGTAACAGTAGGCCAATTAACGTCGCTTGGGATTCCGATTACGAACAGTCCTATGGTGACGCAGAAAATCACGAGTCCGGCGTTTTTGAACACGTTCAGGACTGCGAAGTCTCCGACGCCTCCTCCCGTTGCTAAACTAACGGAAATCGTCAATCAATCCGACGATGAGTTAGAACAGCATAATAACAGCAGCAGAAGCAGCAATTCCTCAGACGCCTCTGACATGTCGCAAGTATCTAAAGATTCGAACGCCTCAAACACAACAGCATCCGTCACTTCGAAGAAGTCATTCGAAGTTGTTCAGCTGCCAAGAAAGATTTCTAACAACACAGTCGCCAGCCTCACTCAACCCAACAGCGATTCATTGAATACGCCCCTGTCTTCCTTGGGGTCGGGCGATAGGAGTCGGAAGACCTCAACTACTTCGCAGAATAATTCCGGGAAACGAGGGGAAGTATACGTCTGATGACTAAAATGAAGAAGATCTAAAATCAAAGTGATATTTTCGGATAGGATATTAAATGTCTTAGTATTAATGATATTGTGATATAACTTTATTGATCCTCTTGTGTATGATTGCCCGCATAGACTGTAGGTTCATAGAATAAATTTAGAAATAGCTGAAAATGCCATTTCACGCACAAAGTATAATGTGATTGTTATAGTCTAAGCGATTTTTTTTTTGTAGTTAACTAACCATGATTGCAGGTAACTATCACTTTCTTTCATTGTACTAACGGACGAGGTCCCTTATTTCTAGCAAATACACCCTCATTAAATTAACTTCTTTGCTTAAACGTATCAATTTTCGAATTGATTGTTTGAGTGTCAAAAAATGTTAGCCAATACAAAACGAGAATCTCAAATTTGAATCTTATATTATATTGATTATAAACTAATAAATTTTCTTTAAGTTTAAAGAAATCGCACGCTTTCTTTTGTCACTTTCGTAGCATCTCATCTTTGATTGTGTATTTAAAAGCTCATAATGGTATCGAATATTCTTCCTATTTTGTAAATACGTATTATATAGTTAAATTAAGTTGTACATATCCTTAAGGAGAATTATATTTACGACAATCAAAAAATTTGAAAATGTAAATAGGTATCTCTGTGTGTTTTACGATGACCGCGAAAAGGATTTGCTGAAGCTATCCTTCCGACTTCGAGGATTTGGTAACACCAAGCGAGAAATTAATCTGATTCCGGTGGCTTTGTTTACTTCTAGTCGTCATCGTAAAACTCTGACTGTAACAATTTTTAAGCGTATTTTTTATTTAGTTTAGGCACCCTGTATATATTGTTTGATCTAGTTAGAAAAGTCCTTAGTATCAGTTTCAGAGGCTGATGGCGCGGCGGTAATAGTTTGTTTGTTTTTTTTTAATTTAGATTGAGTCTAGGGATATTAACATGGGATTTAAATATTGTTATGTTTACGATGTAATAAATAATTTTATTTTTAATTCGCTTTTTTGTTTTTATTTTTAAATGTCTGCAAGTACAGTAACTAATTCTAAAAGTAAACTTACTGTAGTTTAATTTCCATTCAATTTTATATTTGGAATTTTTCTTTAGATGAATGAATGCACTCTAATAGAAGTAGTTTTTGATATACCTGTGACAAATTTGTAATTATTATTCTCTGGACATCTTTGAATGTAATTAAAGAACATCTTTTTCAAGATTAAAGATGGACAAAGCAAACAATATGAAGTGAAAGATTGATTATAGATTGTATTAGAAAGTGACTTACAGATAATGATATTTTTGTTTATTAAATGAATAATTTGATTATTTTCTAGAAGGTGACGAGTATTATCCTTACACTAAAGATTTTAATCAACAAATAATTTTTTTAGAGGAATCTTGTTAATGTGCTAAAGTAATAAAATATAAATACATATAAATGATACAAAAATAAATATAAATGATCAAATAATATTTAGGAAACTTCTCGGTATTTATTTAGTTCTGCAGAGGACATGTAAATTCAAAGATAATAATAAAATGATATTGTGTATATAAATAAATAAAAATAATGTAAATGTTTTCTAATTCTAACGGTATGCTCCTCGTATTGCAAAATACTAAGGGTTGTCCTGGAAACTTTCTCATTCTGTTCTTTACTCATTTCGACGACGGTCTTCGACTATGTTGGTAGAGTATGGAATGCGTGGGAACTCTTTCAGATTGATTTTATCCCTGCGGAGTTCTTATTTTCATATTCTCCAATGCGTGGGGTACGTGTGAACTCTTGAGGACGATATTCTCCTCTTTTGGCTTCGAAGGTACCGATGAATGTGTGGAGTATGAGTGATCTCTCGACAATGGCTTCTCAGGAGATGTGTGTGTGGTGATGAATGCTTCCGACAGTGAGCTGCACAGAAGGCTTGTATGTGCTTTAGACAATAGGCTGCACAGAAGGCTTTGGATGTGCTAAGCAACGTACGAACCTCCACAGTTTTAAGCAAATATGAAAGACGTCTCTTTTTTCCTTCCTGAGATTAAGTCTTTTTTTTTACTGAATTGAACTTGCAATTATGTAAAATTTCTTTTGCATTTATCGACAATAAATAACAAGTAGTAAACTATTAATTAAATTGCCGTAATTTAAATCTATTTAAATTTTAAGGACTTGTCCATTGCAGAACTTGTTTCTCAATATACTAATATACAGGGTGAGGCGGAAGAGGTTTCTACACGTAAATATAAGACAGAAAAAACCAAAAGTTGTTTATTTATTTTGAAACTACAACGTTTTAAAAATATGTAGGTATGCAGTCAAACGTTTAAGAAACACTCAAAATCCTTGAAATTTCTCAAACTTGTTTATGCTTTCTGCAATGAGAATGAAGACCTGCGGTTGAAGAATATCGTCATGGGTTTGCCCATTGTGTGAGATTGGAAGATTTCCCAGTACTCACATAACATCTGGCTGTACCGGTAGGAAGATGTAAATGATGTAATGTAAATCTTTTTTGTCTTATATTTACGTGCCAGTGTTTGGTGCTTTTCTTCCTACTCACCAACACATTAACACATTAAAAAAATATTGCTTATATATTCTCACTATTTTCATAACAAAATAAGCAAGTTCAGTTTAAATATTTAGAAGATTTTAAAACCGCAATTATTTTTGCAGTGAATTGTAGGGAGTATACTGGAAGAATATATCTCGGTGTGATTTATGCGACTATCAAGCTATGCAATACAAAACAACACAGCACTTTTGCCCGGATTAATTAGATATAATTTTCGCCAAGCCGGTCAGAAAATTGCACGAAGTTGCTGCGCTCGTACTTCGTTCTATGTGGAGCATACCAAATCAGTGAGGTAATCGTAATTTATTGATCTGCAAACATACGCCTCGTATAATTAATTGTAATAAATTACGGAGCGATTATTTAAGCGCGCTGGACCGAATTGTAATTTGTAATCGGGTTGTCTTCTCGAAGGTGAATTTATTCTTTGGATAGTTTATCCAACATCTGCTGGAATATATAGATATACATATTGACATCCTGATATAAACATAATCTTCGTATACCGGGTGTTAATTAGGTAACGAACCTCAATGTCCTAAGGCTACATCTACACGCGCCTAGATATGCTCGAAGTCTTACTCGTATAGAGTCCCCAATTTTCTATCGATCTTCAAACACAGACGTCTGGGGCAAATAAGATTGTCTGTGTATTTTATTCCACGTGTATTTTTCCGTCCACTAATTCGTACATTCAACAAACCAGTCGACGATTTATCATCATCATCGAACCATAACAAATAAAGCAATAAATATCGTCAAAAAACGGTACTTTAACATGACGCGATAAGAAAAGACCTGCTTCTGCGAATTCGGCGTTCGAAAAGGTATGGATTTTTAACGTACGCGGTTGCATGGTGTTCAAGAACGTGTAACAGAAGGAGACCGAGTTTTACGATGTACGAAAAAGAATCGCTTAAAACTTGAAATGAATGAAATGTAACAGCCCGAAGAAGTGGGAGGGCCGGAATTATATTTATATGTATTTAAGAAATCCGTCATTAAATTACGTAATGAAATTATAAGGCATGTGCAATTTCAGGAGAGTTACTTTATTGTTTTCATAAGTGATTTCAGTTACATGTTTGTGAACAAACGTTAAATGATTTAGGTTGTTCAAATCAAATCTAAAATGGATTATATACTTGAATTATGCAATTAATTTTTTTTTAAATGATCTTGAGACCTTTTTGGATACTTTCATTGTCTTGCACCCAAGCTTCGTTTTTGTTTCTCTAATGAAATGAAAGAAGAATTATTGTAAAAGCATCACATAGATAATTGTCTAATACATATTGAATTAATTACAAGTAAGAAATGTGAATGAATTGCTATTGTATTCAATTAAAATTTTTCTTTTAATAAATCCGGTGCAATAAATTTCAAGGTGGTGGTAATTGGTCAATTTTTAAATTGCGTTAACAATAAAAAGCAAATTAACGGCCCCGGACACTGATATATCTGCGCTAAAATGAAAAGAGATTTAATTAAAAATAACGTATGCGCGAGGATGACAAAATAGTAATAAAAGTCAGCCGCCTTTTTGTAATTTATGCGTACAAAAATGCTAATTTTTTAATGGTCACGCACAACTTAATGCAAAGTAATCGATACCTCCATAAATTTAATTAATTCCCAGGCCGGGCAATCGCAAACGCCGAAAAAAATAAAGGAGCTCTCGGGTAAACGAACTCTGTAAATGTATCAGGACCTCCTCGCACGCATCTCGTCGGATAACTGTATTTTGGAAGGAACTTCTGTCCTGATAAAAAAAGATGCACACACTCGAAATTAAATCAGATTCATAAATTATTATAGTTTATATTTGCTTTTAACCGTTACTTCTTATTTAAAAAAAAAATGTGTTTTCGGTTCTCTTCTTTTTCGATTCTATTTTTGGAACGTTCACGTTGCATCCTGATTTATTCTCGATTTTTTAAGATTCGAAAATCTTAAATGGGTGTGTGAGGGTTGGAACGTTTGAATTGTTATAAAAATGACAAGAAATACATAATTATCGAGTATCTTGAACGCACTATAGTCTTGTAACGAAGTCGAACATTCCGTGTTGCATCCCTGTAGGGAAGTGAAAATTATTGCGCTTAATAACAATGTTATTAAACGCATCACTGGCGATACAAAAACGCCATAAATAACAGGAACGGCTCAATATTCGAGCTGTGGTATATCGTGTTGGGCGCCCCACCGAGAGGCGATAACTGAAAACCTACCCCTTTTTGTATGGCCGCAACGAATTACAGCATAAATTACGCAAAAGGCATAGAAATTCTAGCTATTTATAGGAGGTCGGAGCAACCACCCTGCAACGCGCGGTCGCATTTACAACATCGGCCTTGCAGATATTAACAGTTTTGACAGGTAATAAGCACTCGGTAATTTCTAACGTTATTTATTCGTGATCAAATTACACGTAGGATAGCGCCGTATCTTATAAATATAGGACGTGGAGCTTTAGTATTTTATGGCGTTTAACGCCATTTTTATGTCTTGTTTGCTTGTTTATTCCGTTTTAGTTTTCTTTAATTAACCATTTTGTGAGAACGCCAAAATGAATTGAACCAGTTTAGCTAGCTTGTATCTCCTTGATTAATAAAATATTACACGTTGTACGTATAGGGTGACTGACAATTGTTCCGATAAAAAACCACGATAAGAAGCGATGTGTGAGAGTATGGGGTGTTACGTTTTTTTTTCCTACCATCATTTACCGAATTTGCTTATGGGTTTGGGCCAATCCTTGTTAGATTTCCCCCGTAGACGCATTGCGAGTGGATTTATCTCCGCGACTTCGGATTTGATGCGCTGGAGGGCCGGAAGTTTAAAATTCATGTCTTAGTGGCGTAGATCGCTCATGTAATACAGATACAGATAAATTTTTTCAGCAGTTCTAAAATACTTGCATCTATATAGGTACTTAAAAATATGTACTGCAATTATTTTGGATGGTGGAGGGGGAAGGGGAGTTTGCGATGTTATTTTTGAATAAATTGATAAAATATTTAAGCACGTTTATTTATTTTTGACTATAATATTGTTTATTATTATTCACTTGCTATGGGGAGTGTGTTGAGGGCTAGCTCGCCATAGTGCGACATGCGTTTAACAAAGGTGTTCTTCAACAAGTTAAGAAAATGTTCGTTGAAGGCGGATGTCTTATCTCGGATGCGTTCCGTCAACGCACTAATCACTTCTTCATCTTCTATTAGGTCTTGCTGTTGTATT
Source organism: Dorcus parallelipipedus (assembly GCA_958336345.1). Lineage (NCBI taxonomy): Eukaryota > Metazoa > Arthropoda > Insecta > Coleoptera > Lucanidae > Dorcus > Dorcus parallelipipedus. Next base: position 28,214,318 of record OY284480.1, on the reverse strand, counting down.
ACGATGCTGTCGTAACTGACATCAAGTACGTGACCATAAAAGCTACGGAAGGTGGTTTCATTCTGCGTGAAATATTCGGCTTCGAGTTTCCACACCATGACGAGATTCTCTAAAGTATACAATTAAACGTAGAAGTTTGATGAATTATAATAATTACTTGCCGATATTTTAATACTATTACTTTTTTTCTTAAAAATGCCAGTCTTCAAAATGATACGATAACGTTCACTAATTGTAAGCTAATTTGGATATGTACGTGACATATCAAGTGGACAGTTAAAAGAATCAATGTAAAACCAAAAAAAGTATGAATACTTACTAATAACTATAGTAACCTTTCCATTGCCCGCTATGGAAAAGTCAGCGTATCTTCCTCTCGAAACAACATCGCTCTGCAAAATCAACTCCGAAATTAACACTTCAAAAACTAGTGAATTACTACTATCCGGATGGACTGCCATATCGACTATGTCGAAGTTATGCACTCCTTCGAAGACCAAATTTGCAAAATCAATCGAAGCTGTTCTTGCTTTTATTTTGTAAGAAGACACGTACAGTCGTTGCAATGCAGGTAAATTCCTGGAAGGAATTCCTTTGATTAAGTTCAAGGTGACTAGAGCGACGGAATTCTTCCAACATTCTAAAAGATTGGGCTCGGTAGGTTTGCATAATTTTACGGAAGGAACTGAAAAAAAAACTGATTTTATTTCTTTTAGGGCTAGTACTAACTTTAATCTTTGGTTTATTTCCGTACTTACAGTTGTAAAGAGAATAGATACAAATCAAATAAATTTCACTTGCCTGTTTCATCTGAGCCTAAGCAGAATAGAATCGATAAGAGGATTAAGAAAAGTGAGGCCTGAAGAGTTAGGAGTTTCATTGTTGATTGCTGTGTAAGTATTCTGTTTCTACATCCTCCTTTATATACGGATATGTGTACTCCAAAAGTCATTCTATGCAAGTTATTTCATTGTTTGTAAATTCAATTGTAGTTCTCACGTCAGAAACTGCTGATGGGACAAAATTTATAGTAAACAATGAATCTACATAATGATTACAATTCGGGTGCAGCAAGAAACACCAAAACACCTCTTTCTTATTGCAAAGACTTGTACGTACGTATTACGTGTGAGGGTCTTCTCTATTTAATTTACCTCTACGTAAATTATGAGCTAACAAGGAAGTACTTATCATCTTGTCTTTAAAATTAAATAAATAATAACAAATTTTCGTAATCATAAAAAACGACTACATCGAAGTGAAACAGATACTTCCATTTTCAAAAAAATTTAGTTGTGTAACATTACTTTTGACGAAACGGTACTGGGTACTAGTGCTAACAGCTAATTGAGTTGCAACTGCTGATAAATCGCGTTTGAATTATTGCCTTCTGAATTGCTTTTAGTCGGGGTATTTTTATTTGTTTTGTCAAAATAATATATTAATGTCAAAATGACAAAAGTTCATTTTGAAGCACGCTTCAATCAACACAAATTTAGAGTATAGTCGGTTTTTCTGATTACGATGGTATTTAATAGTTTCCGTTCACGTACTTTTTGCATTCTAGTAGGCCATGTTTTTTTTTCGTTAGGTTACGTGCATGTATTTTGAAGGAAGTCAAAATCTGACGTGAAAAAATTATGACAGTATCACGTCAGCTGTATTGACTGTGTTGCCAATAGTTAAATAAATTTGAACTACAATGCCATGACACAGGCCATGATCAAAGTAACTTATAACAAATAACTAATTATTAAAGACAATTCAGAAAATTCGCTCCGAGTAGAAATGTGAGAGAGAATATTTAGAGACTTAGTGCACGTAAGAGTGAGAAAAATACCGCTCCGATTGAATTAACGAAATCGCCTTTAATTACATGTTTTATTCCTGTCAAAATGCCGAAAATTATAAGCGGACAAACCAAATGAGCCATAAAAAAGCCTTCAATTATTATAAAAAGGATCGTCCAGATTTCACACAAGATGAAATCATAAGAATGTTGACAGATATATTTACATGGTGTAAGGCTTACATAAATTAAATGAGCTGCATTTTCTAATGTATATGTATATTTTAGATTTCGCAAAGAACAATAACTAAAATTTTGAAAGGAGGACCTGACAATTTGAAAACAACTTCATCTGGCAGACGTAAAAAGACGGACATATTTACAAATTACTTGTTTCGGAAAGATTTGCAAGGACTAATTTGGCAATATAACTTAAAAAATTAATATTTTACTTTGGACAAATTACTTACAGACGCACGCGATACTTTGGAATTTAAAGGGGGGAGAACAACTTCATTCAAAATTATGAAATCTATGGGTTACAAACACAAAATGGTTAACGGACGCAAAATTTTGGGAAAATTCTAGTGAGTTATTCGTGTATCTAGACGAAACGTGGATCTATCAAAATGGGTCTGCGGTTCGCCGTTGGGTACACGAAAGAGATTTTAAAAGTAACCCAGCCAAATTTAAAAGTGAAGGGAAACATTTTACAATTTTGCATGCGGGATCAAAATTGGGGTTTTTGGAAGGGTGTGACTTGTTACTCGACTCAACGAACAATGACAGAGACTATCATAAAGCAATGAACGGGGAAATTTTTCAAAATTGGGTGGTTAATCTACTTATTCCTGCATTAGGCAAGTTCCAACGAAAATGTGTGGTGGTAATGGACAATGCACCCTATCATTCGGTGCAGCAAACCACCCACATTTTCATGCAGTAATAACCAAATGCAAGAATGGCTGATGAAACACAATGTCAAAATTGAGGGCAAAATTACAAAAAAAAAACAATTATGGGATTTAATTAAGCCTTTTAGAACAGACGGAACAACAAAACGGTACGCGACTGACGAAAGTTTGAAGGAGCGCGGCTATGAAGTTCTTCGATTGCCCCCATATCATTCTCGATATAAATCCATTAAGATGTCCTGGGGGCAATGCAAAGGCTTTTACAGTAAGCACATAAATTCGAAAGATAGGGTTGCAAATTTATGGCGGGAGGCTCTTTCAAAATGTACCCCCGACATGTGGCAAAATTTTTGTAATTTCGTAGGATCGGACGAAACATATGGGAAATTATTCGATTGAAAATATTCCCCCTTTCATTATTACATTAGGAGAATCTGATTGAGAATCAGAAATCGATGACGAATCAGATTCTTCTGTGGAATTAATGTGAGGGGAATAGGGAACATTTTATTTGGCATCAAAATTTTGTAGTGTAGAAAACGCATGTATATCTATAAAACTTATAAATAGACTGCGAGGATCCTTTTAGCAGTCAAATTAATAGTCACAAATATGCACAAATATAAGCAGATTTGCAGAACTCTAGTGTTAGCAGAAGTATAAGTGATAAGTAAGGGCCGGCCGGATTAATATGCATTTGCATATTTTTTTGCTAAACGATTTAAAATTAATAAAAAATATTATTTGCGTTTCAGATAATTCTACATAATATAAGATAATTTTTATTGTGCATATAATTGCATATATTGAAATAAATGCATATTTTAAGCGTATGCGTATATCCTTGCATATATCGTACTTTATGCGATTTTTAAAATGATTTATTGATTTCGTTATGTAAACTTAGCACTGCGATCAGTAGGTAGAAAACATCTGACCGTTTCAACGAATTGACGCGACACTTTATTGCGGATGTTGTAAAAATATGCCGACTCAAAACCCTACATTAGACCCCGCGCACACTGCGACTTATTATCGGCCGATATTTTGTTCTAAATCAAGTTACGAGAAGTATTATTACGTGGCCTCTAATAATTTAACGTACAGCCACGTATCACATTTCTCGTAGCTTGATGCAGAACAAACTATCGGCCGATAGTAAGTCTGCAGTGTGCGCGGGCTCTTAATGAATAAACTGTGATCGCACACATTCCGACATTTATATTTTTGTTCAAACGAAGCCCGAAGTCTATATTTGCCACTGTTCTGCTACTAATAGTGGTTATCATTTTGTGTGTTAGTGCATTAAAATTATTGTTATAAAAATGCCTAAAGTGAAAGTCTGCAAATTCCACAAATTCGTGAATGGATCTCAAAATCTGAACATCTTACTACTGATGGCAAAACTATTTTTTGTCAAATCTGTTCCAAACACGTAAGTTAATTAAACTTCTTGCTTAAATTATTTTTTCAAAATAAAGGTTTCAAGCGAAAAAAAAATATCTAGTCGACCAGCACCTAAACACAAAATTGCATAAGGAAAATGCAAAGAAACAGAAGATGCCTACGAGACAATTGCTTTTAGGCGAAAGCCAATTAGCGCCAGATAATTTTTCTTTTGATATGTGTGAAGCGTTCTTAGCGGCAAACATTCCTTGGACGAAAATTGAAAATCCTAAGTTTAAATCGTTTTTGGAAAAATATTGCAAACGCAAAATTCCAAACGAATCCACGTTACGTAAAAATTATTTAAATAAATGTTACGATTTAGCAAGTTCTATAATTTGAAGCGAAATCAATTCAATAAATTTTTCACTTCTTTCCGCAGCAAATACAAAAAATCAGAAACGACGTTGGTGAAAGTGATATTTGGATTTCAGTTGACGAAACAACTGATGTAAGGGGAAATGCTATAGCAAATATGATTGTCGGAACACTTAAGGCGGGTCCAGACGTGCGTAACGTGTAATGTAATGTAACGTGAAATGTAGCGCGAATAGTGTGTGTGAACGGCACTAGGAGCATTACATGTAACGCTCGCGCCTGTGCTCGCCCTGATCTATCGGTTGTCGGTTTTTAGCGCTCGCAGTGCTCTTGAACAAGATTCGCGTTGAGTTGCTCGTGTGCCGTCCACACTATTCGCGTTACATTACATTACACGTTACGCACGTCTGGACCTGCCTTTAGAGAGAATGAATTGTGTAAACCCTATCTTCTTACATCTAAAGGCGAGTCCAGACGTGCGTAACGTGTAATGTAATGTAACGTGAAATGTAACGCGAATAGTGTGTGTGGACGGCACTACATGTAACGCTCGCGCAGCGCTCGCCCTGATCCATCAGCTGTCGGTTTTTAGCGCTCGCAGTAGTCGCAGTGCTCTTGAACAAGATTCGCGTTAAATTGTTCATGTGCCGTCCACACTATTCACTTATATTACACGCTACATTCACGTTACATTACATTACACGTTACGCACGTCTGGACCCGCCTTAAAGTTTTGGAGCGAACGAATTCTGCTACCGTAACAAGATTTGTTAATGATTCTTTGCGTAAGTTTGTTTATTTAAGAATATTTAAAAATTTTATCTTTGTTTTAAATAAAAATATAATATTGTTTTATTTAGGGGTTTTATGGCCCACGGGAGCTAATGAACGGGAAGTTAAAACTTTATATACGGATGGCGTCGTGTACATGTTAAAAGCTGACAAAAATTTACAAGTTTTTTATCCAGATTTGTTGCACGTTACTTGCCTTGCACATGGGTTAAATTTAGTCGCAGAGTTGGTGAGGAATGAATATCCGACAGTAAATAAATTAATATCTAACACCTAAGAAAGTGTTTTTGAAAGCACCATTTCGTAGAGAAGTGTATTTAGAAAAATGTCCAGAACCAATTCTGACGCGCTGGGGCACTTGGCTTGAAGCAGCAAACTTTTACCAAAAAAATTTTACCACCATTAAAGAAGTAAGTATGTTCTATGTGGAAATTGTGGTAATATTTAACAATATTATTCTTTCATTTTAGGTTATTCATAGTTTTGACAGTTCGGAATCAGTTGCAATAAAAGAAGCACAATATGCATTTAGTAACAAAAAAGTACAAAGTGAGTTAGTCTACATTGCAACTCACAATTTTGATCGCGACAATTAAATCTCTAGAATCAACTGGTGAAACCTTAGTACAAAATTTAGAAAAAATAGCTAACGTTCGGAAATCTCTAGCAACTGCACCAGGTGAAGTTGCAAGAAAAGCGTATAATAAACTTGAAGCCACCTTAACAAAAAATCCTGGATTTTCCGTTTTATGGGAAATATACCAAGTTTTGAATGGTTCTAGATCGATCAACTGCACCGTGAACATAGAAAAAATACCCAGTACAAATACGCACCAGTTACATCTTGTGATGTAGAACGATTGTTTTCACGATATAAAAATATTTTAAGTGATCGAAGACAAAATTTTACTCCAGATAACTTAGAAATGTATCTTGTTTGCCATTTTAATAGCAATTAAACCAAAATTGTACTTCGTTTTTTTTAAATGCATATTTTGCATATTTCAGTGCATATTTTGTAATTTTAGTTGCATATCTTGCCTGCATATTTCAAGTTTTTTAGTGCATATAAATCCGGCCCTTAGTGATAAGTAATATTATTACTTTATATTTCAACAGAGTCTGCTAGCGTGATAACGTATGCCTGCATAAAATACGACCAAGCAAAAAAATAACAGGAATTAAAGTGGAGAAATATGGTGGAGGATACAATTTTTATGTGAACATTATACAGGATGTTTCGGGCGGTTAAACAAGGCAAATTAAGAAAGAAGTAAAATAAGTAGTTTCAAAATGAACAAATTTTTCCAATACACAAGTGATATTATTACTTTAATTTTTTTTGTCCCATGTGTGTGTGTGTGTGTGGGACGCGATTCTATGCAAGTTATAACATTGTTTGTAAATTCAATTGTACGTAAATTACGAGCTAACAAGGAAGTATAGTAGCAGACAATAAAATCCGCGCAAAAATTTGACATGTCGTGCGTATTTCGACAAATTTGGTAAATCAAACTTTTATTGAGGTTATATTTCTGTCGAAATAAATAAATAAAATTTAAATTAAAGATCAGTATTACTAGTGACATGCATTAAACGTCAAAAATATTAAAGTGAAGTTTACATTGTGCAAATTTGATAAGTACATGAGTACTTAAATAATTTAATAAGCCAATTTAACGGGTAAAGTACAAGATGTGCATCAACAACCCTCATTTTATTTTTTATTGAACAACTTTTGCGGATAGAAATTCTATCATTTGAATATGTGTGTGCATTGGAAAACTTGTTTATTTCGAAAGTACTTATTTTACTTCTGTCTTAATTTGCCTCGTGGATTTTAAACAAACTTAAAATACGTTTAACCATCCAAAGTCAAATCCAGGAACATCCTGTATAATGTTTAATATTGTTTCCTACACCATATTTCTCGACTGTAATTCCTGTTTCTTTTTGCAGGCATACGTTATCACGTTATCAGACTCAGTTGAAATATAAGCGACGTTGGGCCTGATGAATAAAAACTAAGCAATTGCTTTAAGCATTGACTGATTAGCAAAAGCAAAAGCTGTAAAAGCAAATGCTTTAAGAAAAAGCAATTGCTGAATTATTATATGAATAAAAATCCTAAGCATTTGCTAGCTTTCCGGATTCGTTGAAGTAATTGCTAGTACGACTTTTGCAGATTTGCATATCTACATAGCTAAAGTAGGTACGTTAGATTCGTTATCGAAGCGGTGCTCATTTTTAATAAAATGTCGGATACTAGTGATCGAGATAGTTAGGGGTGATAATAGGAAACCGAGTTAGACAAAAAAATTATTTTTGTTAAAAAAATTAAAAGAAAATTAAAATTATTTTTAATAAATTGGATTTAAATTTTACATTTGTCTAAGTTTGTGATCTCTAGTAATTGACTAGAGTGTTGTATGTACGTAATCAGTTTTAAAATTGTCTTAATCAATTTATAATTGTTTACTTATTCTTAATATATTTATTTATATAAATTTTCTCTGTATTTTCAAGTCAATGTCAAAGGACGTAATTTTTCGTCAATCCCGAAAATTATATGTAGTGGCGGGCAAGGGCTGAAATCTCATTCCGTATAAAGAGGGCGTAATAGTCATATCTGGCTAAAAAGCTCAAACCAGATACCTACAAACAAAGAAATTGCTACTTGGATTCTTTATGGTCTGATTCAAATTAAGAGAGTGAGGAGAAGAAATGGAAATTGTTGATTACTGTGGTGTAATTAATTTTGGGAATTAAGACCTAGTTTGAGCATAACGATAGAACTTCTCTGTTACTCTCGTCGAGACACCTAGAAGAACATAGTGTGTAAAAATTGATAAAATTGAAAGTAAAGGATAATTCATCCCCTTTCTGTTATCATCATTTTTAATCACTCGTCCCTCACACAAGTAATAACCGATAATTACAAGGAAATTTTTAATGTTTCCCTTACAACTAAACAAGTTGCAAGGAAAATAAGCAATATGAAAGGAAAAGTGAAAAAAAAAGTTTGATTTAAACAAAACTGACAATAAGAAGTTTTGTTCATAATAAACGTACCTATAGGTTTTAGAAACAGTTGCTTGGGTCAGATACGACACAAAGAAATATTTTCATTTTTTCTATAATTAACAATGCACCACCACGTTTCTCGCCACTATCTTCTAAAAAATAGTTTTCAAGTCATCAAACGTTTTCGCTGTTAAACCGATGCAATCTTATATGTATAATCTTCTTCTAGACATTCGTTACGTATTTTATAGTTTTTCTGTTTACGAATTCATATAAAGAATTGCGTGCGAAGAATGCGATGAATACAAAATTATAACTGATTCAAGCAAATGCCAGGGTGGGGCAGATGAACCTTAATAATTTTTAAGCAAATGCTTAAATAGAAAAAGCAATCGCTACCTTTATTCATACAACATTAAGCAAATACTAGAAATTTTTAAGGAGAACCTTTTGCTATAAGCTTTTCCTTAGTGTCGTAGCAATTGCTACAAGGTCAAGCAATTCCTAAAGATTTTATTCATTAGATATTAAGCATTTATTAGTAAATTTCAAGAAAAAGCAATTGCTTAAACTTTATTCATAAGGCCCATTATCACTTTAATTTGTTTTGTCCTGCGTGTTGTCCGGATGCGATACCGACGCGTTAATACATGCGCCACATAATACGTATAAAGTAAATGCTATTAACAATTTAATACGATGCATCGATTATCCATAAAGTCAAGCTTTGCAACGACCCTGCATAATTTCAAGTTTATGTTCCCGAAAATACATAATTTAATCCCCGTGAGCCTTTACCATCAACACCGAAATGCTCTGTCTACTAATTTGTTCGGAACATCTAACCATACGAAAGGAGAAAACTATATTTATAAGGAAGTTTCATCCTTCTTATTGGTATTGTGTTACAAACATTAAAATTAATTAAAAATTTTGTTGCAGATCGGTTTTCATTGCAGCGGATTCCTCGGGCATCCTTTGTACAACTCTATCGGCCATATTTGGGGCCTCGTCAGCAGAAGCGTAGCTCGAGAATTCCACTGCAAACCAAACCGACCTGTCCGAGGTTATTCGCATTTGCAATGTAATATTTTTTCGAACAACCTAATAGTAATGAAAAGCTTTAATCGTGACATCCTGTTTGTTGTTTAAGTTGTTTAAAATTTAAAAATAAATTTTTTTATTTTTAAATATGCTGTGAATAATTCATGAAAATTCAGAATGGTATCATCATTTATTTATTAACAAGAAAAAGTAGAATTATTATTACGGTTATTAAATAAGAGTGTTCACTGTATTGTATATAACGAGCGTCTAAATAAAAACCTGGTCAAGTGGGTTGTGATCGAGAATTTATCCATTGCATTTACATAACAGAATTACTAAATGTAGCCTACTTGACCAGGTTTTTATTTAGACACGAGTTACTTCGCTTTGCGTAAGTATATGAAGATAACGACAACAGAGTTTTCCTGGCATTTCATTTGCTATTGTATGCACTATTCCCTTTACGAAAATGAAATCGTGTATTATTTTAGTCGGGAGGAAATCAGCAGACTTGAAAGGGGATATTTTAGAGGCGAAGCAGGCAAGGAGATATACATATATACAAACATAGAATCTTGTAGTATTCTGATGGCGAGTTTATGGAACCTTATTATTGTTTCGTTTTTCTCTAAGAATGTCAAGATGTTTATTTTGATATTATTAGCAGTGCAGCCTCGGAATCAAACAGTAATTATAATTCATGTAATTGCTATGAAGCGTGGGGTGCATCTCCTTGAACCTCCTTATCGGAGTTCATCAGCATCCTCGTCGATGGCCGGACGCGGCTCGAAGAAAGCCGAATCCTCCGGTAACACGGCCGTTCTTGCTTATTTCTTTGCAAAATCTTCTTTTATTTTATTACTTACGACTCCCACGATTCGTGTTCCGCCCGACTATCCCTCTCCTTGCCGTTCTCGTTTCGTTCTAGATGTGGGACGGCGATTTTATTTCGACGATTGAAATTTCAATGGGAAACTTTTGACTCGACATCCATAAGGAACGCGCGCCGATGTGAAGAATGCCCTCCTCACGAAAGTCCCTCGCACAAGAGGAATTGTCTGTCGGAATTCATAAAATCTGAGGTGCGTGTACTTTCAAGTTTTTCTCTGCACGCTGACAACGTTTCTACCTAATACGAAGTTATACTGTCACAGTTGATTCCGTATTCAAATAACTTTCATTAGCGTGTTTCGAAAACGTAGAATGAATTAAGATGAATAAATTAACGTATTTCAGATTATACTTACAGATAATATATACCATTTTAAAGATCGGTTGCTACATGATATGGATGTCTCTACTGATTTTCCAAGTTTGGGATGTTTTTTTTTTTAGAAGGTTGTCTAAATGTTTCAAATTTAAATTAATTCATAACAATATAAATTGTAAAGCGTTACTTAGTTATAGTCTGTGAAAGTGTGGGTAAATTTTCAATGTTGTCATAATAATCATTGTCTTGAAGGTCTTGGACGACATAAATTTTTGGCTCGTTTTAATAAACATACGTATTGCAACAACAATAGACAATAAGTTATTTTTGTCGAGGATGTTAACGGTTGTTTAATATCATGCGACATTATTGGCTCACCCACGAGACATTTTTTAACTTTATGTATCCGGATATCTTCCTAGACATCGTCTTTGATGTAAGATACTATAACAATACACAACATGTGCATACCAACTTACAAGACTTATTTAAGCAGTACAGTTATAGTTGCGATTAAAAAAATTATTCATTAGTGCATACCTACGGGTTTCATTTATATTAGAAATTTTTCTGCCGCTCAGTTTTTGTTACTTACCAGAAGTGATACCTACACGACTTATCACTTTATTTCACGGAGTGTTATCTGTTTAAAATTCCTGGACATAAATCCTGATCGCATTTCCGCGTTCTAAATGCATTTAACTTTGGCGTAATGCGGAGAAATAATCGCATAATAAATCATACTTCCATTCCGCAAACAGCTCGGCCTGTCCATATTTTGCGGTAAGTAGGAGTACGGAGATGAACAAAAATCGGAACAATTGCGCCCATTTTTGCGCGTCTTCTAAACGAAAAGCCGTATTCAATTAGCTCTGAGCCCACAACCGTGCATTCTGCGCGTTCGTTTCTATTATTCGCTTGTGAGAAGCTCGAGGCTAGAACGAGCTTCTCGTAACTTCCTGAAAGTCCAAGAGGATCGGCGGCGTAATTATTATGTCGTGAAGAAGCGAGTAAATGATGTGCTTTATGTTCAAGTTTAGAGAGAAATTGAAAATCTTTTAATTTATAAGAATTTTTGATACATGCAAGTCATAGTTCTAGTTTTAAAGTTTATCATAAGCTCGACCCGAATCCATCCTAGAGGGGGCTAGATTGTTCCTAAAACTTTAATGACGCTGCAGTCTTTATCTTCTTACGAAATTATCTTTGATTGAATTTGAAAGAAACGGAAACATATTCGACTTTATCTAGACATAAGCTAGATTTAATTGTTATTTCCTATTAAGCGAAGTTGGTATAGTTTCAAAAATTGTATGCATGGTTTCTTTTTCAGAAATTGAGAAAATTAATTTGTACGTTAATTTCAAAAAGCGAAAAAGATAAAATAATGTAACATGTGCATCGGTGAAAATATGAAATATGAAACCAAGGTAGGTTCATTAAACACGACCTGATTTACTGTACCAAAATAATCCTGCGTTGCACAATAATCGAAAAAGCCATAGTATCGCTCGGAGGTGAGTAAATGAAATTTGTATTCGTTCCAAAGCGAACAAAACGAGACTGAAACCAACATTCTAATTTATTACGTCTCGGGCAACATAAAATAGATGGAACACAGAACGAAATTGAGCAACGGCATCATGTACGGGCGAAGCAAAACGTTAAACAAGCGAACGATAGCAATAAATTACGCAATCGGACAATAGGAACAAACACAACAATCACCGGACCTACCGAAAAGACCTATACATCAAATTTGATTGGGTGATTGAATCGCTCGTGCGCGATTCAAATGCTTCTTCGTATTCACTATTTGTTCAAAGTGATCGACCGGTACGAATCGCTTTGGTGTCTGCTTAATTGAATTAAGTGCGGCTATAATATTTATTAACGATTGTACATATTATAGTTGATAGTTTTATCGTATAATTTTTGATAAAATTTGTTATATACTGGGCGTCCAAGAAAATACTTCGCGTGCAACAAAATCTTCAGGGGGGAGATCAAAATGGAAATCTAAATTTATGAACTTTATCTTCTGATATTTATTAGTGGGACCCGTTTTCAGAATTCGCGGCAATAAAACTGACGGCCGTAAAAACAATATTTACGGCCACTTCGTTATGCTACAATGCTAAAATAGTACAGATTTTCAATTAAATGTTATAGTCCAACGCTTTCATATGTAATAAAAGATTCTATAAAATGTGCCCAGCATATTGCTCGGTGCGCATAAATATTACGCACTAGTTAAAAAAAAATTCCGCCGGCAATAAAGTAGACTATTTTAAAGCTCCTCTTAAGCGATCCAAAGAAAAATTCTTTTAGATACCTTGAGGAAACATTTTTTAAAAAATCACTCTGACAAAATAATTTCAGTGTGTTATTTGATACATCCACCTAAGATGTAATCTCGTGCTGTTAGATGGTTACGGCTAATGAAGTTTATGTAACTGATAAATTTATCTGAATCGCTTAGCCCTAAATCTCCAAAATGAGTTTTATAGTTGGAATTTAACACCTTACGGATGAATAATTCACACCAAGGAAAATATAACGTTTACGGCGTACGTAAACCCGTACTGTTAATTTAATAAACTTTATTTATTAACACCAAGAGCGAGTCGTAAAAGTAAACGGAGAAAAAAGGCGTCGCAAATGCGCGAGCCTCGGCGTGAAATAAAATCGCGCTTTTGTGATTTTTCTTGCCGGCGCAGATTTTAGATTGAAATTTGACACCGTTCGGCTTGCACTCCCACGCTTTCATCCGTTAAAGGTGCTCGATAAAATTAGATTTTTTATAGTTGGTACGCCTACTGGGAACGATTTATCGTTGACTACCGATTTAAAATAAAATCAAACCTTTGCGGCGCACAGAACCACGCTCGAGAAGTTTAAGGAAGATTTATTATTTTAACGTTCTCTTGGTGTTTTGCTTTGCGTCAGGTCTCTTTACTAAATTTAAAACGACAGTTTTCATTTGAGAAATACATCGTCTACTTAAAAAAAAAATTTATATAGTGTCACAGAAAATTAAACACCCAGTATTCTTCAATAATTATTTTTAATATATCATAAATGGTTCTACGAGAAAGTCCGATATTTTCAAACCGTTTAACAGTTTTTTTAAGCTTTCGGTGCTTCATGAAAAATTCGCCAACTAAATTTTTGCTTTCATTCTCTTTGAAGAATTTCATTTCCTCCAGCAAGTATAATTCACAAAATGTACTGTCTTATTTGACAGATACTATCGGTCAGTAAATGACATATAAGACAAAATTTCTAAAACCTACGACAATAGATTTGTATTCTTCGAATTAAATTTGTCCGGATTTTTTGTTGACACACCCTTAAATGACCATTCACTTGTACATGTAGTTATTGGTAAAATTAATGTGATTGTCAAAGCTGTTCTCTGCTTCCAAATGGAGTAGCACAACTGATTTTCTTCAGAAAAATTATTTATCTTGTACACGCTATTAATCTCTTCAACAATTGCTTAAAAACTTTATTCCGACAATTTTATTAATTTTAAAGGATGCAATTCAAGGAGAGAGAATCCCAGTTTATGGTCTTGCGAGAATCTCTCCTGAAGACTTTTAATTAATAAATCCAAATAAGGTATGTAAATATTTCTTCTAAAATACTTTTCTGGAGTATTTGGAGGATGATTATCTCTTAAAGTTTGACGGCTACATTTACGAGGAATTTTTACTTCAATATTTAGGTCTTTGGCTATATTTTCAAATCATCTTCTGCTTTATCTCGCTCGTTCTTTAAAACCTTTAACAACTCTTTTATATGATTCTGCACATGAAGCAAGTTTAGCTGAACTGCTTGTAAACTATTAGCAACGGGTTCCGACATTGAGGAGTATTTTGCAATTATACCCAAAGAAATTAAAAACGTTGCATCTTCTGCTGATTTAAAAAGTTGATATGCTTTACTTTTTGCATTGCTCGTTGTTGTTGGATTAGTTGAAACTTCCTTTAATTTAGAAATAATTTCTTTAAAATTTTCGAAAAATATCCTAACATTTCTGTATTTGTGAGACCATCGTATTTCACATAAAAGGGAAATATTCGATACTTACTGTATTTCTCCGTTTGGGACTCTCCCTAAAAATTTAATTATTTTTTGATTGTTCCTGTTGTATTTTGCACTTGAGGAATATGAATCAAGTTGTTGATTGCTAAATTAAAAACGTGGCCGACCAATGATATTAGTAGTATATTTGTCATAAAAAAAATTACATGACATGTCAATAACATTGTAGAACAGATATATATATAGGCACAAACATTTAATAACGGAAGGGTTAATGCCAGGGAAAAATAACAATAAAAGAAGTAAATAACGGCTTAGCTGGCAAGGAAAAGTAACTGTCGACGTACGTTTCGGTCTTATTAGACCTCATCAGGACAGTATAACCAAGGTGTAAGGTGTTGACACTTGGAAATAGAAAACAACAAATGAAGCAACAGATCAGGAGGTCTAATAAGACCGAAACGTACGTCGACAGTTACTTTTCCTTGCCAGCTAAGCCGTTATTTACTTCTTTTATTGACAAACATTTACATAGTAAAGTCTGATAAAGTCAAAACACAATAGAACATGTCCACTAAGACAAAGAGGGCTGGCAAGCAGGCGTCGGTGAGCACTGGTCCTACTTAAATTTACCTAATAAGCTCAGCTTAAAATTAAGTAACAATTAAAACCTCAAGCAAAAAAACTCCTTTAAGGAATACACTGTATTGTCTAAGAGCACTTTTTTCACTGCAGTGTGAAATTTGCGTTTGTCCAGTTTTTTAATTTTTTCCGGAAGATGATTGTAGACCTTTGTTTCTCAGTAGTCAACAACATGCTGAGTGACACTGAGACGATGGTGGGGAATTATTATATTCGTTTTATTTCGGGTGTAGTACATATGATTATCTTCATTTTTCAAGAAGCTATTACTATTCGAGTGAACATGTTTGACACAATTGAGTATATACGTAGAGATTAAGGTGAGTATCTTACATTTTTTAAAAGCATTTCTGCAGCTGCCACTATAGCTCAGGTCACAGAGTAGTCTAATCGCACGAACACCTTTGCAGCACCAGGAGAAGGACCCCAGATACCATAAGACATCAGACTGTGAAAATTGGAGAAGTCGGTAATTCTTGCAGCTTTGTAAGTTGAGACACTTTTTATTCTTCTGATGCAAAAAAATTGAGAAATAGTTTTTTGCACAATTCAGATGTGTGCTTGATCCAATTTAGCCTGCTATCAATTGTTACGCCCAGGAAACAAACGCAATTCACTTCTTCTCTGTAGTTAGTAGAATATCGGTAGTTTTATTGTTATTAAGCTTGAGTTTATTAACTTCAAACCATTCTTCAACTTGCCTAAGTGCCTTCGATGTTTTACATTCCGGCTCTTCCCTGCTTTCACCACGCGCCAAAAGAGAGGTGTCATCCGCATAAAGAAAAGAGAAACAAATGTTAATGCACGGAGAAAAATCGTATTGTTAATTTTACCACAACCGAACTTGTTGAAATATTGTTGTTTATCTTCGTACAAATATTGACTTGAGAGAACCACATGTTGCAAATGCGGGTACAACTATTTTATAATAAACTTTTGTTTGAATATTACTTTTAAGAAATAGTTGGACAAAAAAGTGTTTATTGTTAGAACAAAAATAAATTAATATTTATTATTTTGTGTTTACTATACTAATTCATTATTTTAACGCCGACATGTCATTGTGAATGCATCTTACTATACTACTACATTATTTTAACACTGACATGTCATTTGTGGATGCATCACCACCAATTCGTAGTTAAAAGCTATAATATTGATGTTGGGTTGACGTGATTAACATGAACAAAAAACTTTGTGTGTTAAATATCTTTATGACACTGATAAGAACTACAATTTCAGTTGTTCACAAAAATAAAGTTGAAGTACCAATATAAAATGTGTGTCGTATACAGGGTGAGTTTTTTTCGATGTTTAGCATTGGGATCTCGGAAACTAGCAGAGCTAGAGAGACGGTTAAATGGGGAAAGATTTGTAGTTTTAGGAGCCCAGTTTAATGCAGCTTTTGTTTTTTTCTTAAAGTTCATGGCTGGCTAGATATTTTGAAAAAACTGATTTTTTATAAATTCGTTAAATGCATATAGCTCGGTTATTCTTGATTTTAGAGAAAAGTTGCAAGGCAAAAGTTGTACAGGATTATGTTCTTAATTAAACTGTCGAACTAAATTTTCCATATAAGCTCTTATTTTTCAGTTATGACATAAACATCAGTTTTTTAAAATGGAAACCATAGTAGGCCATGAGTGAAAAAGAAACGCCTTTTTTTTACCTTTTCAACGATGTAACATTCGATATGGTTATTTAAAAAAACGACGGAGATACGGCAGTTTTTCTCTTTCAAAATTGTTAATATGGTTGGCCATGGAAACAAAAGTTTATTGACAAATGCAAGTTATAAATGGTGAGCAAATAAAAATCAGATTAGAGTAGGCGCTGCAAAAAAAAATGTATGTCTGTGATTAAATAAAAGGTCAATACATTTGACAGTCCATGAATGTATTACATTAATTAATTCAGTTAATCACAAACATTGCACAGCCCACTCTAATCTGATTTTTATTTGCTCACTTATATTACTTTGACGTTTTGTTCGCCGTTTCTTTTTACATACGTTTCAGAATCAAAACTCTAATACCAACAATGGTTCAATATTTCAATAGCCTCCTAGGAGAACCTTCAACCTTTTAACAAATCTAAACTATCGAGAACAAAAATAAACTAAAAATATTTCTAAAGATGTTCGAAAAGACCACCATTATTTGTAATACATAAATTAGACCTCTTTAAAATCGAATTTACTGCTTTCCTAGTAGAACGTCCGTCATTAGGGGCTATTCTGTAACTTATTAACAGGCTGTTAAAATTTAAGGGTACGTTAAAATTCAAAATAGAGTCTTGTGATTCGCTGTTACTACGATAACTGTACTTTTTATTTAATCACAGATATACATTTTCTTTGCACCGCCTACTCTAATCTAATTTTTATTTGCTCATCGTTTATAATTTGCATTTGTCAATAAACTTTTGTTTCCATGGCCAACCATATTAACAATTTTGAAAGAGAAAAACTGCCGTATCTCCGTCGTTTTTTTAAATAACCATATCGAATGTTACATCGTTGAAAAAGGTAAAAAAAAGGACTTTCTTTTTCACTCATGGCCTACTATGGTTTCTATTTAAATAAACTGACGTTTATGTCATAACTGAAAAATATGAGCTTATATGGAAAAGTTAGTTCGACTGTTTAATTAAGAACATAATTCTGTACAACTTTTGTCTTGCAACTTTTCTCTAAAATCAAGAATAACCGAGCTATATGCATTTAACGAATTTATAAAAAATCAGTTTTTTCAAAATATCTAGCCAGCCATGAACTTTAAGAAAAAAACAAAAGCTGCATTAAACTGGGCTCCTAAAACTACAAATCTTTCCCCATTTAACCGTCTCTCTAGCTCCGCTAGTTTCCGAGATCCCAATGCTAAACATTGAAAAAAACTCACCCTGTATATGACACCAAATTCTTGTTAGATGTTTCACAATTGTTGGTAACAAAACAAAATATTTTTTCCGTGTGTGACGATGCAGGTTATTAATATAGATAATAAACAGAATCGGGCCGATAACTGATCATTGAGGAACCCCATAGCATACAGGTTCCAAGCAAGATCATTCATTATTCCAGAAGACTCTCTGCACCCGCTCACTCAGGTAAGATTCAAATAAGTCTTTTATTAAGCCTCTAAGACCGTAATGAGCTAATTTTTAACCTATATCCTGACATATTAGCGGCGCCATCATAACCCTCCCCGACAAGAAATTCTTTTTCTAGTCCAAGATCATTACATTTACTTAACAACTCATTAGAAATTGATTTAGCTGAACAATTTTCTGTAGGCACAAATCCAATAAATTCGTCATGTATCTTTTTGCTATTTTTGTTAAAATATCTTAGTCCAATAGAAAGTTGTTCTTTTCCTGAAATATCTGTAGTTTCATCTGGTAATATTGTATAATAATCTGATGCCCCCTTCATTCTTTTACAAGCTGTTTAATAATAATTTCTCCCGTTAGAGCTATTAATTGATTTTGAATGGATGGGGAAATATATCTGGCATTTTGTGCTGCGGTTACAAATGTTGTTTTAAAATTGTATCCCCTGAATCCATCCGGAAATGTAATAAGTCAATAACATTTCCTGATGAAAGAGTCTTGCCCCTTAAGCAAATGTCATGTGTTGCATAGAATATGAAGTTAAGAAATATGTTATTAGAAAACTATATCATTTCAGTTAAATTTACATGTCAATATGTCACGCTATTTATTTGTGCAGGAACGTCGTAGAGTGAGGAGTTTTTTTTGTTAGGTTTGATGTGTCGCTCGTTCAGGTCTCGCGACCAACCCCAATGCCATTATTCTGATTATGTAAATACACGCATTAATTATGAAACTATAAGTATTCTTTTCCAAGCTAAATTACACTTCTGACGAGCAACACGTATCGTCTATCGGAAGTATCGGAAACATCGTAGATTACTGTACATACTAGTTGCATTACTTTTAATGAAGTTAATTAGTGGTAATCGTGTTTCACTTTAATCTCGGTTATAAAATTACAATATGGGTTTCTCAACCTCAGCACATAAAAATTTAGTGACAATTCGCGATGCAACAGAACTATGTACACCACTGACAAACATGTTTGATACAATTGTCAGTATAGAAACAAAACAGAGTCTTTGGTATTTATCAATTATATTATGTAAGTGTCTTGATTATTATGAAGTAAATTTTGATATTGTTCATTGTTTTCAATCAGAAATTTAAAAGCCTCGTATTTATTTTGATTAATTTAGTTTTTATTATTATCAATCGTGATCAATCAAATAGAAAAATCTTCCCCTATCCTATTGTTAGGTTTACGTAATTACGATTTCCACCCACGTTACACTTTCTGGTGACTTTTATTTCTGAAACAGTCCAAGAAGATAAAATCTAAACGAGGGATCCCATTGGCAATTGTTTAGTTTACCGAACGTGAATACGGGTTTGGAAATGGTCTGGTGGTTACGAGTGTCTTGTTAAGTTAATTCGACTTTTTTACGGTACGTAAACGCGACGTAAGCCGAGTCCGCATCACGTGACCACTTTATCAATTATCAGTACGTGTATCTGCGGGAAAAAATAAGCAAAGAAGAGGAACATCTCGTGGTCATTAAAAGTAAAACTGCGGGTGTACACCACCGGCCGTTGAACAGAAGATTTACCGCACAGCAAGAGCAGATCGACGTTGCCGACCTACGTAACCCAGCAGAATCCAAGACGCTTAAGTGTACTTCGACAGTGGACTTCGCCAGAAGTGCTTGGAGTCGATTTCAGATAATTCGTCTTCGGGTGCGCGAATTTAATAGGAATGTGCCGCACTTTTTGTTCTGTGCTGATTAAGTGATGGAAGGTGTTGCTGCGACACCTCCTGGAGGTGCTTTTCAACAATTCATTAGGTCGCGGACGAGAGCCAGCAAGAGGGAGGCAAAGCGGCAGCGGTGAGTGCGATTTTCAATTACAAAAAACGAGTTTGCTGTCTGTGCGTTCACTTTTTAAACGTGCGCATGCATTCGTTAAGCGACCACTTTAATAACATTTAAATTTACACTTACACGCCGATCATAATAACGCAAAACTATAAATTGGGACATGCATTGTCTGACATTAATTAAAACTTTCTGTCAAATTCGGAAAAATGCCTTTAATCTCAAATTTGCTACACGTAATCCTGAAGAAACCATCAACGTATTACAAAACGTTGTTATTTAAGACGATTTTAAAAGCTGTCTGACGAATAATTATTAGAAAAAGTTTGATAGACTTAAGCCCACAAGGAAGTGCTTGGATACTCCAATAAGTTTAACGTTAGTTTTCTTTTCTTCAAATTTTAGACACTATTAAGAGGTACAATTTACAATATTACATCTTTCGTAATTGTGTCACTTTTACGCTCTTTGTTCCGATATATGTTTGTAATCTGTCTACTGTTATTATATTTTATTAGAAACCGAAATTTAATGCTGTTTTCTGATAAAAATGACAGGTCAAGGGTTACAGCAAACAAGTAAAAATTGTTGTGTGATTTACTGTTATAGAAAATACCTGAACCTACTAAATACTGCAGGAAATCAACCTTTTCAATCAGACAGAACAACGTTTACTGCAATTTATTTTTGCATTGCAAATGTTCGCCGGCTGTAACCCGCAAAATTAACGAAGTCCCTTTTTTTCTTTTTTCTTGTTGGCATCAAAACGAGTGCTGGACTTCGTTACCTGGCAAGTCGTTCGATTCATTCGTTGCGCTAAATTCGGCTGGCCCTTGAAAAATGAGCGGTAATTTAAAGTGCATCGATTTTCGCTTAATTGAGGAAGTTGTTATAATTTATTGGTTAAGTGCCGGATTAATAAGCCCAGCCGAGGTCAGGGGTCGTTCGTTACTTGTCTTTGCTGCTGCATGCACGGTTTACCGTTTTAATTATTTTTGGATTTCATACGTGGCAATTTTCCGTTTTTGATCCTAATTAATTAATTAAGTAAAATATAGTGCGCGTAATTTATGAGGAAATTAGAATTCAACATTTACGTAATTACTTAAAAAATGCCACCAATAGAATTCGATTACTTGAATCCAGTAAAGCATTTTCTTTTTTCTTTCTTTGTTTTAAATCGGGTTTCATTCGCTTGAAAATAGCAAAGTTTTTTTTTTAAATCACATTTCATTTTCTTTATGGTATTCCATGCCTTGCTGTAAAATATAAAATTCTGGAAGGAAACACTAAATTCCTTCATGGATGTTTTAAAGATTGATTATTTGGCTCTTAATGGGGAAAATTTTTCGTATTATTTTTTCCTATTACAAATAAAGCAATCAACTTACTATTGGATATGAAGAATCGGCCAAGTTTCCTCTACAATTTGACAATACATTTGTGTTCACAAAGTTGTACAAAATGTCTTACAAGCTAGAAGTGCGGAAAGGTATTTACAACTTGGTTGGCCAAATACCCAAAAGTGATACGGTCGCCATTTATAGAAACCAGTCATTAGGGAATGTAAGGAAGGTTTGCCGTCCATGAATCTTCCCTCGAGTTTTGAATCATCCAAGGCTTCAGAACTTAATTGAATCTGCAAAAAGTAGAAGAGGAATTTCAACGAGATTAGGCCGAAGATTTCACGTATCTCATATGACAATCAAGAAGGAAATTAACAGAAATCATTTGAAATTTAGAAAGCGACAAAAATGTCCAAAGTACACGGCTGCTCAGTTAGAGAGGATTCCAGACATTTAAGACGAGTACATTTCAGAGACAATGCCACGATAATTTTGGACGACGAAGAATATTTTACATTATCTAACTCCGAAATAAAAGGAAACGATGGCTTTGGATACAGACAACATTGAGGACGTTCCTAATGATGTAAGATATAAGAAAAGAGTAAAATTCGAGTAGAAGATACTAGTGTGGTATTTCAAGACCTTATGTTGGGCGAGTTGAGGATGAAGCTGTAAATGCACACATTTATATTAGAAGCCTCCCTAAATTGGTAAATTTTATTCATGTTCATGTTCTGGCCGGATCTGGGCATCGTGCCATTATGCAAGAATAACCCAAGGTTGGTTAAAGCAACAAAATATCCCATATGTACCTAGAGAGGATAACCCTTCAATGTTCCTCAGGCCCATCCTATAGAAGAGTTTTGGGCTTTACTCGGTAGAAAAGTTTACGACGGTGGATGAGAAGTCCAAAATGAAGAAGAGCTACAACGAAAAATCTACCAAAGGATTCGAGAGTTTAACTCATTTACCGTCCAAAAGCTAATGAGAGGCATTCGCTTTAAATTGCGAACTATTGAAACCCATGGCCCTTTACTTGCTATGTAATACATTATAATTTTTGATAAATCTTCACTGAATAGTTTTCTTAAGCATACATTTAATTAAAACAATTACAGTTTGTATTATTAGGTTTGAAAAATTTTCCCATTGTTACAATTTTCGGCAATTATTTTAAATATTTAACAAATAAACATCAAATTGAAACCTAAGGAGAGCTCACTCCATTCTTTTTCTTGCATTTTCACTCTTACCTATCAGCGTTTAAGATATATGATGACCTTGAAAGAAAATTAACAATTAAACGCTCTTCAAAACGAGCTAAAGTAATTAAACTTTGGGCCATTTCATTTTCAAAACGAGTAAGTTAATGACAAAATTACTTAATTCTCACCGTGTGACAAATAGAAAAGGGTACTTGTGCCTATTATACCGTAAATGGACCCCATTGGGCCATGTTTCTCTTCGTTTTGCTTTTACGTTGTACCTAGTAATGCTTGTTTTCAATGGAACGTCCTCGTTGAAGTATACCTATAGAATAATGAAATAATATTTAGTTCTTTAGGTTGGCGTAATATTTTTTTAATAACAAACTCTGAAGAGTTGCTGATGAATCGTGGGAATACGATACAATATGACAGTGGAAGGACATTCCAGTTGCTTCGTTTGTAATGGAAGGAGAGGCTTGAATACTGACTCTAATTCCTTCTGTCGCTGCAAACTCATTACTCCTGCGGTTGTGCATTTGAACGTATTTCAAATTAAAATTCACCTCTTTGATGGAGTTCCATCATAGCGACGTGAATGTAGATAGGCACACAGATAGGTACAATTAAAGCTATCAGATTTATGCAACTACTTCTGTACGTTTCATAAATTTTTAATAAAATACTTTTCCTACTATCGGGCTTACGAAGTAGCAAATTAAACGAATTCCTTGTAACAATGCATTGTTATGTATTATTTCCTTCACCCGAAGCCAGGCCGTATGTATTGAATTTGAATAACATTTCGATATTAATAACTCGTAATTAATTATTTTGAAACGGAGTCTCTTACAAAATAAAGGTTTTAAATTAGAATAGCACCCGGTCACGCTTCGTTCGAAAAATATCGCCGCAATTTAAACCGTAAAAAATCATGCCCGCTTTTTAATTGGAGTATAAATAAGGAACGAAAAGTTCGCTTTGAAATATGACGCTAATCAATAGCAATTTCTGTGTAATTGAATGCGTACGGCGATTTAAACTAATCATTAATTTCGACCCGAGAATATTCAAATTTTAATTGAATACGACGGAAATGGGTATTTAAATTAACTTGTAAAAGAAAAATGTTCAAGAATAAGTAAATCAATTGCAATTTTTTCGGATTAAACCTTAATGCTATTTTATTTCTATTTATATCAAACGTGACATAGTTTGTGCAAGTGATTTTGAAACCCATATCATTCTTAACACCCACACGGGTTGTCTTCATGAAAACCCACACCAAAGTTATATTTGGTGGATATTGAGGATCTACAATGGTGCTACGCAATTCAAAGTGCTTTGTACGTTTAAAAACAAGAAGGTTTAAAGATGGTATTAGATAGTTGGTTTAAATAAGAAGTTGTAAAGATTATATTAAATAGTTGGTTGGATGTGAAAACCCGCATAATCTATGATAGAAACAATAACAAAGTAGTCTGTCGATCTCTCAGCATGTCAACTGCTAAATTAATACGCACAACCGGGAGCTAAATAATAACTCAAGATGCCTCCTCGATAAAATGGGCACAATCTAAAAATTCAATCATGTCCATGTCAATTACGCATGTGACAAGCAGACCTACATGAGTTGACATTACCGGAGTAAGTTAATAGAATTTTATGCGAGCGTTTGATTTGTGGTACGCAGGCAAACGTGAAACAGTCCGCTGGATTTGATTGACAACTTTTCTTGACACAGCTTTCTTAGAGCTAAACAAATCACGATTAATATCCACTCGATAATAGATAACGTAATTTGGTTATTTGTCACTTACTTGTTTGCTTAAGGACTCGGCTACATACAGGAAACGAATTTCCAGGACGAGGATTGAATGAATTGGATTAATTTGGGATGAAGAGAATTCAAATTACCTATCGATTTAACTGTAAACAAATGCGAAAACATTCCAAAGAAGCATGTCTAAATAACGGCCAGCAAAACTAATTGTTTGCTTACTTATCGATTTTATGGACCTAGAAGTAATTTTATGATTCCCGAGGGAGAAATAGTTAAATTCCTGCGGTAATTGGAAAAGGTATTGCGATGCCATTACCAAAGATTGCAAATAAAAAGGCGCACATATGTGTCAGGGTTGTTGGTTTGATATATTAGGCTCGTAATTATAGTAATTTACCATGTAAGGCATTCATAATTTTATTTATATCTGTCGTGTCAATAAAATATAGTAATTACGCATAATAGATTTAGCTGGATAGCCTATTTATAGCAGGCTATAAACCAATCTGCCCTTTAATAATAATATCAATTAATTTGTGATCTTGCAGCCTACAGCTATAAATCTTCTAAATAATGCAAGTGCGCTCGCTAATTAACAGGAGATGCTATTATGAAGTCAGTAACGTTGTAATAATTTCTTGCCCTGTACGCATTTAAATCAGTAATATCTTTCGTAGGGATCAAGAGATATTTGGTTTCAGAATTTTATACCTAGTTAGCCACTAAAGAGTTTGATTATAAAATTAATTAATTATTTTAAAGTTATCATCAGAGAATAAATAATTTTATTCACGACCGGGAGTAGACAGTAGGTTCTATGACACCAAAATTGTGACAGAAATAAATAACATATTTACTCCCTAGGGAGAGAAATATCAGCCCTCAGGCTACAAGCAAACTTCTCAGGAAAAATGAGGCATATCTTTAACTCGATGTATAATATACAATTTTTGATTATTAATAGTACACAATAGGGAAGAGTTTTTCAATTTGTGTTTCAACGACTCAAAGCGCGAAAAAATAATTTCCTTCCTTACCTTTTCCTGTTTGTCTCAATGTTGTTCATAAACATGTAAAATAAATCGCAACACCCGGCAGTAAACAAGCGAATTAAATTTTTTTAAATCTAGCCCCAGTCTTTCCGCCCCATTTCTCATAACTAGGAACACGTTCCGAGTTTCTCTAGTAAATTAGACACGATTTATAGAAAAAATTGTAGGTACTCACCATTCACGTAGCAAGCACAGCGCTTTATTATAACTTGTGTAATCGCTTCGGTAAATCTGAGATTGGTGATTGCTTCTAATAACAATCTCTACAATTTATTATTACGATTTTTATTGTCACGAACACGAAGTAATTTTGGTGTACACAGTTGTTTTGAGCCACTTTTTATTACATGGAAGCGCAATGCTGTATATTGAGTTGCCTATAGAGCAGGTGTATAATACATTGCTCGCTACAGATAAAAAAAATTCAAAATAATTTAAAGTCTCGTTCTTGTATGGTAAAGTCCCATTAAATCAAGGTCGCTCTTCCTAGTAATTTGTGGGGTTTTCCAGTGAAACTTCTTTTTGCATTAGAGCAAGGGTCACACATTTTATTCGATAACTTCTTGACCTAGTAACCAAGTAAATGTAAGAAGAGATTTATCGACGCCTCAGCCGTCAATAAAGGAGATCCATTAGCGCGCTGGATAAAAGTATAGGGTTACAGTTTATTGTGAATTCCTCACACGAAGGTGAGGCCATTAAAGCCGGGGGAATCTGGAACCAAGGAGAAGAAGAAGAAGAAGAAGAAGAGGTGGAGATGGAGATGGGCGACTCGCATGTGTCACGAACGATGGTCGGTCATGCTGTCGACCCGGCCTCCTTGGCCACCGCACGAATTGCTCCATTGTCAGGATATTTGTGTTTGTTATACCATGGCCAGAGGTTCTAAAACGTTACATTTAATTGCACATTTAATAAGTCCGGAATTAATGCTATGGAAATTATAGACTCTGCACGCGAATTTCATTGAGCATTTTGCATTCTTCGCAGGAGAATATTAATTAGTCCAGTTCGTAATTGCTGCTTACGAGCAGGTCGTGTATGAGATTTAATTAAGGAAAAAAATTGACGTACCGTATTGATCCTGTTGTTGGATTGTTAAGTCGTATAATTAATATTTTTAAACCTACATGACTGTTACGGATGTTATAAGTCAGTCATTTTGACGTTACTCCCTGTAATTGCTAGTTAAAGTCGGTAGGTTTCAACAAACACGACCTCTTTCATTCTTGCTAAGTCTAAGTAAATTGAAGGCGTTCCATTAATAACGAAGGCATTTAATTTCCAAGCGAAATTTCTCTTTTATTTAAAAAATCGAAAGGTAAACCATATTCATACCCTTTTTTAATTTCCTTTGAAATCCTACTGATGGTTTGAATTCGATCGTTTAATTTTTGTTAAAAATGCACCGTTTGAGAACTCCTCAGTCACGTAGGTGTACATCGTGAAATGACCAATAAGGCTCACCAGCTCCATGATTTACTTTGTCGTATTGAGAACGCGGACCAGTTGCGTAAATGGAGAGACACGTTCGCGATGCATAAATGATCCACAGAGAGAAAGAGGGCCTATCATTTTACATATGTAAATAAGGCAGCAGATGATGTGGAAGACCCTCATCCACTAAATTTCACAACGACAAAATGAATTTCATTTTCGATTTCCAGACGTCTGTCAACATTGCATTGTTAAATATTGAGATGTCACGGTGTATAATTATCTCCGAGTTTAATAATTACAAAACCTGTGTTGCACAAAATAAAACATTTTAAGTGAAAGTGAACTTTTAAACTCGAGATTGCACTGACAGGGTATCGGGGGACTAACTTTCTTTGAGAATTAAACGACGACTTTATTCTCAGACTCAACTCTTGGATTTTTTTTTTGGATTTGTATTAAATCAAACATGAAAACACTAATACTGTGGCTTTGAATGAATAACATCGCTGTTTATTTTAATTTTCTACTTACGACTAACAAGTTCTTCCACCTTTCAGCTTCTTGTTTTAATTATGTATGAAATTAAGATTTCAACTGTCCATAAATCTGAATCAATTATGCAGATGCCCGACGCTAATGAATCTAAAGTAAACGTCGCGGGGTGTGTAATATATCACCTCGCCTTTGTGATTAAATTTTATAATTAATTAAGACATAATTATTAAACTCCAACTTTTGATTATTAACTTGGGCTTTCTTCAATCTGAGGAAGTATTTATTTGACCATCGCGTAGGTTGGTATTTTCGTCCCGTTTTGATTTATTTGACGCTGAAATTTCAACTTCATCTGTATTTTTTTATTACGGCTGTAATTTATTAAATTTCATTCGAAATTAATTGAGGCACGCTTTTATTTATGTGCCTCACTCGAGTATTTTTGCGCCATAAATTATGTTTCTGCGTAGAAAGTTTTCATTTTGTTGTTAGCTGCTTGTAACAGTCACTTAACGTTGATCTAATTAGGACGGTCTTCTTTCAAAAGTCAAAAGCCTTGTCAGCCGGCGCGCTTTGATTTATGTTGAAGAAGGTTGGAGGTAAACAATCAAACAAATGTAAGTAATTTCATAAAAAAAAAGAAAAAGCTGCAAGGAAACGCGTTGGCTACTACCAAATCAAGAAAGCAGTTTAAACTTAATTTCAGAACACGCTGTGTGCTTATTTCATCACGATTGAATTAAATATAATAAGTAGTAAAATGTGTTTCACGGTTATAAACTAACAACTCCTTACATAAGTAAATATGCTTTTCTAATAAAAAAAAGTGATATACAGGGTGAATGACAATTGTTCCGGAGTGATTTTTTTAATGGTTTAACAGGAAGTGAACCGATCGGTGATTTTTTGCAGAGGGTATTGTGGCCTCTGTTTTTTTAGGTACCAGTTGTAGTTTACTTGTCCTTGTTCAGGTCTGCATCATCGCAAGAGCGTGGTTTACTGCGTATTCCATATCATCTTCAGTTTGGGCAGTACCAACTAATCCAAGTCGTCTGCAAAGGCTTACAGTACAATTCCTACGGGTATTTTTAGTTGTAGTACGGCATTGTACAGTATATTCCATAACAGCGGAGCCAGAACCGACCCTGGGTATGGGTACTCTGCAAGATGTGTTCATTTGGAGACCAAATTCAATTTTCAATTTCTTTTCTTGAAGATAGGTGCTTATTATTCGTCTAAGGTATGGGTTAACCTTTCTCTTACTTAATTCGGCCTTTATTAAATTTCAATTTGCAGAATTGAAGACGTTTTTAACATCTAGTGCTATATAGTTTCCTGGTCTTGTAGTTTTTTTCCTCTCGCTTTTAGCAATATCCCTCGCCCATTGTAGTGCCATTAGAGTTGATTTGCCTTTTCTGAAACTATATGTATGTAACTGTGTGTTTATTGTTTATGTAAAAAAGCGAGATATCGCGACTAAATCAAATATGATCATGATAGTCGGAAAATTCCATTCAGGCGGCAATATGGCGTAGTAAGCGCTCTATATCTACTCGAAGAGCTTGATCTTCTCTTCTTGTGAAAAGAAAAATTCTTTTATCTTCTTTCTCTACAGTCCTGTAAAGTTGAATCGTTCGAACGCCACCTATGATCGAATTATGCAAGCAACTGCCGTTACTGAACGCCATCTACCAACAACGTAGACATGGTTTGGCGTAATTGAACACAAAACTTTAGGTGTTTTAAATATATTTCCATGAACGCGGTTCCTGGTGGAATGCAAGCGAGAAGGATATCAGGTAGACCAAGGAGTGATAAGGGGGCAGTTGTGAATGAACTGGGCGACCCGGTAGACCGCTTAACCGGGCTGGGGTTAATAAAAGGGTTTAAGTGAACCGAAGGAGAAGGTAACTCTAACAAGGTATCTCGAGTTAGCGAGTACTCTTCCGGGAGGGATACAACCCCCATTTACGAATCCTCCCAAGGGTACGTGACAATATTAAACAAATTTTGAGTTTTTTGGACGAATTCATGCCATGTTTGAATTTATTAAATAGACTAACAATAAGTTAACTTTCGATTTTTTGTGCGCACATTATTTTCTCTGAGAAAATGAAGTTTTTGCGCAAGGCACGACTGATTGAGAGAAAAAACGGGAAATATTTATGCACCCTACAATTTTAATTTCAAGATTGACTTTGTTTGATTTAAATATTTATCATAGGATGGTGCTTTGAACATTTTCTGGAATCCAACGCAACTCTCCACCGGACTTAGTGGCAGGCGTGTTGGTGCCACCGTATAGTTTGTAATCACTTGCAGAGACAGATGTTGGTCACCGTCAAGATGAGGTCCACCCTAATCGCTTAAAATTTAAACATTGTTCATAGCAATGTTTTGGTGCTTCCCATCTTCCCCATCAGTCTTAGGGTTAGGTGTGCTGGTCACAGTTTGTCCAAATAGATGTTGGGCGCCACCAAAATGAAATGGCTCATCTTAACCGTTTAAAATTTGATTACCGTTTTAACAATTTAAATTAAAATGAAAGAAAAATACTAGAGATTTGCGGAGATTTAAATTGTTTTCGTTTTAGTGATTGATTTGTCTACCAGTGAAAGCAGGTGTTAAAAGTGATCCTTTTCATGAAATAATCTGCTTCAAGTGACTTGCATGCATTTGTCAAGTAAATATTTGGTAGATCGTATTTCACGGCGTCGAGCGTTTACTTAAAAACGTGACGTGAAATTCCACTTGAAGGTCAAGTTCACGATCGATGCTACGTCGCCGTGCCTACCATAAAACTTTTATGATAACATTTTTCCCATACTCTCGGACATCGCCTTTTATCGTGGTTTCATTTTTTCGGGTTAATTAACAGTCACCCTGTATGTGAACTAATGAAAACGGAATGCATTTAATTGAAGTTTTATTTCATTTGTTTAGCTACACACAGAGAGGAATTTCAGCTTTCTATTTGTTCTTTATCGATAAATGAAGTGATGTTACAGATGAAAAGCAAACGTGTGCAACCAGATATATTCAATTAAAGCCGCCGGCGGCTTACTTAAATTTCACTGTCCCCGTGCTCGTAAATGTGAACCTTATTACATAATTAGTTAGACTAAGACGGCGGCAATCTGGTTCAAAAAATTCTTCCCCAGTTCTAGATTATTAATTTTTCTACGTCCAAATATAGCCCGGCGAATACTTGATAACTCACCTACATAATACACACATGCAATTCATCTTAATCACTTCATCTTTGAGCTACATTTCAACATTAGCTCATCGAGTTGGCTTAATTTCGACTTGCGCAACTTGAATGTGCGAAAGGTGTGAAAATAATATTTACGTCCGATTGTCAAATGAATCAAAAAAGAACACGAGCCGACGCCATATTAGGTTTTGATGGAACGCGCTTAAATGGACCGGCTCTCGTCCTTGAGCTTTGTTAACAAGAGGCTCATTATTTCGTTCGTATGCTAAAATAAAAGTGAAAACTGACAAGGATTTATTGTGCACAAAGCTCCATATACATATACAAAGTATGCCGGTGCGTGCTCAGTGTTACATTGCGTTTCAAATGAGGTACAAGATGTTTCGCCTCCCTGCAACAAATTACCGTTCAGCATCCACTTTTTCGTTTTTGTTTACCTGCCGAGCCACAATGTATTTTTTCCGAAATACTGTCGAGTTTCTCTTCATTGTTAATCTGACTATAATAGAATCAAAAACTGCCAAGTAATTTCTGATCAATCACATGAGCAAAGCAGTGAGTGCAAAAAATTGGCAGAGACAGGAAACTTTCATCGCTCCTTCCCAGTTGGGCGTCGACTATTTATTTGAAAGATGAAATTGCATTTACATTCTGCAAGAAATCGATTAGTTTTCGCACCTCAATAGATGAAATGCGGATGTGGAAGACTGAATGGTCAAATTGCTTTGGCAAAAATTTTTAAGAAAGGCACCTTGGAAAGTTTCACCCACATTTCCTTAACGAGGAAATTAGGAGGAAAGGAAAATTCGTATTCATTTAGGATTTACTTTCTAAATGATTTAGAATTTTCAGTTGAAGATGTGCATTACGTTCTTCTAATATTAAATTGAGTGCACAGTAACTAAACAATTCAGGAAGTGACCGTCGAGTTTTTCAACTTTCATTTAAACAAGAAAAAACTGCAACTCAATTGCATTGCACAAGACATAAGTACGAATGAAGTCATTGGATATAAAAACAAATAAATGCGTGCACAGTAGCTGGATTGCAGAAGCAGTGGCTTCGACACTTCATTGCATTGCGTAAAAAGATAATCAGGATTATATAGTTAATCATATTTTCCAGCAGTACAACGTATTATTATCGTAAATGGTGGATTTTTTCAGCGTCGAGCAAAACTGCCACGGACGGACACAATCTCGCGAAATCTGCAAAAACAAGATAATTTGTTATTATAATCGCCGTTCATTTCTGAGCGCATTAAAGTTTAATTATAATACGCCGAGGTAAATCTATTACGCGCATTACAGTGTTTATCTGATACGTTGCTTAATATAATTTGAGTTCATTACCTGAGATGTCAATGAAAGACGATGATTTACGTGAAGTATGTTACGTGAATTTTCACTTTTTTAGGCGACAGCGGAATTGCTTTTTGTTGTTGCTCACCGTGTAATGTTTGTTTGCGGACGGAAGGTTAATAATTTAACCGCAAGGTTAATAAAACTCCACCGAGCAAAGCTTTCATTCACTCTTTTTTTATTTACGTCGTCTCGCAACGCACTTACCAAAGTAAATAAATCACTCAGTAAATTAGCGACTTTGTGTATGTATGTACTTTTCTGTTGCAGAAAAACTCAATTATATTTCCAAGTTCTGTTAATTTATGTAGCTATGATTTATTAAAGTACACAAGGTAACAACAATATTTTGTTACTTATCAAGGTAATAGCAATAAATGTGAAATATAACAGTATAAGTATCGAAATGATAGAAAGGAAAGTGTATAAAATCAGCGAAAGAATCAAAAGTTTTGTTACGGTTCACATTTCAGTCCTCAAATTTTTCAAACCTTTTAGCTATTTTCGGATTTGGTTGATCACTAACATTTTTAAACTCTATTTCGTTAAGTTGTCGCTGATAACTTTTACTAACAGTGGGAACACTGCGCATGAATTCCGAAAACGGAAAAGGAGATGGGGCTAGCCATTTTTCCTGCTTGGTGTTTTTGCGGTGTTCACTTTGGGCAGAGCACGAGCACGCTTTGCAGACGACGGTGGAATATTTTACGCTTTCTGTGCCCATTGTTCAGTGGGGTAAGTCTTATTCGAGTCAGCTTCCATCTCGCCTTCAATCTTCTAGGTCCGGCCAGGATCACCGTTTCGGTTTTTGCCGTGACTAGCTTTAGGTCGTGTTGTTCTAACCATTCTTTTATCTTTAGTATTGCGTACTGCGCCTTGTCTTCTATCTGCGAGCTCGTCTTGGCAGTGATTAGCACCGCTAGGTCGTCGGGCGTAGGCTATGGTCGTAATGCCTTGACCCATTTCCATCTGGAGTATTCCGTCGTACAGGACATTCCACAGCGTTGGCCCTAGAACCGAACCCTGCGGAATGCCGCACGTCAATGCTGCCTCCTCTCCGTTTGGTGTTACGATGACTCCATTCTGCAGGTAGGACTGCAGAATTCTCGTGATGTACTCGCCGGTCCTTGCCTTTTTAAGGGCGTTTATTATGTGCAGCCACGAGGCTGAGTTGAAGGCATTTTCGATGTCCAACGCAAGCATCAGACAGAAATGCCTGTGCTGGAAAACGACCTCCTTGGTCTTGCGTACGACCTTACTTACCTTGGCCACTGCGTCCATGGTTGTCCTGCCCGGCCTGAAACCGTATTGATGATCATGTAAGATGTTATGATCATCTAGTTCCTCCGTTAATCGTTGACTCTAATATAATTTGGCCGCTACGTCTAAGAGGTAGATGGGTCGATAGGTCGACGGGCCTTCCTCGTTTTTTTTTTTTTTGGCTTTTCCACAAGCACACGCCTTGTCTTCTTCCAGATGTCGGGGAATTTACCCTTTACTAGACAGTCGTTCATCATACTCAGAAATGTCTCTTTGTTTGCCAGGGCTGCCGCTTTTATTGTCCGGGCCTAGTGATTTCCTACTTTTAATTTTCCTTATGGCATACCCGATTTCTACGTCCGTGAACCGCTTGATGTCTTCCGGTCTTATTTCTGTTATTGGCCAGTGTATCTTCGGTTTCGTAGGGAACAGCTTCTTTATCTGGATGTTTACTTCGGATTCGCTCATGTTTACAGGTGGTCTCAGTCTTAATTTTTTTGATAAACCACGAAGGGGCAGTCTTAGTGACAAAGAACGAGATAAAGTATCTGGGCGTCTACTTAAACAGAAATCTGAGGATAACCACCCACGTGAAGAAGACATGCGAAAAAGCGGCAAAATCCTTAATGGTGTTGGCAAAGCTCATGTCCAACATAAGTGGACCAAGATTCAAGGAAAGGAAGGTCCTAGCCGGAGTCGTACTATCCACCATAATGTACGCGGCGCCATGAAATATAAACACTATGAGGGGCTCCTGGAATCCATAAACAGGAAAATGGCGATCCGAATCACCTCCGCATACAAAACGGTCGCCACGCAGGCAATCTTGGTGATCGCAGCTGTTCCACCTATAAAGCTGAAAGCGGAGGAACGGAAACAGACATACGAAGTGGACAAAATAGCTAACGCTGAGGGTCAGGAAACCCTATCGTGGTTGGACAAAAGTTTTCATCAAAGATCTAAGCAGCTGGTGTAGTAGCAAATTCGGAGAAGTGGACTACTACATCACGCAAGCAATGACAGGCCATGGGGTATTCGCCACTTACCTATTTAAAATAGGTAAATAAGGAAGCGACAACTGCTGGTACTGCAACCAAACAGACACGCCAGAACACACGGTTTTTGACTGCACGAGATGGCAAGAAATAAGGGAAGTAGCACACAGGAAGTGTGGGGAAAGAATTTCCATAGAAAACATCGCTGACATCCTGCTGAAGGATGAAGAACACTGGCAGCATGTAACAAGTATGCTGAGAACCATAATGGAAATTAAAACCAAAGACGAAAAACAAAGACAGGCAAGGGCATGAAAACACAAGGATAGGACTACACCCGGAAACGTCCAAAGAAAGCACCGGATTAGATGATCAGACAAGCACCAGCCGGCGAAGTCTCCGATGTCAGAAATTGCGAAATTTCTGATGTTTTTTGCCGGAGATTATTAGATGCTGGATATGATTACTAACAGGAACACGCAAGGATTAGGCAACACTCGGAAATAACTGAAATCTACCGAAATACTCCAAATGAGAAGACTTAAAAATTAACACCTGACAGTGCGAAATTCCTGATGCAATGCCTCATGGAGATTCCAGTAATTAGCAGCTGCAACAGAGGGAAAAGAGTTTAGTTGGTAGGCACCCTCGTCTATGAACCAAGAAGGCGACGGTGGGGGTGAATCCAACACATCTGATAGGTACTTGGATTACCGCTGACGAAGTCTTTGAAGATTCTACAAATCTCTATAAAAAAAAGCTTCCATCTCATAATCGAGTTTGTCTTATATTTGTATTCTTTCCGTTAGCACGTTTTATGGGTTAGGATCAGCCACTTGTTTGAGTTCTTGGCGCCTATTTGGTTCTTTCTGAACGAATTTTGGTGTTCATGTCATCCAATCTTGAGATCCTTTCTACTGCGACAAGAGGAGGAGCCCTGTTGGTAGCTGCCAGACCTCATAGAGTACTCATCGAGGGCTGTACCCCCTTCCGTGGTCGAACACGCTTGTAGACTGGTGGAGATCGTATCGGTATCCTTGAAATTCTATCTTATTTTTTTTACGTTGTTTTTGTACATGTTAATTTAGGGTACGTATCCGCGTTTCCTAATGCATAATTGTTTGAGGTAGACTCTTGGTTCCTTCTGAACCCGAATCTATTAAGATAAAGTTGATTGCGAAGTAACGTTGCTATTAATTTGTAGACAGAAAATTTATTTGTACAATTTGATGTTAGCCAAAAGGAATACCCTGGTCAGTTTATTGCGACTTTAGTTTGAGTTTTTCAATAAGATATCGAATGATCAAAATAATTTTACCTCTAGTGGGCACCCACCCACCCCGTCTCCACTGAGTTGGGCATAATTTCCAAGTAGTTCTTCAGAGGATTCGCTGCATTATACAGGGTCAAACAGGTGGGTCGAAAAAGTAGGTAGCAGTTAAAAATATACATTTAATTAATATTAATTTTGTAGAAGTAGTTAGTAAACTACAGGGAAGTTAAAAAGTAATTTATATACATTGTTGCGAACAAAGCGAAACTGTTTTCAAAAATAAGCAAATTAAGGCTTGCACACGAACCCATTTACTTCTTGCTACGCCACTGGTTATAGCTCTTAGAAACATCGATTATAAAAAGAAGGGAATTCATAGGTGCTTAGTTTGATGTTAAATATTTTTAATAAACCGTCCAGGTCGTAAAGTTTAGCACTTAAACTTTTTAAAATAAATTTATATAAAACATAAACTGCGTTTATTAAACTTATTGGTGAGCGCAGGCTGCAATGAAATAATAATTACGGCGGCGTACCCATCTGCTGGCGTACACGGCGTTCCATATTTTAAAATGGAGGCATAAAATGCGGCTTAGTGTTTTTTAATGATGCAAAAAGTACAACAAGCGCTGATTTATATTTTAGCCGTTTCCACGTAGAAAAGCAGCGCGCAGAGAGAAGAAAATAAATAGCAGCGGGAGTAGTAAATAATTTGCAGCGAAATCTAGTAATATCTTCTTTGAAGCGAGCTTACAAGAAGAACAAGCGCTCGTTTTGTTTTCGTACGGAACAATAAACATGACAATGAGGCAAGGCCGTCCATACATATTTTCTGTTCATTTTTCCTCGAAGTCGGCCAGTCTATAAAAATATCCATATAACTGACATATACCCATTGAATTCTGGACTTTGATGGAAACCCACTGACCGATAATTGATAATTAGAATTCTTTAGCGAATATATAGACCAGTTAACGATGCAACGAGTGTTTAACAACACAACAGTAAGACTATTAAATATAATTGTTAATAAAAACTTGATCGCAGTAGCGGTTCGTAATGATTTCATTTACGGGGCACATATTTCTTATAATCACCATAAGTCTTTTAAAAATGTGTATCGACACATTCTACTCCTCAGTTAATGAAAACAAATCAGATGCAAATAAATAAATGAAAGCAAACGAATTTCCTTTAACAATTACGTACTTAATCGTGTATTTTGTGTTTCCTCTCTTAATTAATGAAAACGTTTACAACATTCCAAAATCAACCAAAAGAGTAAACACGTCCCACTTTACAAGGCAGGCCCGGTTTACTTTTCTTCAAACGTCAGCGATTAATTAATCAATAGCTTGTTCCTTTCTTTTATAATTTCTTCGGCAAATAAATTAATTAATCGAAGAATCAATATCATTTAGTTCCTGTCGGATGCTGGAAATTTATCGCTCTCGGAGTACAATCACGTTCGGTATAATGAAGCAAAAGTTCCTCCTTTTTTTCCGATCCGAGCAGAATCTTAAATCTTTCCTGTCCTACGGACGGCACTGCCGCCGTTAATATTCCTGTTTTAACGAGAAAACGGCTCAAAAATAACTTACCGCTTAATTACTTTCGATTTTTACGAGTCCCATTCTCGGCAAATATTTTCGATTGTCTGCGGGAATGCTATTTTATGTCTTCGCGAGGCGCTTCAAATGAAATTATCCTTGAGAATCGCGAGGCTTCGCGCTTCCATCGATGATAATCGATATGATTATTATCTGCGTTATCATTATCGGTAACGGCCACGAACGAACAGGTTCTGTTATAATAGATGGCGTTAATTTTAGTTGTGTTGTAGGTAATGAAAAAAAGCTCTTGAAGGTGCATCGTCTTGCGATGGGATATTCCTGCAATAAATTACTGAAACTAATCATGAATATAATCTGTTATAGCCTACAAGAAATCACCTCCAATAAAATAAAATAAAGTGTAGAAACAAAGTATACAACAAAGTAAGCAATATGTTTTCTTTTTCAAAGTCGATGTGTACATGAGCTTTCAGACTATGTTTATCTCAGTGATTGAATTTAATTTTTTAATCATCGCCATGTTTACTAAAAAAATAACTTTCTCCACTTCGTTCAACCCTTCTGTCAATCTTATAACACCCCATTTAAAAATACCATCAGGACGTAACAAAGAAAACACTATCGCGAGATATTAGACGCATTGTTGTTAGCAGAATGAAAAATCGAGAACGAACGGCAAGTCGGAATTATGTTACATTAGCTAAGCGAAGCATTTTGTGGGGAAATTCGTTTCGGATTTCACGGTGAAGGTTGCGATGCGATATCGGTTTGAGCACACCTGCATGTTAGATACACACGCTGCTGTTGTTACACCTAAATTGCTAAAAAGTTGTCCTGCACGTTACTTCTTTCCTTTCATTTCAGACTGACTCGGAAATCGAATTATAAAAGAATCCTGATTGTAATTTTATAAGCTGTCAAGAGGCAAAAATACGAATTCGTTTATTAATGTAATTTCAATCCGTAAGCTTGAGTATCTTGGTCAAGCTCAGTAGTTACTGGTTGCCGCTCGGACAATGTTATGAACGAGCGGCCTTGGCCATTGTTGCTATTCAAATGTCACTGCAACAGACGCGAGAGAACGCGAGACAAAATAAAGAGGCTATAAAATCAATATGATAAAAATACTATTTATTATCCAGACTCGTGTGCCACAATAAAACAAAATATTCCCTGCTCTAGTCTCTGCAGACGCTAGCAGCCATTGTATGCAGACCCCCTGGCAAAACGATAGCAAAACAGGAGGCCCGCACATAACATCGTATGCTCTGTTACATAAAATCAATAGACAATTGTATCAGTCAGTATAATGAATTACTTGTTCCAAAATTAAGCTTACTTTAAGCATGGCCGGATTTATTAAGATTAAATAATAAAATAAATTGCAGATCAGCCGGACGTACAGTTGAAAGCCACAGAGTAATATTTTCAAGCTTTATTGGTTCTCATCAGCGAGATGCAACTTCAGAATTTCTCAACAGCGAAGCAACTTAAGAGCGACTCTATGTATAAACGTCTTTAAAAATTATTTCTAGCATTTTTTTTTAAATAAAGATACCTACATAATAAACTTCTTTTTAAATATCATTATAACTAGTTTTAATCACCTGCACCATAGCTTTACATCTTCGTCCGTTTTATCTAATGCTATTATCTTGCTCGGGGAATTTATGTGTTGTATATTTTTTAATTCCAAAAGAAAATAAATTTCATTGATAACTGTTATAGAAAATACCTTTATTTTAATTAATGGACGCACCTTCGGGAGTTAACAAATAAACTCGTTCTTTCTATAGGAGTACATTTTATAAGGTGTCCCCCTAGGTAAATATTTGCATAAATTAATTCACGATTTCGCCTCCCCCGGGCGAAACAACTATTCAATTTTATAGTACGAAACAAAAGGAGGAGAAAAAGCGCGCGAAAACATCGATGATGCATTAAAATGAAATTACATTACGAAAATAATGACCTGCTCGAAAGTCACGGACGAGCATTTTTAAGATTTCGCACTTTATTAATGCGGCATAAGTGCAAGGTAAGTGAAGCTATTAGTAATTGTACTTAAAGCCGAGTAATAAAACACACCACCATCATAATATTTCATCATTTTTATGCTTAATTACAGCACTTTGTTCTGAATCAAGCACAAAGTGCAGAAATATACGGCGCGGTGCAAAAATAAATGAACGAAAGCTTGTTTCAAATATGTTCATGTCCTTTAACTAACTAATGCCTTGTTGGTTTACTTTTTATGTTAATTTTCTTAACGGCGCAACTCTGTTGCAAAATCAAGATTCTGTTTGTACTTTGACGACCCCGTTGACAAGTGTAAGCAAGTAATTATTACTTTCATAAATAAAACCTCTTAAGTATATAATTTTGTTCACAAGAAAATCATTATGTACACTTGTATGCAAACTTAATTTGTGTCATTACCGAGTGAAGACAAAACGAACGTACATAAATGGAATCCACCCTTCTCCATCAAAATCTAAAAGGATTAGACTTATTTCATCACATCAGGCTTGCTGCCATGTTTAACTGAAGCGTGACCGACAGTTATCAATTGCGATTGAATACAATAAAAAGGTTTAATGCAAACTAACTATTCTCAGTGTCAGACCGTGATGAATACGAGCACATGTATTAAGTGATGTTATTTATATTGCGTAATGGGCCCCATAAGTCATCCAAGCAAGACGAGTGTAATCTTTACGGCTAATGACTTCAATCTCTATGCGTATGTTCAAGCAACAAGTGACGCAGAATTTAAGTTTAAAAAATATATCTGTATGTATGCATTTACTGGGTTAATAATACAAAGCAAATACTGGAAGTGCATGGCGTGACGAATAGAAGTCGGCGTGTAATTAATTCAATCAACCGTGATCCTGAGCCGATGCTAAATGACTTCGTAAGGATATCATTAATAGGAATACCGCAGGGCCGGGGGATGTAATGCAAATGGCGACACAGCTTGTGGTAGACACAGCTATCTCAGATAAACAGATATCGTGACTTTAAAGTGACAAAATGATATATGCGGGTCATGCTAAGACACTATGCACGTACTTTTGCATAGGTTTATGGTTACCACTGTTGCATTTTAGATCACGATTTTGACGTTTGCGCTTTTTACAGACGGGTTCAAGAGGTCCCAATTAGGCCGCATTTTAAATAATTACGGTGAAAATATGGAGATTTTCATATCACGTTCTCTCAGTCAACGTGTTCTCTCTTTTACGAGCTACAAAGTCGTGGTTAGTTTCTTATTCTAACGCTACTTGTCACAAGATACTTTTTTCCTTACCATCAATGAATCAAACTTGTTGATTAAATGACCATAATATTAACCAATTATAAAATATCATCTCGGCTATTTAACAATAGTAAATATTTGTTTTCTAAGATGGTTGATGAATGAATTGTGATTTTCTTGAAAAAGAACATATACTTATTAATTTTTTTACCGGTAATTTACGTCAATCAACATACATGAGATATGTTAATTCGTTTTCATTGTGATTTGACTTGACGCGAAAAACTCTTCTCGAGTAACCTTCGAATCACGGTGAACACAAACTAAAAAAAAGTAGGAGTTTGTAGCATTGAGCTCTCACCCGGAAATATTTAAAATTAATCACTGTATGCATGTCAGGTGAGCAATAAATATATCAGTTTAAAAGCCGAACTGTCCTAAATTCCGTCGGTTGCAAAATTTAATTAATGTTATGTGTTTGTAATCAGATTGGGTGATGCAGTTGACACGATTGGAGCGGTAACAACACTCATTGCACTTGTGCACACGTCTATGTTTATGATCTAATTCTTTGTAATTGACATCGTTAATGAGACATAAATGGCACGGTCACATTCACTCGTATCACGCGGTTTCTTTAAATATAATGGTAAAGTGCTAGTTTTCGTTTGCATACAATTTACCAAATATTCGTTAAGTAGAAATAAATTCTGATCCACTTTACTTTTTTTACCAACCATGAATTGTTAGCCAAAATTAATAGACCCATTTACATTGGCTACGTGTGTACACTCCCTCTTAAGCTGGGTACACAGTGGCCGTTGCAATACAGGTTCGCTGAAAATAAAAGTTAATGCACCCGTCATGCACCTCGAATGGTTCGTTCGAGGTACGCATTAGTGCGTTCGAGGCCCATGACGGGTGTATTAACTTTTATTTTCAGCGAACTTGTATTGCAACGTTGCAATACAGATGCGGTGCGGCCAATGTGTACCCAGCTTAACCTATGGCCCAAGAACGCCAAGTTCGAACGATCACGAACGAGACCAAACCCACTCCGACTGTCACAACAAACAAATGGAAGATTTGTGCCCGACTTCTTTGTGAATGTCCTCGTGTATTGTCTTCGAAATAATAGAAATTATATAACTGCTCTTACGTATGTGGTTGTGAGCCATAAATTATCTTCGTGAAATTTAGTCAAGACAATTTACGAAAGTACTCTCTACTTCATTTTGCACGTTTCTGTGGCTATTACCACCGGTGGTAATTATTTGGCAACTTCTTTTCTCCTAAAAATTTTTAATAGAAACAACTGGGAATACGAAAAAATGCTACTACTACTTCGGGCTGTGGTTTAACAAAAGGCAATTTCAACTTGAACAATGTTTGTTGTAATTCTTTAAACGAATAATAATCGCAGCGCACCGCTTCATAAGAAATGTAATAATCAGTAATCTGATGTAACAAGTAACGCTTAAGGGTTTGATTATATGCACTTTTCAGGCCTCGAAATTACTGTGATTACGACCTTTACCGTACAAAGACGAGGAAGTCACACGTGAAGCTAAAAGCAAATTACGCGAGAGCGGAAACTCGCGCGAAAAATCCCAGCGGCTTAAGTTTCCTGCATTTCAGGAAGTGCGTCGTAAATCGAACCCAACCCCGGTCGATTTTTGGAATTCGTAAAAACCGAGATCCAATATGGACTTCCTCAGAGCACAGAATTTATTATGTATTTAGAATTTATTATTGGCGGCGCTCGTAAATTAGACGTAAAAAAGAAACGTCGCTTGCTTTCAATTAACATTTGTGTACTGAATTGATTGGCACTAATTTATGTCTCAATCGCAGGTGAAGTTATTTAATCAAGTCAGGTCGATAAAAAATCCGTATTCCAATTAAAACAAAGCGTCTATAGCAGGGAATACACGATCCCACATGTCTTAACACATGTACGCGCATACATGTTCGCCGAACATCAACGTGCGTGTGTTGGCCCGAAAAACGCTTCGAACATGTACGCACATACAAAAAGTCCGTCGAACTTGTTTTCTGGATTTCCTGAAAACAAGTACGTGCGTTGATGTTTGCGCGTACATGTTCGATCGTGTGGTTGCTAAACGCACATGTTCGCCACGGACTTATTCAATGCAGTGCGTCGACGTCGTGTATACTCTTTTCCACAGCACCTCGAAACAGCCAATTTATGATTTTTAAAAAACAAATTTCCGGAAATGTGTGGTGGCAGACCCTGCAATTGGAACTATTAAACTGGGGACTTATCACAGCTTTGTTTATTATTATTTTTTTTTGTATTTTTGTCTTACTATAATAGCGCACGCCACCAAAGATAACTCTTCCGACATCGTCTTGGTTGATAAGTGGACTATGATGTCTTAAGACAAGTTCGATCGTGTGTAGTATGGTACTATGTGACGTTGATGTTCGGCGAACATGTACGCGCGTACATGTGTTAAGACATGTTGGATCGTGTATTCCCTACTTAAGACACTGATCGTTATCGTAGGCGTTTCACGGTAATTTTATGAAATGCCTTCGGTTTACGTAATTTACTGTACCTTCAGCCTTCGCCTAGTAACGGATTTTTAATTCTTTCAATTCCATAAATAAAAGGGTAATTTTTTTACCATTAAAATGCATATTAATTAATTCGTTGGAACTGAAATTAATTTGAAGCAATTTTTTACTTTTATTCTTTCTAGAAGAAGTAATTAATTAATTTCAGTGGTATTTAATTTTCTCTTCGGCTTCTAACTCTTGTATTCCAATCTTTTTTTTACAAATTATTTATAATTTACAACTTCTACGTGGCTTCGTGGGTAAAGAAGGAGAGATTCAAAACTAACAATTGTTGTTATTGAAAGAATCTTGTTCAATGAATGATAACAACAAGGAAGTATGTGCAGGAATATTTTACACAGTCGCGTTAAGGAAAACATGATCACGCTTATTATTCAATGTCCTGTATGTGTACGATAGATTGTAGATGATACACATATATCTGGATCTATGCGCACAATTCATGCATAAATTTTGTCGCATTACACAACGCACATAAATTATTATTATATTCAGCTTCGGTTTCATTTTCCGACCGCCTGCTTCAATAAATTCAGCGAACATCATTCCGCTCGACGTTAAATCATTTATACATAGATATGTCGCATACCGGCCGGACGTTCTTTTTCGATTCGCTAAACTGTGCATTTATTCCTTCGTCCGCCATAATATCTGTGGGAACGAAATATGTAGTAGTACAAGTGTAGAACACGTAAAAACTTATGGATGCTCATTGCACGCATAATTTTTTCACTTACGGCTCAGTCTAGACGATTAACGACAACTTGGGCGGTTTGAGACGTTAATGAACGCCATCTTGGCGGTTTTTCTGGTTTAGATGTCGTAGATATAATTTCTTATGGCCACGCTTTATGTAATTCATCGATGTACGTTGAACATACAACTTGATCAAATGTTTTGTTGCAATACTTTTATTATTAAAAAAAAAACATTTAATTCCTAAATCTTACTAGATTTAATTGAGGAATTTTGTTTAACAATTAAATTACAAGAAAACTTCTGTAAGCATAAAGTAAATAACAGA
Source organism: Dorcus parallelipipedus (assembly GCA_958336345.1). Lineage (NCBI taxonomy): Eukaryota > Metazoa > Arthropoda > Insecta > Coleoptera > Lucanidae > Dorcus > Dorcus parallelipipedus. The sequence goes on along the minus strand of OY284480.1, from coordinate 28,170,264 downwards.
TGTTTCATGTCATTTTTAAACTCGTACAATCTGAAGGTGTCGGTCGATTGTAACAGTTGTGAAATGCATATTTATTTGTTTGTCTTAAAAAATACCTACATGTTTTCTTATGCACTTAAAAAAAATGGAACGAACACCTTTGCACGACGACGACGATCTGAAAATAATATCAAGCGTAAATGTAAAACGGAGCTTTTTATATCCCGTCGCTTTTGTCGGAGCGTTTTTTTTTTTGTACATTTGGGTCAAAATAGTAATAACGTTAAACAGAGCATACCTCGTTCTGATAAACACTCGTTCGCTGGTTAGTCCCTTCTAGTCTTCTCTCTCTCTCTTCATCTCGCTTATCGCGCATACGATGCATCGTGAGAAACGGATACACATACAACAAACAATGCGATTTACATCGGATGTCCCAAAATACATCAAATACTACTCACCGGGGGGCCTACGTGCCCCCGCGGAAATCCAACGGTGCATCTAGTAGCAACCATTCCCTCACATTGATAATGGACACTACAGAAGTTATCCTTGGACGTTGACTTCTTATCTTCGCATGCATTAACCCCACATTCACCTGTAATTCGGAAACCCACCCACCCGATGGATATTAGCATACCTTGCCTCCTAAGCTTACGTTCTTAGGATCAGTTGATGCCACTGATCGCGTAAGTGTCAGCACACTCCGTTTCCGATCCAGTGCAACATCATGTCATGTTAGACCATTCTGGAGCACAATGCTTCAGCAGGTCAGGAATACAACCAACTGAATTCCCATTCACAATGAATATGGAATACCAGATGACTGTTTCGCCGACACCGTGCACTTCATCAGTGGTGCTGACCACTGCGGCAAGTCACACACGGGGCCGTATACTGGTGGCGACATACCCCCTGCAATGCTCCGGATCATCGGAAACAGGACGATATTCGCTATATTAGAATAACTCCAACTCATCGATGATCCTCATTGCCAATAACATAAACAGGGTATACCGCGATACTACTCCTGCCAGAACATTGCCTTCTCAGGGCAATACTCTGCAGCCACCCTGTAAGTCACACATCCCATCACTTTGACGCGTAACACACGCGCTTTTCCCGACCGTTCTCAGTCCGCATCACGAGAAGAACTGTCCTGCCCCTCGTCTTAATATTTTACGTTCCCTCGGCTAGGCTTATCGTCAAAACATAAACAAACATCCCCTGATATACAGATATTTATTAAGCATTTTAAATTACAAGCTAACTCATTCCTTAAAAATAATTTCGACTACGACACTTTTCAAAGTGACAACATTGTTGCGAAAAACAATTACCAGCCCCAGACGCAGGTATAAATCACGCAGTAAAAATATCTATTGCGGTCCCAGTAATAACATTAAAGTAGATAATAAAATTCGTAACCTTGGAGTAGAATACGAAGATTTAAACTACACTAATTTATTTGTAAACAAAGTCGTGAAATCCCGTGTACTGTGCGCGTCTACCCACTTAAAATTCTTCTACGTGTGTGCACTTACGAGCGCCGAACGTTACTTTAAATTAGTATTTATGCTGGGGGGGGGGGGGTAATTGATTTTCATTATGACCAACACAATCGGCTTCTCGTATTACAAGATTTCTAATTTGTTTGGATCTAGCTTGCTTGAATTTTTTCCCTCGCGGATAATTTGGAAATATTTAAGCCATACTACTAGCTTGGGTTTATTAACTAACAATTTTCTTGAACTTGTACGGCTGGAAAAGTAACTCAACAAACTAGTGATTTTATTTTTATAATTACAAAGTCCAAATGTTTGACTGTTTTGGAAGGTTGGGGATACGGAAGAAAAACTGAAAAGATTTGCCCAGTATTTCTCAGAAATACTATATGAGATTTGGGAGGAAGGAAGCTGGAGCGAATATATATAAGGAAGAAGATGATATTGTAGATGATGATGAAGTTATAGTGCACCCACAAAAGAAGAAATAGAAGATTATATAAAACGATTAACGAGAAGCAGCAACAACACTAGCAGCAGCAGCAGCAGCAACACCACCAGCAGCAGCAGCGCCCTGAGGAAATTCTTCTTTAAAGGAGAACGAAACGTCGGCAGTAGAAGCAGTCAACGTGACGGGGTTCAACCAGAAGCCAATGCAAGCATTTATAGTAAGAGTATAGGATATTAAAAAAAAATTGGGAAGAGAAAAGAAGAAATGGAATAAAGTGCTGATAATATCCCTTCACAAAAGGAGAGCTATGGAGGAATGCAATAACTATCGAGGAATTGCACCGCAAGATGAAAAGGAGAAATACAATAACGAACAGGTAGGGAAATACCAAGGAGATTAATTAATTGGCCAAGGAGGTCAACCAGCGACCAGAAATTCATCATGAAGCGGATCCAACAGTATACCTATGTAAGTACAGTCGCAATCATAATTCATGATGCTTACAGAAACCTTACAGAACGTCGTACACATCTCCTTCAAAACTATGAATGTCGAATGCATCTTACCACTTAAGGGTTATTATTTTTTGCTTTTAAACCACAAATAAAATGTCTACGATGAGCTTCTCTGTAAAGCATATGTCTCCATTGATAAGAAAAAGCTGTTACAAGCAATGGGACAGTTAGAAGTCACGGAAAAGTTGAAGAAGTTGGTGGAGATGACTGCCAGAAGAACAGATAATAAACTTACAATCGATGGAGCAATGTTTGAGGAGTTTAATGTAAAAAAAGGACTGAGACAAGAAGATCTCCTATCCACAGTTCTGTTGAATCTAGCGCAGAAAGTGACTCTAAGGGAAAGTGGCATCAATACCAAAGAGTTGATATATGGCGCCAGACACCAATGCGAGCCTATGCCGACGAGATTGTGTTGATGGCGAGATCCAAGGAGGAAGTAATGAGGACATTCAAGTTGTTGAAAAGAAAGGCAAGAGAATATGCCCTAACAATTAATGAAAACAAAATCAATATGGTAATGAAAGATAGTACCAAAAGACTGCCCGCTAATTTAATCAGCTGTACAAAAAATGGGAAACATACGAGGTAAGTGCCAAAATTTCCCTGCCTGACATAGATCTAGGTATTGCAGTGGGTCTAAATTTTTGTATCACATTGTTCCAAGTTTTATTAGCCTTGAAAAAAACAAAATTGGACTTTATGACTTATGTCAATTAGTTTTCTTATAACTGACATTCTCATTACGATGTTAGAAGTCATGAAAATTGAGTATCGAGCTGTTATAAAATTCCTTACTCGAGAAGGTCTTTCTTCTCAAAGCATCAAAGATCGGCTAGATGGGGTGTACGGGAAAAATTCCCCGTCTTATTCTGTGGTAAAAAATTGGTCAAAACGGTTTCTAATGGGGCAGGAATCCTTGGAAGATGACGTAAGAACAGGAAGGACAGTGGAAGTGGTGACGAACAACAAGCTTGCTCTTGTTGAAAATATCGTACTAAGTGATCGACGCTTGAAAGTTAAAGAAATATCAAAAATGTCGCGGCTTTCAGATACAAGCGTTCGCCATATGCTCCACGATCATTTAGGCATGAATAAAGTTAGCTCAAAATGGATTCCCAAACATCTTTCAGCAGTTCAGCGCCAGCGTCGTCGTGTTGAATGTGTTCGAGCCTTTTTAGAGCTCTGTGGAGAAAACCCGTGGACGTGTTCAATACAATTGTCACAGTGGATGAAACTATGGTTCTTTACTACGATCCATTGTCCAAAAGGGAGTTGGTGGAATGGAGACGAAAAGGAGAAACACCGCCAAGGAAATTCAGGGTCTGTCAATCGACAAAAAAGGTGATGGCCACGATATTTTGGGATTGTGAGACTATTCTACTCATAGACTTTAAAGAACGCAACATCACAGTCAACGAGGCATATTTTGCAGCACTGCTACATAAATTACTACAAAATATTCGGAAAGAAAAGACGTGGGAGAGCGACAAGAGCCGTACGTTTGCTGCATGACTTCGTGACTGCGGTTTCGAAAAAATCGATTACCCTCCGTACAGTTCAGATATGGCCCCCAGAGAATATTATCTGTTTGGAAATTTAAAGAAGGACCTTCGTGGGCGACATTTTAGTGACGACGAAGAGGTGAAGGCTGCAGTTTGGGCACATTTAAAAGACAAACCCAAAGAATAATTTTTAGGGGTATCGAAATGTTGTTAAAACGATGTAAAAAGTGCACTGATGTCAGGGAGGACTGTATTGAAAAATAAAATTTATAAATAATTGTGAGTTTACGCCATTTCTTTCATAGTCTGGCCGGGAAATTTTGGCGCTTACCTCGTACGATTGAGAAGGTAGAGCAAACTGAATATCTAGGAGTTTCGCTAACAAGTAAAAGGGATGAAGAGAAGGAAATAGAAAAACGATTAGCGAAAGGAAGTAAAGTCGCAGAAATGTTTTCAAATATTTTAGAAGCAAAAAATATAACAAAAACAACGAAAGTAAGAGTACACCAAACAATACTAAGGCCCATAGTTATCTATGCGTCAAGACGTGAACGATGACAAAGAGGGAAGAAAGTAAGCTGGGAGTAAGGGAACGTAAAATATTTAGGAGGATTTTTAGAGGAATTAAAGTTCAGTTACGAATTCTGAAGAAGAACAAATAAAGAAACAGAGGCGCTGTAGTAAAAAACAAACATTGTTCAGGTGGTGAGAATGCAAAGAACTAGGTAACTGGGGCACATAGGGAGGGTGCCCAGTAAAAGATGGATTAAAAGAACACTGACGGGAGGAGAAAGAGGGAAAAGAAGAAGTGGGCGATAGAGAAAAAATGACTAGAGGAAGCAATGACAATCTGAGGGAAGTAGGAGTCAGGTGGTGAGATTGCAAAGAACTATGTAGATATCTGGGGCACATAGCGATGATTCCCGGTAAAAGATGGATTAAAAGTATACTAGTGGGAGGGAAAAGAAGAAAAAGAAGAAGTGGGCGACAGAAAAAAAAATGGCTGGAGGAAGCGATGAAAATCTAGGGGAAGGATGAGGCTTTGAACCGAGAAATATGGAAAAGAAGAACGAAAGACTTCGAAGCAAAGGACCGAAGCAGAGAAAACAAACAAGAAATTTTAGAGAAGAGTAAAATTAAACTGTAAAATGTGAACGAAGTTTATGAAGGGGTAAAGAAACTAAGAAGCTTTCAGCAAGCAATTCAGTTTCGTAGAAAATATTTTTAAATTTAAATTATTTAAGTCATATTTCGTTTTACTTAAGAATTCGGATTTCTAGTGGAAGCAAGTTTGCATTTAATTATTGTCTTACTGTGAAGCTGTGCTAGCGGTAAAAATACGATACATACCTACGATAAATATGCAAAAATATCTGAAACCATAAACATGTTGAGCCACCTATTGAATATATGGGCGAATAAATATGATGCAGATGGTGGTATCAGTATTTAGACACGACTGCGAGCCGCATTTTTAATTTAAAATGTAATAGCGAACATCTGTACATTCAAGAGCAGCTGAATTATGCCCAGATAAATATGAAGAACAAAAGATGTATCTGTACGGCGTACGAGTATCGTACAGGTATAATATTGTTTATTATCTCACTAGGAGACTCGGAGTTTGTTCTTAAGCTAAGGAGTGAACACTGCTACGCATAAATTTAAATGAATGTGATTTTTTTTTTAATTTAACGTGTTAGTTGCATTTTTATTTTAAACAAATTAATTGCATTTTATATTAACTCGATACATAAAATTCACTCTTCACTCCTGACAAAGCTATCAACCGAAAGTGAAACGTTGAGCAATTGTGCGATTTTTAAAGTGTCCGTTAAAGATTCAAAAGTATTCTTTTTTTTTTAAGTTTACATTAAAATATATGAAACGTGTCAAGAGTGCATCAGATAAGAGACGATAAAAGGTAGTTATATAATATTCACGAGATGTTTTCTGCTTGCATAAAACTCATATTTATAGAAGCGATAAATTACCCGGAGCATTTTTACAAGCTCACGCTCGTGTATTTTTTTGGCGGCTTAACTGCCCGTTCGTGCTCATTTTGAGAAGATAATTGCTAATTTGACAACGTAACGACTTGTTAAATTTCGAAGCTAATTGTTCGGAACAAATTCGTTCTTTTATAGATTTATTACGGCGGATCGTATTCTGCGCCGGGATTTTAAGTGTTTCGGAAGAAAAATTACGTATAAATTATTGTTATAAAGGAGATAAATTGCGTACCATAAAGTATGGAACTTTTTGTTCGCGCGTTGCTTTGTTGTCTGTCTACCTTCATTGTGGTGATCTTTAATAGAAATAATAATATATTGAGTTTCCTGTCTTACAGATTAGTTCAACGATCATATACATCATAATAATTACTTTTACTAAAGTAATAAACTTATATACATTTAAGAGTACATGGGCGCCTTTGTGACTGTTTATTTTCATGATCAAAAATTAATTATCATTTCCAAAATGGCAATCAATATCGTATGCCAGGTTGCTTTTCTTTGTTTTCAAGAGTGGTTACTTCTTCTTTTAATTAAGGCCTTTCGTACAGTCATTTGCATAACACTAACGTTTTCAGGCGAGACGTTTAGGGAAAACATATGACGCAATTAAAAATTCAATTAACGAAAGAAACGAATCAGTTCTCCTGGCAAGGCAAACGTTAACGTCCTTAATTAAACAAATTAAACCAGTTCCATGTAAGTACGATTTGAAAAGAGTCGTCGAAGAACGAGAAGACGGGCGTTAGTTTTGTTATATAATCCCCCTGCAACATCTGTTGTTAACGCGTCCGTTAAATCGAAGGTGTCGTTAAGTTCATTTCACTTCTATTAACGTTCTATCCCAATTTTTGAATTAAAGGTACAAGTTAAACCCGGTCCAAAGGAAAATAATTTAAGCAAACATGTAAGAAAAAAGTTGTCGTTTCCAAACTACCAAATTCCTAGTTTATCATTACACAAGAAAAGGAAACTGCGATCTTCGTGTATATGTAATTTTGATAAATTGAAATTAAAGCTCAAAGCTCATTGCCTTTATATATTATTGCAGAAATAAAGCTACTCGCAGGAATGTGGTGTCATGTGCATAAATTAGAGCTACCTACTCGCAATGTAAATTCTACTGGCTTAATGCGATTTATTTTAAGCAACTCGTCAATGACAATGCAAATACATTCGAGATTTTTCAAATTTGCAAGTTTTTTTTCTCTTGTGATTTGAAGTTTCGCATCGCCAGATGTCAAAGCTTATTGGAATTTCCGCTTTTGACTGAATAAATAGTTGAGAGCGAATACTTGACTTTAAGGTGTTTTTTTCTGCCAGCAAAAGCGAGTTCAATGTAATACAAATATTTAATGCACGTTAAAAACAGGATGTAGTGAGCCGAACCTTTTACGTATTAAGTAAAATCGTACCGTATCTATCGATGTGCATGTAAATTCACGTAGGTACATACAAGGTTAGATACTTGATACTGTTGCTGTTTGGATTTAGTGCAGAGTAACGATTTGGAATGAAGACCAACCAGATGCTAACAGTATGGTGTAAATTAAAACTGCAGCATTCGATTAAACATCAGAGACGCAAACGTAATTGGCAACATAAAGTACAATACAACGGGTACTGTTGTTCTTTACCAGGACATAATGCAAGGGGAATTATTTTTATGGACGCAGGCGAATCGCAAATTATGTTTAAACGCGTCCAGGCTCTCAAAGTAAATCGGACTGGTACAGTCAGGTGCACCTTCGAGGTTTGTTTTGTACTCGCTGGACCATAAGGTGAAGTACACGCAAAAAATAAGTTTGATTGATGAGTTGCATTTTTTTTTCTTCGTTGGACGTGATGGCCATGCGGGGTCGTTGTTGCGAAATGTGACAAACTGCATTCTTTTGTTATGACCTTTGCTGGAGTCCATCGCTCTTCTTGAGTGATTTAATTACGCACTGCCATAAAATCGACTTGACAAGGAAGTGGGCGTGAAACAGACTAATCTCATTGCGAATGCATTTGCATGCGAGGCCAAGAAGGAAAAGACATTTTATGGGGGTTTCAAGAGGTACTATTGACCTAGGATATAATTTTCCACAATTTCTCAACTCACTTTATTATTTAAGATTTAGATCATAATTTTATTTGCAGCTTATTACAGTAGCTTTTTGTCACTGATGTTTTTAACAATCTTGTTTAAAAGTTAACGACATGGCGTCAGTCAGCAGTGATTACTATTGATTTTATTAAGTAGGATCGAAGATGTGTGTGAGAAGATAACTAATAAAACTGGTGTCTAAACGAAATTAATTTTTATTTTCGAGGAACGTATAAGGAGCAGGCAACATGAATCTTTCATAAAACTAATCAGCGCACTGCCAATATTCGATTAATCACAACAACTGTCAATTAAAAAGACGTAACTCGGTAACTTTCACGTTTAATGAAGTGGTTTTTTGAGATCGTCCGTAATTACAAAGTTCTTCCTATTTATTCAAGTAATTCCGATGAAATAAGAAAAAAACATTCCGCAGATAATAATAATTACAGTTTTAGTATCTAGCGAAGCACGAACTACTCCGGTATCTTCAGTCTTACCTTCATGAACACACTATTCATTTGTAGTCCGGTTTCTTGTTTCTAAACGCGAACTGGAGCAATTTTATTATTATTTTGTGCGGGTTTTTTTCTAAAGAGCAAGTCGTGAGTAAAAATCCCACGAGAACTTCTCATATTTCGTCGTTCATAATGAAATTCGAGAGCGCTAAATCGAACGGCAATTTTCGATTTAGATGTGGTTTTTCGCTACGTGTAACTGTAAAAGGTCAAAAGCGTGTTTAAACTGTAACACTGCGTACGGAGCGAATGCTTTTAGAGTTCATGCAATGCCGCGGATCTGTTGTCTACGGTATGGTACGTTACGTGAATCTGTTTCTTATGTATTATGCATCATTTCCTCATTTCTAATAACGATGTAAATGTAACAGTAAACTCGACAAGTTTGGAAAAAAGCTACGGGTTGTGGGTGATTCAAATTACGTTCGAGTTCTTATTGTGTAAATTACGATCCTTTTGTGGTAAGAAAAGTATCAATCAATTTAGTATTATTTATAAAATGTCTTGAATGTTTCAGCTAGAAAACGACCTTCAGTATTATTTGAAAGAGTAGGTACATTCTGCCTATCCCTGATCTTGTGTTGCACGTCGTATCCATCACCGTGAACTACGATACAAGTCATTCATTAGCATCTCTAATAAAGCAGCGTCATGGGGGCGAGCAACTTCCTAACATGTGTTAAAAAAATGGTCACCATATAGGAGAAAGCCATAAATCTTCAGCAGTCGTTACACCGTCGAAGCAACTCACAACAAATTTAAATTCAACGAAATGTCCTCTTACATACATACATGCATAGGCAATGTTGTCGTTGTAGTAAACAGAGAATTGAATTTCTAGCAAATAAAAGACTTTTTGGAGGTGCTTTGGAGGTTGGTTTTATTCTTACCTTAATGCATTTTATTTTTGTGTTGTTAGAACAATGAACTTCTTAATTAATTTATGTAGCTAGTAGCTTTCGAGTTAAGTCACAATAAGTTGTGGCAAGTTGCACCTTAATCTGTTGAAACCAATTTGATCGATGTTCTTCGGCAAAAGTAGGAGGAAGAATAAGATTAAGTACAAGGTTATTTAAAGCCACAATAAAACAAAGCTGACGTTTTAGTGCGAAAAAATCCCAATTCCACGCGTCACCTCGTGTATGAATTGTAACTACTGTATTTGGCGTCGGAATTGGAACAACTTTTACTCGCGTTTCGAAAATCCTTAAAAGTTCCTTATTTATTGCCACTAAAAGGTGTTGTTGCTAATTTCATTGCGGTTATTATTTTCTGCGAGGTATCCGTGACCTGGCTTAGATTTTGTAATAGATACTCTCCTCGGTTTTATCTTAATGCAAATCCTTGTTTTATGTGGCATGTATATTAGTTTTATTGGAGTGTAAAGCGCATTGTTAATATTAGGAAATGTGTACCTCGGGTTATCTAACTTTATGGTTGTAGTTACATGTCGAAATTACTTTTCATATTACCTTTTATGTCTTCGACTTTCGTAAGTGCATTCTTCTAAATAATAAAAATATAAACATGTGGATGATTTCTTTCTTCATCTTTTTTTAGTATTTGGAAGAAGAGCAATTAACATCTCCATGTTATAAAGTTATAAAGAGTGAGCAATTGATAACTCAAGGGGGCAACATCCCATCAATCAAGCCAAGACTTGAAATCAAAGATATATGGAGTACAATAATAACAAACACGTCTTCTGTGAATCCAATATCAAAAGAAACAGGGGAAGCTATAACTATGCAAAGTTATCGCCTTAGTAGCTCAGTAGTCTTATCGTATAAAGATCCTAGGTTCAATCCGCACGTAAAGCAATAAACATGAAAAAAGGGATATGCACATTCCGAACCCGCTAGTGATATCATTGTCGTGAACCGTATAGTTTATGGGTCGGGTAAGAAAAGGCATTCAGAACTTAGAATTGGAGAAGAAAGTGCATTATCGATTCTTTGTGTGTTGAATAGGCAAGTTGTTCTTATTGTTATAATAAAGTTTAATTATTTAAAAATATTAACAAATGAACTGCCTTTCTCAAAGAAACCCTACTGAAGACGCCAGCAGACATTTCGTTTCCGAACCAGCTTCGTCACAGTGAGCAATATAAAAATGGTTATGCACTCAATCGTGCACGTCTGTATTTAATACGTATACCTATATATTGTGCAACTTTGTGTGATTTCGAACTTTAATATTCAACTAATTATGTAACATGTGAGCGTTTTTATGCGAATTTACCCATCTGTCGGCTACACTTTTATTGGTTTTAACCCGCAGCCGTTACTAACTGTAAAACTTACTTAATTAAACTCAAAATGTACTGTTTCTCGTTACGCAATTACCATATTATCGACTTTTACGAAATTCGATTTGTATTTATTCTACTGGAAGTCGTTTTCCTTTCGAGTTTATTAAGCGTCATGTTCGCGCACCCGTGATTTCAGTTGACAACAAAATTGCGCGCGGAAGCACTTAATTTACAGGAGAAGAAGCTCGGGCTGGTTTGACCGCAGAAAAACATATTTTATGAGCACGTTGCACAATGTGCGTCAGGACGTTGCCCTTGCAATTTTCCGAACGCACATCCGGAGCGAAACGCACGTACCGGCGAAAAAAGCTCGGCGGATGATACCGTGAAGGAAGGAAATTGAAGCGTGCAAATAAATTAACAAAGTCCGATAATCCAGGACGAGTTTTTCACAACTTGTTGGTTGCACCGTGGGCAAAGACTCTCCAGCTTGCCGCGTAAAAATCCTATAAATTTCATTTAAATGAGCTCGGTCGTTAGAAAGGTGAGAATTGTTTCGTGTCTTTCACAGGGAAATGTAAATTTTGAGGCTGTTCTCGGTAAATATTTACCTTGACTTACTAACTACATAATTTATTACTTTACACACGAAGTTGCTTCGGCATTATTGAATGTGCTTTTATTTTAAGTAATATTACCATCAATAAGTTTGGCATTTTGCTTATAACATTGAGTATATTCGCTAAATATTAAATCTTGAATTAACACACAGAATAGAAATAGAACAAGTTTTCTAGTTACATAGAATCTAAACAAGTACTCGAAATACAAAATGGTTGGGCTGCACCGAACTTCAAATATTAAGGAAAGCAAAATACTTTATTGTTAACTGATTCTTTATGATTTCTTTTGAATTTTATTAATAAATACTAACTAGCTTTTTATTGTCTTCCGACGAGGCCAGATGGTAACACTTATTACACTACTGTAAAATAATTAATAATTTTATTGTTCGCGTATAGAAAATTCTGCATCATCAGACATATGACGAAGCCAAAAACTTATGCTCTTCTTAAGACATGCCTTTTTTCTCACTTAATACCATAATTTTCACAGATATCTATTTAGGTTTTTCTTCGACGAAAATAAGAAATACAGATAGCTGTTTTAAATGGGCAATTTACACCCATGATTGTCGAATATGTTCGATAATCCAGATTAACGCTTTTTGCGTAAGTGTTTCATCTACTAATGAGCAACGTCACAAGTTTTAATAAATAATAAAATATTAACTTTTTGCTCTATTAGTTCATATTCAATTAATACTGGTTTGTAATATGTGCATACTGCTGTGATATTACCTAAAATACCTCATATGTCGAAGAACAGATGCGAAACAGCTACAAAAATCCATCGTCCACAAGAATGTTGAACTTCAAAACATTTTAAGGGAACAGTCTTCTGGAAGTTCAAAGCATTTCAAGGGTCATATACAATACTGAGTCTATAAATCTAAAAAAAAAAAACACCAAAAATAAAAATCAAAGGTCAAAAAACCAAAACAAATAAATCTAAAATGTATTGAAGATGAAGAAATGAAGATGGTGTTCTTATTCACATTCCGGATGAAGAGGTCGCCTGGGTTCAAGAATTACAAGATGCCATGAATTGGACAGAGCTCTATCAATTCCTGAATAAGGTCCAGAAGAAACCCAGACGGTAAGAAACTGATCAGTACGTGCTCCCAAAAATCATCGCAAGAGGAGACTAGTCTACTTGGAGGATGGAAGGCGAGTCCGAGTAAAAATATCCATTGCAGCAGGCGTGCAGGTCAATAATGAAGAACTATTAAGAAAATTTATATTTATTTAAAAATAGTAAATAGTTTGGACACTGAACATAGAATTAAATCATTAATCAGTTTTATGTTCATTACAAATTTAGTTAATGTTTGAATTCATTTTATTATAAAATCACAATTTACAATTTGACAAAATAAACGTTAAATTTAATCATATCAGATACTTATTTATTAATAGAAAGAATTTCCTGAACCCTGAGACCAGAAGACCACATCCAGAACCCAGTTACTGAATGTTTTATGTACGATTTGTTAGGATCGTAATTAATGCTACTTAAGAAATGTGTTGAAGACGATTTGCTAGGATCGTAATCAATTCATTTAAAATTATCGATAAATTTCTGAAATAACACGTACACACATAAAGAAAGGAGGAAAGGGCTTCCTTAAGTAAAAAAGAAGAATCCAACACCTCGCAACAAAAACAAAACAGGCCTCAAAATTACAAAACATTTTATAAATAACGTTAAAAATTAATTATAGTCCGTAGCTAGTTTCAATATGTATACAGACTAGAACGTTTCAAATAGATAAAACAATGATTCTAATAATAGATGATGGAAGAAAGCCGTTCTAGCTAACCTTGCCAAGAACTCAAACATGCGCCGGTTTTCTTCTCAACTATCATCATTACACTATTATTTGTACGTACTTCTGTAAGTACACTCGCTCGGATTTTGCCGCATACTTTATAATACGAGATTTAAGAGAATCTCTTGCACCGCATGTAATGAAAGTTATTAATGATGCACTTTATTGCAGTGCTTCATAATGCGAAGCGCATCAACAACCTTCAATTTAATTACACGGCGTTTTCCTGCCGTAAACGGCGATATAAATGGACTTCACTTTCGTCACTTCTATGAACTTCCTGTCCTAGAATGCATTCTAATTAAGCAAGTTTATCAAAACGTGTGATTATGCAACGTCGCCTTCTGTGCGTACTAATTATGAGTACGGACGTCTGGTATGTGAAGTACGTACCGGGAGTACTCGTTTAATTTATGGTCTAATACACAAGATGACTTATTATTTGTTTTAATGCTTCGACTGTGATCGATTAGATTATTAGAGCAAATGCCATTGCGCAAGAGACAGTTGTTTAAATTAATTTCGCCGTTCGTAATTAAAGCTGTATTTAAAAAAAAATTCAATTGCTGTCGTTTTAATAAATCAGAATAAACTCTTGAGGAATATACTCGCGTTAAAAGTCTTTAGTCACGGTGCTTCATTTTTATTTCTTGTTTTATTCTGACTTCAGCATTTTGTTATTGCATTGTAGAAATTCTCATATTTTTTTTGGGTTGGTTTTAGTTTTTAAAAACGTCTGCTTCAGAAGTTCTGTTTGAGTTGCAGTTGATTTATTTTTTGTAGCTATGCGCAGACGTTATTAAAGCCTTTATTTAATATATCGCAACTCATAATCTTTACCTGTGCGGATCATAAATAAATAAATATTTTCCCATGGTTTAATAAACTCGCGCGATTATTATATTATAATTAACATTTGAAAGTAATTTAAAGCCTGTTTTTAATAAGGTCTATCTTGTGTTTATTTATTTTTTTTGTTTTAAACAAGAAACAACTTGCTCCGCAACGTTAAGAACAAAGATTAATTTGCCAGAAGTATTTTAGCCATTTTAATAATACCGTACATCTTTGAAACGAAAATACCTAATTTGGATTCCTTTGTACTACTTTGTAGAGCCCATAAATTTATTACTGTTGTTATTAATTATTACCGGTGGCTTTTCTAGTTTTAATTCCAAAATAATTTATTGCACACGCAGCCTAAGCCTTAAGAAAAAACTTTTATATTATCAGCGCTTTCATCAGCTCTTTATAGATCGCTCAAGTGATTTATTGCTCTCTATGGTCTATTAATTGCGGCAATATTATTAACCCTAATTGCCAAGGAAAAAAAAGCTCCGTTATTTTATTTTGCTGGCATCAAAAGAGCGCGCGCTTGTTCTTGAACTTGATTACAGGCGTAAAGACGTTCCCGTCCAAGCCGGCGAATAATCTCCCTCGGGAGAGATTGAGGGGCAAGATAAGACCTGTCTGTATTCTCATGACGTCTATAACATGCATTTGCAGGTTTGTTATAATTGAAGAGCGTGCAGGATGTGAACGAAATAAAACTGAAAAGGCGCTCACGCGTTTCAGCTTTAATCCGATAATTTTGTCACATTAATTAAGGTTTAATGTTGCTCGTGTAAATGCAGAAAATTTTCTACGCTACAACTTTGTTTTAAACATTCAATATTTAAATTGGAAAATCCAATCAATTTTGAAAGAAGAATTTTATTCGACATAAGAATAGAAATAGAATGTAAATAGAACGTTTCATAACTTGATCATCAAGAGTTTACTTTATTTAAACAGATTGTGAAAAAGACTTTTTGATGAAAGTAAAAAATTGCTTTCTGCTTTTCAGAATATTTTATTTACTCATAATTTAAGTGAAGAATACAATCGACGTAGTGAAATGAAAATAAGAGATGTGAAGTATTAACGCGAAAAGATGAAATCTCCGACACAAAGTCACGTTAATGATAACATACCAAGCATACCTAACGTAGCGGTTTAATAAAAGCTTTTAGTTTTACTTTCATTGACTATTAAACACGAAAGCTTAAGTTTTCTCCGATCGGCGTTAATAAAAAAGTAAATATTGAGATGGCGCCAAGCAAGATTAGACCACGACCGCCATTAATGTGAATGCACCAAACGAAAAAAGCAGCCCGTAATGTGAATAAACCATCAGATAGTCAAATAGAACGCGGAAATGTGACTGATTTTGCCCAGGCTCTTCCTTTCACAAAGTCGATTCTCACGCCGTTCCTGCTTTATTAGAAATGCAACAGCGATAAGGGCGATTCCTCTCAGGTTTCTTTGATTATATTTATGGTCGAATCGGCTCAATATTTAGCATAATATCGTGCAACCGCGTTTACTAATTGGCACTGTGTAACGAATCGGTTAGATTACATAAATTAATTTGTCCAGATTACATACTATGTGTATGTGGCTGGTAAATTGGTCATGTTTGCTTGAAACTCACAGAAATTTATGTAATCTAAGTTGCAGGATGTCTTGTAAAATAAGATGTATGTTGTTACTTAGTGTAACGTTTACCCAAACGAATTCTATTTGCAGAATACTTTGCAATTTAAAATAAACAAAACATAAGGCAACTTTATAATCAGAAACATTTGCAAACGTCTTTAACTCACAGTAAGTACCAATACCAAACGTTTCAAAATAAATGATTTCAACTCAACTGTGAAATTTTCTTTTTATTTAAACAAAAAATATGGCGTGAATAACAACATACTCTCGTACAATTCAAAAACGGCAGATATAAATGGAAAACGATACTTCATACCATACCTACATGAATATTTGTATTAAATCACAGGTAAATATTTATCACGCCTTAGATTGCAGCTCGTAGTTTATACAACCACAAACAAATACCTTGATTTATATATTTGAACAACCTTAATCATGTATGCCCCTTGGGTTCGGCGATAAATATTTATAGGTCGCGTAATATACCTTATAGGTATAAAATAACGAGCAGGATTTGATCTGGATATAATTTATTTGTCATCCTCGTATATCTGATTGCATTAGCCTAGCAAATGCATACATAACGGCTCGATTCTGGTATATCACATGCGTAAGTAGCTCGGACGTTTCAGGTCGAATGCCTTTCCATTTTATTACTTATGGTATAATTGGATTATCTATTTTTTTTTACATAGTAGAGAGTGCGTGTGGTTGAATTACATCTGCATTATCTTGACAGTATCATTTCGCAATGCCAATGATGATTCGTTTCGAAAATCCAATCACTGAAACTAAGTAGGTACACGATGTTGCGTGTTTATATTTATCACTTTTTGGTTGGATACTTCGAATAAGCAAGTCGAAACTTGTTTGCATCGGAATTTCAAAGGTATACAAGCGGGTATTAGATAGACATCGTCTTCTTAAGGAGCGGGAACAGTGAAAACAACAAAATTTGTGACATCCTGACCTTTGCGTATTTCACTACATAAATACTAACAGTAGATAAATTCAACTCTGCTAAATAAGACCTGTCTGCCTTTGTTCCGTGTGATCTGCAGATAGATATTCCTTTACCATAATATGCGACTTCGGTGGCAGATTTATTCCCTGACGCAAGATCTCTATCTTAATTATTACAGGAGACAATAAAAGCTTATTCTAATCAGAATTGTATCATTAATCGAATCATTCCAGGTTCCCTACACTTTGATGATGAATAAGACACGGAAGAACTGTTTCTATTTTACAAAGTTTTGATAAATTTGCGTTTCTCTCAACATATTAATTAGGTACAGATAGTCAATCTAATTTATTAGCACTCCCAATTTGTTCTTAGCTATAAATAAGACCCAATCGCTCTGAAAAGCCTACAATTTGCGATCCGTATATGCAAATTGCAGTTTTACTTTCAAATCCATTAATTTTTCAGCGCTTCAGTTTGAAAACCGTACGTAATTGTAGTTATGAACGTCGTTATTAATTTTGTGCGGGAATCGGTGAAAACGCTACTTAATAATTATTCCTCGAATCGGCATAGCTTTTGCGTAAGCAGGAACTGTTTGTACGAAAGTGCAATTGTTGTTATATAACTCGAGAATAGTTTTGCAAAAATCAAACATTAATGTAAGTCCAATTAAAATATCAGAAAATTCTGAACTAGAATCGTGTTTCCATCATCAAACAACTCAGCACTTATCATCAACGTTTACGTTTTCGTTACAGCTAAACGTCTCGCGCCCACCAAGTTCATTACATGCAGCAATTCCGAACGCAATCTTCCGGTATCATTTCATGATATTCGCTGGATTGGAACAGGACTTAATTACTGATCCCGCGTCTTCAATTAAGTCAGTGCACGTGGGATCATCCCAGGCTGATCGACGTCCGTGAGCCGGGTACTATTTTTAACATTCTTATCGCCGCGCACAATACAATATGGTCGGTCTTGAGCTTTTTCTTCTTGCTGCACGGCCACGGTGTTGTTGCTGAAGGATGCTGCATTAGATTGTAGTAAATAAGTGGACGGCGGGTTTAAAAAATCGATAGAGGATGTTCGCTACAACGTGCTTTTGTTGCTTTCGTTAGCTGAAGAACCGATAAAAGTAAATATGGTATCTTCTTCGAGAAACAACCGACAAAATAAGAACAAGTTCTTGTTAAACATTACATTTCATTATTTAATTATAACTAAGAAGTTACACTCTTGCTCCATCATTCAAATCACTGAAACTATGATACGTGTGCTTAATAAAATAGGATGAGGTAGTTTCCACCAGAATTTTCGATATAGCATTATAACTAGACTTTTAAAAAGAAATAATTTACATAGAATTATAACGAGAACGATCCTTTGACTTTTATCCCAAGTTTAATTCAATAAATTTCATCCAGGAAATAATTATTGGTATTACTTCACAGATGACTGCGTGTACGGATGTTCACACACTTATACAATAAGTAACTTAAGTTTTTATTCTTATTCAGAAAGAAAAACATATATGCGTAATCAAATCGTCTTGTCGTATGACCAGTCAGCGTAGAGGGAAAAGAAAATGTGAATTTGGATTTAATTAAAAAAAAAGGACAATGTTAACAAATCAATAAAAAGAAGATCTATAAAATTCATTATCGTGGACAAGTTCTGACTTATTTTTAGGAATTTGTTTTATTCTATAGAATCAAGTCATTGCTCTTGATGAAAAAAAAAAGTGTAACTACAAGTCAGTACTTTTCTATAGAGTTTCTATTACCCAGCAGTGTTATGCTTTGTTGGCAAGGATGCTTCAAGGTCGAACCATCCGTAACACATAACGCAGAAAGAACTTACAGTAAACGTAACATTCGGAATAGCATTCGCCATTCTGGCTACCGACGTTGCTGCAATGCCTCGGTGTTAAAAATTCGCCGGATTGTCGTACAGTTGTCCATAGCATTTACTCCTGGAGCTCTTCGTACGTCTCTATCTTGGACCGGTTTGGTCGGCCGGCTGCACACTGGCTCGCGATCTCAAAGTCCTTGAGAAGGTCACTGCCTTGTCCCAGCCTCCCCGGATCGTACGACCTGTATAAATCACAATGCAATATCGACGCCTCCGGTTTTGTAAAGCCAACCAGATCTGCACTTTTAAAAAACGACGTTTTATTGTGTTGTGTTGGCGGGTTTAAAGTTCAGGTCAGAAACCTCTCTGCCGTCTAATCTTCCGCTTTATTTGCATTCGGTTTTCATTAGAGAAAGACTTTACAGCTTGCACACCGAGTGATCTAAAGGAATGTTTGGTCAGTTTAAAATGAAACCAAAAAAAAGAAGGAATTATATGCAGAATTAATTCTCTGCATTTACATACAATGAAATGCATGGAATCGAAAACGAATCTGTTTTCATTATAGCATTATTAAATTAAGCTCTATTTTTTTGCCAAATTATATTGAGGACATGAAAATGAAACTCAATACTCAAGACTTTTAATTATGTTCACTCTTTTTCAAATGAATTAGTCCGATTCGCAATAAAACAGATGGAAAATGAACCTTATTGAAATACTTCTTAAGACTACGGCTTTATACATATACAGGGTGCAGTATACATATAGGGTGACTGACAATTGTTCCAATAAAAAAAAAACACGATAACAAGCGATGCCCGAGAGTGTGGGAAAAATGTTTAGTAATGATAGTAAATAATCCGCAATAATTAACAAACAATTATTTTCGCAGTTATTTGCAAATTTGTTACCCTTATTTCATACGCAATTCCAGTTATTTTAGAAATTACAAATAATTACGTCGCGTAAAAGAAACAACTCAGACTTCCGTTCCTAGCTGTTAAACGTGTAATAAAACGAATTGAGATTTGTGTCAAAGTCACATTGTGTGCAAGCGAGTTGGCAATAAAAAAACTTTATAGTCCTATTATACTGCAGCATTTATAGAACTTGGCGTCGTATTTCATACGCATTGCCGCGACTTGATTTTGGGATAATTTTTTAATTAATTATAAACTGTTCAAAAGAATTTTTTAATCATTTTTCCCGTAATCTATGGCATTGATTAGTAAATGCAGGTTTCATTTGTATCTTCTTAAGAAATGTGGGCCCTTTTTTTGAAAACTATTCTAATTACTTACTCATATTAAAAAGATTATGCATTTTAAAACCATTAGTGCAATAAGACTTGGTTATTCGTTTCTTCTTCTTGTTGTTTTAGGAAAAACTTTAAAACCTTAATAGAGTCCTCTTTTTAATAAAGCCCTTAACATACGTCGGTGTGTTAATTAATCCATATTTCCATAATCCATGTCGTTTATTTATAATTCCGAGAATATTAAATTTGTTTTGATGGTCATTTCAAAACCTCAAAACAGCAGTCCTTATTAAGTTTCATTTTCGATAACCGCATATAAAATTGCTTTCCGTTGTTGCTACCGTACGTCGATTTCACGGTTTCTTTATGGCCCTCAAATTACATCTCATTATTATGCCCAATAATTATTTTTTTTGCCGCATGAGAATATACAATTATTTCCATTCGATTTCAGGTAGCGCAATCAAGACCGTTTTTTAATTCGGAACATTAAAATTAGGATTTTAATTTAAATTATTCGGCCACAATAGTACAGGTACAGACGTTATTAAAAAAAAGAAAAAACTGAGTTCTTGCTACGGTGCTATCTTAATCGCGTATACTCAGGCCGGCCATTAAAATCATATCTCTGTTAACATTTCCATAAAGTGCTCGTAAACCATTATAATTGCAATTCCTGAATTAGTCTCCGGAGTTTCTGCCAAGTTCAGATAAGAATGGACGATGTGCTTGTGGAATTCCTTCGATTTAAATTGTTCAAATTATTGCCTGCAATAGTTTCAAGGAACTAATGCAGTTTTCGCCTTGTATCCTTATACGAGGACTTAAATTCATTATCCGGCGATAAATATGATTCTGAACGTCGCCGGGACATATAAATTGAGATTTTCTCTCTCGTCGTTTGTACTATCGGGAGACGAGAATCGTTTTCATCCTTTTGTACTCGGTAATCAGGAAAACGTACGTTAAATATCAATTGATGAATTATGGTCGACGTAAAACTGGAAGTTGTTATGACACAATACCTAAACGAAAAATACACTGTAAAGGTTGTTACAAAATTGATTTTTTTGTTGTGTGTATACGGGGTGAACCAAATAAGTTATTGCTTCAAGATTAATAAGAAATAGAATGTGTTCTATTTTGATGTCCTTCAGTTTCCCGTATTTGTCGTCGTTATCGAGGGGCTTCCAGCGAATAAAAATAATTAGAATAAAATAACCTCGAGGTGCGATATGGGAATATGCAAAGACGCGCGTACGTGCGCGAATAAATAACAATCCGTTCGCAAAAAAAGAATAAAAGCGTGTTTTCGCGCGCGGATAAAGTTCGCCTACGCCGTCGTCGAAAGTAACAGTATACAGGAATTCCAAAAGAAATAATTCGCTCGCATGCACATATCGACAAATGCCTTATCGGGGCAATAAATTTCCGGAGAGGATTATTTTCGCCAAGGTAAGTTATGAGTGTTTTCGAGAGATGCCCACACACGTCCGGGCGCCATGCCAATTTGAACATATGGCCGTTCAATTCCGTGCCCGGCCGTAATAGGAAGTAGGTGTCGATAGAACATCGATAAATTCTCAACTAAGTCGAAATTTATTGTTCGCCAAGTAATTATTATGCATGGAATTTTCCCATCCGGATATTTTTCAGCTAGAAGCTAAAAGTATTTTTGCAACTCCTCACAGATTCCTAACACTCTCAGATAAATAAGAAACATTTCAAAAAGTCAACAGAAAAACTTAAAAAATAGCATGAAAGCAGATTTTAATTGCGAAAAAGTGATCTCACGTTTAAAACGATTATGAAACTGAAGAAACCGTGCGATTATCTTCCACGAATCGAGTTCCAAGTTGCTTAAAACTTGAAAGTCATAAACGCCATGTTTTTCAAAGGCGTTCGTACATTATCCTCAGATTACTTCTATTATGCTATTACCTAATATGTGAAGTCGTATATTTTAGCAGGAGATATGCAACAAGAATAAAAACGACAATTCAAAAGGCTCAACTGCACCTACAATTACATGTATTGAAACGGTAGCTTCCGCCCACATCACGTACAATATAATTCTCTTGTCACAGGGAACACCTAATATTTCTTCCTTTGTCAGAAAATGCATTTATAACATGTGGCGCTGCATTCCTTTTGATTTGAAAATGCTAATGTTTAAATTCCCCTCTTGAACAACGTTAATCTTCGTGAATTTGTTCTCGTGCTTACCGTCAACCAATTTCATTTCTTCTTTGATCCTATATGGCGACGGTCACTTCATTAGTTGTTATTAAAATTCGGACGTGAAGTCGCACGTTGAATAGTTTTTTCTGGCACCTTTTTTTTGTCGACGAGAACAAATGATCCGCCTGATTATGCCTGACATCAATAATTTGTCTATTCAAGCACGAAGTACATACGTACCGATTCTGCCCAGATACAAGACGTTCGATATTATTCGGCCAGATGTGTTCGTGATTCGAGTTCGATGATAGTTGGCGTCCAGAAGAATTCATCAAGTTTTTTTCGACAAGTTTTTAGTCCTAATCGTATTCGGCGGTGACGTTGAGTTGATACGGTGATTTCTCAGTGTCGTACATTTTTCTGATTAGGTTTTGGCATTACCGCAAGAGACGATAAGTATTAAGTACGTAATGTCATTCAAACGGATGTGGTTTGTGGCTAAACATTTAACTTCTTAGGTGAGACACTTTTTAAAATGCACCATAGCATTAAAGAGAAAATAATATTACTTTAGTATTGAATTTAATCTCGTTTGAGATACAAACATGTGAACTGTGACTTGACATTAGAACACTATCACATCTGGTCAAGCAACATTTTCGTTCATGGCCATTCAGCGCCAACAAATTTGCGCCAAACCAACAGTGTGTAAATAATAGCGATCATGCGATACAACTCAGTGTTAGTGTATGCAGCTTTACTTGCCTTTATTGTGGAAATTTTGTGCTGCAAATATTCCACATTTACAAATACACCTGCAAGAGTTACTGTGAAGGGGGGAGGCAAGCCAAAAATTATTGAAGTAAACGATTGTATTGAAAACACCGAAGAAACGCAAGATGCTTTTACGATAGAGATATCTCAACAGGCTCTACCGTTTTTACAACAAGAAGCCGTGGTGAACTTAAGCAAGCTTTGGAATCTCGCCATCGAGCATTCGGGCATACAACGCATACAACTGAGAGCGTTTTCTAATCTCCCCGTGCTAAGAAATTTAAGTTTGAAGTTTAACGAATTGACAGAAATTGAAGCTAAAACATTCGAAGGATTGGCTTTACGTCGCCTGGACTTGAGTCACAATTACATATCACACATTGCAAATTTCGCGTTTCAAATCAGCACCCTCATTGAGCTGTATCTATCAAATAATTTTCTGACTACGTTCCAACCTGCTTGGTTTGGTGAATCCGATTTACTCCACTTGGAATTGGATAATAATATGATCGAATACTTACCAGCGAACGCCTTGGCACACCTAAAAAAGCTCAGAGCATTTAGCGTTGCAAAGAATCTGATTTCGTCGATACACAGTAACGCATTCAAGGGCGCATCAGGTTTGAGGACGTTGGTCTTGACCTGCAACAGGATTAAATACTTGCCTGAAAATCTGTTTGCATCTGTCAACTCTCAGCTATACACAGGAGGATTCAGATATCTTCATTTGGATGGAAATAACTTGACTTATTTGCCGAAGAAAATTTTGGACAAATTAGAGCGGTCGCTTGTATTACTTGAAGTAAACCACAATCCTTTCGAGTGTACTTGTTACTGGGAGATCGTAAATTGGGGCAAGAGACACCGACTAAGGGTACTGATAGATCCTGAAGGGGACAATCCCGTTTGTGTTACAAACTTAAAAAATCCCCGCGAGTGTAATGAAGTGATAGACGAAGAGGTGATTGAAGAATATCAAAAACTTAGCAAGCCATACCCGTGTCCGTTGAGGTTATTTTAAAATAGTTTAAAATGCTGTAACTGTAGAATATATGCTTTTTTAAATTTAATAAACGTCTTGAAACAAGCCATTTATGAAATTACTATTCTTAAGTTTAAAATTAACCTTCTTCACTTAAAGGTAAACAAATTAACTGAAATGAAAATCCTTGAACCGAAAATTACCAAGCAAATGATGGACGAGCTCCAGCAGGATCGAACGGATGTCGGTTACTAGGGCTCGCTTCACGTACACAACAAGTACGAATGTATGAATCGTTAATCGTAGTAAAACGTCAGTTTCTGACGAATGGCGATTCAAAAGAAACCGAGTATTATCATAAGAAAGTTTGAATTTATAGCAACATTATTTAGTCAAGCGGTACAACTGAATTTCTTTTTTTCTAAGTTGAAGACGAGCACTGGTATAATCAATTTGCATAAGTTTTAAAATAAAATAAGTCCGACAGAGGAGTTCCCACTTGTTTTGTTTATATCTACATACATCGAACCAGATCTCTTGGCAAATCCCTCATAAACGCGACGACTTTCGTCGCCAGCATATCAGCACGCTACGTATAAAAGAAAACAAAGCGATGTTACTTAAATTAGTGTGTGCCACATTAATTCTGCAGTGCCAAGTGGCCATGTGTTGCAACTATTCCACTTTCAAAAATGTGTCGGCGCGAGTGTCCGTTAACAGGCGAAATCCTCAAGTGATACTCCTGAACGATTGCATAAAAGTGACACAAGATATCACCGACATCACTATATCGAACGCACGCGTGTCTGCGCTGCTTCAAGAGGCCGTCATTAATTTAAACAACTTGAAGCAACTCACAATCGAGAAAGCGACGGTAAACACCATAGAAGGCGGCGCTTTCAGGAACCTTCCGAGCCTGAGATACTTGAATTTGAGGAGCAATAACTTGACTGACATAAAAGTAGGAGTCTTCAATGACCTACCGCTTACGTCATTGTATCTTGAGCACAACCAAATAAGATACATCGAAAACAACGCGCTGAACGTGAACACGTTGAGGATTCTGCAACTGTCCGATAACCACCTAGAGTCATTCAAGCCCAAATGGTTGGGCGTTTCTAATCTATTGCAACTCCACCTTGGTGTTAACAGGATACAAGAAATTCCTGCGAACGCTTTTGCAAACTTGAAGGACCTAATTTATTTGTCGTTGATCAACAATTCAGTTTCCACCATACACACCGATGCTTTTCGAGGTGAACTAAAACTGAAGGAAATCCACCTAACTTACAACAGACTTCTTGTACTGGACGCGGAGGTTTTTGGGCCGTTGAGAAACGTTTTGAATAACTTGTATATCGGCGGAAACAACTTGACTTACTTGCAGGAAACATTTTTCAAAAACATGGTAAATTTGAAGGTCTTGGCCGTTGAATTAAACCCTTGGAAGTGCGCCTGTTACCAGAAGATTAGACTTGCAGCGGAAGAAAGGCACGTTCACATCCTAGCGCAAGTCGACACTGAAGGGCAATATCCGGTCTGCGTAGAAGCTCTAGACCAATCGCAGTTGTGCGACGAAGCTGTAGATGAAGAAGTAATTCGTGAATACTCCAGGAAGGTTTTTAATTAAGTCGCAAATTTTTATATTCATAAATAGCTTTGTATGTTTTTTCAAAGATAAAGACGATAAAAGTTGTTTATTATTTAATCTCATTGAACTCTATTTTAACATTCTATTATTATTTTAATGTATAATAATTATAATAAATTACTTGACCGCAATTTCCCTCAGTCTCGTCCTTGACCTCGTGATATAAACATGATCTCAGATACGGACCATCAAGTTCCAGTACAGTGAAAGGTACTGCCATCTTCAACACGCAACAGTAAATTCAGTCGTTTATTACTGTTTATTCTGCGCACAGTAAAAAAATGAAGTTTAAACTAGTGTGTACAGTGGTGACTTTTTATTTCTGCACGGTCCTGTGTTGCAAGTTTCCTTCGTTCCAAAACACTTCTGCCATGATGTCCGTAAACAAGCAACAAACGAAAGTGATTCGCGTGAGCGGTTGCATAAAACCAAGCGCAGAAACCCGCCACATCACGAACATAACGATTTCAAATTCGTATGTACCGGTGCTGTTCAAGGAATCAGTGTCCGATCTACCCGAACTGAAAATGCTGACGATCCAAAGGACACAACTGAGTCGAGTAGAAGACGGCGGCGCCTTTTCGAACCTCCCGGCATTACTATATTTAAATTTGGGGAATAACGAGCTGACCACGATCAAAACCGCAACGTTCAAAGAGGTTTGGCCTCAGGCATTGCACCTCGATTACAATCGGATAGATACGATCGAAAAAGACGCGTTCAGCATTAACGGAATTAAATTGCTCCAGCTTTCGAATAATCAGTTGACGACGGTCGAGTCTGAATGGTTTGGTGATTCCAGTTTGCAGTATCTGTTCTTGGATAGTAATTTTATCACGTACGTTCCTGCCAACGCCTTCCAAAATTTGAAAAAGTTGCTGTCCCTGTCTTTGCGAAACAATCTGATTTACGGCGTGCACAAAGACGCCTTCAAAGGTGGATTAAAAATAGCAACAGTAAATTTGGGTCACAACAGACTTTTTTCTTTGGAAACTGAAGCACTGGCTCCAATCAGCGGCTCCTTAAGTTATTTTTACGTCGACAGAAATAACTTGACGTACTTACCCGAAAGCTTCCTGGATGATATGGTGAGCTTGAAGCTATTGGCTTTGGAAATGAACCCGTGGCAGTGTTCTTGTTACAACAAATTCAGGCGAGTCACTCAGGAACGCAAGATTCACGTACTACCATTGGTGGATCCACAAGGATTGTATCCTGTATGCATACATAGTTTGGATAATAGTGAAATATGTGTGGAGGCAGTGAACGAGGAGATCATTCGCGAGTACGCCAAAAGCGTTCGAGGGTGATGAACTAATTTTAAGAATCATTGTTATATACGCATGGAACATGATATTTTAACTTTGAAATACACTAATTCAAATAAAATTGTTTATTTTGTTTTATACATTGTATACGCATTGGTTGCTTCAATGGATGATTGTGATTGTGAGTTAAATTAAAATGATCGTTTTTAATTTGTCAATTTCTCAACGTACAACAATTAATTCAACTTCAACATACAGTGCGGGACAAAATTATAACCGCACTTAGAGTTTAGTCCCACCGAAAAAAAAAATTCTCTCCATTTTTCATTTATTTTCGTACTCATGTTTGTTAACGTTGGAAGCTCTCTTAAAAATTTTTTTCAACAAAAAATTGCCAGCTAAATTCTCCCAACGTAAGGCGAATTATGACAAGAATTTTAGTGCGGTTATAATTTTGTCCCGCAGTGTATAATAATTTTTTATTAATTCACAATCAGTATATTCAAATGGTCGATACTGGTCAATAACTTCTTCATCGACCGATTCCGAGCACACATCCGGATTAGATACACTGTACACACAAACAGGAACTTTAACAAAAAAATTCTTTATAACAATGTGGTT
This sequence comes from Dorcus parallelipipedus, assembly GCA_958336345.1. NCBI lineage: Eukaryota > Metazoa > Arthropoda > Insecta > Coleoptera > Lucanidae > Dorcus > Dorcus parallelipipedus. Next base: position 28,142,938 of record OY284480.1, on the reverse strand, counting down.
TGTATCAATATTTTTGTTTTCCGTCCAATTTTTTATAAGCGAATAACAAGGGCACTGCCACGGATTAGCGTGGACGTTGAAAACTTTAAGATTGTTTAAACCATTCAGCATTTCTTTTGGTAGGTATGTGAGGCTGTTGCTGTTCAAATACAGATTGGCAAAATTTTGCCCGTCCGATGTAAACGTAAATAAAGTAGGATCCAGGGTTTTAATTCGATTGCAGTCCAGGTCAATCATTTCAATGTCCGACAGGATTTTAAACGCGACCTTGTGGATGGTCGTAATCCTGTTAATTTGGAAACTCATCGCTTTTAACTTCCGCAGCATTCTTTGGAATTGAACTCACGAAATTTTTAGACACGAGCAAGACCTCCAATCGAGCCAATCCGGCGAAAACGTTTCAATCCTATTTTCAGAGAAGCTTAAGTACACAAGACTGTCAATAACGAAGGCATTGTCTTCTACAAAATAAATCCTGTTTCTGCCCAAAAACAAATGTCGTATAGATAAACCGGTGAACGTATACGCTGAGATCTCGTTCAGCAAATTCATTCCTAAACTTACGGTGTGTAAAGAAGGCAAATTCAGTTTCAATGTACCTCAGCCTCATATATCCCAAACTGATGTCCTTTAGGTCCGGCAGGTTCGAAACGGCGTCTTTAAATAAAGTGGGCACGACACTGTACGAGACGGTGATTGACGTCATGTTTTCGGTTTCCTTGTTTGCAGTCAGACACCCGTTTATTTTTGTTTTGAAGAGGATGCCTTCGCCTTGTAGGTACTCACATGTCGGTGTTGTTAAAACTTGCAACTTTACAACACTTAACACCGCAGTAACACAAGTAGATTAAAGTCGCACTAAATAATTTGGTCAAACTCATTGAAATTGTTTATTAGTGTTTCAGGCGCACTATCAATTTTGCGTGTAATATGTGATGTTATTTACATATGCAACTGACCTAAGATTATTCTGTGAAGTTATCGCGTTTGTAACTCAAAGTCCATTCTTTTGGTTTTCCCAAACTTTATTTGTTATAACCAGACTGAGGGGACTTCGTGGGATTGTGGTATGAACGACCTCATTAGAGCGCAAAACTGCACAAAATACGTAAACAACAGTCAGTGGCGGATGTTGCCTGGCGCTCGTGAACTGAAATAATGTAAATATTCACACGTAACTTTACGTACGATCGAGCGCGCGCCGCACCTGAGTAGGCGCTTAGACTTTGGACCCCACGACTGTCCCGCCGCTTGGTTGTAACAAAGATGTCATCATATAGTTGTAGTTGTTATTTGTTATTAATTGTGTCCGTAATATAACGTTCTAGCCTAGAGCGAATCATATTTATTTGAAGTCTACAAAAGAGGCGAAAAAAAGTTTGCACCTTCGCCTGCCTTTTATGAAGAATCATTTTTGCTATTTTTTTAAATGTCTATAAATTTCTAGAAAGTTTAGGATAACGACGGTAGTCGGTCTTCCCTTCTTTCGGGCATTTTTATATCTTGATATTAGCAAAACGTTCTTGTTGAAAAACAATTGTTGGAATGGCGCTGATAGACGTGCATGAAAATGCCGCAATTGAAATTTTTAATGAAAAAGGCACAGCAGACAGCGAGTGAATGGCAGGCAGTAACATGATTATGCAAAACACGGAGAGCGCGGAACAATTGACATGATCTGTGATACAATTTCTTGTAATATTTAAACGTATCAGTTGGGTACAGGACGCGAGACCTCGCGTGCCAATTACTTTATTTGCTCATAAATTTCGCTAACGTGTGTCAATCAGGAATTGAATTTGCGATATTTGTGAATGTCAGACATCTCGTTCAACCGTTCGATCAAAACTCTGCGTCGATCAACTTGTGACGGTCGATTTAAAAGTGTTACGAAACAGACTGTTTTTGATCAGTGTGTGTTTCTTTGTCTGGAAGAAGTATTGGGTATGTACAATAGAATTGTTTCTATTTCTCTCTTTAAATTAATGGGAAAAATAAAATTTTGAATCATCGATATGTTTAGGCAACGAATTTATTTAAATAGAAACTGTTCTATTTTTGTTATGGTTGATTCCAGAAAGTGGGCAAGTGAATCTGGTCATTATTTTTTGCAAATACAAACATGAAATCTTATATAAAAATATTTGATTTGTGTTTTGAGATCGGTTACAAACAAATAATTTTCTTTTTCAGACCGGAATGTCTCAAAGACATTTCGACTTTATCCGCAAGAAGTATGATTACTCGCTGGATAAAGGAGCTTCGGTCTGGAAGTCGTCGAAGTCCTACCATCCCAAGCACTCCTGAAAATCATCCCTTTACCCGATTCAGTCCCCGTTATCAAAGTGAAGGAAAACGCCAGCACAAGAACAAAACTAAGGATAACAGGAGGCACTCCTTCAACCATCGTCAGCTGACACCGCCTGCCCAAAGACGAAGGTAAGATTTTCACAAACGCACTTTTACGACGTAAACAACCTCCGATTAAATCTAAAATATGAATTCCCCACATTTCTCGCGGCTAATGAGCTCCGCGAATCTCGATATAATTAAATAAAGCACAATTACGATTTTTCCTTGTTCGAAATGAGGTATGCGGTCGCATGCGTTGAAAAGCTATAAATCATGCTGAAATATTTAAATAATTTTGTCGAGGTATGTACACATGAATTATATGCAATTAAAACCGAGCACAAATATCAAACGCTTTATATGGAAACTAGGTGACGTAAATCTGACTTGCGCTGCAACGGAAACGTCTACTCTTTCATGTAAAACTTGAGGTTTTTAAATTTAAGCCTTATTTGCTTCGAATTGATTTGAATGTTTGGGTAACCGCGGCTTTAATTAATGAATATTAGACTTAATTAATCGCATTCGGTAGCTCTGGGTTGGAATGCGAACGTCGGTCGTCGGCAGCCGTTTATTAATTAAAAATATTTATTAGATTTTTCGTCCTATTAAGAGCTAAACGTCTTCATAATAATTTCATTAATTGGTTTTATGATCCGGCTTGAATTAGAAACAAATAACGTGCCATTACGTCGTTTAATTAAACTAATAATTAGACGGCCGTAAAAACTCTTCCATTAACTAATTTGATTTATGATTATGGTGTTTAGCCGGGAATTAGGTAGCATTTTCGTTATTAGTTATGCATATTAAGCTATAAAAGATGAGAGGCCGACAAGACGCGGCGTGCGGTAAATTTTTTAAATATTTCATGCCCAAATTGGTCGTGCCTTTTAAGAAGGGTATGTCAATTTATTGGTTTAACCGAGAATTTAATTATCAAACGCAGAAGCCAAACGGAAATCAAATTTAAAATCCTTCGAGTTGAAAATAATAATAATTAATTACAGTTGTTCCACACTGACACTTCTAATAAAAGAAAACGAGCCTAACCCAATGTACGTACAATTTAATAAATTTATTAATGTACGTAAGTGTAAGACATGACACTGCGTTCTTTTGTGTTTAATGTGACTTTTAAATAACAATGAAATATTCTGAAGTTAATTAATCTTGGGAATAAATTTTATTTTCTACATACTATCGAAGGCATGTTACAAGCTGTAAGCAAGCGATAGGTATAATCAATTTTTCTTTTAAACTTGGTTAGTCTCCGTCCTTATAATATAGTTACAACTTGTTAGGCTGCAGTGGTAAATTTTGCCTTAGGATTATAATTGATTTTCCTGCATGTGTGTTATTCACGAAAGAATTTCACGCTTTAATTGTTAATATAAGAAAGCTCAGGCGATGAGGGGACCAAGCGACAAACTTCAGCGAAAATGCTGACTCTTCTTACGATAAATGGCCATTAAGATACGTTGGAGTAAATAAGTCCTGTGTTAATGACCCAGAGCGTTGAGAACCTCACCCACGTGGAGCAGCGGAGACGATTCAAAAACACCTCGCAATCCCTTGAGGATATGCAACTTAAGTCACTCCGATGACCTAAATGAACGGGACCAAAAGGAGGACTCATACAGATGCCGCCACCTCGCAGTCGCAAATTAGGTACGAAAGGGGCTCGGGTTTTGAAAATATAAACAATACGGTGCTGCAGGGTTTTAAATCCGGACTTTCAAAATTAATTTTACAATTAATTAATTGAAACTTAACAGTTGCATTTTACTTACCAACTTATTATTGTCACTGACATTATAATATGAACAATTACGTTCGCATTGCCGACGTTAATTAATAGAACTGCTCTTGCTTATATAACAATTGCTTGCGCATGCAAATTATAGAAAGCATGCAAAAGTTATGTTGACATTTACGCGATTATTGTGGCGCGTTCCAGTTTTTGCACATAAAAATGGCGCTTTGCATTAGTTGCGATTTTTCAGGCGGGCGTCAAAGGCGAATTATTATCGTTGGTGGTTGCGAAAGTCTAGCGGTAGCTTTATTGCTGCCCCAAAGAAACTTGCAGCGCGATTTTGCAGTTCATCGAAATTAACTATCGACGTAAATAGCAATACAATTCTGAAATTGAAAGGCGGGCAAAATGTAAGCTGTGAGGCTTAATAATGTAATTAATAACAAAAATATGATAAAAGTTCGCTTTTAATTTAGACTTTTAGTTTCAACAAAAAATTTAAATGTTAAGGCTTAATAGCTTATCATCTGACGTTTAAGTAAAATGATGAGTAATCATCGTTTGCTTTTTGCAATGAAGAGAGGATGCGCAATAATTTTTGGGATATATGATGAGTTTTCCAATGTACTACTGTTTACGGAAGTGATAATGTATGTACATCCCCAAAGCTACACAATTGCACTTTGCAGACCTCTTTCCGTTTTGTCCAGTTCAAATATTAGCACAACTATTAAATTCACCTTATAGTGACTTCACACCCCACGTAGGGTATTACCGCTCCGTGCTGGAGCTCTCTAGATCATTTCCAGGATGTGATCAGTACCCATCGTTTATTCTATCTTCTGACAAATCTCTTTCCACAATCTTCTATCCTTTGCTTTAGTCTTTCATTCTTTATTTCCAATCTTTATTAAGTCTTCTGTCACCTCTTGCATCATGTTGTTCTTGGTCTCCCCTTCTTCTTTTGCAACCAGGATTCCATTTTAATATTGAGGAGATTGTTTCATCTGTGCCTGACCTCCATATACGTCCTAGCCATCTCATCCTTTGTTCTTTTATTTTCTTAACTATGTCTTCCTTGATCTCTTGCTTTTATTCAAAGTTCACCCTGCTACTGATATTCTGAAATTCACCTTGTATACTGTAACACGCCGATGTGCTACTTGTTTGTTGACTTCTACGGACAACTAAATAAGTAATAAAAAATGTCCCAACAAATAAACAAATTAAATTTATTGCCAAATTAATTGACTGGTAACTGGAGAATTGGCTGTCTGCAAGAATTTAACGCGTATTTACCGTAAGGGGTACGGCTCGGTCAGAATTTCTGAAAAAGGTTAGGTTTTATTACTTCATGCCCTACGTCTAGGCGGCGCCTCTACCTGGAGCTCTAAAGGGAATCCTATTGACCTACAATAATACTACGCTCTGCGTCGACCTTTCTCAGAAATTCTCAGAAATACCGATATAACCCTGCCAATATTTCAAAACAATTATTTCCTCGCGATCGCTAATTAGTGAAGGACTCTACTTATGTTTGTGCACCCTGGTTCGAATCCTGGTGAGACGATAATAACTCTGAGATAGCGGGAATTGGCTACGTATAAATAAAATACGGACTTAAATTTGATTAATTATTTATTGCAAAAAAAAGGTAAAAACTCTGATTTCTAGCCGCACTGCAGTCTAGAAATATGAGCGGAAAAATCTTGTCGTTTTAAAAATCCAATGCAGAGAAACACACAAGAAAAAATTACGATTTGTAAAAAATACAGTAGAATTCGTTCAGCTGCTTTCTCGTTCGAATATCGTGACGAACTAGCCGTTTTCAATTACACAGCTGGTGGTTTTATGCTTGTCCCAAGACAATGGTGGTGGGCCTTGTTATTCAATTTACATCAACAATTAAGTTGTTTTCAAAATTAGATTGGTCTTGGTACTCGTGTTTACTACTTCAATAGTACTCGACGACCCGCTCTGTATAATCAACCAGCGCACAGTGTGGCCGTGTGCCTACAGTGTACTTACTTAATTAACGTAATTAATTAATTACTCAGATATTCGGGGAAGTATGTGATACAAAATGCCGCCCAGGCGATCAATTTGCGAGAGAGTCAATAGTAATCGCTAGTTTTTCACGGAGCCCTCCTGTGGAGGCGCGGGAGCCGATTCGTTTCTAAACCTAATAACGCGGCGAAGGGGGAGATTCTCAACCGCTCCTATCGCCAAGAGGTGGAGGTGCAGTGACTCTCACTTTATTTGTTAACCTCTGATTGCGTTGTTTTCGACGATTATCTAACCCTATGCGCAATGGTAATAATTGACCGTTTTATTTGATGCTCTACGGTGTGTAGTTATGATCTTTCGGTCTCTCAGCGAATTACTTCTAATTAACCCTGGAGCCGTGGCGCCGGGTCTCTCAGACCCAGCGTAAAATATATACCTTGATTACTTCCAAGAAATCGGTGCTAGGAGCACATACACTCATAAGTGCCCTTCAGTTTGTGTGAGCATTCGGATGTAGACGCATCGATTTGATTATGTTTATAGTTTTTGTTTTGTTTGCGAAAAGGTCTCATAGACCCGGCGCCACCGTATTCGTGACTTTTTTTTCTTCACATAGTAACTATCGTGATCAGTTAAGCTAGTGATTTTCTTTAAATTATCAAATTCTCTTACATATACGTATACATTAGGTTTGTTCGAGTTCTCGCCAGGACAGTCCTAGAACCGTCCTAGAACGTCTAAGAGCATGCGCACAACAAAATAGCATGCATTTTTTAGTTATGCGCATGCTCCTGACAGTTGTGCGTTTGTCCTCGCGGAACCTGAACAAGCCAAATGTATACGTAAGAGTATTTGATAATTTTCAAAAAAAATCATGATAGTTACATAGTTACTAATATGTGAAGAATAAAAAAAGTCACGAATTGTGTAAACAAGTAATTTTTCTATTCAGCTGATTTTTGTTCACTGATTTTCAATTGAGTATATATTTGTTCTTTACTTCTTCGTTATATGGAAAGTGCTATGCCTGTATTTTACCAGCAAATTAAGTAATTATTATATTAGGAGTTTTTAATCAAAAAAACAGTCACAATTAAAATCTAGGCAGTTAGTACTTTTCATTATAGACTAGATATGAATATACAATGTTTACAAATGATAAAAAATAAATTTTGGAAAAAATACAAAGGTATTATTTTACGGGTCCGTCAGACCCAGCGCCACCGTACTTGTTACGAATTAGGGCGCCACCACTGCAGGGTTAACCCGCAGATCTCCCGACAAGGACTACACTTCGGTCCACACACAGGGTGTGAGGGAAACTCGGTTAAGAAGATGGCTATGAATATGTGATTCAGAATTGTTTGGCCTCGTAATTTTACGGCACTCGTAACGGCAACTAATTGGCCTTGATTTAGGGAACTAGCTGGTGCTGGTCACACTTGATTTTAGCGGCAGATCTAGACTTGCCTTAGATCAGTGGTACACACCAGTCGACTTCACTGCGCAAATCGAAAAACCCTTTGTTTGAGTGTTTCCAACTTGCCAGAGAATATCGCCAAAGGGGATTAACTAATTTTACAAGAGTACACTGTATATGGATTGCACTATAGATTGAAAGCGTCGATTGACTGCCTCTGGTCGATTTAAATTACAGAGCGCCAAGCAAACTAGTCTAATAATTTATACAACAAATAGTCAATCAACTCCACTAATGTGGATGCAACTTATTTACCTTTAAGCTCGGTTAGAATGCAAATGGAAACACTTTAGAAAAAAAATTGCACAAGCCAAGCAAGTACTGAAATTTACAGATTATCTGGCCACAAATGGATGCGGGAATTAAAATGATTTTTAAACAATTTATACCACCAAGTATGTAATGAATAAAATACAAATTAAGTCAGATTACCTAAATTCGCGCCCGCGAAATTAAAATCCAATACACTCACTGCACTAAGTTTAAATACACCCGCGATTAATTTACCGTGCGCGAGACCGACTTGTTTAATTTTATTTAATTGACTCTCAAACACTGGGATTTTAGGCGTACCGATATAAAATGATTTAACTCTACTGTGAAAACTAAATCAGAGAAACAAGTAAGTACCCCAAAGCAATTCGCCAAGCCCAATTGATACGACTGATCGTTTTAAAAGCTCGGAGCTATCTGTCCGTAATTTTAATTTTCATTTTTCGGCTGAACAAAATTAATTTCCCTTCCTCCGATCATAAAACCAAATTCAACCACCCCTTGACCAATAGAGCTGTGTTTAGCATTCTGAAACCCCCTGGTTCCTGGAATGTGTTTTTCTAAGCTTTTACAAAACGACCACCCCGGGAGACTACATGTGCTGCACTTCAAAGTCCACAACAACTTCTAAATTACAAGTACCCTCTTGACATTTTTATGTTTCCGCTTACCGTGTAAACACGGCGCTCGCCTGCAGATTTTTCTTTAGAAGCAAATAGAAATCAGCATGTTATCCCCGGTCACGCCCTGCAGTCGATAGTTTTCAATAGCAGCATTCTCTTACCGAACTTACGCGTGTCAAATTGCCCAATTTCTAACGAACAACAGACAGGCATTAGAAACTCGCGTGACAGATTTATATGATAGTCAACTCAAGAAAAATTGCAAGTAACTCAAGTGTGACAAAAATTTATGACCCCACCCTTGTTATATTGCCTACTGAAAACCCGTAATGGCCCCGGTAGGCCTGGCGATATTTCTTCCGCTTGGCAAGTTACAATTCCTAGAATATGTACATTTATTTGTTATTTAAAATTAAAGTTACATCAAGAACATGCTTTTCGTTTTATAAACAAATTCGCGACCGTTTCAATTCAGAATCGGAAATACAAAGCTCAAGTCAAGGTTTAATCAGTTAATTGATTAAAAATATAAATACGTATATAGTATCATTTGACATATAACTCTAAACTAAACAATTCTATATAATAGAGAGTCCCAATGCAATCGCCAACATCACATTATCAGCCCAAGCTAATGAATCAGGTGAATGAAGCTAAGTTCAACCCGCATCAGCAATTTTGATGAGGTATTCATCCCAAGAGTAGTAGGCTTGTCGAGTTAGAGTTTGCTTTAGTACCGCGGTAAATGTTTTTAGATCTAATTTTGTGATTTGTTGTGCATTTTATGTCAAAGTATTTAACAGCGTTTAGTGACTTTGTGAGTCTAACTTGTCTAGTTCTTAATTGTAGGGCATTTCTTGTATCAATAGAGTGTACCTGTTTGTTTGTGATGAAACTATCAATATTTTTTTTGACAAATTTAAACTTTGAAAAATGAAAAAACAAGGTAGAGTCATAATTCGTAATGCGGTAAAGTACGGTCGACAGTCGTTCATTAAATCAAAGCTTGGCGAATATAAATAAATTGATGAGCCCTTTCTGATAACACAGCTCAGGTTTATTATAGCCTTAATAATAAAGCAATGAAATTTCGTTTTAACAAGTTTTTTTTTTAATGATTATCTAAAGTTTATTGGTTTAGTTTTATGTTCTCGTTACGTATACCAGCTGTCACATAAATCATAGTTACCATTACCAGTTGAAGTAAGGCACGGTGAACTTCTAGGTTTTAATGATAACAATAATAATAGGAGTAGAGTAATATCGACCTTGATAGGCATTAGCATAGAATAATTGCTTCGCAGCACATATTATTTGTCGTAAATCATATTTTCACTGACATTTACCAATTATCAATTAGCCGCGTCCGCAGATGCGGTTTATCTAATAACTTGTTTTATCCCAGAGCGTGTTCATTTTTAATCGACAATTATCCTCTTACACAGCGCGCAAACTTTTATAAATGCATTTATCCGCTTCATTTGAAATTATAAATATTTCTTGCTGGCAGGCATTACGTTGTACACTTCTGTTTTGTGTTAATAACAGTATGATAATGTGCTCTGATTGAAATATCTCCAGGCAAGGCTACGTAAGTTTTTCCCTCTGTTGGTTTTGCCTGACGTGCTTTGGCGAATTTTTTCCGTTCCTTACCTATTTGCTCAACGCACAAGACAGTGTAAATTATAGGTTCGGAAGTGTGTGAAGTACGATAGCAAATTAAATACGCTCATTGTTTTTTCGACCTTGCGGAATAATTATAGAGCGAGAAATTAATTTCTGACCCGCATTAAAATTTGATAATGTCTATCTACTCTATACCTCGCCGAGTAAATTAATAATGCAAACACATTCACTGCGTTTGAAATTCCTTTTTGCATCGATAATTACCACTCATTTTCATATTAAAACGCGTTGGAGCATTTATATTTCATGTTATGTTGACACAGAGCATGGCATTGGATTCATGAACTTTATTCAACAAACTAGTTTCAAAAAATATTCTCTCAGAACAACTTAGATTTCAATTTAATTATGACTGGGAATAAATTAAAGCAAAACATGAAGCACAAACTCTCTTTTTTACATAACTTCTAATAAGTCTCACAGTATATATATTTTTTTAATTATGTTAGTAAACAATGATCACACGCTGTATTTTACACTATGGATTATAATTTTCCAAAATAATTAAAACTGGTAAAGTTAATAAGTAAAAGTTGACGTTGAAGATTCACGTGTACGTACGAGGACAAAACAAAAAGAAAAGCGTCAGCGTGAAACGAGTTTGTAGTTATTCCAGTGCGTCACTAAAAACGAGGAAACAAAGAAATGCACTTTTAAAACAGCCAAACAAACCGCTTTATTTTTACAACGCTTCTTCTTAAAAATGCGCAGCTAGTTTCGGACATGCCGGAGCAACTCAAAAAAGCGCACAACCTTTGAAAGGACGAACAAGGGTCGACTTTAAATCGACCAGAAACCAAACCGCCGCGTCGCCGCCGTATTGTTTCTCGTCGGAGCTTTCTTTTTTTCTTATTTTCAGTAATATGAAAGACGTGTACCGCTTGCCAAATGCGTATGTTTAAAAGCTTACGAGAATCGTGCCGTTGTTATTATTAAAAAAAAATATTATTTAATAGTAATTGAAGCATGGATATCTCGGATCTAAATTCGTATGTAGCAAAAGTAGGTGTTAGAATGTAAAGACACATTGCTCACGATCCCCCTATCTTAATCCCCTGTGAAAATAGCTTTTGCCAACACGAAAATATTAGTCGAGATAAGAGAGTATATACCTAAGCCGATTTGTTTGACTATTACCTACCTACTTGTTGCGTGGTTTTTACTTACAAAAGAATAAATATCCGGCACTCACGACACCATTCAGAAATGATCCCGAATTCATGTAGGACGCAGTTTTATGGTGGAAGGTTGGTTTAAGGTCAGATTCCAGTGTGCTGCTAGGAGCAATAATAAAAACGTGACTCGCTCAAATTAATTTCACAGATACATCTCGAAGGAGGTGCGAATTTAAGGAAGACAGTTTCATGTCAGCGAAACCATTTTATTCCGCGCGCGATTACTTCCTATTCCTTCCTTTGTTCAGCAAAGGCGCATTTCGAAACAAACAAAAGATCGTGAGCATTTTAATTGGAACTTCTTCCGTATCGTTTCAGGATTACATAAATAGTCGAAAACACTTTCAAAATAATGTATCCTTCCGAAAAACCGTTAGCCTGACAGTGCGATCGAGAAAGATTTCCATTTGCTGAAATGTTAGGGATCTCACGATTCTGTTTCATGATTTAAAATAATAAGCGACCATTACACTATCTGGAACGTTCCAACGGAAATTATATTTTTCAAATCAGCTCGGGTCATTAAAAAAAAATCTGGCAATCATTTCTCACGCTCTTGAGTTCTTCACCCACCGTTACGGTCATGCATGTCAGGTTGCCTGGGCTTTATCTGCACCATATTTGCACAAAACAGCTAATCGATGTTTTATTTACAAATGCAGAAAATTAAAGATTGATTTTTTGCAAATAATTGGAGAAGCAACATTTTATTTATTAATTTGCTACCCGTTAACCTCGCAGAGTGCGTTTTGCCTTCAGGATAAAGCATGACGTGCGCTTGTATAAAGCCGTGCTTACCGGATAATCTTCTTTAGGTGTTTCCTAATGAAACGCATTTTTCCGGCGAGGATTTTGTAAGTCATGTGGAAAAAATACACCGCTGATAGCGTTAATTGCATCTCATTTAGATGTTACATGAGATAGTGGGTCTGCGCGGGCGCCGGACCTGCATTCCTGTAAATAAATCGAAAGCTTATTAATGCATGCGCATGTTAATTCTATTCTTATTTTCTGAGGGCAATTTCTGCTTCAAGGCTGTTTCTACGATTGAATTGCGTAAAAGAAAAATTCCAGTTCTTTACCCATTGCTTTTTTAATCTTTGTTACTTGAGCTTTTGTTTACATTAATCCAATTCTGTGTCTCCTCACATCTGCGCCTGTACACCAACTAATTGATAGCGATCCAAGTATGTAAGAAATATTACCGACATAAATCTTAATAATAACTACCTTAGACCTTAGCTACAGAGTTATCTCTCATTTGAGACGTTTTCCCCGAGTTAAATAATAGGAGACGCGCACATCTTCGCGTTCGCATTCAATGGTCTGTCTTATGGAATGGAAGGAAGGAGGACATATTCGCGCATAGGTAGGATCTAGTTTGAGAGTTCGACACTCTTGTTTTCATTGCAGTTTGCGACGAGTTTTTGCAGACAATTATACATTATAAGAGCCGAAGAGTAAAGCCTAGTCGGGATAAGTGGTATGTCTAGCGTAGTTTAGCCGTCGGCTGTCTGTTGCCCCAGGTCGTACTATGGCGACGAGGAGGCGCCGAAGGCCGCCCGGTGTTCACTATCTTCGCTACACGGAGCGATATCACTGTGCTGTGACACGCATTTGCATTCAGATTACGGGATGCGCTAAAAATAACGTGTAATACTTGCTGAATTATATTTACCTCTTTTTAATGATAAACAAGAAGCATGTCATTAATAACGTTCGCGCCATCTTCGTCACTCTCCTTTTAGTTCTGCACACGACGAGCTGGCCAATGATTCAGGGTCTGTGTACCTGACGCTCACAGGAAGTTAACTTTTGTGATTATTCTTTATCCTGTATATTGAAGATGAACTCCTTGAAAATTTCTGCACAATAGCACTGTCAAATTTGCACCTATTTACCAAGTAATAACACTATTAGCTTGAATCAGTCTTCAATACTTTTTACTTCTAATTGGCAGATAAAATCCTAATCATTTTTTGAATTCGAAATAGGCGAGTCGCGTAGGAAGATGTTCCCTAAAACCTAAAACATTATTCCGTATCTAATTCGAGATTCTACATTTACTAGGTAGAATAACTTTACACTGTCTGTTTCAAGAAGGTCTTTGATTTTGAAAATAAGGTGACTTAAAGAACACAATTTTTTAGAGTTCATCAACGTGTGCATCCCACTTCAGATATTCATCAACATGAAGACCCAGAAATTTTATTACATTAACTTAACGACCAACTTGACTATAGAATTTTCCGCAATGGCAAAAATGTGTCATCAGCAAACTGGCAAGTTACAGCATTTGGAATTGACAAATTTAAATCATTAACAAATATAATGAACAAGAGGGGTCCAAGAATAGAACCTTGGGGAACTCCAGTGGTGTTGGCTAGCGGAGTTGATAAAGCATTATTAAACTGCAACACTTGAGTTCGATCGTATCATAGAAAGCATTCTATAACCGGACCTCGCACTTCATAACTATATAATTTAAAATAAAATAAAATAAAAGAATCTTATGATTGACTGTATCAAATGCACTGCTGTTGTCAAAGAAAACTCCTAATGTAGATTTATTAACATCTAAACTTTCATATACTTATGTAATTTACAAAACTATGAAGAGGTCGACTTCTTTGGTAAAAATCCAAATTGTGGAGGAGATAAGATTTTGTATTTAACTAAATAATTAAGTAGCCTAATTACCCTGCACTTTTCAAATATTTTTGATATTACTGGCAGGATAGAAATGGGCCTGTAGTTATAGATCCGGCCTTTGTCGCCTTTTTTAAATATAGGCACTATTTTGCAATTTTAAAGAGTACAAGGGAAAAGACCTTGTTGGTTTATTACGTGAACCAGTGGTTTACAAATGATATCTGATACGGATTTTTAGAGCAAACATGGCAAATTGTCCACTCCAGCTGAATTTTTATTTGCAACCGATTGAATTATATTGATGACTTCACTCTCAGCTACAGGTTTTAAGTACATTGATTGGCGCTATTGCCGAAGTTCTGGAGTGTGTATTATGTTTAGTGAAATGTTCATTAAATAAGTGAGCTACTTTAGTGTCATTCGATACAACTTCATTTTTATGTCTGATAATATTTTTTTCATAATTCATTGGCTTATCTTCCATGCTGGTTTAGACATGTTTTTAGAATTTAATATGTCATTAGAATAGAAAGCTTTTTTAGTTTGACAGTTAATTTTCCTACGACGTTTTTGAAAACTTTGACACCGCACGACACGGCACAATTTCCAGGTCAGAAAACAGTCGTGCAGTGTCGCGATTATGTGACATGTTCGCAATTTCGCGCTACCTTTGCGTATGTATTCTTGGTTGTCGGGGTTGCAATGAAGTTCTCGAGCTTCTGTTCTACTGATGAGGTCCCAAATAGGGCCGAAATAGCTATACAGAATATGCTCGGGGGCCCCATTTCGATCCAGCCGACTTGCAGCCAAAAAATTTTGCTTTTGTATCCTTAGAGGCCTGGAGGTTGCTATCTCGTGATATAATAAACAGATATGAAAGTTTTTTGGCGTTGAATATAATTTCATCTGTAACCCAGTTTTTTTTTTAGTAGATACTTCGCGATTTGAATTTAATTAGTGCAAACGCAGCTTCAAAATTTTTCCTAAATAAGTCAATGAAGCATTGAAAAATTTCCTCCACGTCTGTTTTAAACGTCGTTGGTGATATGCGTACAGTTTTTAATCAAATCGCCCACGTGAATGAATGCAACAGATTACGGTTTTAAAAAATCTGTGGAACAATTTATAATTAATTGAGAATTTAATTTAAAGTGAAAACAATGCGTACGGTAAAAATGTTTATGAAGTACACGTTTCTTGTGGAAATAAACTTTATTTACTAAACAATTTCAATTAAAATGAAAAGATTGAAATGGTATCTCGTGTTAGTGATTTATTTATTTATTTATTTGTCAAGGCAGGTGTTAAAAGTAAGGCCTTTGAGATCCTTTGCAAGGAATAATCTGCTTCAGATTTGCATGTATCTGTCAACTAAATTTGTCGTAGTTTGTATTTCACGGTGACATCGGGCGTTGACCTAAAAACGAAGTTGACGGTAAATTCCACTTAAAGGTCAAGTTCACGATACAAATGTGCTGCTGTGCCTACCACAAAACTTTTATGAGAACACTTATTTGCACCTCTATTTTTTAAGCAGAGGCGCATCGTCGTTTTGGGGGTAATTTTGATTAATTATTATTTTTCGAGAATTAAAGTAGAAAGAATTTTTTTAATACTTTTCCTATACCTCGGACATCGCTTCCTGTAGTGTTTGTTTTTGTCTATAGGCTATATTTTTTAATGGTTTCGTATTGTGAAGTAACGAATAGTATATTTCAAATATACCTAAGTAATAAGAAAGGAGCAAGGCACTAGGGGTATTGATATATTCTTAGCCTATTATTATTATAAAATTTACTACTCAAAATATTTACTACACAGCGTAGTCTTCTCTTAAATTAATACACTTACTACAGCGTGTCTGTAACGCCTGTAATATTTTCAAAAATATTTCTTCTTGCTCTGCAAACCAGCCCTCCACAGTCTCTACTAAATCTTCGTTGCACAAAAATGTAGGTCCTTTTCAATTTTTTTTTCAATCGAGGGAAAAGATGGGGTTAGATCTGGGCAACAAGGTGGATATTCCAGTAATTCACACCCTAGGTACCGAATTGAGTTCATGGCGAGGTTCAATTTGTGTGCAGGTGCATTGTTCACCAAAAACAGCACACCTTTCGCTAAGGTGCCACGACTTTCTTCTTTGATTTTTTCTCTTAAGGTGGTTAGTAATTCAGAATAATATTCTCCAGTTCTTGTTTGACCCTTACTAGATAATCGATCGTAATTACTCCACGGATATCTCAAGCAAGGACTTTTCCAGCGGATTTTTGAACTCGAAACTTTTTAGGCCTTGAAGAACCACGATGCTTCCACTCCATCGACTGCCGTTTCGTTTCTAGATTGTACAAATGAACCCATCATCCATCGTCACCACACGGCTCAAAAAGTCTGCGTCTTCTTCTTCAAAACGGGCACAGATTGAGCGCGTTTCCACTTTTTGACCAACATTTGGGGACTCATTTTGCAGATATATTTATCATATCTAATATCATAATCGACGTAAACTGTATTGACGGACACATGTCTCAGCCCGATTCGACGGTCTAATAATACTGCATCATTATTTTGATAGTGGACATCGAAATCGGTCTTCCTGATTTCTTCCCAATTTCAGCGGAAAGTTTTCCACTTTTGAATGACCCAATCCGATTTTCAACAGTTGTGTATGAAGGGCAGTGATCACCAGTTGTATCTTTGTAAATCTGGTTACCCCTTAACCCCTTCTAATTATGTACTAATTATGGATTTATGGATTTTCACTATAGCTTTCTTACAAATTTTATTGCGCAGCAATGCTTTAACTTTTTAAAGTAAAACTTCACCATGACATTTCTAGTAGTCATTGTTTATTGTCATGGTAACACGATTTTGTTTTGTTCGGGGGAAACAGCCTAGGCTAAGTAGATATCAATACGCCCGCGTATGTACAGACACTACAGTGACGAGCATTGAAAACGGGGCACTATTTCTTCTTAGATACTTTTCAGCTTGAAACGTTATAACTACATCTTATATCTAATGTCTAAATTAATAACTTTCACACTTGCATTTTAATAGTTCCAATTGATTTTGAGCGATTCAGCTTTAAGCCAGTGTACTTTTCTGTAATATGGCAGAATGTTTTTTTTCTTTTGAGTAGTGACAACAGAATTTTAATTAATTATCCCCGCCCTGTCTCCACAATGTAGATTAAAAATTCACACAGAACATGTCTGTCGTCCGGCTTGCCTGATTTCATCTTACAGCGAGCATTAATTATAAACAGTGAACCTTATCAAAGCGCGCGTCTATTAATTAATTAATAAATAACATTCTGAAAGTTACCAGTACGAATTCATTAACATTCGAGATTTATGCACGGGCCAGTGACTGCCATACGGTTTACGTGTGGCAGGCAACAATGTTACCTTAATGACGACGACCAAGCGCTTGGAATCGACCTTGATGCTGCTGCGCTGCTAATGCCTTGCAGCAGACAACGTTTCCGACGTTCGAAACCTTTTTTATCTTCAAGTAAAAGAAGCTTTATACACCTGCAGTTTCGTGGATTCCTGGCTATTTCAATTTTATACTACTAGGATTTATTCCTCTGAAAAAATTATTTATTACGAGATAGTGCATACTTGTTCAGATAAAAAAATCCAGATAAAATGAAACGCATTGTTATCTTTCCATAGTGCTTCATCAATACAAAAGCAAATGGTGAGTTTCCTTTTAATATATTATAGAAAGGTAATAAACAGTACATTGTAGACCGGACATTTGCCACATTTAATTCCAAACCGCTCCCGGGCCAAAATTATTAAAATTACAATAATTAATATACCTAAAATAATGAAATGCAAATTATTATTCCTCGTATTATGCTGCAGAAAATATTCTAGTCCGCTATCCTCAAGGTTAATAATGATCTGCTCTAATATAACATTATAGAAGTATTAACATATTCATTACTGTGCATTTTTTTAACGTTATGTGATGAATATAAATCAGCCAGGGGTCTTATTCCTGTGTGTTATATAAATATATTATAATGAATGTACGTTTTATTGTCAGCGTATTAATGTTTAATTCAGATATGCAAAAGAATTTATAATTAAATCATTGTAATTGCAAAGTGATACCCTAGCTACAACAGTACTCGAAGTTACCATAAAATATAAGAAATTATTTTCTAAACTGGACTATACAAATCATTTAGCAGTGAATGAATGAACAGGACAAAATAAAATAAATTCCATTTTACAGTTTTTTAATTTTCTATTGCCTGTAATTAAAAGACTATAAAAAAGTTTTCAACCATCGCATTTGATGGTATGTAATAATTTTTTTTCTCCAAATTTTTAAACCCAAGATTACTCTGAGATTATCTCCGTTAACGATCTAGTATTTCAATCTCGGATCTTGATAAGTAATAATTAATACACCTTATTAGTATCTCTTTTTTTGTGATAAAGTCAGAATTCGTTAGTGATGCTTATATAACCATCGGCGTACACACACACACACATCTACATTCTAGTTTAAATTCAACGCCGAGCGCAAACCGAACGTCCATTCTGTTATTTTTTGCAGATTTAAATCACTTTCCTCATGTTTATTTTATTTATGCAAATTTAAAGGTGACAGCGCGTTCGTCTCTCTTTGCCTCGTCCGAAACATCGAATTCTTTTATTGTGCGGCGTTAATTTCATGAACCACGCGTAAAAAAAGACGAAATCAAATCAAATTATCTCGAGCGTTGATTTTCGACGAGTTTCTAAATTTTCGTCGACCGCACCGCGGGATACCGAATTTTTTAGCTTGGAACCCCCCGAAAATTAACCAACTATTCGGAATGTAACCGACACGGTTTCAAACTTGGGATCCTTTCAACGAACGAAGCCAGACTAGATAATTCAATAACACTTACATAATGGCTAAGTGAAGTACTTAGAGTGAATTCAGCTGCTTAGACCACGTCGATTTATTATCTAATAAATTCATTTTACTCAGGTTTTCGCTATTGTAACTTGAATGGATTACTCAAGCGGAATAATGCGGCGTGTACTGATGAATCAGATGTATTTGAAGGAGTAATAATTGCTTATATAATTATTTCTATCTGGGCTAAGTGGCATTACTTGATGAAGATAGATTAGATGCTTTATCTGGTCTGGTTTTTATTGAGCCGAAGAATTTGGATCATATGGATTCAGGATACTTTCAAGGAGGAACAATTTAATCAAAGAATTTCTTTAAAAGATCTTCACATTCTTTTTCTGTTAATTAGAGTCTTCTATGTCAGTCATAATTATTATAGGATCATCACGGAAGTAGCCAACAACTATCTTTAATATGAATGTATTTTCCCCAGTTCGTTTCTAACGTAGCCTACGGAGATGTTCGTGTTCCCTGATTTTCTAATATATTAACAGGAGATACTACATACATAAACCATGTAGAAAGTGACGACATCTTGCACGGTACATTCTTACAATATATTATTACGGCACAGCCCATCAATTTACATAAACCAATAAATCAACTAAAAATATCATAAATGAAGTAAAATTGCAGACTATTAAATCATATAACGGGCGGAAGAAGGAAAAATGGTAGAGTGCAAAGTAACTGTATTTACTGGCGAGATATATAAGTTACCTTAGAGCACCTACTCTCCGATGAGTAATTAATGCCCCCCTGCGACATAAATTCGGCTTAGAGCGAGTTTATACATGGTACGGAATGCATTTGTCGGTCGAAGACTACACCCACGCTCACCATGAGCAAGTCTTGGCGGTTAAGCAGGCGAGAATTTGCTCATACTCATGGCCATCATTATTATTACAAGACATGTGTTCACTTACATACGTGGAGCCCCCAAGGAAAAATACCCAACCAATTTGTATTAGATTTATGCGCAATTTGATCCCCTGCGCGTTTCACAGGACGTTGACATGTTTTCTTTATTGCCATAATTGTTTCTGAACTGGACTATACCTTTATGTGCAGCGATATCAGTCAAACGCAGCAAGAGGTATTTTGTATACATACCTACATTAGCAAGTCATATCAAATATTTATAAGCTCTTAACGTATTAAAGCAATTTAGAAATCGAATGCTTTTAAACGAATGTTTTCATTATCAATTAATTACTTTTACTTACGCTTTTGAGGCTTTCGGGCAAAAAATAAGGTCGCCAAGGTGAATGAAACGCGTAGTATTTCCCTTTCGTCTTAAAATAACTCGTAAGATGGATCATTTGCATATCGAGATGATAAACTGAAACCAGTTCCTCAAACTTCTATTATTATCCTGTGTCACAACACTCGGATTCACTATTATAAATATTTGTCTATTTGAACCTTTAGAACGGATGGAACAGAATCTTTTCGGTAGAAAAACATTATTTTCTGGAAACATTTTAGTTTTGATTTAGTTTAAATTAAAGCCAACTTTAAGTTTCTCTCTTTGTTCAAGAATTATATCATTTTATAAAGTCATACTGGTGTTACTACAGGTGGTAGTTTGGTACCCTTCTGTTTGCCTTGAAGTAACCAATAAAATTCATATATTTGTATAAAATGTATATGTAGATATGTTTTGTTAGCTTCAAAGTAAACTGCTTAATGTTCCTTCAATTTCCAAATGCCTTCTTGCAATCAATGCGTGTAAGAGTCAATGTCAAGGCCGACAAGAATGCATGCATACGTATGTACCTACATGTTGAAATTACACTTGTTTCGTTTTTACGTTGCTAATAAAAGCTGGCGTTTCATGCTGAAAACGTTTAAGGCCACTTAGGTGTACCGTCTGAAAAGTGTTCTAATGCGCCTGCCATTACTGGAAAGTTTCCTTCGCCTCGCATAATTCTGTTTTGATTGAATTCTAATTTCACGTCATAATGCGGCCTTTGTAAATGGACAGGCCGGAGTCGCAGATAAACGCGGATGATGTGACAGCGCGTATTAGTCTCCGTGTAAATAGTGATTGGTAATAAGAAGAAGAAGAAAACAATGTAATCGGGAATGACAGACAGCAGGCTGCGTTTAGTGCGAAGAGGCGCAAGGGGAATACCACCCGCTGGTTGGCTAGACTCTACATTCCATCCGATTCCCATATATTCAATCACATCGAAAATTCAACGGCCTCTCTCTACATTAGCGGAATATGCTAAGCATAGCTGAGCGCAGCCAAGAGATTCCGTATCGCATTTCTATCGGTTCATTGGCGTATGCATATTTCTCATGTAATTTTTATTCAATGGAGCATTGATGACTGTCAAATCTAATAAACTTGAAGAAAGACATTGACACACACGAAAACTATACTTGATGTAACTGCAAGGCTCTGTTTCTTTAATAAGCTATTGCGTAAGAGCCGAGGTCATTAATACACCTATCAACACCAATAAAATGTAAGCACGGACCCCCAGGGGCATAATTCAGTCTCATATCAAGTTTTAATGCATTACTGTGTAATCAAATATGAATTTCATTAAATTCAAGTTTCCTAGTTACTGTACATTATCATGTTTCATAAATGCCAACTTGCATTTACGATCACTATTTCTTGAAAGTAAAAAAAATAAATTTTCCTCTTTAGTTTCAAGCACCTAATATTTTAAGGGCCGAATTAACCCTGGATCAATTTACTTTATTTTTTATTTAAAGTAATTATATCGATTATTTCATTGAAATTTGAAAAAACGGAGAGAGGGCTTGGCAACTTACTTTTTCGCCTTACCTGTTTGGCCCTATATAATGTTGCGAACGCTGGGGGAGAAACCTAGCGTAAAATTATCCAAGTAGTATTATCTAATACAACTCGCGGTATCGCTAGTGTTGCTCACGATGTTGAAGGTAATTGAAATTTCCATAGGTTTGTGTCCACATAACATATACGACTGACGGTCACCCTGTACAGTGATAAAATTGACAGTCACCCTGTATCGTAACCAAGTGTTACGGTGAAAATCCATTTTCAGTTTTTCGAGTCACCCTGTACTGCGTAGGAACACGAAAGGAGCGTTAGACAGGTGCCTTCACTACGCAACACAGAGTTATTTTCGTCTCCTTCAATTCCCATACGAGTCAACTATCTTCTTCTATCAACCTCCCTCTTTATGTTGCTCGTCTATCTTTACATGCATCGAAAATTCTGCACGCCTTGCCAGTTCTTCGTTGGAATGCAGAAGGTACAGGTCGTGGTGTGGTCATTTGTTTTAAGTGATTGAACAGGGTGAAAATTCCTTGGTTGGAAATGAACGGTAAACAGATCACCGGATTTTGAAATCGTCACCCCCTGCATTTATAAGCATTGTTACTGTTTGTCGAAGCCTAAGCCTGGCAAACTGAGATTAGGTAAAAATGGCAAGTATCTGGGCGTGATTCAGACCGTAACGCATGTTTTTTTCTTATTTAGGCTTTTGTTTGTATTTTTCCTTCTTTCTGGATTTCTGGCGTTGCCGTTAATGTTATCGTTAGTGCGTCTACTACGATCTTCCCCCTTTGGCTACCCAAACCTTCGTGGTGTTATCTGAGGCCAAACATCTTGAAGTTATTGCAAGGTCAGTTCGACAACGACGGTTACATTCACTCTCCCGTCCGGACTAGAATTCACCCAACCGCTGTTGGTGGCTTTCGACGAGAGAGGTCACTTGGAATAACGACACGCCTACTTGGCTTCAGCGTCCCTCCACCGAATTCGATAGTCGCTGGACATCGACGCCGACAACTAACGTGTGGGGCGCGGACAATGTAATCAAGGTCGGAATATTTTTATGTGGTATTGCGGTAACGCACGCTTTTAATTTACTTTTAAATTAAGCAATTTTCTGTTGCCCGATGTTAGATAATTACGTTGACTTTTGTAACGGAAAGTCGGTACCGAATTTTCGGGCTTTTAAATTTGACAACTTCGTTGCGTTCTCTTTGCTTTTCTTTCTATTTATTTTATTTCGTGCTAAAATAAAGTAAATTCTGTCCCTGTACTTTTGGAGTTACGTACGAGCCATACCCTTCTCCAACAGTTAGCCGGCTGTGTTGGAGAACTTAATTTGCACTCCTTCAATTTGCTATCCTTCAGGTAGGTCGCACAAGAAGCAAAGTAAACGGTTGTACGGATTCTTTAATATTCACAGAAAGATGCAACAAAAATGTGCAAAAGACTACCAAGCAAGTAAAGTGAAAAGTTTAATAGTGGGCGTGAAGTCATGTGAAACGTACTATTTCATTGAACAGTGCGAAATTAAACGCTAAACACCGGCCAGGCTACCCGTTTTGGTTTACATTTAAAAAAAAAGCAAAATTCTATGCTCGTACAGTAACGTTAACTCGCAGATTTACTTTAATATTAATTTTATAAATCGGGTTCGGAAGGAACGAGAAACTTTGCTCGGCAATTACGTTTTGGGGGGCACCGATAAGTACCCAAAATTAACGTGTACGAAAAACAATGTAAAACATAAGATGAAATTTTAACGATACCAACACGATCTACACAAATCTATTCGCGTGTTCATCCACAGAAGGGGTGCAACCCTCGGTGAGTTCTCTATGCGGTTCGGCAGTTCCGAACAGAAGTCTCCTCTGCGAACACGAGCTCAAACTAGAAAGGATCTCGAGATTCGATGGCAGGAACCAAACTGGAACAGGGGGGGTGCCCACTGATCAAACGGGCTAACTGAAGAAGTGTGGCGCGTCGATCCTTGAGTAACGTGTAATTATCCTTGTCGGAAACTAAAACTTCCAGATGTTAATGAAACTCCTTATCACAGGGCGGCCTAAACTACCAGGCAACACACAAGAAGCACAAAAATATTCGATTAACGTCTGCGATGCGCATTTGTGGCCATCCACCACCTCTAACATACGGTAATTTGGGCGCGAAGACTAACAGTGTCCCCAACTATTATAAGAAGTTATCAAACACAACTTAACAAATGTAAAAGAGAATCCCTGGAGTTTAACAACCAACCAGACCCGAAAATAGACAAACAGAATAGAAGTTTGAAGATTGAAAACGAACCACATTATAAAATGAGTGTAAAATGCAAGGGTTCGCTTGCTGGCAAGAGCACGCCTCAATGTCAATGCTTCAAATACCAAAATGGAATATGAAGTACATGAGCATGCAATTTGTTTCAGAAAAATCCTAGCCTGCTCTACTGTGATAAAGATTTATTGGTTCTTTTTTTCTCCACTGTTTAGAAAATCATTTTCTCTCTTCCTATGTGGTCACCCTTATTCCAAATGTTCTCTTAACAGTGGAATGGCGTAATGCAATATTTTTACCTCATACTTATAAGCAGGCTTACGATTTCGGCCCACTTCGAACATATTGGATAGTAAATTCCCTGGCTTCGCACAACATGACAGGTAGTAAATATTGTCTACATACTTTTTGATTTATGTTAAACTTTATTTAATTATTTACTCTGATCGCATGGCCCATAGCAAATTTTCAATAAGTACGTTTAAATGCGACGTGGGCCCAAATCGTAAGCTTGCTTATAAGTATGCTTGGGCTGTAACATTTCTGAGACCCAACAGAAAATCACAGAAACTTTTACTCCCGGCGATTACCATAAATTTGTATTAGAAACCTCCAGCTTGTTACGCGATAAGTGAAAACTAAATAAACGGCGCTAAATGACGAGCACAACGAACAATAAATAAATAAATAAATTGCTTGCGTTTGTTCGTCTTCTGTCCACAGAATACAGTACAAAATAATAAATGACTCAAAACGAAAATTGTTGCAGAACAGGACTTGATGGTGATGCGATTCGAGTTAATAATAAACATGGACGTATGTAAATGTTGTCGCTTTGTGGTTCCGTTAACTGACTTGATAATACATAAAATATTCCTGCAAATTACGCAAGTCCACCGACGGCTATCTAAAAACGGTATTGTCTTGGGCGATCGAGATAGCCATCCACTTGTCACTTTAATCCGAAGTTATGCATTTTTAAGTTACTGTTACTTCACCAGATACTCATCAGTAATATATTACGAGAAGATAATTAATGTTGAATGTTTAAACTGAACCTGTTCTTTCTTTTTTTTGGAGCTTTTTACCTCTAATTTTTCAAATATCACATATTAAAGATACTAAGAAGAACAAAAGAATTTGTGAGCCCCCTCTCTGAACCGCATATTTCTGATTAGTTAGTAGTTAGTAGAAGGCAGGCGGCAATTTAAATTTTTAAATTCTGGAATTGTGAGTCGTTAAAGCGACGCCTAATGTAAATCTTATGTCCGACATAAAAATTAATTCGAATTTCTACGGCTGGATATAATTAGATGTGAAACTTTCGTTTTCAATTCGAATTGCTTAATGAATTATTTTGTCACGGTAAAAGCCCATAAATTCCGGCATGCCGGGATAATCATCTCCTAGGCGCCAGTTATTTCATAAGTGAATGAAATTCTCACTGACACAGTTCTTATTTACAAAAGCATCAAGTTTGAGCTTGAGGACCCGAGAAACTGAAGAGTTTCGATGGGGCTTACTTATCAAATGTAAGATTGAAAACAGGTAGTCAAAAGACCTTCACCAGCATGCAACGTTATTTGTGACGCTTGTCATGACGTGGTTCACGAAAGAAAAATAATGGCCATGTTATATCTTTTCCACACACGAACGTTGACATTTGCGGAGAGCTTACTTATAGAAAGCATGTGGTACCATGTGGCTGGTATATTTTGGCGCACTTTCAATTTCTCGATGCACGACGCCGTAAATTCGAAGAAAGGGATTTTTAACGCCGAGTGATTTTGTTGTTCCGTTCTATTGTTTGGCTACGTGCGTGTGCATTATAAAAGCTACACATCTGCATCGTCCGCCGCCGCGTTGTTTGACCTTAGGTCAAAGAATCCGCGTTTAATCTTTTTAAGAACGTCGTAAAAGCGAAAAAGAATTGTTCATAAAAGTTAGATCATATAAAGAGGAATTTATACCGGTTATTGTGAAAAAGATTCGTGTCTGATATAATGGTACAAATTCCTTCGACGAATGCCTATAATATTTTAGTAACAGATTTCTTTATACCTTGTCAATAAAATTCTAAAAGAAAACAACTAAGTTGATTGTAAGGTGATAATTTTAACATGGTGAATCTAAATCTACTTTTTGCCCATCAACAATAGCTGCAGCTATTATTACTAATGAGCGGGAGAATGATATTTTTTGAGGTTATTGGTTAGCGAAATACTTGCAAAGTGCAATGTATCGTATCGGTCAGCGACGTCGTAAAAATTTGTCGTTAGCAAGCGAGTAAAAAGCAACTAATTTGTAGGTAATGGAAATGGTATGCCTCTGACCCATAGCCATGAAAAATATAATCCTTCCGCTTATTAATTATTATGTTACTTGAAGTCATGTGGATTTGCAATAAACTGCAAGGAAAAAGAAAAGAAATAATGTGCAAGTCAATAAATACTCCGTATAAGTGCCAAATAAAACCAAACGAACATGCGGCCCTCACTTCTGGTATGACAGCTTAAAAGACGTGATGTCAGATATGTATGTACAACGTCCAGGTGTGCGCAGGCGGATCAATTGATGGTATCAAGAAATGCTCCAAATACGAGTGACCATCGAGGTTAAACATTTCAGGAATGCAGTTTCGCGAGACCGAGCATACCACCTTCGAGCATCTCCACAAAAAAATACGCGCATTATATGGCTTATCAAATCTCGAACGGCCGCATAAAAACGACCTAAAATGTATTAATTTCTCCGTATTATTTTATTGCGGATGTAGAACGCGCTTTTTTGCTCTATCAGAGGTATAATTTGGAGTAATAAGAGGCCCATAAAATGTTAACGCGTCGATATCAGCGACAAAAAAAATGGTTTTAAAAAGGCAACAATTTTGCATAAAGATTGGACTACCCAACATATTGGGTAGAAGCCAAAGAGAGAAACGAAAACAAGTTTTTTTTTTCACTTCATTTGCTCTTCTATATGGACCTCATTTTCATTAACTCATTACATATACCCCGGCTTAAAATAACGTTATCAATTTATTAAAACAAGATGATTCAACTCTTTCCACGTTTGGTAAGCGTTATTAATAAGAAACTCGATGGATGCACTCTCTTGTGCTATTTTTCTCAATATCATCGGCGTTTGGAATGCGAAAGAAAGTATAGTAAATCAGAGATTATTTAAAAAGAAATGTGTGCTTCCACGTTGCTAAATACCTGGGAGATTTAAGCGCGTTACGAGTATAATAAGCATCGGAAAGACATAAAACCGTCGCGTTTTGTTACAAATCAAAAGGCATTTAAAATTTAAATTTAAAATATTCGCCATGAGTGTGTATATATTACGCTGTAGTTGGAAATAAACTTTGATATGAAGTGGCCTTCCTGCTATAAATTTCGCTCACGGCGTTTCTCTTTTAAATTTAATCCTGTGCTTTAATCGGTTGCCTATATACATACATACATACAACTTTCAGAGCAAGAAATAAATTTTATTAAATTATATTAGATTTTCATTTAAAGTACACGCAGTGGTCAAGTTCAACAATGTTTGTAGTATTTTTTTTATTGTCCGCCTCTAACTGAAGTATTTTCAGTTGGAGGAAAAAGGACGAGTGAAATATGTAATACTTGCAAATAACAAAAAATTTTAATGGGGTGGTTGCAGTGAGTACAATTTGGGTCACTTGCTAATAACCAAGTTGCATGTAATTTATCTTCTTCATCGTTGCAGAAAGTCGCATATATCCCATTGTTTTGTCAAAAAGTGACGTGCACGGAGTCGCCGCCATTTAAACCTGCTGAACCGATATGAATATTTAAATTAAAAGATACCTACATCCAACACTTGTAACAATACAATTATTCCGATTAACGTTTTGAATACAATCCGCGCGCATGCAAATCTTAATTTCACTTTCTATTGAACACCTATATGCGACACGTCCATTTGCATAATTTGATCTACATTCATAATAACTGTTTTTCGTGGGCAAGCATTTTACACTTGCGTGTGACGAGGAATTCGAAATTCTTCGGCGGAAGTAAAACAAATACTATTATTGTTTTTATTATTATTATTATAACACTTGACGTGAATCATTCCACACCTTTCGTTTTTCTCGGAAAACTGAATCAGTCAACCTTTTGCGTAAGCGATGACTGTGTACGTGTTTTCAATACTTGAATGAAATTCACACGCGAAAGCTGAACATGTGAATTTATTTATGGGCTTTTATTGTTCGCTATTCAAATCACGCGTGTTTGCTGTTTATAAAACACTTTGATGACCTGCTATGTTATGTAATAAACCAAATCAGAATTCATACGCATCAGGTGTGTCTACCACAAAGTAATGAAATTATATTATGTGAAATGAAAGAGAAACTTTGATTAACATTGAACATCAGTTTTGCATTATATTCAAATGCAAGTGCATGATGCAGAACCGTACTCTCTCTAAGAAACGTCAGTATTTAGAAAAGGAAGACTCATACTTAAGTGCCAAGTAGATTGCTTACTTTTTTGTGTCGATTCATACTTAATTATTTGGGACTTTGTCAACTCCTGTAATTGAAGATGAAATATCGCGTCGCTGTGGTGGAAGAATGAAACTAGCCAATATTCTACTTAATACTTTTGTATTATTCATGACGATATCGTATGGTCAACCTATATATAGTGTACTGACTCGATTTGTAGATTAATAATTTTGTATTATTAGCTCTTCATTCATTTTTGTTTTCTTATTTCGCCCATGTTTTTCTATTAATAGTATTTATGAATACATGAACCCATCTCATCTCATTACAAATCTTTAAAGTTCGAGGTAATGGTTTGGAAGCCTGGCATAGAAATGAAAGAGACGAGTAGGAAATTCATTACGAAAGTTCTAATTCAAATTGTAGCAAATGAAAAAAAGAAGAATAGTGCATGATTTGCATCTTGGTGGATCTTTGTGAGGCAGAGATGATTTATGTCCCTATGCCAGTGCAACCGTGAATTCCGCGAAATCACTTAGGTATATTCCTTTGTGACACCCACCTCAAAGCTCTCGCGCACATGCAGGTCTTCAATTCTGCCCGCAAACAATGCGTAAAAAGGTAGAAAACTAATGTAAATGAACTCGTTTTAAAGAAGTGCCTCCGAGCATGGCGCCAGTACACTCTGCATGTGTCGTAATGTAATTCTGTCACATTCCGATAGAATATTTGTCGCCTGCGCGGTGATATCTGTTCTTTATCACGCTGGCATTCAATTGATCGTCCAGCTTCTTAGTTGGCGTATCTGGGCGTTGCTATAATACTCATATTTGACATGATTCATGTGGACTTTCGTTTTTAATTAACGTCCGACGCGTTTAAATATGCACGTATGTGCTTTAGGATCCGCGTTATCTAAATAGATTCCGAATACGTTCGTGTTATCTCCTGTAAGAAAGTGAATTTTGTACATTATGTAATCAATTATTGACTCGACTTCTATCAGCATGCACGAAATTAAACTCGTCCTGATACCTACATAATCTATTCCCCTGGCAGTTGAATTCCAATCCGTTTGTTTCGTTATGTTTGTGTTATGGCAGAAATTGCACTATCTTTGTGTGGGTTTTCTCTTTTATCGGCGGTTTGTTTTCCTCCTTATATCTCACCCAATGCCAAGAAGACTGACAGTTATCGTTAAGTAATGGAGTGTCTCAATAAAGTTAAGAAGAATACATTGTTGCATAATAAACAAACCAGTTTAAACAATGGCTTCGAAAATTATTCTTTTACCCAAAACGAAATCAATTTTAAGAACGAATCAAGTGTAAAATGGGTTAAGAAGAATGTTACGTAAATCTTTCAGTCTGTAATCACAACAGTGCACGTATAAGTGAAGGATTAATTAAGGTATTTATAATTTTAATTGGATGAATCTAATGAGACGGATAATAAGAAACGCGGTTTAATTTATGCAGCAAGAACAATGGAAACACCTGTTTTAGCTTAGAATTCACTCGTTCGTATATAAGACGGGAATTTACATGGAGATACTTAAAGAAAACCAACTTGATAATTGACAAAGATTGAGTGCATCCATTTTGTAACTCGATAACTAGCGAGACTAAAAGCACGTATTTTATTGCTGTGCCATTTTTGCCATTTTCTCGTAACTTACTAGACGCTTTTAGATTGTTAGTCTGTTCCCCCGTTGCTAACACTAATGCGCAGTGTTTATCGCTTGCTGCTCATCTTTTCGCATGCGTGATACGTGTACCGTAAAATTTATGCTTTCCGTTACCAAGAGACAGTTTTGAATAAACAGTGCAATTTGTTCTTGAGGAATGCAAGTCTGTTATTAGCACGCATAAATTGGAATTGCTGGAAACCTACACGAAATTTTATGCAAGATAATGACTTAGTTACTTGGCATTCGTGCAAGTTTAACACAACGTTATGTTTTCAAGTAATAACTTTAAATTTTATGATAATTACCACCTTCACCGTGATATATAAGGAGAAAATTCATCTTAGACGCTCCATATGGAATACAACCATTCGTTCAGGCTTTCTACATAGACCCTTTCTCGTGGGGTTACTCAATCCCTAGTCATTACTTTGTGCCACTTCTGTACTTAATTTATTCTATAAACTAGCCCTGTATACATTATTTATAGATTTTAAACAGACCTCTGACAGGGTTAATAAAAAACAAATGTACGTAACAATGGGGTGGTTAAAGGTACCTGAGAAAGTAATAAGTCCGACAGTGATGACACTGAAGAAAACACAAAATAAAGTAGAACTAGAACGGGAACAAATCGATTGCATTTATGGTAGAAGACTAAAGTAAGGAGACCCTCTCACAACCTCACTTTTCAACACCGTACTTGAAAGTATAATCAGAGGGAGTAAAATAAAAACAGAAGGAACAACATTCAATAACGACCATCAGTGCTCAGCATATGCAGATGAATTGACCTTTACAGCAAAAACGAAGATCGAACTAAAGAAAATTACAAGACTGGAAAAAGAAGCAAAAATGTTCCGATTAGATGTCAACCAAGAAAAAAGTAAATACATGATAATGGGGAAATGCAAGAGCTGAGAGAAGAAAAGTTTGGATTTTGCTAGAGTATCTCGGGGTCTTGATAAGTCAAAAGAGCACGAGGTGCTACCTACCCGAAGGCTGCAAGTTGAAGGAGGGCAAATTAAGTTCCTCCCATCGCCGGCTATCTCATTGGGACAGGCGAGGTCATACGAAACTTCAGTAACGAAAGGAGCAATAATGAAAAATAAATAAATGTCACCGGTTATTACACTTGTCTTTATTTGTAAAAGAGCAACGACGAAAACTATTCTCTGTATAAACAAACGCAGGTATGATTTAAATATTTAATAACTTAATTAACGACGCAAAACCTTAGGAGTTCAAATGACAAATACGAAGTGCGAGGCCCGCCACTCATTTACATGAGTAACAATCATTCAAACTGAAAATTCTACATATACGCATAAACGGTGTTTGGTTGAGCCACGTAAAATTATCGTAAAGATTTGCAAGTTCTTATAAAATAAACCAAAAGATCAAACCTTGTGTTATGTAATCAAACTTCACATTGGCTTCACTAGTCCCGACGAAGACGTCCGGGTACCACAGGTACCAAGGGTTAGGAGCGACATCAGTACGCCATTGCACGTCTCAGTGTGGTGTCTCCCTCTTGTGTCGTCGGTAATCAACTACAGATTGAAATATCTACGTGGGTACAATGGTGTCTTAGGCCCGCTTGACACTATGATATTTCTTGTGCAAGATTTGTTACAAAGTGAGAGAGATGAGCTACCACAGTGAATTCTGATTGGTTGAATTGGCACTTCTTGCTCACTTTATAACAAATCTTGCACAAGAAGTATCATAGTGTCAAACGGCCCTTAAGATGAAAGGTTAAGAAGAAGAAAAGATGAAAACAGTATTAAGGCAGCAAGAGGAAGTGAACCAAATAAACCTACCAAACCAAGAAACAACAAAACATTCAAATATTAAAAAACTCGGGGTTCAGTAGTAAGACTGGTGACAAAAACTTAATGAAATAAAATGCAAAGCTCGGAAATGAAGATTTACGAAAAAAAATTAAAATTGTACAAGATAAGGAACACTGTGCGTAGAGAAAACAAAACCGATCCATAAAAAAAGCGCAAGTATGAGTGTAATGAGGATGATAGATGAAAAGTCCTCAAAGTAAATGTATGAGGCAAAGAAAATCAAGAGGAAGACCAAGAAAGGCAATCAGAGGTACTGTGAAATGAAAGAAAGCAAACAAAACAGAGAAGGATGAAAGAAGGAAACTTAAAAAAAAGATGACCAACCTATTTTGCACCCGCAGTGGTAGGGAAAAATTAGGATTGTTTGAGTAAAGGGTTTTTTGCCTTCACAAAGGGACAAGTAGCGCGAATTTTACTAAAATTTGGTGTTTCGAATCACCAAGTTTGGCAATTTCTTTACCAAATGCCTTTTCCTCAAACCAAAACCACTTTGGATTAAATCTTTTTGTTAATTTTGTTTACCTGGACATTAGCAAAACTACTCCTTTTTTGTTTTTATTGCTTTTAGATGAAGCAATAAAGGAAGCCAAAGAGAAACGTTCAAAATTGAAATTTAGAAAATTGAGAAAAGAAGAGGGATAGTTTCAGAGAACAGGACTAAAGAAGATTAAGATCATGATGGATCCTGAAGGAAAAAGCTACGTAATAACAGAGGACATTAGACATATTTTGTATTTTAAAATCCAGATGCAATGATAGAAGATAACAGAAGCTAACGTTACGTATAAATAAATGAAAAAGCAGGAACAAGTTCGAGCGACCAAACCAACTACACTCCAGCATGTCAAACGAAATACTAACCCAGTCTTGCGTGCAACGAGAAATCTAAGCAGGAAGGGAAGTCACATGCCCCAAATTCGCCAGCCACCGACTTTCTGGAAAAATCGATACGAACGAACCAAGAAGGATCTGCAGCGTCATAAGGACGGACCGTAGTTTCGATGACCATCTTGGAATATTCTACATTTTAGGGGAATTTTACCTTTACACTGTAACAGAGGAACAGGAAATATAAGCCAGAATTGCGAAGGGAAACAAAAAATATGGACTGTTGAAATCGCTAACGATATCAAAGCTTACGTTGAGCTTGAGACTAATGAAAATTATAATCTATAAGACCGTCATAATGCCACATACGCCGCATTACCTAGTTTTTATTGTGCTTTATTAAGCTTTAGCCTAAGTTGATACTCAAGTACATTGCGAGGAGTAGGGGGATTCGTACTAGGAATTGGACGAGTATTAGGGATTTTGGGAAATTGATCTTGAGTGGGTAAGGTCAAAGGTTGTGGCGAACCTCCCACAAGGATTTTACTTTTTAGTTAAAAATAAACTGAGTGTTCCATTAGAGAAGGCTTTTTCATTTGTAATGGTTAGGCCACGTAGAAAGAATGAAAAGAAAGAGAATGACAAAAATAGTCCTGAACAGAGTTCCTATCCGAAAGAAGAGAAAGGGACGTCCAAGGAAAAGAGGGTGAGGGTTTGGAACGAGATCTGCAAATTATGAATAGCAGGGGCTGGAAAGAAAAAACGAGACATGGGAGATAAAGGACAAAGATTACAGCCCTAGGCCTTCACGGCCTGTAATGCGAATATATACAATTTTTTTCCTCATTGTTGGCTCCTACTGGCTCCCATTTCGTCATTATACTTAAATCCTCTTTTTGATCCTCTCTCCAAGAGTGTCCTAACTTTCTTATTCTTGGTTGAAATATTTGTCTCACGATAACTTTTAACTTATTTCTATATTTGGGTTTCATATAATATTATCTTTTTTATTCTCTTATTAGCATTTTGCTTTCCATTTCTCTTCAAACCTCAATTCTCAGTTCTTGTGTCTTATTCAATATCTCAGTTGATTCCCTCATCATGTTTTCTGCTTAAATCTAAATGACCTTCATTTCTTAACTGATGCGTTTTCGATCAACAATTTTGTCTTTTAGTTGGAGTAAAAGGAACTGTTTCAAAGGTCACGAGATTTATAACATTGTTATTCATATTAATGTCAAGAAAAAAAATCCAAAATGAGTGAGTACATAGCCGGAACTGTTGGCGCCGCAAACCCGTTTAATAATCAGTAGTCAGTTCATAGCGGACCAACTTTCTCCTAAACGAACTCGACCCTCCAACACCGAGATGCACTTCTTAGATGCTTGCCTGTTACGTCAGGGCCGTAATCATTTTAATAACAGCGAGCAGCGTTGATTTCATTACGAGTGTCATTGTCCAGTAGAGGAAGAACAAAGAAGAGCTCTTGAGTCCGTTTGTTTCGACGACCACGCTTTCTTTCAATTCGTTTCGAGCATATTTTACGGTGAAGAAACAATCGTACGTAACCTTCGTGGCTCGGAGGAGACGATAGGTATTAATATTCATTAAGGCGATGTTTAATCATCCCGTATTTTGTTTTCTAATTGTGTTAGACAGTCGTTTAATGATTTGTTGAACTACTGCGTCGTCGAGAGTTTGTTTGTTTATCATCGCCGACCTTTTCATGAAAGTGAGGTGAAACATTCTAGGTGTTAAATACTTTCAGGAGACTTCTCGACTTAATCGTGAGTACGCGATTCGGTTGACATTAACGTTTAAAGACGAAGTCAAAACTTGTACTATCGCGGATTCCATCAACGTGTACAGTCAATGTCATGACCATGACTTCAGTCACGGTTCAACTCCATTATTGCGTTAGTAGCTTATGACTTTTTATTATATGGTATTTCTTGCAACAAAGTTGCTTTTTAGCTATAGTCGACGAGCATGACGTGAGATTGTATTCAAACGTGGTAACCTTGCGAATTGCAGCTTTGCATTCAATAATACGCAATTTCATTACAGCAAAGGCAGAGCCATGGTATCACATTACAACTGCTTGATTTAAAAATAAAAGTTTAATGAAACTTTGTTAATTGAAAGTAAACAAATATTTCTCTATTCTAATTATTTTTAGAACTCAATTAAAAATATCTAAAAATACATAATCCGAAGTGGTTTTATATTTTAAAAATATTTTCTTTATCGATGCCCGTCGCATTTCTTGTAAGAGCGAGCGGATATTCTACATGTTTCATTAAGTGGAAGTACACCATTACTTATCTAAACGATACTTTAGATATTCTCACACACATGGTATAGATTTGTTTGCTTTGAAGAGGTCAAGTACGGTAGCTCTTGGCTAACACGTGGATCTCCGTTGAGACGGTTAAGGATTTTAGTATTAAGACGTCTGCAGCTTTATCAAAGCCTTACGTAATTTATGCAATCGTTGAACTGTGCTGCCTTCTAAAATAAGTAATAACTAATGGGCCCTATGCTCGCTCGCACTTACCTCGAACCTGCAAATTCTTAAATATGCGAACGTGTTCGATGAAGAATGGACGTAAACACGTTCTTTGTAACCGTAGATTATCCGCTGAAATATATTTGAACGTACTTAAGGTTTTAATCAGTTCTTTGTGCGGACTTTCAGAAGAGCGCCTTTCGTTCCGCGCGAATTTACTACTACTTAAGTACGAATCTAATAAGACTTACGCACATTTTTCTTCATCTCAATAAATTTATACGCAGTAGTAAGCACGATATTTAAGATGAAAGGCAAGTATAAGAAGCTTAGATTATTAAGAATTTTTTTCTAAATAAATTGCACGATCAGGGGGAAAATAATGCTGCTGAAACGCTGAAACATAAAATTTATGTCAAAGTAAATTTTGATTTAATAGTTAGCAAAGACGAGAGAGTCCAATAAGGTTTTATTTTGATTTATTATTATTTCCATTGGATGTAATGCTATTGTGAAACTAGAAAGGAAGGCGGTAATCAATCAGTTGCATGTATAAATTTACAAAACGGGTTTTACATAACGTCAAAGAATATCTATTATGTATTTAAAAAAAATTCAGTAAATTATGATTAATATTCCTTTGAAATTTGGAACAACCAAATCTCGTCCTACACATCTGCAAAAGCCCCATCCAGACGACATGGCCAACGTTAGCCAGTGTTGGCTATTGGGTAGTTTACCATGCCGTGTGGACGAAATACACATGGCCAATGAACGCCAACCAATCGCCAATGTTAGCATTGGAATGGATTCGCTATGAGGGCGGTTTTTTCGACACACCTCAAAGAGTTTAACCAACCTTGGCCTTCATATGCCATCACGTTTGTTTTTACGTCCAGACGACTTGAACAATTTAATTTATTTATTTTTGTATATTATGCGCGTTGAGTTGTACTAACTTGGTGGCAAAGTGGGTCTGCTTTCGGTTTACTGTTATTTAAATTTGACCAGAAAAATGTCGTCCTCAGAGACCGAATGGATTAACTCGTTAATTTTGGAATTCCTCAGCTTTATGAAAAATACCCAGTCATTTGGGATCCGAAAGAACTACACAAGCACTTGCAACAACCGTATCATATTCTTCGTTCTCCATATCTTTTTGATTTGACAAATGTTGGTAGCTATTCGCTATACATTGGCCGAACTTTTTTATCTTTGAAGTTTGACAAGCAAATCCAATCATGTGGACAGGCAATGTGCAAATGGTAAACTTGCCCAACGTCGGTTAAAAATTTTGTTGCCAATGCATTCACCAACGTTGGTTGACGTTGGCCATGTCGTCTGGATGCGGCATAACAATAATCGAATTGTAATGCTAGGTACCTAGCTTTTACGTACTTCGTTTCGCAATAATTGAATTATATAATCACGAATATTAAATCAATTTTGGTGTACATAATCCTATTTACCGTTAGATGTTTATCAGAAATTGAAATAAATCAACTAATTAAAAAAAAAGTTAATACTGTCTCTCTAGGTCATAATCATAAATCAAATCAAAAAAGAAGTGAATAGAAGCGTTTTTCTTCCCTGGAAATAACTACGTACAACCTACTCAAGTATTTTAAAAAATTCCTATAAACCGAAGGCATTTTCTTTATATACTGGTACGTGTTTATCCATGACTAGCTATGATTTGTTTTATTATAGAACCTTGTCTTAGCCTTATACGATGCATATTATCTTCCAACTTATTAATAATTATGTAAAAAAGTATTCGAAAGACACAGAGACGCATGTACCCATTAAAAACTAGGAACAATGAGTTAAATGCGTCGCGTAATTAGCCAACAATTTTATTTATTTGAATCTCTTCAGTAAATTGATTCCGATGAAATTTGAATCCGGTTAATATTCTACGACGTTATGGTTATGGCCGTAAACAGGATTGTGAAGATTTACATTTTTCTGCCAAGTCCTTACCGAGAAGTAAAATCTCGCCGGGGCAATTACGTTATTAAAATTTCTGCGTTAGAATTTTTATGTCTGATTTTATGTTCGCTAATTATCTAAGAGTTTTCCGTTTTGCTTCTTTTTTTTGCAATTATGGGTAACTTTTAAACGGCCGAGGACGTTGAACTACATTAATGATTTTAGAGAAAAATCCTTTATTACAGATTTTCCCGGTGAAGTATGTATTACGGAATGTACATACAACTTCCACATAAGTACCAGAACACGTGCATTGTGTTGTGTTGGAAGTCATAGACTAAAGAAAGCTTGTAAACAATACACCTTGAATTGCTTGGTTTTAATTTATATAAACTAGAACAAACTTAGGAGAGAAATAAAACAGTTTACTTACGTGCATAAATCGTTTCGTAACGTATAATTTAACTGTCATTACTTTTACATCTGTGTATTGTATTTACTGCATTGAAAATTAATAGCATGATATAAGTAATAAGCAAAGCCAGAGGAAATATGTTACTATGGTTGCCTACTCTGAACACTTTACTTGTTGCACTATGGATCTGAAATGCATAATGTAAGTACATATTATAAACAAAAACAAGTTGCCTTGTATTCAGAACGTTAAACATTTCTCCTTGTTACGTGTAGTGAAATTGTTGTAATTTGTGATTGGAGAAACGTGCGGTCGTAGTTACATGGAGTTGAAATTAAATTGAACATCATTCGTTACAGTCAAAGTCTACCGTAGATTACAATGATTAATTAGGTAATTAGATTTCATCATATTATGTCTCTAATATCGGTGATCTGTAAATATTTGTTTATCACATGCGTACACAAATGGGATTTGATGTTTTGTCTGTGATTAACGATTATATTACTTACAACTGTAAAGAAAAACGTAGTTGATAATTACAAATTAATTACAAATCACAAAGATATAAAAAAGGAGTATCATGTGCTGGTAATTTTAAAATTACAAAACCAATTAAATTCCTATCTTTCTAACCGATCTGTTCAACCAAGATGAACAGAAAAAGAAGAAAAAAGCACCTGTAAAGAAGATGGCACCTAATTTTTTTTTTATTTCTTGAACGTAACATTTACAGGTGGCCTTGAATTTTACCAGTGAAGATGAAGGCCTTGAGATCTGCTTTCGCTACAAAATGAGATGTGATCCGTGCTCCGGCGATTTTTTTAACGCAAAAATCTTTCCACTTGACTCGTCCTTGCTCAGTAGCGCGTATGATAAATTAATCGTAAAATCGACCGTCAGCTTTGCTCATGTACACAAAGTTCTGCGTCACTTTCAGTTCCCCTTAATTGATAATGATAAGCGCGAGTACTTTAATTAAATTTCAATGCGAAAATAAATCACAAAGCAGTTTTTTGGTTCTTCCAAGCTACGTAACAAATGGTTTTGTCATAATCGTAAATGATTTAAAAGACGCTCGACCATATCGCTATAGGAAGCTTACACGATTTCTTAATTAACCGGTCAAATTAACCTCCAAAGAAACTCATGGATCCGTTAAAATTTAAATGACGCGCTCACATTGTAGATGATTTTTTTTTCTTATCTGAGATGATTTAAATCGGCTCTTGCATCGATGAATATGATTTACTGCGCAACAAAAAACTTAATATCCTGCGATATCGTCCCGGACTTGTAATCGTTTATTCAGTGAGAGTTGAATAAATGATTTAAATGCACCGACACAATGGCTTATTAATGCGTATGTCACAGTTTCACAATTAATATAATTAATGACGGCGGACGTTTAAATAAAATTAAAGCGCACCTGACCATGATGAATTATTACCGGGGGGCCCCCGACATTTGCAGAGTGTTTCGGCCTTTAATAAAAATGCAATTCCGGGAAAGAAATTCGCCTGATAGGACAATCAATCACAATCACACAGTGATTTTACATACAATAGGTGGCTGGCAGCATTTAACCAAAGAAAAAATGCGACTTTGATTATTCTAAAACACGCTGCACCCTACAGGATTTTAATTTCATTTGCCAATTTGATCTGTTGGTTTTATGAAAGTGTTTTGATGAATGTAGAAAATGTACTTTCAGTTAATTCAAAATTGCCCGTTTTCTCACGAAAGCGCGCGCTGTTGACTCGTGAATTTACGACTGAAATTAATCATAATTTTTCTAGTTTCTTAAATTATGTTCTCAGCTGGCAAACATCACTTTGTCTCAAATTTTTATACAAAAGAAGAATACCGAAAGGGGCTATAAATAGCAAGAAATAAATTTTGTAATTACATGGCATCCATAGGTTAAAAGAAAACTTAATTGTGTGTGTGTTTTTTTTTTTTTAAATAGTAGTCGCTTAGTTTAAGTTTTACATTTATAACTCATATTATGAATTCAAGTATTTTTCACAGTTTAAATAATTAAGTTAACTTTTACAATTTTTTGGAAGTATTAACAGGTATACAGGAAGTTTGGAAAAAAAATAGAATCCTCCTACTGAGGAAGTCGCGCCATACATAGACCAAACATAGTTAAGAGAGAAACCGAGAATTAAAGCGCTTCAAACAAATCAAGAAAGAGATAAAGAGATATATAACAAACAGCGGGGGCGAATGTCAAAAAAATCAACAGGCAAGAAAGAGAGCTATGAACGAATGTAAAGTTAAAGAAGTAGTAGATTACTTACCAGAAGAAAGAAATAAGGAATTTTTATAGAGAAATAAAAAAAAGGAAAACAAAAACATAAGCACATGTTGTATATCAAAGATAAGAAAGGGGAGACAATGGGAACAGAAGAGAGAGTAAGGGACCGATGGAATGAGAGCGCAGCCGAAGAGGAAGCGGAAGGCGAAGACGATGGACAAGTAATTTTAAGAAAAGAAAATGAAAATGTAAATACTGAGCCAACAAGAGAAGAATTTTATGAAGTTTTAAAAAAAATTAAAGAGAAGATGCCGAAACGCTAGGAAAGTGCAACAATAGTGTACTAATTATAGAGGTATATCTACACTGTGATAAACTTTCATTTGAGGTACCACACGATGGATCGTTCCATTAAAAATTTTTTGGGAGCTTATTCGTGAGGGCACAGAAGTAACTGTCAAAAGTGTGATTCATAGGTCAAAACATCGCCCCCTTAGAATAAAAGCAGACGTGTTTTCGGAAAATTTTATTTACCTTTTCATGTTTGAAATATTTCAGGTGGATCATTTTCAAAAGGTCATCCTGTATGTTAGACGTAGGTTACAAAATTGTGGCAACTGTAATTTTAAAAAGGCTTGAGGCATCAGTGGAAGGACAAACAGGAGAATATCCAGCTGGATTCAGGAAGGGAAGGGGAACAACAGACTTCAGAACTCTTCAAACTAAAAGAAGCCCTTAGGACATGTTACAATATGGAATTCCAGCAGTAATACTCTTCATAGATTTTAAAAAACCTAGGAACAGAGTAGATGTACCAGAAAAGTTGGTAAGGTTGGTGAATATGACATTTACGAACACGAGAAGCAACGTGAGAGTAAAAGGACAAACAACAGGAAATTTTGAAATACGAACAGGCCTTAGATAAGGGGATCCGCTCTTGACTCTGCTATTGAATATAGCTTTGTAAGTAAGATAGTAAGAGATAGCCAGTTAAACAGAGAAGGGAACATATTACATACATATAAGTCATCAGTTGACTGTGTATAGTGAGAAAGAACTAAAAGGAATAGTGGAACGATTAGTAAGTAAAACCAACGTCAGATTAGGACTACACATAAATTAAGGTAATTGGGGGATGACCCCAAACATTTTGTTTTTAATTTATAAAACAATTAATAAATTATGTTTGAATTAAATTAAAAAAAAAGTGTTTATTATTTAAAGAACACAGTATTAGAAAACAAAAATTAATATAAACTAACAGTTAACACTAAAAAAAATTTTTTTTAAACAAACAATTTGGCATCTTACCCCACTGCAATGGAGGAAGACGCCGGTATATTGATAATTATTCAGTTATGCATCTAAGGTGTCCAGAAGTATCTTAAAATATGGATCCTCTTCATCATGACACGTTCTCGGGGATCGACCTCGAGCAGAGCGCATTCTTTTCATGAAAGGACGAAACCAGTTATATCCTGCTAGCTCCTTTTCCTTATTGAACCTTTGTTTTATTTGATTTTTTCAGCAAATGTATAAGCTAGATGCTTTATATCGTTACAGGTTGGAGAATACCCAGCTTTTCCC
Organism: Dorcus parallelipipedus; assembly: GCA_958336345.1. Classification (NCBI taxonomy): domain Eukaryota; kingdom Metazoa; phylum Arthropoda; class Insecta; order Coleoptera; family Lucanidae; genus Dorcus; species Dorcus parallelipipedus. Next base: position 28,101,395 of record OY284480.1, on the reverse strand, counting down.
AATTTCTGAATATATGTCACTAATTTTTCTTCGTTTACTTTTCCAAGACAACCTAAACTCTCTACATCTAAGCGATTCTTGCTAGCTCATTTAAGAAGAATTCACAAAGGAATTCCAAATTCTTTTGCAATGGAGCTCGAAGATTCTCCTCAGTCCATTGTCTTCTGAACGACTTTTTTACATAAGTCCGCAGAGTTCACTATAATAAATAAGTACTAATAAATAATATTATGTAATAATATTAATAATAATAATATTATGTAACACGTGAAATAAGTAATTTGCAGATTAGCATCTACTCCAATACAATTTATGCAACCAACCCCAATGTGTCGGAGAAGATGCCGAGCTCGTTAAATAAATCAAAATTTAGTGCCAATTACTTCTACAAAAATAGGTATAACAAGAAACTCACCCCTGTCCCAAACTAACAATATGCCACAATAATTGAAAACTCTGCCTGTCCTTGATTATACAGGGTTAGTACAAAGTCCCGAAACGGTCGAATAACTTTGTTACTTGAGAAGTGTTTTTTTTTTAAATTTGGTACGGATATATAGTTAAAAATAACGAATTTATTGTGACAATTTTTACTTTTTTTTCGCTTCAGAAATATCAACATGTTTATTTTTATTGATACAAAGGCAATACGAAAAAAAAAAAACTATAAATGAACGTGAAATCAAAATATCTTTGAAAACAATTTGAAATTTCATTTAGGCTACAATAAATGTTCAAACTGTGCCTCATTTACAACTTGGCAGTAATGTAGTCGATCTACAAAATGTCTCAGTGAATTCTGTATCATTTGTGGCGCAATACGGTTGATTTCTTCACTTATTCGTACTTGTAATTGTTCCACGTTATTTGGTCGACTTTTATACACTTGACATTTCAAATGACCCCACAAGAAAAAATCCAGTGGCGACAGATCTGGAGAACGGGCTGGCCAATCAATTGCTCCTCTACGTCCTATCCACCGTGCAGGAAATATTTCGTTTAAATAATTACGAACATTAAGCGCAAAATGTGGTGGAGCTCCATCCTGTTGGAACCAAATATTTTCGTTTAAATGATTAGGTATGTTTGGATGTGGAAAGAGAGCTGTAAGTGCGGAGACAATCTCGTTCCTCAATAAATTTAAATAGCCGTCACCATTTAAATTTCCTCTTATGAAAAACAGTCCTATTATATTGTTTCCAACCATACCAGCCCACACATTCACTTTTTGAGGACGTTGTGTATGGACTTCCTCCATCCAATGAGGGTTTTCAGTTGACCAGTAACGACAATTGTGTCTATTAACCGTGCCATTGAGACAAAACGTCGCTTCATCAAAAAAAAACTATTTGATTCACCAGATTGGGATCTGCTCTGATAAATTGTGTCATTAGTTCACAAAAATGTTGTCTGCGATCATCTTCAGTCAACTCATGAACAATATGCATTTTGAAGGGTTTCAATTTTGCAGACTTTAGAATTTTGTGGGCAGATTTTTGGGAGATCTCATGAATTTATCCCAAGTCCGTTGTAGATACATGATTATTTTCTTGCACTGTTAATAAAACATTTAGACTGGTGTCTTCATCGGTTGCTGTTCTTGGACGTCCACTTCTTGGTAAATCTTTTACTTGGCGCAATGCTTCGTACTTCTGAATTGTCCAATATACCGTACTTTTCTTCAAAAGAACGTTGACGCGTATGATCAAGATGTCAATTCGCTCAGATTCTGTAAGTTTTACTGCCATTTTCAAAAGTTTTCGTTAATTGACAAAACCAAAAGATAGTGACACTAACTTGTGACAATCTGACTGTGACAATCTGACAGGTTACAGTAAAATTCCTGTGTTTTCAAAGATATTTTGATTTTACGTTCATCTGTAGTTTTTTTAATTTTTCGTATTGCCTTTGTATCAATAAAAATAAACATGTTGATATTTCTGAAAATAGATTTTTATTCTGCATCCGAAAATGTAAAAATATACATAGTGCCTCATTTAAAAAAAGAAATTAGAAAGCATTTCCTGTCAAACCGGAAGCGAAAAAAAAGTAAAAATTGTCACACTAAATTCGTTATTTTTAACTATATATCCGTACCAAATTAAAAAAAAATATACTTCTCAAATAATAAAGTTATTCGACCGTTCCGAGACTTTGTACTAACCCTGTATAACAAAATACTACGAGGGCGCAGAAACTTTCACACAAAGTCAAAACGTCACCGTGTTAAACTCAACTGATGGTTGATTTCATAAAACTTCGTTAAATTTAATCAATCGTTAAAAAACAATAGTTGCTATGCTTTTAGCACAGGTATCCAGGAAGTTAATCATCGGTTAAACTTAATCAGCTTTTATGAAACCGGCCTTGACTTTACCGACATGTACAGCCTCAAACAAAAGTAATGAAACTTTTAAAACCGAAACGCTATAGTCAGAGTGCAACGGTGCCGAGTTAGAGAGAGCGCAACGTGTTGTGGAGTTCCGAAGGACTTCGGAAACACTCATTCGCCATAAGACTTCATCTCACACAGTATCTTCTCTCTCTCTGACTACAGCGTTTCGGTTTTGAGCGTTTCATTACTTTTGATTGAGGTTGTACGTAAAGGTAATTTGTAAACTGCATTCTGCGGACATCTATGTAACAAACTCTGAATTAGGGTGTTTTGGCATCTTCTCTGATTTAGCGTCTTTCTCCCAATTACTTTAAGGAAAAAGTAAAATGATGAAAATCAGGGGATGTGGTGAAGCAAACAAAAAATTTTAAATAAATACAGGACCAGAAAAAATGTTTTTTTGAACAAGTGGATCACTTCGTATACTTAGGAGCGCTTATAACTAATAAGTGTAGTGAAGAACAAGACATCCAAGCAAGAATAAATAAAGCAAATATCTATTACGTGCGAAAGAACTGTCGAGGAGTACGAAAATCAGAATGTAGTACAAAACAACCGTACTGTAGGGATATCTCAGTCATGTGTTCTAAATAAGAAGACGCAAGAAATGTTCATGAGGTGGGAAAATAATCAGAAGGATAGCAGGAGGAAAAAAATCGAATATGGATATGAAAGAATATCTATGATATTTATGAGAAGTTTAAGTAGCAACATCCTGCGATCGCTTTTTGGCCTGACATTATATTAGGTTGATATTTATGATATTATACAGGGTGTTGAAAAATTCGATTGCCAAATTTCTAGAGTAAGTAAGTGAGATTAAAATAAGCCACTTTTGTTATATAACCTAGGGACGGAAATTAATGATTACTTTATAATACTTTTTGAACACACCAGACAAACATTAATACATTGTTGTCAGATATATGTGCAAGTTGGGGGCAACCATCTTGAGCGAAGGTTGTAACCGTTTTCTGAAATGTTATACTTTTAATTTTTTCGTTTTAGTATAAATAATTTCTTTATGTTTCTGCTATTTTAAGCCGTTTTTACAGTCTCATTAAGTAATCATTAATTTCCGACCCCGTGTTAGATAACAAAAATGGCTTATTTTAGTCTCATTTACTTACCCTAGAAATTTGCCAATCGAATTTTTCAACACCCAGTATACAAAGTGCCGAAAATAGATTTGGCAATAAAAGCAAGAAGGTTACAGTGGTTTGGGCATCTCGAATGAATGGCGGATCATAGAACGGCAAAAGTAATAGCTTGGAAAGTACAAGAAGGAAAAGAAAGGAAAAAGATGGAAGGGGATAGTTCGGGCATATTTAGAAGAGAAAAATATAAACATTTGGAAGAAAGTTTGGAGTCAAATTACAAAACTATATACTTTTACCCTTAAAAAGAAACTTCTTGCCTTAATACTCGTCGCCATTATTGATTTTTACGTGCGGCAAAAATCCACAAACCAGTACTGAAACGTGCTCAGCGGCGGCCTTAATTAATTTACGCGGGCAATTAACGCTTGTTTTAATTAGAATAATTACGTTTCATTAATCATATGATATGATAATTAAGCCATACGTATTTAAAATGCGATTGGCTCGAAGCCGAGGCATCATGCATAATCGAGAGCGGTCATTTTCACGTTTCGATACTTCAAAGGCATCGTCGGTATTAAGACATCCTCCGCGTCCGTGTCTAACGTATTTATTGAACTTGTAAAGCGATTAACCTGTCGACGTTACAAAATCATAAAACGAGGAAGTGTCACCGTTCATCGCACGAGAAATATACGCCCGGTACATATTTTGTATACATGAAACAGACAACAAATTATACCTGTGTACGTGATAGGAAAAGAAGGCGGCGCGGCATTTACTTATAGAATGAAGAATGTGCAATAAATTCAATTAAAGCACAACCCAAAAGTGTAAGTGCAATGTCGAAAAGTATAATATGAAATTATTTTCTTTTCTAATTTGAAACTCAAACAGATGTAAATCACGGGCACAGTTGCAACCGTAAAATCCTTACACGTCCTCTGGACGGCCTTACGTAATGTTGTAGTCGATTTAGTACGCATTAGTCACGGCGTTCTCCGCGGGGAAATTTGTTTTAAAACTAGTAAACTGATACCACGTTTGGAAGAGTCCAAGGACGACGAAAACTTTCATCGAGAGTCCGGTACGTTCCACCGCCTTGAGTTATGTGTGCATTCACGACCAAGTAATTAGAGTAGAGTAGCTGCGTGGATTGTTTGTGTTTAAATTATTTTAATTTATGAACAAATGAGATGGCTATATTTGTCTTTAGGTAAAAAAATAAATGCCCGGTGCGTATCGAAAGACCACCTAATGCGCCAACCCCAGGTGCTGTGTTGTAAGTAAAGGCGTGAAGTAGGATGGTCGCGCGATTTATTTGATGGTAATCCACTACAACGCCGCATATTTAAACAGTCTGTAATGCTAAGAAATTAAGCGAAGATCCTGTTTTGAGAATTAAACTTTTTGTTTCGGATTACTTTATTGCACACCGACCGCGTTGTAGATCAAGTCTGTAAGAGCTTTTTAGATTTCTGACGCGAATCTCTAAAGAAATACACAACATAAAACAAAAACACGTTAGCTAGAGCTTTTTCGTTTCATTAGTTTATCATCAGACTTAATTTTATGTATGTAATATGTCGTCAGATATATTTAGACGCACGCAACAGCTGTAACTTAAAATAACTGGCGCCTTTACCAAAATATCCGAAGATATTTTAATTACTTTCTTTTTAGTTGTATACTAGGTGATTCACGTGTTTATGCATTCTTGAACTAATGGAAGGGCTTGCAAAAGAGATTATTATTGCCCTAAGTACACTTTTACACCACTGTTCTGAAAACGCAGCGATGTAATAAAACCCGACTTCCGAAAAGTGCACTTCGGTTTTCAGGATTGCAATGACGTCATTAATACTCGTTGTGTTTATTAATTCGACGTAGTTGTAAAGAAAAGAGCGGTTCACGAAAGCCATAAGCGCAAACTTATTGCTGCAATTTGTACAAATTTTACTGAGGTTGTCGTTCCTTTTTAGAATCAAGGTGTCAAGCTGACTTGCTGCTCAGAGGCCGTTACACCTCACACAATGGGGGCTACTTCCTTCATAAACATGCACTTCTCAAAGCCGAACAACCTCGGGTCATTCAACGAAACAAAGCTCCTTAGAATTCTTCGCCGAAAACTGGAAACGTTGCTACACACAAAATGTCAGTAATTAGATAATTACTTAATTCTTGTGTATGGTTAAATAAAGTAAAAGTTGTCACTTCCGCATTTCGCTTAGTGAATTGCATTTAAACTGTTTGTTTTTATAAACGTTTAATTTGTTGTTCTTGACATTTCACGATGCTAATTTTATTTCTTTTTTTGGCCGGTTGATATGTGGTCAGGTTTTTACACTCATGTAATGTATAATTGGATATTTGCCAAGTTTTCCAAAAGAATTCCCAAGAAAGCGTTCTATTATGTTTCTATTTTTCCTTGTTCAATTTTACCATAAAATTCGCGTTGTACGTCGCCGAAATAAAACGTAAATATGCTATTATACACGTCGAGGTTTCATAAGTGAAATTACAGGCTGGCATCGTAATTAGATTCACCGTGAGAAGTGGTTATAACACCAGCAACAGTTTAGTTATCGAGGCACGTTCGTATTACCATATGCGACCAACATCAGAGGAGTGTCCCTTGTTACCGGAGCTTGTCATCTTCATTCCCTTATGGTTTATCTCCTGATTAGTCCGTCCTCTGCACTCGCGGACTACTAAGTCGACGGAAACTTTAAAGGCGCACACGTTTTGAGCTATAACCTTTAAGTCGTCACATAAATTATAATTACTTATCTAGGAGACGGCCGTCGAGCTGTTTACGCATATTTGAAACGGAATTAACTTTTCCAACGAATTTAAATTCTCAACAGGATCTCCTACTTACCCAATTACGGAACGTCTGCGTGAAATAAACTTTTTTTTTTAATTCGTACACGTCGGGAATAACGAAATTGTTTTACGTAAAATTTTAGATAATCTTTTGCTTATTTTGGAGCACACGCAACTAACGTTGTATGTTATGTAAGTACCACAAACAGGATTCTATTTTTCTAACCACATTGCTGCGATTTTCCAATTACGACTGTGATTATCAGACTTCGGACATTTCAGAGCGTTGCCATGGTTACGCAATACGAGGACCAATGAAAAGTGTCCACTCATTGCGTACCCTCCAAAATGTTCGAAGACTGCTGATTATAAATACCGCAGGAGAGAAAGCAACGTCAAAAAAAAAAAATAAAACTCTGCGATCAATTAATTTTTAATTACTACACGAAAATTATCACACATCAAGTTGTAAAGTAAACATTTTGTTATTGAGACGTCTTAATTCACCTTGACAGAGCCACACGATAAGTAGTAGAAAGTTGCGAAGGATAAAAATGCTTCCCGCAACAACCAGCAACAAAGAGATTTTCCTGTTACAATTGCATAAGCTGTGAAAGTATTCAAGGCGCTTCGCTTCGAAAACATAAACAACCATCAAAGGAATCGCGCGGTTGTTAGAATTCACACGGTGGGTCTGCAACGTCTCGCCCAAAAACGGGCATTAGAACAACAAAGGTCAGCGTGGATCATGAGGATGAAAGGCCCCGAAACGCACGCTTACGTGAATCTGATCTAGTTTTCTTCAAGTTCCCCGGCGGTTCGTTATCTGCTGAATGCAAAACAGGCGAATGCTATTTAAAATAACAAGAATATCCTTTATTGCATCGCTCCAAAACGGAACTTTGCTTCTTTTGATCTGAACGCGCCCCCTCCCCCCTTCATCGATTGTCACACACGTGTAACCTAAATGCTTCCACAACTTTGCGAATTATGCTCAAATAGAAACCCGTTTCAAAAATTCATTAGTAATCCAATTAAATTTCTAAAATAGATGGCCCTGCTTAAAAATATCCAAATTATAATGCGCGCGACCTCGTAACTGTAATTGAACAGCGGAGAGTAATTTCGTAGCTCAGAGAATCGGGCCGTTCTTTTTTTTTGTAAAGGGGAAATTTCGGGAATGAGATCGGCCGCTTTATGAGCATCACTTAACCGGTATAATTCGAAGCGCAGGTGAGACATATTAAAAAATGATTATAATCATTGTATCCCACCGGTAATTGCCAAAAAATCACATTCGATTCGGCTCCCACTGCGTCTCTAAATTCGATCTTACGAAACGTCCCGAATTTAATCAGTTTCTCTAATTCTATTCAGATTATTAACTGCGGCGCAGTGTTAATTTGTAATACATATAATTCGCTGTATTTAACACAACAAGGGCCTTGATAAGTGAGCACTCATTGTATTCACATTTTTTCGACAACTATGAATAAACAAAAACATATTCATAACGTCTTCTGCATGACGATAATAAAAAGAAAGTTTACACAAATGAAAGATGAAACTTTCATATAAATTATCATCTTATCCATCCTTTTATTAAGAGCACTTGGAAAGAGATTTGAAATCGAATTAAATTCAATAACATCATGTTCCTCCTTGTTAAAGATTTAGTTCAGCTATACAATATCCTGAACTGCGCTAGGATATCGTCCTACTTTCCCGTGTATCCGTGAATGAGAACTTTGAAAGGTTGCCTGCCCGTAATTGAAGCTGGACTTATGTGTGTGTAGAGCTAGAGAGGAGGCCTGTTCTTATTACAATACAGAATTTCCGGGTTGTGATTGTGAGAACTTAGATGTCGTTCCTAAACGAGGTGTGATCTTCAGGAAATCTCTGTGCATGTAACAATATCAAATTCACAAACATTAAATTCCAAAAAGCAAAGTATTCTGCAAGCTTTTTGAATTTTCATGCGCCAAGTACTTTACAGTTTTTGTTGTTACATCAGTCTTCTTTGCAATAAGTTAGCGGCGACTTTGTACGAGATAATTTAATATTTATGAGTTTCATATGCACAGGTTATGAATGTGTCATAATGTAATGGAATATTATTAACAACCACATTAGCTTCGCGCAATGCGTAATTTGTTTACAATCCCTCCATTTAATATCTACCGTGCAGAAATGAAAAGTGATCCTTTTCCCCTTCGTAATCTAAATATTAAAAAAAAAAAAAAAAAATTTAATCACTGCGCAAGTTAAACGAAATGTTCGATATCTTTTTGATGCAGTGAAGCGGCAAAATAAAGAAGATCAATTTACAATCACTTATTAGACCACTCAGGGCGTTTTATGCGAAATTACCCTCTCTAATGGTGGTCATAATTATCAAAGATTAGCTCCACTCGCGCTTGTGCAAAGAAATAGATTAGTTTCCAGATCCAGACCCGTTTAATGGCGCTCCAATTTAAATCAAAATGAAATAGGTATATTAACCTTGTTTGGCATTCAGGCTGATAATGATATTTCACTCGAAGAGCACGAATGTCATTCAAACCATGTCCATTAGCCGTATTCGCGGAAGTCATTGGCTTTTTCAAGGACACCGACGACACCACGGGTTTTAAATGCTGCGTTGAAAGCTCCTGTGGGATACGGTTAACACGCTGGAAATATAATTCACGGAGCAAAAAGCTTTTATGGCGGATGGGAAAAAATAATTGTGTTTAACGATGATACTTGTTAGTATAAAACGGTGCTTTTTTCTTGTATCAGGTTGATAAACAGGAAAACGAACTTAAATCTATTATAAAAAGCTCCTCCAGTGAGCAATTCTTATCTATTTATAACTAAACACTTGAGCTCACCTTAACTTTCAGTGTTTGGTGCAAATGGTCATAAATGTTTCAAAAAATATAACTTTTCAGATTTCCGGTGATACTAACATTTAATTTAAAGTAGTGACAAGGACAATTATGTTGTGAGAAATCGACGAATTTTTTTTGTAATCAAAGTCGTCGATTTTCGTTCGAACCTTATTTAGAAATTATTCTACGTATTCAGTGTAAAAAAGGACCTTTTAAAATAACACCATTATGACTGCAGAACGGATTTTCAATTCTTGCTTTCGACGAAAATAAAAACCTAGCTGAAGAAAGCAATTTGGTAATTCCGTTGATTGGAATGTCAACACTCCACCTTACCAGCACTGTGCCTAAATATATAAAGTGTGTGTAGCATTACGTAACGAGCGTTTCAGTTATCGAAAGAAAACGGCAGTTGTTATAAATGAGAAAATAGTCTTTTTGTGTTATAAACACTGCGCCCGGGAATGATTAATGAGAGTACACGTTCAAGTGGAACACTCTTACTCATTTTTTAACGGAGATGATTAGGAGCTTTCGTGGAAGTATGTGCTTTTTTTTCAGGACGAGTTCGTTCTGGTTCATTTCACCGCATGTGACATTGGAATAGTAGATTTTCGTTTCCAAACACCTAACATGTCGCATTTTAAATCTGCATACAAATAAATTGGTGGGTATTACCTGTTGAGTATAGAACTGGTATTAAAATGTAAACGAAATCCATGAGACCACATCGCATAGTTAGTATGGGTGTGCAAGCAACAGGTCCAGGTAGACATAGAATGGCATGCAGTTCAGACAACATGCCCAGGTAAAACGGAGGTGACAAAGAACGTTGCTCGATGGTGGGGACAACTGCAAGAAGTTGCTTGTACCAAAGCAACAGGTAAGATAAAGAAGGGAGATTTAAGTGGCCGAGAAGAACCGTAGTCGTTCGGTCCAAGCCAGCTAGATTCAGTCAAGTGCTTGCTTTCTGGGCGGTTGCACTTCACAGAAATAACCGCGCCGCGACGAACTCAAGATTCCCTCAGCAGTGACATTTTCAGGATAGTCATACTGTGCCCCCAACTCTAGAAACCTTGTGTAGTGTTAGTGGTTGTACCAAACAGCTTTGTGAGTGTGTGGACATTCTTTTGCTCTCTTGGTTTTTTGTGTGCTTGGTGTATTGCTACTGCCAGCGCACAACCGGTCTTTTCAGGTGAGACAATTCATCTGGCCTGTTTTTATAACTGTTATCAAACGATTGCTTTTTACCATACCTCAGGATATAATTTTTTTTTCATTCTACGCGAGTTGAATATCCTAATAATAAACGGGCTTCGTCGAGTTCGATTACGGAAGAAAAAAATACCATCGAACACCTGGAAATGAAAACGCAGATAAAATTTATGGCAAACAATTAAAACCAAACGAGAATGATTAATTTAAAAAAAAAGCGGTTACATAATTTGTCAGTTCTCATAATCAATCCATATTTTTCTTAATTTTAATTGGAATGACAAAAATAGTTAATCCATCCAAATCTATAAAAGTTCACGATAGAGAAGTAAAAAAGTTGAAATAAAATTTCTAATAATAATTTCTATTTAATTAAACAGATTAAATTATAATGCCCCAAGTTTTTCCCAACATGTTCAATTATAAAACAAATTCATCCTGAGGACGTCAATTAAAGGAAATTAACAGGGGAATTTAAGTAATCCTATTATGTATTTCATTTATTATGCAATGGGAATGGGAAGTTAATTAATGCCTCTGTAATTGCGCCTGTATTACTGTAAAGTGTAAGCGCGCAGAGAGCTTTCAGATCAAATAGTTTCTTGCGCGCGTAGGGAATTCGAAGCTCGGGAAAAATATTATTTAATTAACTGGTTAACTTTTCCATAATTCCAGAATTTGCTTCTTTCACTTCGCTTTGCCCTTTCGTTTAAAGCACATACTTTTTTTTCATTTGACGTCGAGGGGTTTTCGAAAGGAGTGAAAAATATGTCACAAACAACAACACATCCTGTGAGAAAGTTTTGTTCGCGTGGACATCCGGATTACTTAAAATTCCATTGTCAATATCGTATGCATATGATTTCTTTCAATTTGTTGTAAGTCATACCCTTAAGTTTCAATAAAGAAAAAGAAAATCAGATCTGTGACATTAAGTAAAAAAATTGTATCCAGTGAAAACTGCAAATAATTTTACCTATTGTATTTTTTTTTTGTTCGTATTGATTATGTACTTTTAGTGTTTGTTCAAACCGCTTTTTCCTATGCAATCAAATAAAAAGGAAAATACTATGCTTTTCAATTTTGATTTTTCTTTGCGGTGAAATTTTCTTTAAGTTACCCTTTCAGTAGATGCCTCTTTCATACTTGTTCTCCCTTTTTTATTTCATTTAGGCCCAGTTTTACAATCGTGGAATAAGAACGGAATAACTGTTCGCCAAATATCCTTTAATGTTCCTCCATATCTACGTCACACCTACGTCACGTTATACCAATAATAATGCTTATCCGACGATTGTAAAATCGGGCCTTAGTGTTTCTACTTTTATCTATTGAGTAGCATTGTCTAAGTTCACATCATGTTATTGAAAATAAAAATGCTGATATAAATATGAAATTTCTTCTACACTTTTAAATTTGACAGCAATGAGGGGGGCAAAAAACAACTCGTCGACACATTACTTCTTTGACGCAGAAAGATTTTTCATCGCACAGAATTAGATTTATGTTGTCCAAATTCTTTTCGACTAACATCAATATTTGTAGAAGTCATCTTTGATCCTCCTCTCACGATGAATTAATAAAAGTAACATTGAAATTTTTCGCACCTATAAATAGACGCTGCGAGCCTGCGAGTAGGATGCCAGCTTTTACACTGTTTAATTAATTATTTACCCAATTTTTAATGCAAATGGGCCGGAATTACGTAAACTTGTTTAACAGTGTAGCGGGCAAGTGCAGTTGAGTTGAGATGAATTTATCAGTTATTCACTGCTATCAAAATGTTTTCCCTAATGTATTAATACTTAAATAAATAAATACATCATCAGTCGAGTCGGCGCATTATTTCTATTTACATAAATTTAAATACATCTTTAATCTATCACACAGATATGGCATTTATGGGAGCTTTCCTCGTCGCGTTCGAGCAAAGCTTTAGATTTATGCTTTTTTAAACAACGTATCTCCTAGGGGAAACATAACTCTCTGTCGTTGTTTATTATCTCCGGGCCTCTTCAGATGTTTTAAATCTTAATTTTGACAACTGGAACGTAAAAGAAGCTTCTACTTCCCTCCACGCTTCAATCACTTCCTTTTATAGCGGGGTTTCTCCGACAAACGTAATTACATCAGTGACTTCGTTACGTAAATAAAAGCAAACTGCTTTTCTACATATTATTCAGATTCGAGTGTTAATAAGCAAGGCTGAACTGGTCTCATGTGTGCGTTCATATGATTATTATAGAATCGATATAACGTTCACCTTCAATGGGAACCTGCAAAGCGGAAAGTTGTTTGCTTCAGAGAAAAAAAAAAAGCTCTGCAATTTGCTGCCTTTTTTCTTCACCGGAGTTAGTTACACCACGCGTTAATTATTAAATTCTCACGCAGCCGATTTAAATATCATTTTAATCCTTTAATTCTGTTTGCCAATTGATTTTAATGAATAATTCCGTAATTTACTGCGGCCGTTACTATGTCGCCTACAAGAGCTTCCTCGACGTGGCGAATGGTGAATTTATCTGTAGATTAAGACAAGGACAAGAACCGTGTCCTACAGCAATCCGGTGAGTAACGCAGTTGTAAATTGGAGTCTTTTAATTGTTTCATCGCAAACTTGCGCCTACCTTCAACATGTCTTTAGCCACACCCTCAAGTATCCCGGCCATACTTCTTGGAAATCACTATCTTGATTCGTGGCTTGGGATGCTAGAAGGTTCACCACACTTCAAATTCCATTACACATTTGGAAAAAAAAACACTGTGATTTATTTGCTGCTTTGTGGATTTCTTTTTGAAGTCTATCTTGATGAAATTGCTTTTATTAGATTACAAATATTAATTTTATTATTATAAAAAAGCTATGTATATAAACATTGTAGATGCCAAGTTAAGTGAACGTCAAATTTGACCTTTTGGTTTCCGAGAAACGAAAAAAGAAAAAGAAGTTGCACAGTGAGTCACTGTGAAGAATTTATGGCATCGTTTGGATGTGAGTGTACATAAATCGCAAAAGGTTAAATAAACCGCAGAGTACGGTTAATTTCGTGCTAATAGGACGACAACAAGAATTTTAATTTTAAAACAAACAGCCTAGGAATGTTTACAATTCCGATGAAACTAAAACACAAGTTTAAAATATAGACTACTTGTTAAAACAGAGTTTAAAATTAATTGTGTATATACGAGCCCATCGTCAGTAAAGTTCGTACCACTTCGAATGAATTTTTAATTCATATATAAATTGCGGAAATATGCGAAGGTCAATAGCAAAGATCATAATCAAAAGACGACCGCAAGAAGACTTGCCAGAAGCAGATTATCATTGGTCAGGCTCAGGTTGAAGGAATGTTTGTCAAACATGAAAAATGTTATATTGTAATTTTTTCTACAAGCAAGAGATTTGCCAGAAATATGCAAAAACTGAATTGAAGTTCGTACCATTGGCTCAGGCAGTCTTGCATATTTCTTGTTTGATTTTAGGGAAAACATTTACCTACCAATGCTCAGACAAACACTCCTTCAACCTAAGCCTGACCAAAGATAATCTGCTTCTGAAATCTCCTTGAGCTATCTTGCAGTCGTCTTCTGATTAGGGTCTTTAGTATTCGCAAATTTCCGTAATCGTTTTATGCATTAATCAAAAATCCATTCGAAGGGGTATGGGCTCGTATGTATGTAAGTTCGAAAATGTAAAGGACTAAAAAAGGAAGAATTTGTTTCAGGTTCTTTTTATTAAACCCGACTTCAATCAAGCCACATCCAAAATGGAACCAAATTTGGTCTCTTAAACTACCTTAATATATAATTTATTGTGTGCTTTGGCAATTCCATCATCTTCTTCCACATCATCTCATCTTTGCATATATCTTTTCCTAGACTTTCATTTCCTCATTTCTTAAATTCTCCAATGAGCCACCTCACCAGCTATTTCTGAATCTCCTTAGTAAATATCTCACCTGGTTTCCATTTCCCAATGAATTTCATTTTCTTTGCTTTTTATTTCTTATGTGTACCCAACTCATTTTGAGCGCCTTTCGAAATAAAAAATTGTTAAATTTATATTTTATGACGTGATTTTGAAATGAAATATACGAGAGTCATTTCATAAGACGTGTAAAACCATTTTATTTTTTCTTAAATTATTATTAGTATTATTAACACCAAATTCCTTTTATTAATCATATCTTTATTACACTAAGGCCCAATTTTACAATCGTCGGATAAGCACTACTATTGGTAAAACCTGTGGTATAATGTGACGTAGGTGTGACGTAGATATGGAGGAACATTAAAGGATATTTGGCGCACAGTTATTCCGTTCTTTTTCCACGATTGTAAAATTGGGCCTAACTGTGAAGGCTTTTATGGAAAGAGCGAGCCATTTAAAATACGTAAGGGATATTCCTCTTTTGGTATCGTCAAGGAGGGAATTGGTTGAAAACAGAGAGTACTTATCAAATTGGAAGACATCTTTCGCTCGAATTAGTTCAGAGCTTGACTTTTTTTTTTAAATATTTTCCTCAAAGGCACGTTTGAATTATTTTATTAATACTCGAATGAAAACGTAAAGGTCATCGAAAAAATAAGCGTGTGTAAGTATTTCCTAAAATTTTACGAAATGCATTCATGTGACACGTTGTGTAGGTGTACTTCATTTTCAAGTTATGTGTCGGCATGCTAGTAAAGCCCTCCACCAACGTCACCAATAAAATATAAAAACGTCATTTGCATTAATTGTAAATCAAGAATCACCTACGAAACAATAAAATAATAACGTTGGATTGCACCAGGTTTTTTTTAAATGTCGCGCCAGTCTTATTCACACTGATATTCATTAATAAGTTATTTATTATCCAGTGCTTTTATCTTTATAAGCGTTTCGAGCCTTTTATATATGGAGACCACCCAACACAGAATCGTAAACTACCACAGATAATTATTGAGAGTTTCCCTCAAAGACATTAAAAGCGGCGAGTTTATAGAAAAATACGGGTATGTAGATGAGGCAATAAATATTAGGAAGTGGAAAAAAAGCATGCACATATCTAATTAACGTGACCATTAGGAGTTCAATGTTTACGGCAATACTGTAGCAATTTTCTTACAGTCTCGCACACATAATTTATTACTAATTAAATGCGCGGCCGCTGATTTTTTTTTTTCTTCTTTTCAGCGGCGGATCGAAAAACTTGCTGCTCTCGGATCCAATTAAATCGAAGCGTTTTATTTTAGTTCCTGATGTAATTTGCACGGCGGATAGTTTGCTCACTTCATGAGTTTGCGATATATAGCCTTGAATGAAAACTTAGAACACCCACAGTGCCAATTATATTAAACGGCTCTCATCAATTTTACTGGCCAGATAGGACTCTGATAGGAAACAATATGGAAACGCAATTTTATCTGCCCACTTCGAAGAGATTAAGCTGATGATTTACTGACAGCGTCATGAAATTCTCTTTTGCACTGTAACGTTTTCGATGTATATTATTATTAACTTTCTAACATAATATTTTTGCTTTCGTGTATTGAAAAACCGACGTGGCTACAGAATGGAATAAGGGCAATATGACTATGCATTTTGATCGCAGATATCAAATACCGTTAGTATTTGCTTATTTCCATTCTTGTTGCAAGATAGTATGCATAACATTCCGTAAATAAGAAGAGAGGAACTGGAACATTCTGATAAGACACAATTTACTGTTGCATGTTTATGTATGAACTTATCCGACAATGTTCGTGCCCTTGTATATCAGTAGGAGGAAACATGCAACTTTTTTAAGCGTGGTTTAAATTGTTGAGGTAACGATGTATGTCTACATATTTTTTTCTTAACAACTGCTGTGGGAATATAAAAAATATATGCGCTGCGCTTCGGTGCGCTGAACTTCGTCTAAATGTGCGGCTAGCATAATAGTATATACCTCTGCACTTTTTCTTTTTTTTTCCAAAGAATGCCTTTTAAATTGTTGACTTTTGAAATCCTTACTTTATTAAAACAATTTACAACAATTAAAATGAGTAGATTTGGAGTTGAGATGTTGGAAAAAACTTCTGGGTGATGTAATGACGTATGGGTACGGGAGTGCCACTTATATTGCCTCCTTTTACATCTTTCAATATAATAAAGGTTTTACAACTTGCATGTGAGTTGGCTACAGCACGCTACTGTCAATGAGCGCAATAAATTCCATTTTTATTTCATTCACATCGGCGCTTAATAAACGCAGGAGAGACGAAAGAAGAAAGAAGCGGTCGTAAAAATGCACGGCATTTTTCCGTAATTATACATCTTTAGAGGATAAATGTTTCTAATTTCGAAAACCTGAATTACCGGTCGCCTGTTCTCTTTATTTAGCAGCAGTAGTTTGCAGCTCCCGTAATGAGAGTAAACCGAGGCAATTTGTTTTTTCTTCTGATGCTTTAAATTAATTCACTCGAAACTATTATGTATGAGGTACGACTTCCGTAATGAACGCGTGTTTTTTTTTCGTACCGTGGAAAGTGAACGAGTTTCTTTTATTGTCATCGTGGTCGGCTTTATTATTATAATTAACTACGGAATGGCATAAATAAGATGTTTTAAATGTGCAATGTGCGTGCTTGAAATAGAATTTAATAATTCCAGTTTAAATCTACAAACTTTTTTGACTCTATAAAATTAGATAAACAATCATCTTTTACATTATTTTTGGCATTTTAGGCAAAAAACTGCGCGTTTTATTTCTTGATGACTGAGCCTTGTACATAATGATAATGTAAATCAATGAATTGTTAGTTGTGAGCAAGCCTCAATCGACTTGACGTATGAAACAGCATAACCCCACTTTTAAACCAATAAAACGCTCTCTTACAGGAGCACAAAACTCTTGTGATCGAATCTTATTTTTGAAATGGCTGTCCAAAGTTTTTTGAACTTCATGACATTTCCTTCAATAAGAAAAGTGAGGTTATGATATACGTCAATTTATTAACTTTCAAGCAAGGCTAGTTCACAAATAAACAACTCACGGCCAACTACGAGGAGAAATTTCAAAAAAGAATATGCACGCTACAATACCATAAAGTTTATGATAAACAGATCTATTAAATTATTTTCAATTTTCAAAAAAAAAAAAACTAAAATGGAATTGGGCGAGTCAACTCTCAATTAATAATTCCAGAAAGCAATCGAAGCAATAAAATAATTTACTCAAGCCCATGACACAAGTTTCAATCCTACGTGTTAATTTAAATAATCGGTAACTGGTGAATATTAGTCACTTAAACAGCCTTGGCGGGCTTAGCATTGAATCATAAGAAGTTGTTCGACGTATAACACAAAAGAATCATATCGCACATTGAAAACTGTTCATATCTCGCCACTTGACATTTTATTTTACTGCGCTCGTATATCACCAGAGCAATACGCAAATGAAAAAAGAAAAAAACAAGCAATCCATTAATTTCAATAAAACTAGAACGTTTTGCTATTCAAGAGACTGGCACTAATAGAATAGCGCGTAAATACTGATTGTGCAATATTATACGCTGTGAATAGTTCATTTAAATAGCCAGAACGTCTTGCATCATCGAGTAGAGAGAAACTTGATTTAATTCACTGTGCATCTGAACTGGAAGACGGGCTTCCAGATGAGTTCTGGTGAAATGCAAGTGCTTTAATTAAGAACGACCTTCTGAAGAGGATCTGGTCTTATACTAGGGTATACCCGTCTATGTATGTACGAGTAGTAGGTCTAGGTCCGTCGACTTTCATCCACACTTCGTTTTATAACGCCCAGATTTATTTACGTAATTTATGTATTTCGCTGGCAGGCGAACGACCGCTTCTTGGATCAGTTTAGATTCTTTCTTCCTATTTTATTTATAAATAATTATGACGCGCTTACTGGGGAGAGGAAGAACTTACAACACGCTGTGCTTGTACCGTTTGTTATAATAAAGAATGTGTGTACATAATTTAATTAACTTCACATTTACAGTTATGAAAGTCATAATAGGCCCGCGGATTTTATGTTATGAGTTCTGAAAAAAATATTACTTGCAAATATCATCCATTTTATCAGTGTTGGGTAATATACTTTATTTTTGGATCTAATATACACATACAATATATAATATACTTGGGAAAAATGGATATCTGGTACATATTGGTTATAACGAACGAATTTGAAAAGTACGAACTAAAGCATGGTAACCATAATAGTTTGTTGGTTTGTTAGTTTATTTGAACCATACAACAGAACATAACGATTCGAGTACAGTTAAGTCAATGTTAAATTTGAAATAGTACATGTATATTGCATAAAGATTAATGCAATTGTTCAGTGAATTTAAAGTTCATAAATTCCTCGAGACTGTAAAAACACTGCTCTTCGAGGAACTTCTCAAGGTTTTCTTAAGTAGAGTCGCTGGTTGACTTCTGCACTTTTCTGGGAATTTGTTGAAAAGTTTAAGGTGATGGTGTCGTACCTCTGTACTCACTATTCTATGTTTGGGAATGTTAACCTTACTGTTGTTTCTTAATGTACACTGCATATTCTCTCCTCCGGTAGATATTGAAGGGCTTTATTTTTTTGTGGTTATCAATAATTGATTTAGCACGTATTCACTTGGGAGGGTGAAATTTCTAAATTTTTTGAATTATGGCTTGCAGTGAGTGTTCCAGCTTACACCCGCGATTGCCCTTACAGCCTTCTTTTGCAAAGTAAAGATTTCTTTAGTATGTGTAGATTTCTCCCACACCTACAGTCCATATACCATTCTCTCGAATGAAATGTTGCAACTTCCGCACCAATAAGTTGCTTTATTCTTCTTATGGCGAATATCGCTAGGGATAATTTGATTGCTAGCTGGTCAACATGCGTTTTCCACGTCATTCTCCTGCCCAGCGTGATGCGTAGGAAAAGGGCGGTACCTAAGTGTTCCATTTCAAACCATCTGTCCGTGGTGAGAGTGATTTTATTGGTTTTATCCTCACTTGGACGAAGTCTGTTGTCTGAGAACCATTCGTGCACCTCTCTAAAGACGGAGGCAGCTCTTTGATGTAAAGTTTCTTTGTTTCGATCTCTTGCTAGAAGTGTTGTATCATCTGCATATAATACTGTAAATTCCGAAATATTCATGGGGAAGTCGTTGATGAAGATTGTAAAAAATATGTTTGAACGTAGTTGTGATCATTCGCCTCTAAAATCAACTAATTGTCCTCTGTTCTCTAGGTAAGACTCAATTAATTTTAAAGCTTTGCCTCTGATTCCATAGTGATTCATCTTATTAAGAAGGATTAGTGTTGAATACGAGGTGAAACATTCTCGGCCTGACAATGAAAGACTGTGACTTTCAGTTAAAAAATGATTTTATTTTTCTACATAATCTCCTTTGACTTCAACACACTTGGACCAGCGTTTCTCCAACATCAGTATTCCTTCCCAGAAGTGAGAGTCTACGGCCCTCTCAACTTCTTCATTGGATGCGAAGCGCTTCCCAGAAACAAATTTCTTAAAGATTGGAAAGTCTGAGGGTGCCAAATCGGGAGAATAGGGGGGATGGCCGAGCAAATCGTACCTCAAATCCTGCAGTTTTCACATCGCCAACGCACCCTTGTGTGCAGGTTGTCCTGGTGAAAGATGATTTTTTTTCTTCTTCAAGCCAGGCCTCTTCTCGCGAATTTTGGCATCCAGCTGGTCAAGAAGGTTGGAGTAATATTCGCCTGTAATTGTTCTGCCCTTTGCAAGGTAATCAATTAACAGGACCCCTTTCGCATCTCCAAACACGCTGGCCATGACCTTTAAGGCAGATGCGATCGATTTCGCTTTCTTTGGCGCTGAACCACCGGTTTCCACCCACTGCTTGGACTGCTGTTTTGTTTCCGGCGTGTAGTGGTGGACCCATGTCTCATAATCGCCGCACAAAGTCGGTTGAATCCCTATTGAATCGGTTCAAAGATTGCTGCGAAAATCGTTTGCGCATTTGCTTTTGATCGGCATTCAACAAATGCGCAGAGCTTTCGCATCCCTAATTCTTTGTGTAAGATGTTTCGCACCCTTTCTTCCCACTAGACTTCCCATAGCCTCAGCTATCTCAATCACCTTTATTCGCCTATCGTCCAACACGATATCATGCTTTTTTCCAATGGTTTCCGGTGTGATTGCGATTTTTGGCCGTCCTTCACGTTGGTCATCTTCGAGGGATGTGCGACCACGTTTAAATTCAGCTGCCCACTTTTTAACGGTTGACATGGAAGGAGCAGAGTCCCCGTAAACTTTCGTCAACTTAGGATGAATTTCCTTAGGGGTTAATCCATCCAAAACGAAGAATTTTATGACCGCACGATATTCAAGTTTATCCATTTTAACGAAAAACACACAAGACGTCTACTGCAAGTTTAAACTTGTCATACGAACTAATGATACGTGCACCCAGGCAAGAAACATAAATTTTTCCTGATTGGAGAGCCATCTCTGAGTCAGCCCGAGAACTATTCACCTTACCCTCGTACAGTCGAATGCTTTGCTCAGATCGTACAAGATTGCCTCGCATAATTCATGGTTTTCAAAAGCTTCGCAAGTGAAACTGCCGCATCCATGGTATTTTTACTAGCTTGAAAACCGTATTGGTTATCAGTGATGTCGTCACTGTAGTAATCCATGAATTCTAAAAATATCTTTGAAAGAACAGCTTCGAATATTTTAGAAAAAACCGGTAGTATGGAAACTGGTCTGTAATTATCAGGGCATTTTGGATCGCCCTTCTTGTAGGTAGATATTATTCTGGATATTTTCATTTTCTGGGGGAAAACCCCTTCCAGCAAGCAGGAATTTATAATGTCTGTAAGTGGTTGAGTGCTTTGACCGTTTGAATTGTTTTTACATTCATTTCATAGAGGTCTGTCTGGTGTTACTGATGACTTAAGTCCTTTGATTACTTCTTCTATTTCTTTCTCTGTTAGGCCGGGCGCAGACTGATCAAGCAAAAACGTCTTCAGACAAAACGTTTTTGTTTGAACTTGCCAAAACCTGTTTTTTACATGCATTAAAGAGGTACCATCGCACACTGATGAAAAAATACTTGCCAACAAAACACAACGCTGTTAAACAAATTGTTGTGTGACAAGACAAATTTGCTTAATCAGTGTGCAGCAACATCTAACAAAATGTTGTTCAACAAAACGAATTGCCTTGTATAAAAACGTTTTCTGTCTAATCAGCGTGCACATGCCGCTTACCAGCAGGCACGATTCAACAGGTTACAACAAGATGCAGCGCGTTGGGAGTGCAAACATAAATTTTTGTTTGACGTTCGTTCAGCCGACTGTTTTAATTAAAGTTGTTTTGCATCATCAACGTACATTTAACCCAAACAAAATGAAATAGTTTTGTTGTAAGGCGTTTTGATGCATCCAGCATTTTGCAAGATAAAACCAAATGTTTTTCAGTTCTACAAAACGTTTTGCCTGAGGACGTTTTTGCTTGATCAGTCTGCGCCCGGCCTTACAGGCGCCCAGTAGAGAGATGTGACAGGTGGATTTTGGATGATTTTTTTGTCATAGTTAAACTTTGTTGGAGGTAAAGTCTTGATTATTTCTTGTTGCGCATTACAGAAAGATTTATTTAAATGGTCGATGGACCTTCTGTTGGATGTGCCTTGTGTAAATTTAATTCGCGCTTTATAATATTCGAAATACTTTTGGATTTGTTTTGGTTTCTCTTTTTCTTATCACCTTCTAAACATTTCAGGTAAAACTTTCTGTACTCATTTAATATATTTTTGATGTTATCCAATAACCATCACTTAACGAACCTGTTTTGGCGGTCCTTTGAGGTTCGTTATAAACGGACATGGCTGTATATACATATCCATTACCATTGACAACATATTATATCCGAAATATTATACCATCCGTAAAGAAATTTTGCAACATGGTCGTTTACACGATGGAGGAACTTAAAAATCGAGCATATAAATATGTATATACATGTATACAATATACGTCATACTGTATTTTTTGTCGCCCGAAAAGTATATTTATCTAAATATTCTCGATTTGTAAAAGTATCTATTGTACAATATACATATCCCTCGGTATTCAATATACCTACATAGTATATTCCGTACAGTATATAATATACATTGTATATCATATGCCCCCCAACACTGCATTTTATCTACATTTAAATAATTTATATAATTTGGTTTCCTGAAGCATTTAAAATAATTCGCTTGTTCTGGTATTTTTGGAATTATTTAAATTAAAATGTTTGCTTTTTGCGTGCATAAGCATAACTAATAAATATAAAGCTGAATACGAAAATTAAAACATTCAAGTTTACTTGAATGCATTTTTCTTAACGACTTAATTCACTTAATTCAGAAATCTAAATTTATTCCAGTAGCCAGCCAGCCATACAGATAAAACGACTGTGTTGAAAATAGTATTAATATTTACGAGTGTGGAGCATTTGATGGCCCCTCCGACACATAAATTGAAATGAACTTAAAATTCCGTATGTGACACATCACATTCACTTTTGAATGCGTGCGTGCGTGCGGGAGTGTGCGTGCATGATACTTAACAGCAATCGAACTACTTGACCTTTCTGATAGAAAAATATTCAAATTAAATTCCATCCAGCTGACCTTTTTCTGTCTTCAAAGATACTTTTAGTTAACAAACTTCTGGAATTGACGTTTTTTTTTATATTCCTCAACGTACAAACACTCAAGCTCTGAGTTACACTAACGTCATTGTTAACAAATCCCAGGTTAAACATAGGCTTTAATTCGAGATTAACTGGGTGCAACACAATTGTGATTAGAAGATAAATATTTGTGTTCCTGTGACACTGATAATTCAGAAATGATTTTGATAATGGAAATATCCTTCTTTTTAGATGAAACCATTCAGGGAAGTCCTTTTTGGTCGTTTATGAATTCCTCCACGGCGTTTTATTTTCTATAACAGTTCCGTGCATTAACGAGACCGAAGTTATGTTCTATTGCTTTTTGTGTTGCTGTTTCACGAACGGCAATTACTTTCTTGCCTTGTTTGACAAATGTAATTGTGAGTGTGGCCGGTAAATTCTCGAGCACCTGTCGCTTCGCCGAAAGAAGGAGAAAGAAGCGTAACGACTGAGGTTCAGCGACTTCGTAGTAAGTGGGTATGGGTCCTCTTAATTGTGTTCAACGTGTATGAGGAAGCATGCGTGTACCAGTTTGTGAGTGTGTGTGTGTGTAGCAAACCGTGTTGCCCCCCAGGGAAAAATTCGACCAGTTCAAGTTCGACTAGTATTTTTACTTGCATAACTTGATGAATAATTGATTTTATATTACAATTAATTCCATGTTTCCATGTTTATGTAAATAATAACTCTCCCTGGATTAAAGATCTATTTAAAAAAATTTAATCAATTGAAACTATTAACTTCTTCAGTTTAATTTAAACTAAATTGAAAACCAGGGTTTTCGATGGTTTGAATAGTTTATAATAGTTATTTAATGCATCATACCATAGGATTGGTTATTATTGGCAAACGTTTCCCTAATATTTACTGGATCCTATTTACACTCAGTAATGAGATTTTAGCAGCAATTTGCGCGGTGATAATTTGTTAATTAACGAAAGCAAAATTATGTACCTTCTTATCTTCAGTTTGTGCGACTATATCAGCTTTTGCTTTCTTTTTCTGCAAGCTGACGTCATTTATAAATTACCTTAAAAATATATTAATATTCATCATCTAAGTTCCGTTATTTACTTACTTATGTTTAATCCGATGAGGAGATAAAAAACAGAACGTCTGTGCACTACAAATGTATTAGGATTTAAGAAGCAGGTTTTCAGGCTATACCTCCAACAGTTATAAATAACTTCACCTTTGTTGCATTCGCCTACATAATCAAATTATGTCATTATTGGCGCCAGAATTCGTCGCGGGTGTGTCCAACTGAAGCAGACAAGGATTTTATCTGGGCCTTGCTGCCTTCGAATTTCATTTTGGTTTCATTCCAGACAACTTATCTCAGCGTATAAATCAATGTAAACAACAAAAAAAGGAAAGGTTTACGGAAAATAAACTACTGAATTTGTTACTGTTTCACATTATAATCAGATGTACATTGATAGTCAATAGTTATGCAACACCCTTTCTATAGTAAAGTATCTACTATCATAGATAATAGAACTAGACAAATGGCTCATTAAGGCCCAGTTTTACAATCGTGGAATAAGAACGGAATAACTGTTCACCAATTATCCTTTAATGTTCCTCCATATCTACGTCACACCTACGTCACGTTATACCAATAATAATGCAATTTGGAGACAAACTCGTTTAGTTTGAAGACAGCAAACAATTTTTGGGTTAAGTTCTCCAGTTATGGCAACTTTAACTTGCTCACCATAATTTTGTGTTTATGTGACCATACATGTAACTGTTTTGACATTTCTGTCTCGTCTAAAGTATTTAAATGGCAAATTTTAATGTTACAAAACGACACAAGTCATTTTGATACTTCGAGTCTTTCCTCAAGGATATAATGTAGGCGCCTTAAACACAAGCGAATTACTCATACACGAGATAATAATTAAGATAATAAAATGGCTTCAAACTCGTTAACCCAGATCCGGCAAATGTTTAACGCGGTGATAAAATAAATAACGAATGCGATTTTGTTTACTGTGTATATAAATAAATCGGAAAACAAAAGCGTTCGCCGCATGCATTATTTCATGCTACCATTTGACGTGCATTGCGAAATGCATTCGTCGTGTGCACGCTGGATTTACGTATACATGCTTCTTAGTCATCCTGAATAATTGCAAAATCGAACTAATCTTAAAATGACGAGAACGTTATCCGCCTCTGGTCTCTGATCTGATTCGAATTTTTAACGATTGTGTCGTACATACAATACTCATTATTGTAGATAGGCGAATCCGAAGGGTTCTTTTTTTGCGAGCGTAATGATGATTACGGACACGATAAAAATTATATCAAAATTGCGTTGATTACAACGTGGATTCGCGTAATTATTCGACTTCGCTGTGTATATAATTTGCATTGTATACTGGCTCGTATAATTTCTGATTGCTCGTTGTTAATTTTTTTTAACGTGATCAATTCCGACTTGTCGGTCGTTTATTATATTTTGCGGGGTTTTGTGTTATTATCTTTTGAAAAAAATACCTCTTATGAACAACAGGAGCTTTATTAATCAAGTACTAAAAAGAAATTGCTATTCTCTTCTCTTTTTCTGACAGTGCCAAATTTGACAAGTTGGTCAGGCAAAAATGTAAACGAGAATATTATTATTCAATAATTAATAATATGTACAAATAAAAATGAGAACATAATCAAAAATGCATACAGCAGTGGTTAAAAAAAGCGACACGACTACAACTAATTCTTATGCAATTAAATCCAGCAGAACATGTTTTTAGGACTCTTACTTTTGCACAGTAAAAGTGGTTATGTATTTTTATAACTAATTCACTGCGTTTTAACTTTTTTAGTTTGAATAAGTTATCTGAAGCATGGGGGAAAGGGGAAAAAGCGAAATATCTAGTTCCAGATGTGTTGACTTGCGGAAGCACGTTATTCCACGAATAATCTTCTGATTTATCGTTTTAATTTGATATGGCGAGTCATTAGCTAACCATACACGAGCATTCATTCCCGCCGGAAAGTGCAATCTTAAAGGAAAGAACGTGTGTAAAGGCGAAAACACATTATTATCACGTGAGTTCACGTGATATCACGCCACACATGAATCGCATAATACCAACCGTAGAAATACACTACTGTCATGTCACGTGAATTCTCGTGATTTCAATATTTATAAAAATTTATTATTTCTATTACCTATGCAATTAAAAATCAGAGTAAAAGTACCTACCTGTTAAAGAAATGTTCAAAATAAACAGCGATAGTTCATCATTAGAAAATGCCTGTGCTATGCTTTTAATGACGAAAAACAAAAGTAAGAAATGGGTACATGAAATTAATTTGAAAAGAAAAGAGCAGATATTGTACAATACCTTGTGTTTTGGCACTTTTTCAAGTAAAACTTGTTCCATCTTTTTTAAATTCTATATATTTCAAGCCTTCATGTGTCACGCAATTCATGCGAAAACAGAAAATCTGAGCGCGTGCCGACATGTAACAACATCAACATGTGATATTTCGTGAATGAGTGAAGTGACAATAAATGCACGTTTATGGAAAAGCGGATCTCATCAAATTTACGATTCACGTGTCTTCACGTGAATTCACGTGACGTGATAATAATGTGTTTTCGCCTTTAGTGAAGTATGAGATAACTAGCCAACATTTTACTTCCTTCGGGAATCATGTTAGGGATGTTCCAACGTGCCTGACCGACATGATAAATACTTAGTTTCGTGTAGACTTGTTTACACTTGCACTAGTTCCAAGATTCAATTTGTGTTAGTGAGTTAGAACAGGATTTGTTTCGTTTCAATTTCTTGAAGTGAAAGATTGTCGAAGGAAAGAATGGCGTGAATGAATGCTGGGTGTATGGCTAGCTATTGTTCTTTATGTTAGAGGCAACTGGGAAAACGATTGTAAATGAGAAATGTTGAAGTGTTTGCAAGAAATTTCAGACCTTATTTTCATAGCACAACCTAGTTAATAGGTTAATAAATTGACTCAAGTGAAACTCCTTCTCAAATTGTCCTCTAATGTGGCCTTGAGGTATTATAGTGCTAGTGACCTTGAGAGCGTAATTTTTTTGTAATACCTCTGCAAAATAGCTTTACGTTACATTCAAAAAAAGCAGGCATACAGCTGCGGTTCTAATTTGGGCTTAAGTTAATTCTGGCCTGAAAAAAGACGAAGGAAAGCTCGGAGTCACGAGGAAGAAGAACTCTTCAGGTAATTTGTGCACTGCAGTGTATCGCCGGCCGCTAATAAAATTGATTAACGTTCGTGCCTCTCATTTTTGCAAAGTTGGCGATTTTCTGCGGATTGAGAACCAAAGGTGGGTTGAACGACCGGCAAGGTTATCAACGAATATATCTGCTGATGGTGAGATAAACTTGTTTTTTTATGGGCGTTAAAATTTAATGTTCTGTTCGCGCTCGCAGGAAATGGCGTTTTTTCCTGCGGTAAAAGTGTGTACACTCGGCGTATGCAGATCGTCAGATTATTTCATTAATTAATAGTCGTTTTTTTTAAACAACGTTTTTCGCATTATTTTCTAATAAAAACGCCGCCGCTCCCCTGGATCTCCACGCAAATAAATGAGAAACGGAAAGGACAATTTATGAACTTTTATGCTTGATTATGATTATGTTTTAAATGAAAAAAAAATCTTATTTTCTGTGTTAACAAATTATAACAACAAATTCTAAAATATGTGAAAAAATTGCATGTGATATTTATTACTCCTGCATTTTACGACATCCTCGTGTCTAAATTCAGTTACAGACAGGAGAAATCGCTATTAATCATTTAAATTTATAGCAAACTTTATTGCGTACGAGAATTAAAAGTCATAAAAGGAATTTACGTTGCATACGTTGAATATGAAGGTGAAGTTTTTATGGCTCGGTTTTTCAACGTGAAACAACTCGTAATTTGTTCTGATTATGTGTTTCGCCACTTGATTAGCGACCCCATCAAACATGACATTGCATATTATAAACAGCGTTCATATGATTGGAAGAAAACGACATAAAAACCAGAGAGAATTATTTAGTTTTTATTAAATAGGAAGCCAGTTACTATACTAAAAACAGTATGATAAAAATTGCTACCCCAGCGCCACCCTCGCAACCGTCATCGTCTCCTGCACGGAGTGATGGTAGGCAACCACACATACACTTTTGGTACTTCATGTTAATTCTCCATGAGAAAGTGGCTTAGAACCCCATAGCATATCTACTTACAACAAACGCAACTATTAAATCACAATAAACGCAAACTGTTAAAACAATACTTTTTTTTTACTTTACACAACCAATAGATACATATTTCAATGACAGTACTAAATTAGTTTAATTTTTTTAATTCATTCGGACACTTTCTTACAACGTTCTATAGTTTCTTCCGCATTGCTTTACATCCCTCGATAATTAGTATTTCATTGCTTTCTATCGCCCTAAATATTGCAGACGTTTTAATCTCCGTAAACATGTTAATCACACCACGTGACCCCATAAATTTTTAAATCAGCACAGATTTGACCTTGCTCCGTTTCCAGTTAGATCGTACACACTCGTTTTCAATTAACGACGTCCTCTGACTGGCAAGAAGCGGAGTTTCATTAAAAAGCCACACCAGTTTTTCGATTTGATCCATTTTTTCCTCAAATTAATTATCTCAATAGACTTTTTTCACGTGGTCCCGATTTTTAAACGCCAGACAATGAACTTATCAAGGCTGGCTAAGAATTTATTGTTGAGATGTAGATGCCTTATCGCCGTAATTAATTAAAGCCGTTGCTTATAATCGTTCGATTGTATTGTGTTTGTTTCTTTATGTGCAGGTACACGTTGTATATCGTAATGCCGAATTGCGCAACCGCTTTCGGTCAGGTTGTTTGTTCCTTAATGATCATTTATTTCACTTACACCAACGTTTACGATTTTGA
The DNA here is from genome assembly GCA_958336345.1 of Dorcus parallelipipedus. Classification (NCBI taxonomy): domain Eukaryota; kingdom Metazoa; phylum Arthropoda; class Insecta; order Coleoptera; family Lucanidae; genus Dorcus; species Dorcus parallelipipedus. Next base: position 28,072,368 of record OY284480.1, on the reverse strand, counting down.
AAGTCATAGGACCAGTCGAAGAAAGAACGAAGAATTTAATACAGAACAAAAAAAGAACGAATTTGAGTAGTAGATCACTTGAGTGCTAAAAGTGTTTATCAGTTAAGTAAAGGAGATTCTGAAGAAAATTTGATTCACACGGTCTTCAGAATTTAAGCTTCAGCAGGAACTATTCGCGTAACATAACTTGTCCACCATGTAATCCCTGAACGATGCGGAAGTATAACATAACAACGCATTAAACATAGCTTTTGAGACGTTTTATACATGATGGACATTAATGATACAGTCAGAGGTAAAAGTGCCGATGCCTAAAGGAGTTATAGTATGAAAATAATATGTTCAGGCAAACTGGTTTAAATGAAGGTACGAGTAACAAGGGGGGAAAAATCACGTACGATTCAAAGTATGGCAAATAGTAAATAAAATTTGATCGGTTCACTAAATTAAACTGACGTCGCGTGACTCGTTCAGCGACAATTCAATTTTCACTGCCCGGACGTTTTCTTGATTTAATTAAAGGTTTTCCGCTGCGCGATCCTATCACGCGCTGTATGTAAAGGCCGGGTAATTACATGCGTGATATTGTGTTGAAAACGAGGCTTTTTTTGCAATAATAAATAAGGTTGTAAAAGCCATCAGATAGAGCGTCTGCGCGATTTTTACCCAAGGAAAGCGAGTTTTCTGAAAAAGTGAAATTAAGGAGATGTACGATAATTATCTCGCATGTGTGTTTTGCCTTACTCCTACAGCTCTACATGATTTTGCTTTATTTGTTCGCGAAACGAGTTTGCGGCGCATAAAAATGATTTAGAATTTACATGTGCGAGGACTTTTTGGTTTCTCTGCAAAACGTCGGAGAGAGAATGGATGAGAGACAACGAGAATTTCGTTTTATTTTTAAACCTTTTTTTTTTATTTGGAAACGCATTGTTGTGAATGATTTATTAGTTGCAATGGAGGAGAGAGCAATTCATCTTGTGCGTTTTCTTTTTTGCACTACGCATGGTCATAATAAAGCTAAACTGTTCGCAAAATGAGACAAAATGGAAAGTATTTTCAGCTAACAATAAGAAACAACCAAATACAAGCAAAGAATCTGCGGTTGGTCTTTTGGTCCTCTTCTTTCGAAGAGTTATTACGGTCCTTGCCAACAAAAGCTTAAGGTGGAGTTGCAAATGCGAAAATCCGTTTGTTCGGTACTTACATTTTTCACGCCTCCCCCCCTCCCGTTCTGAAAGAAAGTGTAACGAAATTTAAATGCACATTTCCAAGAACACCGGCTTTGCTTAAGTTCTGGTTTTATTTCACAACTTTTGTTGTAACGTCATTTCAAGTTAAAATTTGATTAAATTATTTCTAATTAAATTAATGAGCCCTTTCTTTTGTACCACAAAATATCAATATAATCTGAAATTACTTCAAGGAATGATTGTATATAAGTAAAAGGTATTTATAGTAAGAAATGAAGTAGTAATAATTTATTAATAAATTCGAAAATTGTTGATGCTGATGCTACTGTTTATTCATTTCCAATTAACATATTCCTAAATTTTAATTTATTACGAACTACACCACTTAACACTTAAGCCTAATTTATCAAGTCATCCTTCAACATCGACCACGTTCGTAACAAACTGTTTTCCAATTCCAAAAATGTAATTACCGCTCCCAAATTCCTCGCTAGGTTAACCACTAATCAATACGGTCGTCGAGCATTTTTGGACATCTTTATCGCCGAAACGTGAGCCTATGTCGTTTTCCCCGCGGGAAAAACGACCAAGTCGTAATCGAAAACGCAGCGAGACGAGGAATTCGACACTTTTTTCGGCCCACACGAAAGGTCAGCGAATTTTTTTTCTTTTGCGGTTCAGCATCAAATTACATGCTAATTTGCTCTTTTTCGGACGGAACGTTATCGGTTTTAAGTCTGAATTCCGGTTTGGCGAGAACAATAAATCGCTTCAAGCAGTTCGCAGCTGAACCGAAATTTATCAAAAAAAGAAAAGAAAGAAAATGCTAATTTTGTTCCTTATTGGAAGTTACGTAAAAACCAAGACTAGCTTTAAGTTAGTTATTTTATTCTTTCTTGAAATTTTGTAAATCGTCACTTGCGAAACAGAGTCTTCTACATTTTCAATCGTTTCTTTCTTAATAGTTGTTCCTCAGGCCATCGAAAGATTGTTAAAGTGAGTTCACTGGCTTTTTCTTTTGATTTCTTCTTCATTTTTACTGCGTTAGAGATGTTACATAACGTTTGTCTCTCGCTGTACATAACATACTTGAAATACCAGGATCATTGGATTCGAACAAAACAACTTATTCGAACAGAATGCAACCAACACACACCTAAACAAATACAAAATCACAACAAGACATAAAACAATTGTAGACAGAAGTATTTAACGTGAAGACGTTGAAAACCGAAATGGGAGTGGCGAGGAAATTTTATTTCGTCCGTCCGTCCATAACCCGAGCTCTCTCCGTTCTCTTCTATTTAATGACGTTCCGGCAAAAACGCACTCATGCCCAGTATTCCCTCGTGGGAAGAATCAACATCGCAACCCCTACGCCAGAGCTCGCTCGTCTATTACAGCTTTAATAAAATTAAATACGTTTCGAGTTTCACACACCTTATTCACACCCACCCAGCGGCTTGGCCTTTATTCCCTTTAGATTTACGAGATTAATTTCTGATATTTGTCTGTCGTCCTGGATCTCGCACGTTTCGCTTTTCGAATCAGATAACGTCCTGGATAGATGAGTGACTGTGCGAAGGAAGTTTATTATTACTATTTTTAATGCAATTGGAACTATTTTTAGCCGGACTTAATTTGCTGCATATTTTACATTCGCTTACATGTCATGTAAATTGTACCAGATACCATCAAGTTTGTTCTTACAGAGCGATTCTATGGTAAATGCAAATTCACTGATTCTTTTTCTCTTCTAACTAGAGAAGATTCTGCTTTTTGATTTAATGATTATGTATGAAGTAGTTCCACTGAGGAATGAAATGAAGTAAGCAGTTGGAAAATAAAAACCCAAATCTATTTTGTTATTAAATTCGATTGTGTCCTATTGGTGTGCCTTTAAAGAGAAATTATCTGTGGAAGATATCACCATTTAACTCATTAGTTTATCACGTCCGATAACGAAGGATATTTTCAGTATCCGTGGGGGTTTTCGTCCTGCTTTTACCTTCAATTGTTTTGTACTTAGTCGTCCTTGTGCACTGTAAAATAAAAACTGCTTGTAGCAAACACATAATCTACTTTTTGCAATCAGTTCAAACTTTTCGAGGTCGAAACAATTACGAAAATACAGTACCCAGAATGAATTCGAGGAAAGCTTTTTTCTCTTATTTAAATCCCGTAATTAAGACGGTCGTTAATTGCGCCGTCAAGCAACGAACAAAATGATTTGGGCGATCCCAAAATAAGTAACTGTACCGGCGAAGCGCCCATGAGAATATTTGAATACCAAGTAAGTAGCTGGGGGGGTTCTTACATAACGAAAAATTCTCGTCGAACGAAACAAGATGGCTTGGCGTTCACGTACATATAGCAAGGACATGATCTCCCTTGAATCGGTAATAATAACGACGACCGAACATATTTATGAAATCTCGGTAATTTGACGTTCGTGGCCTTCAGAACGAACACAATGGCATAAGATCCAGCTCAAGCCTTCGGGGCCTTCTTTATACGCTGCGAGACTCGTTTTATTGTGAACTGGCTGGTTGGAGGAGCATCGCAGTGGCCTTGTCGAGCTAACACCGGTATTCGTAATGGTTCTTGCTTCGAGGAATATGGAATTATGTTGCGAATTTCTGCTTTTTTGCCCTTATTATTAATAATTTATTAAATATTTCCACGTACAACTGAACTTACATAAAAGAGCCTCCGTCGTTTTATGCGACCAGAATCATCTTAACGGGCAGCAACATTGTGCTGGCCTCCATTTTCTGTTTATTGCTTTTCTTTTCAGGCGGCTCATTCTCAGAATATCAATGCCTGAATAATATTCAATCAATTATTATTAAGTAGGCAGCTCTTTCAATGTTAACGGAGGAGAAAATTCACGGAAGGAAACTTTTTCAGAATTCAGATTATTAACATAAGAACTTACTTCACTATTGTCAAGTAATTTTTGGCAATTTCGTATAATTCCAAGAAGAAAATTTCACTGCATTTTCAAACTAGGATGAAATGCTTTAGTAACTGAAACCTGCTTGCTTATTCGAACAGATGTCCTTAATTTATTTTGACTTCGGTGAAAATCTCTAATTTATTGTGTAATTAATTCAAAGGAAAACTTGACTTTTTCCCTCGACTTGGTTTTCCTATGATTTAAAACAAATACTTCCAGGTGAAATTAGAAAATATATACGTAATTAAAAATTTTTAATTAGTCATTAGATGTAATCGTTTTTGTATCAATATAACAGAATTGTGTTAATCAATTCGAACTTCCTTGCCTTCATTTCCCATCTGTTTGCAAACATTTATTAGCAGTAAATAATGTAATTAATGTTGGTTCCTGGGAATCATGGAAAAATAATGGAGCATAACGTTGTATGTACAAATTTGCTCATATTTAAATCAATTCTTGATTTAAATTCTTCTCGTTTCTTGATTGCTCATTTAGTATTAAATTATTAGTATATTTCTGTTAATTAATGCTTGGTTCTTTTTCAGGTGAGCTTTTCCTCAACGTCGACAAAAGATCTATGTAACTCCTTGCCAGTAAGTTCAAAACATACAGCTTCAAAGTACATAAAACAAATCATTTTTAACCCTATTTCTTGCAATTTATCTTATTGTAACTTATCTATAATATTTTCCGCTTTTTACTCAATTAAACTCGTACATACTTACAATTATGTAGATCAGCGGTTACGCAATCGGAAAAAAGCTCTATCCCTCGCGGCTTTCTGCGCAACCTTCAAACGGTAGTTCTGTAAAAATAGCGAAACACGCCCTCTCCGTATTCCACTTTCAATCGACTTTGTATTTAAAATTCCGGTTGTGAAATACGGTTTTGCAGCAGGAGGGAAAAAAACGGCGGCGTTAAAAATCGATCGGCGGCGGCGGCGTGTACTTGCTTCGCTTGCTTTTATGCTTACATACGTGATTCTAAATGTCAAGGTTGAAACGTTGCGTGAAATATGTAAAGCATTCGAGTGTGTGCGGCGGCGATAAAAGGATACCGAAATCGAGATTAGCGCGCGCGTCTTTTTCTTTCAGTGCCGGTTTATTTGTGGCGATGCGCAATGTTGAATTCTTTCAGTGAATTTATGCCCTGCGGCATCCAACTGAGAATACAAAATGTACGTGCGTGTAGACAATTCTGAAATAACTAAATCTTTTAGCATTTATCGTAACACGACCAATGACTTTCGAAACTCAGTTAAATTCTTCTGAAACTCTTTCAATTTTTGTTCTATATACCCATTCCTTTCATGGGGAAAAGTACAAAAAATTACAATACACGAGAGAAGGAACCAACATGAATTTGGAAGAATCACACTACTCTGTACCACCGATAAAATTTTATCTACAATTATACAACGAAGACTTATAGAGAGAACATAAACATCGTAGGACAATATCAGTGTGCCTTTGCGCAAGGTAGATCGACTACGGATGCTATAGCAACATAACCTGAAGCAAATTATGGAAAAAGCATACGAACGAAAAATGGAATTGGAATTGCTCTATATCGGTTTCAGAAAGCTTTCGACTCAGTAGAAAGGAAAGGTCTTATACTGGTAATGAAGGAACTTGGAATACCAGCAAAATTAAGAAGACTTACTGTAATGACAATGAAGAAAAAAGAAAATTAACACACAACAAACAAAATAATTTGAAATAAATAAAGGCGTACACCAGGGGGATGCGTTATCTGCAACTTTGTTTAATATAGCACTTCAGTACATGACAAGAGAAATAAATAAAGGAACGCTAAGAACAAAAGCTGGACAGGTAATAGCATACGCAGACGATATAGTGATAACAACAAAGAGAAGAGAAATTCTAATTAAAATGCTGGGGACAATAATAGACAATAATAAAAGATAAATGGAAGTAAAACAAAAATAATGAAATTTGGAGAAAAGTAGAAGGAAATAGAAACATCAAGGTAGGGAGAACATACGTTTCATCAAGTATATCTGGCGACGGAAATAGAGAGGGAAAATTTTTTTAAAAAATTATGACGGCAAACATAGCTTTTCATGCAAACAGGAAACTATTGTTATAGTATAAATCTAACAAAGAAAACGAAGTTAAATATACAGGGATTTTTTCTTTTTTGTATACATAGTACCTATGTATACTTTTATAAAAAACAGGTCAACGCATTGCTTTACTGGTAATCGTTGTAGCCTAGAAACATCAGCATTGTGTTACCACTTTAGACCAATTTCTCGAATTTAATGTAGGTAAAAGTGATTTTCAAAATGTATAACAAAGACGAGAAAATAGAAATATTAATGTGGTACTAGAATGGGAATAGCTTAGGAACAGTTAGAGACTTATTTTCTACAAAATATCCAGAAAGGCCTATTCCTTGTATTAGAACTATTCAAACCATTATTAAGAAATTTAAATCAGAAGGTTGCAAAATAAATTCCCATAAGAAGAGAACAAAATCTAAAAATGTATTGTCTGAAGATATGAAATTGAGTATTTTATGCTTTGTCGACGAGAAACCAATAACGTCATTACAAGAAGTAGCTAGACATTTTAATGTGTCTAAAAGTTCCGTACTTAAAACCCTTAAAGAATTTAAATACAAAGCTTATAAATTTTCAAATCACCAACAACTATCTGAAGAAAACAAAGCAAAAAGAACAGATTTTTGTGAAAATATGTTTAATTTCTTAAATGAACATGAAGAGATTTTAGAAAAGATTATTTTTACTGATGAAGCAACTTTTGCCAAAAAAATTTCCAAAAATGCTCATTTTTTCAAGAAATTTTCAACCCCGAAAAGCATTAAATCGAGAAGTCAGTTCTTAAAATTTTCGGTGTGTAATATAATTTCTCATTTATCCGTTTCATTCTGCCAACCTCCTTCGTTCTTTTTCCTTAGATATTGGTCTCGTACAAACCAGCACGTCCAAAATTTAACTCGCACTCGATACCGGCAAAAGGTCAATGTATGAATAGGAATAGTTAATACTAGGCCTACCGGTCCATATTTTATCGATGGGAACCTTACTTCAAACAAATTTTTAGAGCTATGAGCCATGGTTTCAAATGGACGGAGCCCCTCCACAGTTCACAAATGCTGTTAGAAACTTTCTAAACGTTAGATTTCCAGAACGATGGATACGAAGGTATGGCCCCATACCCTGGGCACCGCGTTCTGGAGACTTATCGTCTAACGATTTCTTTCTCAGGGGCTATCTAAAGTCAAAAATTTACAACAATATTCAAATGCAAAATTTAAACGAATTAAAAGAAAGGATATAAGTGGAAAATGCAATGAGTTGAACCCTGACTTTTTCAGAAATCCTGTGCGTGCTTTTCAAGATCGCTTAGCTTACTGTTTGCAAGTAGAAGGTGGACATATTGAACATTTGTTATAACAATTCCTATTCTAATTTGTATTTGCGTTAGAGTTAATAATATTTTGTTAAAATTGTCATTAAAAATGTTAATATTCAAATAAGTTTGCATCTTATTCATCAAGATTTTTTAAGATAAAAATCTCTAGTTTGTCACAAGTAAAAAAAGATTTTAATACCATCTAATATCATCTACATCTACAAAGTATCTAGCATTTTGCTAGTGTCCTAATCGCCGAACCACAAACGGTTTCTCCAGTGCCGTATTTTTTAATTCATCTAAATGACGTCTTTCTTACCTTAGAAAGTCACCCTTAATAACAAAACAATGTAGTAGACATGTAGTAAGTACAGGTTAGCTGCATTTGTGGCACTTTTAGGAAATCTTGCACCATACAAAAAATATTTTTAACAAGAAAATGGACTTAACACAAAAATACCAAAAATGGAGCTAACAGCTGCTTGTTGCTGCAGGTCCTTCATTCTTTTTTTCCGTCTTTACTGTACATATTGGTTTAAAGAAAAAGTTTTGATTCAAAAAATTAAAAATTAATTTCTACTAATTTGACATTAACTGACATTAATAACTTGATTTTTCACAGCTGACTATTCTTACCAATAATTACACAACGCGTTGACTCGTTTTTTTTTAAGTGTACATAGGGGTATACCTATATACAAAAAAGAAACAATCCCCGTATATAAGACTATCAGAAGATCGATAATGACATATGCAGCGGAATGATTAAATATAACGAAAAATAATAGTAAAAGAGGATATTAAGAGCAAAAAAAAATATTAGGGCCAGTGAAGATATCAGAAAAGAAATTTAGAAGAAGAACGAATCAAGAACTATATACTGAGATAGAAGAAGACATAATAAATGGAATTAAACAACAAAAAATTACTGACATGGGAACCCAGTGGAAAGAGGAGGCGCGGCAGGCCTAGCACAACGTGAACGGAAGAAGTAGAAGAAGCTTTGAACAGAGCCAGGCATCAATGAATGGAAACAGATGGCACAAAAGATGGGATGTTATGGAAAAAGATGTGTCAGTGGGTGTGAGGAGCATTAAAGGGGACTGATCCACCCCAAAATAGGATTTAGAGAGCTTCTTCAGCGGCACAGCTTTTAATAGTAAATAACGAAGAAAAAAAATAGCACTGCGGTGATGATAACATCCTTGAAAAGTTGTCGTATAGCAAGACATTATTTACAAAGTATTTCGAAAATTGTTCAAGAAATAACGTAAAAATGTGAACCATTAGAATTTCACAAACTGTAATGAAATGGATAATGGTGTTCGAAACAGATTAAGAAAAGGATAAACAATGAAAGGAGAAAGATAAGGACTATCCTAGAAGAATTAATACAAAAAAGTAATGCTGGCCAAAAATAGACAAGAAAGCAACAAATGCATACCAAAATAGGAATAGGGTAGTTTTGCGAACTAACTGACTGACGGTAGCAAGTATTTATATTGATGTGTCGATCTTGTCTGTATTGGCACCATTGTCAGTAATGAATTGATATCTCGTACACGTTATAATATGTGCATGAAACTTATGTTACCAAAAAATATTAGAGCTTAAGCCATTTAAACCATTTTAAGGCAGCAGTTTTCAATTACTTGATGCAATTAGAATATTCTCTCAAAGATTTTTCGGAGACTTAGTTTCCTTTTCTGCTTGCAGTAAATTCCTGCTAGTCCTACTGATCTTTTGCTACGTACTCCGTCTAACTTACGAATTATACAGCAGATGTTCTCAAGAACAAAATTAACAATTAAAAACACACAAAATTCATCAAAAATAAAAACAGATTAAAATAGATTTTAAGAAATTAGTCTTAACCGCAGATAGCCCCATAGACCGTAGTCTAACACTTAACTTAAAAGCTGTTGGAGCGTTTTTTTTTTTGTACATTTGGATCAAAATAGTAATAACGTTAAACAGAACATACCTCGTTCTGATAAACACTCGTTCGCTGGTTAGTCCCTTCTAGTTTTCTCTTTCTCTCTTCATCTCGCTTATCGCGCATACGATGCATCGTGGGAAACGGATACACATACAACAAACAATGCGATTTACATCGGATGTCCGAAAATACATCAAATACTACTCACCGGGGGGCTTGCGCGCCCCCGCGGAAATCCAACGGTGCATCTAGTAGCAACCATTCCCTCACATTGATAATAGCCACTACGGAAGTTATTCTTGGACGTTGACTTCTTATCTTCGCATGCATTAACCCCACATGCACCTGAGAAAACCCACCCTCCCGATGGATATTAGCATACCTTGTCTCCTAAGCTTCCGTTCTTAGGATCAATTGATGTCACTGACGGCGTAAGTGTCAGCACACTCCGTTTCCGATCCAGTGCACATCATGTCATGTTAGACCTTTCTGGAGCACAATGCTTCCACTAGGTCAAGAATACAACCAACTGAATTCCCATTCACAATGAATATGGAATACCAGCTGACTGTCTCGCCGACATCGTGCACTTCATTAGCCGTGCTGACCACTGCGACAAGTCTCACACGATGTCGTATACTGGTGCACGGTATGACCCCCTGCAATGCCCCGGATCATCGGCATCAAGACGATATTCGCTATATCAGAATAAGTCCACCTCATCGCATGGTCCTCATCCCGCATTGCCAATAAAATAAACAGGGTATACCGCGATATTACTTCTGCCAGAACATTGCCTTCTTAGGCCAATACTCTGCAGCCACCCTCTAGGTCACACATCCCGTCACCTCGACGCCGACCGTTCTCACTCTGCATTCACGAGAAGACTGTCATTCCTCTCCTCTTAATATTTTACGTTCCCTCGTCTAGGTTTATCGTCAAAACATAAACAAACGTCCCCTGATATACAGATATTTGTTAAGCATTTTAAATTACAGGCTAACTCGTTCGTTAAAAATAATTTCAGCTACGATAAAGCAGATAGGCAAAAATATTCCAATTTATAAAAGCAACAATTTTTCAAAAATAAAACAGCAAATTGGCAGAAACCCAAGACGCAGCAAAACCTCATAGTTGAGTTGGGACTAGACCTTAGTCTAAAAAATCAGTTTACAGAAAATTGGCAAAGTAGACCTTAGTCTAAAAATTGAAAGCAGATAGGCAAGTTAAGTAATATTCCAATTAATGGATTCAAAAAAGTTGAAATGGGGAAAAACGGTCTGGTCGTTAAGAAGAACGACGTTGCTGTTTTTAGTAGTAGAAAGATTTCTAGAGATTCAGCAATATTGAGTTGAAGACCTTTAGGAAGCTGATGGAGTAATTTCACGATGAAGTTACTATAAGAAAAATGTACAGTATCTAAAAGATGGGAGCAGAAGCCAAATGTTCTTTAACTCGAGTAGCTAAATTCCGACCGGTTTGACATATGTATATAGCGTTGCAGTGAGGCTGCATACACATAATTGAGTAAACACCACTTTTAACCAAAAAATGAGTCTCATCTTTAGAATTAGAGAGTTCAGTCGCTACGTTATAATCATTTGAAAAAGTGATCTTTACGCCTTCCAACCTATTTAAAGCTTTTCTAAGTTTTTCAGATAAAGTACCTAAATAAGGTAGCGAAGCGTAAGCAATATTAGTAGAAGAAGACGGGGGGGTCTCGTTCTAGAATGGGGAAAACGGCTCTTGTTTTGTAGAAAAGATTAGAAATGACTTTTATAGGAAAGTTATTATTTTGGGCTATTTGACATATAATTTTGATTTCCTTACTGAAATTAGACTGACTCATAGATATTGAGAAGGTTCTGTAAAAAAATGAAGAAAAATCTGACAATCTATGTTGGAAATGGAGTGATTAGAATTGAAATTGATAGTGGCATCAGTATTCGTAGGTTTTCGGAAAATTTTCAATTTCAGAGGTGAATTAAGTCTGAGAATAGAGACATCTAGAAAATTGATGTTATTATCTTTTTCAATTTCAAGGGTAAATTTAATATTATTATTGAAAGTATTGAATAAGTTAAGTAGGCGATTGGCAACAGTGGTGTCGCCCTCCAAAACATATTTGTTTTTATTGGGGAAACATTACTTTTAATTCTGACTGTACTGTACAGTCAGAAAACGGTTATAATATTCGATTTACTTGAATGGCGAAAATAATAATGTTCTCTAAATGTGAATTGAGAAAGAAATTAGTATTTTTTTATAGAATCATATTTTCCTGATTTACTTGGTTGAGTGGCGCACGTTATATTTTATTATGCCACATAAATACACTTATAACCGGAGCAAAATCCTAAGCTCTGCAGTTTATACTGTAAAAGGTAGTGCAAACCCATGGTGGTCACTCACCGGAATGCGGAAAAATTATCAGTAATTAACGTAATTACTCGTGTAAATGCCCATTAACGTTTGCGCAAATTTACATCGTAAGCTGCTGCTCCATGTTCATTCCTGTTCCCTTTTTATTGACAGCACTTTCAAACCTTTGTTAAAAAAAATTCATGAATAATTACCATTCATTTTGAATAAATAGAAGCAATGAATAACATAGTTTTTAATTATATGCAAGTTGTTGGTTTACTCAGCCGTGTCAAAATTGGCCTGCAAATATTAAGCTTGTGAAACTAAGATAATCGGTCTTCTGACTTCCGCGTGTTATTATAACTTACGTTACCATTATTATTATTATTATTTTGAGATATTACTGTGTTTTCCATCATGTAAATATAATTATTTTACTGGGTTGATGATAAACCTTTTGTTAGGAAAGTATCTCCAAAGACCCAAATGGGGAAACAACTTTCATTTGCTCGTTTAATGAGGGATAAAATTCCCGGTCGAAACATACGTTCGTCGCCACCATGCTTTGTCAAGTCTGAGAAAGTGATGTATATCTCATACAAAGAAGGAAAATTGGAGCGAGACATCTACCTTTCATGTCATTGCCTCCAACCGGGCAGGGGGGAGTTCTGAAACAAGATACTTCTGTAATATGAAACATTTAAGTCATTAAAGAAAGACCTTTCTAATTAAATCCGGGAATCTAATTCATTTACCTGTTTAAAAAAACAAGGCACGGGGAATATTTCTTTGCCTTTACTTTACTTCATTTGGTTTGCTATTGTAAAGATTCTGGATGAAGAAGTAATACATGAGGTCTCGTGACGTTGAAAATTTATGGCGTTAATTTTCCTTATGTCTTCAATCTATTTTCTTAAAGTGTACTAATTTAGTTACTATTAGCGCAAATAGATCTGACACCATATAAATTTGTGGCAATCCGTCAGAAAGGATTTGTGCTCGTAAACGATGATTAATTTCAGTTTCTGCTCCAGTACGTAATTGCGGCTAACGAACAGGCCACCCCATAAATATTAAACACATGAACCTCTAACGATCGCCTTCAACGTTCAGGCTTAATGCGTGTGAAATTAAATTTTATGACCCATATGAGCTCACGATGTTAGTCGGTTTGCTCTTGCATTGTGTACTTTCACTAGATCCATGCTACTGTGCTCTCAAGGCTTACTAGATCCGAACCCCAGCCTGTTCTGCCAACGCTGACTGATTACGGTCACCATACACACACCTTGTATCTGTCGGTGTAAGTAGGCGCTGTTATCTTATTCTTTATGGAAGACTCCATGCCATATTGTAAACATTTCGAGGGCTGGCTAGACTCGTGTACTTTCTTGGTGCCGCCTACGGGATACTTACCCCTGACAAGTGAATGCATGTTCTTCAAGGAAAAAAATATATGATGCAACACTACAGATAGCCGAGATTTATTATTTTTGGGACCTAGACGACTGAGAAAAAGGCGTCACGTTTTTAAAACAGAACGGGTATGGTTTACTTTCGAGTGATTACTACTTTCAAGGGGCACAGCATCTGCGATTTATTGCTTCCTCATTTTCGACAAAAATAGATGAGGTAAAGTTAAAATTTGTGAATTTGAAATAGACCCTTTTGGATAGACCCTGTATATTAAGTTACAACCAGTTCGTTTAATAAATGTAAACTTGAGTTGAAAATAACTTCTGGGTGTGTGACTGACCACGCTGCATAGAACCAGAAAGTGCAAGGTCTATACCCATACTCATTTCCTGGTCCCGTTGAATTAAATTTGAATTATTAATTTATTCTAAATTAAACTAAACGCATTGGTTTCTTTAAAATTTAAATCAAGGGACGTGTCAGGAAGAACCTAGGTTGGTGCTGCTGCAATATATCGGCGGATGTTATCGTGTCAGGGCTCCAAGGTGAAGCTGCGCCTGAAGCCGTTAAAAACGAGCAAGAAAGCCGAAGAAAGAACCGGCCTCGGCGAGGTTCACGATGACTTGCGTTCGGAGCCATGTATTAAGAATGGGCAGATAACTTACGGACATGTGTGCCTCCTCGCCATCCTGCCAAGCACAGATCGTATTAAGCTCAAGAACCAGCCGATTCGATAACGAGAGCGGCGCTGAAAAACGGCACTTTATTTTTACACACTTGCGGATGCAATCAGTTAATTAACTCGAAAACAAATGGCAATCTCATTTATTCTCGGTATTCCAATGAGAGCAAGTTACGTAAGGAAAAACTTCCGAGCACGACCTACATAGTTCGTTATTAAAAAGAACGCGCCACAGGAAGTGATAGACCGACCGCAGATGAACACGATTTCCCATATTTTATTAAATAAATAAAAACCGTGTCGCTTTCCTTCTTAATTTCGCTGTAATTATCTACAACTTTCAAAGGAGCTTCCGTTTTATTTACGGATTAATTATTTAAAGTCATTTATTTTTATCTTTTCGAAAGCAAACTGATGTGATAGAAGTCGATTTCATAAACTCAGTTTATTTTCATCTCTGCGGTCGAAAAACCATAAGCCTTGGAAAAAATTTAGAAAAAAGTCAAATATATAAAAAGAAATTATGACTGATTGGTTGGACATTTTTTCTTCGAATTCACTTGGATGTATTCCTGCTGGTCATCCTGAATTTGATTTTGTTTCTTTCTAAAAAAATCATGTGATTATAGTACCACATGATACAACATGCGACACCATATGACTGGGTTATGACCTATGGCTGTGCAAAACTTGTGGATTGCGATGGAGTTCTCGATCTACTCTTCTGTTGATAAGGCCCTCATAAGGTTCCAATTAGAGACGAAATAGCTAAGGATGATCGGAGGCACCATTGTAATCCAAACGACTTACAGTCAAACTTTGCATGTGATTATAGTTTGAAGAGAATTCACTTGATACATCTAAAACCAAATCAGAACTTTCGATTAGACTATGAGAAAACGAAACGTACCTAATCGAAATGCAAATAAAGAAATCAAAAATGAAAACGAACAAGTTTCACTTGGTATCAAGATGATCTCTGCCGGTAATCGCTTTTACGACTGGAATTTACAAAAAGCGCCTCACCACGAAAAGCTTCCTTCAATACACGTGCATCGTTAATCTTTTAATCAATCGGGGGCACTGGGAAAAAATCTAATGCGCGCGTCAATTATGCCACAGGAAGTTGTAATGACTTGCGAAAAAAACTTAATAGAAAATCGCAGTTGAACGGCACCGTTTTATTTTAGCAATAAGTGTGTCGCAATTAATAATTATTTGATGTGAGCACGAGGAAGCGATCGGCTTCGCGAGACAGATGGGTGTTTGCTTACGCCTCGACGCGTTCGGAGGATACGTTAGCGTCTCATATTGACTTATAAGGTGCAAACTGCAAATGGAACTCATCTCGTATGCATAATATTCCCAAGGACGCCCGAAGCTTTGTCATGCTCATGGCTGAAGACACGAGAGTAAATTATGCAAGCGGATGTCAAACAAAATTGTTTATCTAAACGAATCAGCGGGTAGATAAGATCAGGAAGAGACAAGCCTTAGTTATTTATGATCGGGTTATCCACAACACCCTGTATATTCTTATTTAATTTATTTATTTTCCAATGCAGTAGAGTAGCCAGAAAATATGAAGGACCTGTCACGTGACGTGACCAGCACAGATTATTACAAATTTTAGTCGGAGCAGTCTTTGCGAATAACTAGGTTTTTACTGGAGCTTTTACTTAGGGCTACCTGTTTGGTTTATCTTTGAGCCATGGTAGAAAATTCTGGTAGCATCGTTGTGATCCATCTTAAGTCCTCCGATAACCCCATTGCTTGGCATCGTCGCCGCAAGAGGGAGTCTACTCTAGGGGGCGCGGGTTGATATATTTGACGTTACCCTCCCGGACGTTTGATACTCGGACGACTAGTTCGACTTTAGTACAGCTGATGCGCACACATTTTGGAGGACTCAAGATCGGATTCTCTTGTTTTATTTACAATAATGCTAATGTGTCGTATCGAACAAGCAATTTTTGACGCGCGCAGTTAGAATAATTTAGATTTGATATTTATTTAGTGAGCGAAAAGCGGATCCGTGCTTCGTGTTTCAGTTTTATTTGACCTATTGATATTTTCAATCTTGAAATTCACACAAATAAAGACAAGTGCAATTATCTGGTGACTTTTATTTAATTTTAATTTCTGCCCTTTGTTTCGGTGTTACGTATGATCTCGACCTGTCCCATTGAGTTTAGCCGGCAATTTGGGACGAACTTAATTTGCAACCTTCAGGTAGATAGCAATGACATGCAGTTGCAAAAGATAGAGATGAAATATACGAAGAAAACGGCAGAGGTAACAATAAACTGCAAAATCTGTGAAAATCCTTTACCCCCTAATTAAAACAGTTCGAAAACAAGATCGAACAAACGACAAAATTGATTTCATAATAACTATAATCATGTCAAAAACGAATTATAATAGCAAGACATGGGTAAATCAATAAAAGCGTGAATCTTTAATCAACTCTGCAAAGAAGAAATATATGAAGAGAATAATGGTTGCAGCAAAATGCAATAGATTAAAAAATGTAGAAAGGACAGAACAAAAACCAACATTAGAAAAATAGAAAACATGAAACGAAATTATTGGGAAAGCTTCTCCTGAAGATGGGGTCGAATAGGTAGACTCGTTACTAGCCTCAGTGGAAGCAGAGACGTGGGAAAGGAAGAGGAAGTAACAAGAAGTAGTGTAGGAAACGGAAAAGGCAATACACCACATAAAATTCAACGCCTATTTGGCTATAAGGATACCGAGAGGGCTAACTATCACCAACCCTAAATACTGCCACCAATCAAGTCTACTGATCTTCAACTGTTCGTGATAGTTACCCTACGGCTCAGCGAGTCGAACGTTACTCCTGTCACTCACTTTACTAACATACATAAAAAGTTCGAAAGGCTTTACTTTTTTAATGTTATCGTGGTGCTATCATTATTTAATAGTTCAACGGTTTGAGTGTTGTGTTTAGGAGCTCACCCCATGAGACAACGATTTAAGTGTCTCTTTTTAACTATAATATGGGATTTACAAACGTCTATGAATGTCCGAGTTACGTTTATACCATTTTGAAGCTGGTGTAGTTTTTCGATGTGTTTCTTATTTGACAAAGTCGTACTTCTGAATGACTTCTATATCAGTATCATCATCATCATCATTATTTTGACAATAAGTGTGGATCTATTTTAGGAGTCTCTTTAAATTTTCGCCTTCTATGCACTGATGTGAAAATCATGGTCTAGTATTGCCGTATTGATATCCTCAAGTTGAGTCCAACTTACCCTTTGCAATCCGCAGAAGGTGTTACACAGTTTCGTAATTGTGGATGAAACTTGAAACCTCTACTGTAGGATTGGGTTAAAATACCAGTCAAGGCGAAGATAGTTTGACAGTTAGAAGGTTTTCTTTTTGGAGCTCCCAGGGAATTAGCCTGGTTGACTACTTGGTTATTGTTGGTTCGTTTAAAAATATGACCACAACTAGCTCTTCCGCAGGATAACGCACCCCCCCCCCCCCACAACATCCATAAGTAAAGTGTCGCAATGCCAAAGTTAAAAAAATTGAGTTCTTCAGCCGCCTTCTTCCTCTGACTTAGTCCTATACGATTCCTTCTTGTTGAACTTAAAAATTTGCTTCGGTGAGAAGAAATGAAGTTATACGTTACTTGTCTCCACTTTTATTTTTAATTCGCATTTATATTACTGCTGCCGCTGTAAGATATCAAAATGAAAATGCTTTATATGTTTTATCTAAAGCAGATGTTCAAGGTGAAGGCCATTGAGCTATAGCTCATTTTCGCACATTTTAGTGTTTACACTTGTGCAAACAATTCCGCGGAGATAGGCTCCGCCCACAGGTCCTGTACTTTTTCCGACTACTCTAGTATTTACGTTTATCTTAAAACTTGTTTTTTATTGTGGATTCGTTATTGTAGATTTCACGTTTCTTACGCCGGATAAATTCGACTTCAGAATGTACGAGGTGATTACGATGGAACGGGACAAATAATTTCATTTGGAATAAGCTTTCTCGAAACCACCCGCGGGCCCACTATCCGGTCGTCAAGTTTAATTAAGACTAATTTTATTGGGTTTGAAATAATGAGATCCTGGGCCGTTAATATTTTAATAATACTTAACTTTTAGGCTAACTCGCGTCGTTTTTGAAATAAATTTGATGCTTAATTAGATTAATAATGTAAAACGTTTTCGCTTTGAGGACCATCATAAGCTTTCCTTGTCTTCTTGGTTTAGTTCAATTTATAGCTTCTCCAATAAAAAAGCAAGCGTTTGTGCATGCCTTGGGCTCTTTGTTCTTAGGGAAAAAGAAAAATTTTGTCAGATAGCAGTTGCCAAAACAGAGCACATGTGCATTGTGTAATCCAGAACAAGTTCTATTTTTCTGTAAATCTTTGAACAAGCGGCTTTCCAACAGATTTATCTTGGAGAGATGATTAGCAGGCAAATAATTAAAAGTTTCAATAACGAAAGAATGGCAATTGATATGATGTGTATATATACGTATGCGTGTGTGTGTACGGTACATACCAAGCGATCGATTGCGTGCGCGCACTTACGGGGTGTATTTATGGAGCCGTATTTAATGCGGGACTGAAATATTGGTGTTTTAACATTTAAATGAGTTTGTCATTGCTATTAATAATAACCGGCACAATGCGTTGTTACACACCTTTAACCCACTGCTGAGATACCGGTAATGAATGGTGTCCTGTAAAAGATATTATTGTAAGCGTTGTCTATTGAACCAACGACTTCTAACTGTCCACGTCGCCGCTTTATCAATAGGCTACTAAGTAACTGATAAACGTAAGTTATGGTGTTGTTTACGGTTTACGTACAGTTTAAAGAATCAACGCTTTCCCCTCCTCCCAAAAACAATTTCGCTCTTATTTCTTTTCATTGAATCAACACCATTGATCACGTACATATATATTTTGTATGCTCAAAATACAACATTTTGGATCTTGTTTAAAACTCACATTTGATCTTGAATGTGGGAGAAGAATTTGCAATCTGCAAATACGAACAGTTCTCTAAGGCCCGGTTTATCAATCACAAGTTAACTCTAACTTTCAGTTTATTCCCATAGTAACTACTACGAAGACAATAATTGTTTTCAATTATTGTTGTTATGGTAATTAACTGAAGGTTAACTTTAACTTGTGTTTGATAAACCAGGCCTAAAAGACTTAATAACTACAGGTTTCTCATTCACTAAAGATTTTTATAAAAAGAACAGAACTACTGTTCTTGATTGAACTGGTCCTTCTAAAAAAATGTTACCTTATTTCCACCTTATTAAAAGCAGATGGCTAACTCATCTTCTTCGATAATATACAATAACCAGAAATTCGCCCTTTAATTCACGTTTATGGTTGAAGAAGTACAAAGGGCAACCACACCGCTGTATAATATAATAGAGAGTAAAAACAGGATGTAGACAATAAGTCTCCATTCTTAGAAAGAGAAAAGGAACGTGTTGGCGTGAACACTTGCCTAGGCTTTTTGCTCAGACATTTGTGAAACACCTGCGCTTTGGGCGGGGGACTTCCATTCTTTTGACTTGGTAGTTATGCGACGATGCAGTTAATTATATGTACAGGTGCCTGAAATGTACGAGCCCTGTTACGTTACACAACGTAAATAGAGCAACAATTTCCTCCTCGAGTGAGTGTATCATCTTCCAAAATTGTAATTTATGTTAACTACCCAATACTAAATGTGAACGACACAAGGCACTATGTGCTTACATCTAAATCACCCCTCATAGAGATAAAGATAATTTAGTTTCGGATTGTTAGGCTTAAAAAGAAGTGGGCAACACAAACTTAACAATACATTCACATCGGTATTAAAACATGTTAACCACTCCCACGCACACCGAATTGTATCTAAATAATTACAGCCTACACTTCAGTTCGTCGGGGCACAGCTTGACCAAACAAGCCCCGAAAAACAAAACAAAAAAAAAAGACGATGACATGTACCTGTATTAGTTTTGGAGGATAATAATCAATTCTCCTGTGTTTCTAAATTTTGTGACCATCTGCTGCAGCTGAAGCCCCCGATCCAATCGTCGGCGTCGTCCTGGTACCTTCCCCGTCCAAACCAGATTCAACACCGACACGAAAAGGAAAGATTTATTGACGCAATTGAAGATGCTATGATTCTATTGTGAAATTTTAATTGGAAATCGGTTTTAGGAGTGAACGGTGTATAAAGATGCTTTTTGTACACGGCGAGTTTTATTGCCCTGCTTTTTCAGATCGGAGTTGAGAATGCATATCTTCGTTTATTGTGGGGGAAGCATATGGCCATTTCTGTTACAATGACCGAGCAAATTTGCCTTATTTTATTTATGGTGGATGGTGGAACAGCAGATGGTCAACGGGCGAAAATTCCTGGGTATTAAATAGGTACCAACCAAGAATGCGCTCGTTTTATATTACCATCCGTAATCATCATTTTTTTAAATCAGGTTTTGATTATTAAAATAATGGTGCTTATCTTATATGCCTAATTCATTAAAAAAAAGCAATGTTGAAGCTATCATTAAAAAAAGTCGCGGTCTACAAACGTATGAACAAGATGAACAAATTTCAGTATATTTAAATACTCACATTAAATTAACATTTCTAATCAACATACATAATCAAAATTGAACAAAATCAATGTTTCCCGAGGGGGAGTGAATAGGACAAGCTGTTGGCATTTACTGGCGAGAATATTTTATTGTATGGCTCCATATAACAAAGGGAGACCTGCGGTATCGACACGTCAACCGAGTCTGATTGGCTTTGTTGCAGTAAATTACAGAAAGTGCAATTTGTTTACAGTTTCAATTGTAGAGGACTGCAGGCATTGCCTTATTTGAAACCGAACCCGTTGCACGTTGTAAAGCTTTTAGTTAATAAAATTTTATTTCTTTATGTCGCAAAGTTATACGTATGAAGAACTCCGATTGATTCGATTCGTTAAACTTTCTCTGATTGTGAGTTCACTCGAATGAATGCGAATGGCTTTTCATTATTGGATTTCGCAAAATTCGTTTTTGCCACAGAAATTCCGCTCTTGCTAATTTTTGTTTTGTTTAACTTTTAATTTCGATTAACATTAGGTTAATTTAAGTTTAATTTTGGCTTGACCGTGTCTAAAGTAACATAAATCAAGTTGACCTGAATTTCGAACACATGAAGCCATTACAACAACTATCATCATCATCATCATCATTATCATCATCTACTACATTATGATAATGTTGCAGTGTTTTGAGCAACACAATTTGCAATCATCTTGATTTTTCGAAGAATTAATCTAATAACAGTAAGCGTCCGTGAATGACGCTAATACACACGAATAAGTTTCCAGGGATCATTTAAAGGCGATGCAAAAGTTCATTAGCCTGAAAGGTGTGCGTGTGTTGGCTTGCTGCTGAAGACTTGGTCGCATCTCGGCGTGCACCGTTAGATGGCACCAATAAATAAGGCGCAGACCTATATTTACCTCTGCTTTATTTTATTGATGTGAGAGAAAAAGCGAAAATTACGCAAGCAATGAACTCTCTGTGTGCCTTGTGAATCGTTAACTAGTCGACGAATATGGTCGTTAAAAGCATTGAATAGAAGTGCGCCAAGAAGTGTTAAACAATAATATTTTATGCGCCGTAAAACGTTTACTTTCTTTCGAATTATCATATTATGGCAAAGCGTTGGTTTAAGTGTCGCTAATTATTGATGTTTAGACCATAATTATTACATTGATAGTTTACGAGAAATATATGAATATGTTTTCATGATAAAACCGAGCCAGGAAGTAAAGCCAATGATTTGAACATAGATAGCAGTTCAAGAAACGAGTCAAATCACTAACACTTATGCAAAATTTTATTTATCATTTTGTATTTACATCAAAATAAAAATAAAATTACATAAATCAAAAAGAATCACAGAATGAACAACTTGAGTTTAGACATTTCAAGTTTTCCTGATTAAAAAAGCAAAAGTTGCGTTAGCCTACGTAAATTCTTTAAAATACAAAAAGGAATTTTTTTCCTGATTTATAATATTTTTTAAAATATGAATGACATTATTATAAAAAAAACATTTACATAATTTCGAAACGAGTTTTAAAACCACTACAATGAAAGCGACATTGTGCATATAAATATATTAGATATTTATGCACGGTCGTCATTTGTAATTTTACAAATAACAAAGCCTTTCAGTGGGAAGTTTACGAGCTATTTCAGTTATTTTCGTAAAATGAACACACATATACGCCGCGTAATTTGTTTATATCTGACTTGGTGACCACAATTAAGCCGGGCTTAGACGACTGGTGTACTTGACCAATACACCAATATTGGTATACATGGCAAGTGTATGGGCTCACTAATGCCAAAAGTGTTCACACGACGTGTACATTTTTTTTTAATCGCCAACGAATTTCTACAATGTTCGCGTGATGGATAGAAGAGTGTTGACCATCAGCATCTTGAAAATGCCGCCACCTGTGCAGCTTTTTTTTGGTAGTAATGAATGGATATTATTCAAAACTAGAGAAGAAGAAAAAAATTAATAAGAGAAAATGGTGGATGATATCTTCGAATAGAAGTCGAAAGTCTTGGAGCGGTGGTCTTTTTCTCTACCTACAGAATGTTTCAATAAACTTGAATGTTTGATATTTTGTAAGCGACTACTCCATTTTAATTTTTCGTAATCATTAATAAACAGGAAAGTATTTTTAAAACACGTAACCTCTTCTATCCGCTTATCGATACAGAATAAATAGTAATATCAAACCAATGCACAATTATAATGTATGTACAGAAGCGGACAATAAAATCTGGGCAAGAATTTGACATGTCATGCATATTTCGACAAATTTGGTAAATCAGGCTTTTACTGAGGTTGTATTTCTGTCAAAATAATAAATAAAATTTGAATCAGAATTACTAGTGACATGCATTAAACGTCAAAAATATTAAAGTGAGGTTTACAATATGCAAATGGCTTGCCCGGATTTTATTGTTCGTGCAACTTGTGTGAGCATAACCACAAGTATGAACTTTTCAAATGGACCATTAATTGTGATCCTTTTGACTTGTGCCATTTTACCGACAGACCAGTACTCACCAGTGGCAAATAACTATACAAGTAAATCACTGACACGGCATGGCAAGTATATGCCATTAACAAATATTAGCCAAGTACACTAATCGTCTGGGCCCGGCTTTACAAACGCTTTACATTACAAGTGTCATAAGAAATCAGTCGGTTGGTACAGGGTGTCTCCGATAAAATATTGTATCACAAACTCTTTTAAAGGGACACTAAATGGCGCATAAACACTTAACGTTTCGCAGCCGTTCGACAGCTTCGTCAGAAGTGAAAAATATGACTCTTTTTTCTAGTTCCTGCATAACAATTTCAGCTAAAGCAGGCGATAAAGGAGAACCCATTGCTGTACCGAAAATCTGTTTATAAAATTTATCATTGAAAGCGAAATAAGATGTTTCAAAATATAAAGCAACAATTTTTAAAAAATTTTCTTTGGAAATGTCTGTAAAATCTTTAATTTCTATCCACCTATCATTAATGCTTTTTAAAGCTAACTCTTTTGGAATGTTAGTAAGCAAAGAAACAACATCTAAGGAAATTATAATACAGTTATTTGGTATATCTATGTTTTTCAATTTATCTACAAGTTCATAAGAATTTTTTATAAAGTATTCTGAGTTACTAGTAACTTGAGTAAGAATTTTTGAAACAAATTTTGTTAAGAAATATAGAGAAGAACCTATAGTAGAAACTATTGGACGAAGAGGTGTGTTAGGTTTGTGAATTTTTGGAATGCAGTATAATTTAGGAAATGTGGGATGCTCTACTTTAAGAGATTTAGCAATATTATTACTAATTTCAAAAAATTTTTCTAACTTATTAATAATATTGAAAGTTTTACGTTGGAAATTTTCTGTGGGATCGTTATTTAATTCTACGTATGTATTATTGTCAGATAGCATGGTTTGAACTTTTCAAAAATAGTCATTTTTGTCAATTAAAACAGTAAAATTGCTTTTGTCTGCTACTGTGACAATGATGTTAGGATTTTCTTTAAGAAATTTTTTACAGGCCAAAAGATCTCGAATAAGAATTTTATATTTTGATTTTTCAAAAGTCCTATCAATATTCCTAATGTAATTTAGAAAATTAGAACAAAATTTATTTCTTACTTGTATTTTGGAAGTTGAATCTAAAGATTTTATACCAAACTCTAAGCTACTTAAAACGTTTAGAAAATCTACTTGTTTTTTATTAAAATAGGGTAATGAAAATTTTTTTCCCAAAGCAAAAATGTATTTTAAATTTGACGGAATTTCAGTTTTAGTATAATTAATTAACCATTTATTGATTGTATTTTGGTCAAATTTGATATAAAAGATTTTATCTCTAATATAAATAAGATTATCCAACTTTTTAATCTGATCGAATTCTATTAAACAACCTTTCATTTTTTTGGTTTTCAAAATGTAGAAAATTGTTTAATGTAATATTATCTAGAAAATTACTTAACTGTCCTAAAGTATAATCTAATTTCCACATTAATTTGGTAAGAATTTTTAGAGTTACTTCAATTTCATATGAAAGAATTTTTTTAGCGAAATCCGATACATATCTGTCAATTTTGAGACAAGACATATAATACGCTCTTTTCAAAGGGTCAATAACATGTTTAGGATACACTCCTTCTTTTCTACATTTAAGCAAAAAGAGATTA
Source organism: Dorcus parallelipipedus (assembly GCA_958336345.1). Lineage (NCBI taxonomy): Eukaryota > Metazoa > Arthropoda > Insecta > Coleoptera > Lucanidae > Dorcus > Dorcus parallelipipedus. The sequence continues at coordinate 28,047,615 of OY284480.1, read as the reverse complement.
CGATTTTTTATTTTGGTAATTTTAATTAAAGTTTTAGAATAATTTTTGCACAGTACCTTACTTTGATGCCGTAGCGACCCTCCACAAAATTGTAAAATCCTATGTTTCTGATATCCATAATTAAAGCTGGTTCTTGTCCGATGAAAATTGTATCACAAACTCTTTGACTTCTGACGAAGCTGTCGAACGACTGCGAAACGTTAAGTGTTTATGCGCCATTTAGTGTACGGTTAAAAGAGTTTGTGATACAATTTTTCATCGGACAAGAACCAGCTTTAATGATAATATATTGCTAGGGCTAATCACATGTGGAGCCTGTAAATATCAAAAGAAGTAGTAAAATTTCGAAAATAATTGTTTAAAAATCTAAATAAACTCGTCAACACTCCCCCGTTCATTCGCACACATCGTAATGAAATACCACGCATTCTTCGATCATACAGCGTGAAAAGGTTACCTTTTTGTATTCAATGAAAATAATTCACGGTTAATTGTATTAAACACTGCGCGTTTGTTTGCAGAAATGTCACTTTATAAGTCAATAACTGTTTAAAATTTTATTTTTTCGCCATCTTGAAGGTCAGGGCAAGGTGTTGCGTTAACGTTCGATGTGTTAATTAATGAGCTATATATGTGTGGCGGAGTTAATGATGCATTGTGGTTAATTAATGAAGCTATCAGATCAAACTGACCTAAAAATTCGTACATGGAAGGTGATGTGTTGTATGTATGTACTTGGCGAATGAGTTCTTTGTTCAAAAAGTACAGGTGGTAGCAAAAATATAATGTTTGATTAAAATTTGTTGTCTTCCCGAAGTTTTTGCGTTTATTACTTCTAATTGACGTCCTGCAAGTTTATTACAGTTCTCTCGTGCACGCCGCGTCCAACTGCAAAAAATTCTTGCACTTCGCTAATAGCAGACGCAAGCAACATCGAGAAGTAATTATCGGCCTTTTCTGCGAACGATTTCTGTTCATTGCTCGCAATTATCCGCATAATTTCATAACGTACCGAGCGCTCGGCGACTTAATTGTTGCCTGGATTATTGGCAAAAGTACGAAAAATGGCCGTAACAAATGGCAAGCTAGAGGCTGAACGTGCTATGGGAGGAACGGGTTACATAGTAAAGGCGTATTATTAATAAGCGAGTATAAGAGGATGTGCGCGACAGATGAAACAGTTCTCAGCATCATCGTACCGTTATTTCGGCGTATTTGAACTGAACTGTACCCTGTCACTTTTGCACTGTCACTGAACGAAATCCAAATAATCATAAATCATAACAAACAGCAATGGTCCCAAAGTACCACCTTGCGGGTATCGTACGTAATGCGAAAGCTTGGAAGTTATAATATGGAGTAGGTCGGTTTTAATCAATGATAATCCATTAGGCGAAGAAAATACTGAAATTATGAAATCATTAAAATAGAAAGTTCTGTCAACGTTAAAAGTTAGTAAACACCAATTAGTAAACGCTGATTTATGACAGCAGGATACAAAACTAGCACCACATCCGTTGTTTTATGACCGTGAATCTATGCCAGTTGCAAATGCACACACATGTTTATTATCTCTGTTATCGAAAGCAAATAAAACGCCGTCGTATGTATGTAAGTTAATTGGAATCGTTGTAATAAATACTTCGCGAAAGAAGTTAGTATACGTATGGACCTCATGCTGTTTTTGATTTGATTTTTTCTTTGTTTGTAACACTCGTAATTTCGTCTAGAAAGTTTTAGGATTCACATTTTTCTGCATAAGACGAGTTATAAAACTTTTGGATAAACAGAAAAATTAGCATAATTCAGAAACTGAACAGGCAGTGTGTGTGCATTGTTTAACCTTTTGTAATAAACACGATTGTCTTACGGCTTACGTTTTAAATTCATTACGTCGGGGCGCTAGCGTATTTAAATAAGTAATTATAACGTTTCATTAAGAAATATGCAAATGAGGAACTCGCACACGAATATCGTATGTATTATGTAAATTGCGTTGCATTTAATTTCACTGGTCGTTTTATTTTTCGACGACGCGCTGTCCCTTTTAATCGAGCCTCGTAAATGCATTCGAACGGCTACATAACGGATGTTAAATTGAGATAGTGACGAAAAAAAATGTTTAATCATGACTAGCTCGCCGCTTAACGGTAAAATCTCATATTAAAATTTATGAATAAGGTGTACGTATATACGCTGTGAGGTTTGGAAAATGAATATGCAATATATGGAGATTTCGGAAATAAAATTCGTTAGTTTGGGCAGTAAACAAAACTACACCTTAAAAATCGAAGAGGCGATAATAAAAATTGTTTACGCTTTCGTATAATTTTATAGTAAATTCTGCGCTTTACGCTCGGCTTTCGTCCTTGTTCGATTATAAATTAAAATTAAGTTTAGATAATTTGCTGTTTTAGAAATTTTATTTTCTTTCTTATATAAATATTTTAAGAGGATAATTTAATCCGAATTGTTGGCATTCTCTCGCGATAAATATACAAATGATTACAAAGGCATTCGCCCATTTAACTTCATTATGTTCCTTCACTTTATTAACTTCAAGCAATACCCAGCAAATAGCTGGAAGTCAACTGATCAAATTTATGCAAAAATCACTGGGGGTCAATTAACTTGCTCCCACTTCTCTCACAATAACGTGAACTCCAGCTGCCAATTGTACTTTTCCAGATTTTTTTTTTGCTAAAACTTGATTTCCAAAAGATTTAAAAGGCAATTAGAATCTAACGTCAAAACTAAATCTTTAATGGAGGAAGTCAGCAGCAAACCATAAATATCTCCCAATAAGATCAATTTAAGCATTTTTGTCGAAGTTCTAAACTGCTCTTACTGTAAAATCGTAATACAAATCACAATCACAATAAACGATAAAAGACATATATCACATACTTAATATATCGTCCGTCGTACGTTTACTCGCTCGAGAATTTAGTATAATAGCGGAATTCTTGTTTTTGTCCTTGGCATTTGCTGACCACGGACACTAACGGCGCCAAGATGTCCGCTAACCCGATGTCTTCGGGAGTACGACTCCAAGCAAGTTTCAACACATACGCTCGAGTTGCTTTACGTAACGTCTCCTCGCTATTTCCCAATCCCAGCACGTCAAAAGCGCACAAAATTCTAAATTTAAAATCGTCGAATTCAAATTAGTTTCCTTGTTGGTTTTAGAACAGACGAACATAAAATGTACCGTTAGATACTTAGCGGTTTTTAATTTATTATTTCCTCCGTGCTTTTAAAAACCGATTAGTTTATTTAATTTGTAAATAAGTCGACTGTTTAAAATAAACGATTTCCGTAAGATGTATTTGATTTTCCGTTTCCACAGCGAAACCCAACGAGAAGTGATATATTTATTTGTTGCACTGACGTGCATATGTTGTTATGCAATTAAAAATGTTTATGCATTTTATGGTCTACATAACAACACGAGAACCTTTAACGTACTTCCTGATTGTTTATGGAAAAGCTTGACATTTTACTCAGTCATTATGTTAATGCATTTGCTCTAGAATAATGTAAATAAAATAAAATAAGATTATGCAACGCGACCAACATTATACGCTTACTTGGCGCCAAATCGTGGTTTGAAAATCACACGAAATTATTTTTCCAGTGGCAACAAAATTATTAATCACGTCGTAAATCATGAATCAAGAATCAATCAATGGCTACGATTTATAATCGAGTCAATACTTATTTTGCTAACCTTGCTGTTACCGGTTAATGACACCGGCGAATTTGACTTTTAAATTTGCCGTATGATTCAGAATCAGAAACTATAACTTCCTTTGAGCGGTACAAGTTTCACTCATTGCTTACTATTGCATTAAGCAAGCAGTATGTTCCTGGATGCTAAAGAATACAATTATGTTTATTCCGGCTTAATTGTTTGCATGTATTTTCTGCGAAGTTGCGCACGACGATCAAAGGTATACAGTTATACACGATGTACACTATTAATCTCATTCATATTAAATTTATTTTCCTTTTGCGTTATTTATTTTTTAAATAAGAACACAACAATGCAATAGAGCACTTGAACCAATCCATCCAAGCAGCACCCATCCAGGAAACAGAAACGAAGAGAGCCAAAGGATTCAATCAACATGAAAGACACAGTTGAAAATCGTTCTAAACAACCATAAAAAAATTACCTTAGGAACCTCTCTGCCTCAGAAGCGACTAGCCAAGTTAATAAAACTATACTACTCAAACCTGCCATTCGCACAGAAATTGGTGAACGGGTCAAAAGCAAAAAGGACAACTATGATCTTCGCTTATTAATTAATGATGGTCAAGGAGTACAATATTATAACAAGCTTAATGAGCTGCAATTAACTTCGTCAACCTTTTGTTCCTATTCATCTTCGCCAGTTTCTGTGAGGTCTTTAAATTCCTCAGCTACCGTCAGCTTCTTTTGCAGTAAAATGGGGCCCTGCTTACCATATATACGTAATATTGATTATATCGGTCTAGATGGATTGCTTCCTACATTACACATAGGTGTATATCAGGTAGTTAACCTCGATGTTTCCTTTCTGATTGCACATAATATATCAATACCATCTGGTGCAGCTCGAGAATCTCATGCTCTTATTTATAATTTCACTTAAAAATGAATTTTCAACGTTCAAGCCAAAATTTATGTATTTACATACATAGCTTTTCTAAGGAAAGGCGTGGAGGGCAATTGTCTCCATCCAACTCAACAACTCCTCGACGATTTATATTACGACAAACATCCTCCGATTCAATTGAAAAAGGAAGCTCTTGAGGGATCGCAGTCGTAACAATATTTAAAAAAAAAGCAGCCATACGTGTAGTACGCATCTTTATTAATAGACTTCCGTTTTATATTTCGCTTTGTTTGAACTCGTGCTTCCATGCACACTTCCGGCGGCGTAGCGTTCCTTCACGCTTTATTTTAATTAATTCAACAAGAAATAGCCGGGGCACACACGTTCGAAATCCAACATGCAACCGACAACTATGTAGTTTTGGTGTATTTTGATCTATCCACCAATTTAAGGTGTTAAGTGATTTGTCCTTGGACAGTGTTAAATGTGACGTCCCCGAACCCCGTCGGATGTGTATGGGAAATGTTTATTTATTTTTTATACAACTCGTGCGTGCTTCGGAATCTTAAGCAGTCCTGTGGTATGGTAAAATTAATAAATAATAAATTACGTCGTAAAATTGGAAGCGGCGAGAACTCGTTTTAACGGTAGAAATATCTCGAGCCGTGGAAGGATTAAATTCCTTTTTGTTCGGTGTGTTCGTTTAAAATTCGAAAATCTCTTTTAACCGACTCCACCCCCTTGCATTGTGCTAACATTTTTCGCCTCATTTTGTGGAAAGTGTATTAATATAATGTGTTTTGTTCATTGCACCACGTGCTTATAAGGCCTTATAAAAATATTCCATCGTCATATCATTGTGAAGACACAGAGGGCATTCATGAGCTTCGGGAATCGTGAGAAATTTCCTCCACAAAGTGTATCGCCGGGGTATTTTGAAGGTATTTTCCCTTCATGTCAAGTATAAATCGTGCGCTTATTAAACAATGCGCCATTGTGATACTTCAGTACCAAAATATACGTAACGTAATAATGATACCTTTCTTTTTATTATTATTTAATTGGGCGCTCTGAAACGGCAAGGTTTTATTGGGCCATTGTTTTACACGTGCGTTTACGAAATTCATCATTATTTGCGAAGGCATGACAATCGAATTAGAATCACTTTCGAATTCTGTTTGGCTAAGGACGATGTAATTAATTACACTTTCAATAAAACCAATATTTCTATCTGCTTGCTTCAAATGCAGATTAGTTTATTTAAATAGTTGTTTGCGCTTCATGTCCAGTCAAGTATGAAATATTATTTTAAAGGCACTGTTTACAACTTTGAATATAAGCCATGTGAATTAATTTCATTTATTAGGTTACATAATTAGGATAAATCACGAAACGAGAAAATACGAAAAACACGTGCAAGTGTTTATTTTTTTATTAAGTACTGTCTGTTAATTTTTTCGGTATGTCAAATAATACAGGCGAAAAACAAGATTGTTTTTAATCCACGATAATACATGAATAATCCTGATAAAATAAAACCAGTAAGAAAATCGATGTCATAGATTACCCGAGAAATATTTGAAAAATTCAGTTTAATAACTTAGTATTCATAAGATTAATATTATTTATTTTTATTGTATTGATAATTATATAAGGAATTAATAGAGTTTTGAGAAGCCAAAACTATTGTCTATTTACTTATTCATGAGCTAATTGAAATCCTTGTAAAAGCTCAAATAGGGACTGTAAAGTATAAAACAACTTTCTCTCATTGAACAACAGATGGCGTTTTGCGCTACTTATTTATAGACTACAACTATAATTTCTTAAATAATATGATCTATCTATTTGTCATTAAGAAATAAAGAAAGACAGAACAAAATAATTTAAAAAATCAAGTGATTTTTGTTATTGGATCCACATGGTTCAAGTCCTATCTAAACATTATACATATAGGGACTCTACGAGTACTTATTTAATGACAATTGTTCGTATTCATGTAAAAATATTCCTGGTTTTCAAAATTATGGAGATTATTTATATAAATTATTCTTAGTAATTTTGAGCATTTTTTTTTCTTGTAGTTGCACCAAAAATTACGACAGGAATAATTTTAACGTTAAGATGTGCAGACATTCATTTGTGCCGAATTTTAATTTTATTCTTTATAATCTTTAGTAAATGATAAAGTATTGAAAAATTCAGAATTGAATTTTTTCTTATTTAGATTGAAGGTCGAAACGTTTAAAGCCGACCCTGACTTCGCCCAACCAACAGTTCTGACCACCCACATGACCAAACACGTTACGACTTTTAACAAAGTAAACTATAATATTTAACATCTGCCTTCATAACGCATTTATTTGAAAACTCCATTTACCAGAACTTTGAAAGTATTTACCCACTTCATCGTCCGTTTTATTACAAAACTTTCTTTTTAAATTAAATTAATTGACTTTTTCTCTTGAGGTTTTACTTCACATTTGTACTTTAACTATTTTATTCCACACTTCTTTTAGTGTTGAACGTTTTGTTTTCTGAATTATTTGTACTATTTGACGTCTTTTTAGTTTTAGTTAATTTATTTTGAACAATAACATTCTGTAATTTATGACAAACACTTCAAGGCAAGATGCCTTTTGTAATCGATTTTGTTTTTTTTTTTTCTAAAGCAATGTTGCTATACTAAACACAATCAATCATCGGCGAGTAACCAGAGAAGAACAGTTTTGATCTTCTGAATCTCAGCCCCTCAGGTAATTGATTGATAGACCTCTGTAATCACTTGAACTCATTACATAGATCTTATCGATTTTCTCACAATCACAGCCTTTTCAGTTCCATCGCTCCGACTAATTTCCTCCGAGCTGAAATGGTTTCGGCCGGTAAGAAACGGCCCTCGGGGGATTGTCGTGATTCCAGACGTCCCGCAAATCACCGCCGAGAGTTCCTTGCGCTTACATAACCGCGATTAATTGAGAGAATCGTGATAAAAAGTGGATTAGTTTTGATTTGGAGGCGTTTCGTTATATCTCGAAATTTATGCTTTGAGTCATCGAGGAAATTTCAACACTTAAGTAATTACTTGCTCAGAGCAGTCAATTAGTTAGTTAATTCCAATCCCTTTTCGATCCACAGGGATTCCTTGGAATCTTGGGAATTAAAATCGAAGAACCTATTACGTAATTCATTGATTACATCAACATGATAGAATTGTTAACGGAGTTTGCCTTCTTCTAATAATGTACAATACTAATTGTATGGAAGCGACGAACATCAGTCTTGTTACGTCAAAAAATTTCATAATAAAATTTATGGGGGCGTAAGGCACACATCTATCAATAAGTAAGTACAGGAAAAAAAAAGATTGCGTTACGACAACTGTAATGCATTAGTTCCATGAAACAAAGGTCAATCTGTCAATTAGTCATGGCGTTGAAATATTACTGTTACTGAATACTCCAGCAACCGTCCGGAACGGAAGTTTGACAGCCTAAGATGCAGATAGAAGTTATCCATTACAGTCGTCGTTATCATCGAATATCTTGCCTTGCGCAAATTTCATTGGCCTTTCGATGACCACCGCACAAGGACGGCGTGCGTTTAATTAATCCCCCCCCCCTTCTTGTCCTTAACACGAACTAATTTGCCACATTATCTGCACGAAATAACATTTCATTAGACAAGTATGCACAATAGCCTTTTTTTCTCAAGTCATTCGATTCCCAATTAAGCCAATTATTAAGATTCGGAAATTCGGTCCCTTAACGCTCCATCGATCTGTAGCGTAAACGTAACAACTCCGCCTTTATTCAAAAAAATGTTTTTACCGCTTTTGTGGAAGAAGGCCTTTCACTTGTAATCAAGCGCTTCGTTTCAAAAATCTGCAGGCAAATTTTATTGGCCGCCAGAAGTAACGTGTAACGTTAATAATCTTCGAGGTACTGTTACTAGGAAGTTCAAAGGTTGTTGCTTCAGTATAAGAATAAAAATTAAAAATAAGCTGAGCTTTATGAAAAATTTTCAGAAAAATGAAATCGTTCGCGCCAATCTCTTTCTTCATCTGCAATCGTCAGCATCGTCCTCTCTAAGCAGCTACGAAAGTGATCAGGCTTGCATTAATTAACTAAAACGGTAGAGCGAGTTATGTTTCACTTGCCGGATTCCATTAGTAATCAATAGATTATTAATTACACGCTGTTTTGCAGTCGTTTCTATTCACGGTAATAAGCTGTTCAATAAAATAGGTAACTGTCCATTACGATTATAAAGAGAACATCGAATTAAATATTCCGCATATTCGATTTTTGTTCATTTTATTCATAAACTTGCCGTACTTAGTATATTTTATTACTGAAAGAAGCTTAGAAAAGCACAAATTATTATATTTTCATTCTATTTTTCCTAACAATATAAATTTTACATATTAATTAATTCTCAGGGACGTTATATTGATTCATTCTGGTGGGGTGATACAAACACGTTTGGATTCATTCTGTGAAGCTCCTAGTTAATTGACTGCCTATATACAGGCTGTTTTTTAACTTCATGCAAAAAATGGAACCAGTGAAAGTTGACATTAAAAGTGATAGAATGAAGCAGTTTTTATATATTAATAAATATTAGAGATAATAAATGTTTTCGGCGAACGATGAAACAGTTTGATAGTCCCTGACTTATTTTTATTGCCTAATTACGTAATTGGAGAAATATACGTGTCAGCATCGGCTGTTAAGTTCTGAAATGAAGTTCATCGCAGCTAACAGCGTTGAAAACATGGCCGAATTTTCTAATAGCAATTTTGTGACCCTTTGCCAAATAGCAAATCCTCTTTGTCAGTTGTGCTACGAGCAAGCGATACGGGAAATTTCAGTGAGGGTCGCGGACGCGGTGGTGGCCAACAACGACCACATCGTATTATGAACGCGGTAGAAGAGATTTTAGAACTTGTAGAAGAAAATCCTTTAATAAATTACGTGTGAAATAATTAATACATCCTTAATTACAGGTTTTTATCCAGACAACCTAAAAACATCTATAGTATTACCAATATTTAAAAAAGGAGATTCTAAGAGATTGGACAATTATAGACCAATAAGCCTGCTCTCTGCTTTTTCCAAGATATTCGAGTATGTGATACACAGTAGACTAACCAGTTTCATCTCGAAACATAACTTATGGAACACAACGCAACATGGATTCCTGAAAAATAAAAATACAGAAACAGCCATATTTACATTGACAAATAGCATCTTGGAAGCTTGGAAAGAAAATTGTATTACTGGCGGATTTCTTCTAGACTTGACAAAAGCGTTCGATTGTCTGAATCACAATATACGCTACGCTAAACTCGAAAGGTATGGAATTAGAGGAACTGCTCTGAAATGGATACAATCGTATCTTACCGGAAGAGTTCAAAAAGTTATCATCGAAAATGGCAATGCTAAACAAGAATCCTCCCTAAAAAAACATTAAAATAGGAGTACCACAGGGCAGTATTCTGGGTCCCCTTCTATTAACGATTTGCCACAAGGTCTAAAACACATGAAATGCAACGTACAAAACTACGCAGATGATACCTGCATAACAGTCAATGGGCAGACGTTTCCGGAAATAGTGCAGCTAGCCTACAGTCAGCGCAAGGGTGGTTTAATTCCAATGGCCTTATATTAAATAAAACTAAAACGAATGTATTCTCTTTAAACCGAAGAAATTCGAAGTTGAACCACAACGTATCAACGTAAGTAAAGATGTCTTGAAACTCAACGACTCCGCTTCCTATCTTGGAGTAACGCTGGAGGAAACCCTAAGTTGGAAACCCCATATTATTACACTAAGTAAAAAATTGTATATTATGCAAACTTCTACTCACTCTGTCATTACGGAATAATTTTCTGGGGCAGCTGCTACGAAGTAAAAAAAAATATTCATCCTGCAAAAAAAGGTGCTTCGCATCATTCACAACTTACCGTATCGTGTAGAGGACGGTTTAAATCTAATAATTTATTAACTGTTTATGTGATCTACATTTATAAATGTGTGGTTTTCTTAAGAAAAAATGAACATTTGTTCCTAGACCTCAAGTGCAAAAACATAAGCGCAACTACAACACAAGACACGCGGACTTATATCTTTATCCAACGCACAAGCTGGTGAAATACGAAAAAGGTGCACGTTATATGTGCATGAAACTGTATAATAGACTTCCGAATAATATTGGGTCTCTAAATTCCTTCAACCAATTCAAGAGTTCCGTTTTCAACCTTCTCGTAAACGTGGAACCTTACACAGTGGCAGATTTTCTGGACATGCGATTCTAAATCTACGTTGATTGGTTTTCTTTATTATGTATAGTTTGTATTTTTACATGTATTATGTATTTGACTAATTTCAAACACTGTAACCTGATCTTTATATCTTGTCACAGTTCTGTTTTGAAATATATTTGATTTGATTTGAAATGTGCGGAATATTGCCAGACAATTGCATATGTCACACACAGTTGTTTCACGAATTATTCGTGAGGAACAATTATACCCGTTCCATTTTCAAAGAGTGCAAGATCTGTGCCCACAGACGGACAATCCGAATTTTGTTAATAACATGGTATGTTTAATTTTCACAACATGCAGGTAGGCAGATATGTCAAACGACACTTTAATCGGTATCTTTACGTCTCGCGCGGGGGGGGGGGCTTCGAACACTTAATGTGGGTGAAGGTGGCCGTCCGTTGCGTCTAGCGGTTCTAAACATTTCACAAGGAATTGCCGGATGTCGGTATGAAATTTTTTATTTATTTTTTTTTTTTAATTTGGTGCATTCGTGAGAATATCTGCAGGGTTGGTCACGTAAATTACGTGATACATAGTTTACATAAATTACGTGTAATTTATACGTATTTTACGTCACGTAAAAAAACTATTTTTGCTCAACTCTTTTACACCGTGTAATATATTATTTTTTTTAAGAGACAGCATTGTCAGCGCAACCAAAAGGTAAAAAATATGAGTTTCCAAGTGTATAAATACAGGAAGTCACAGTTATTCACTTAAATTTGTATTGTTTGAATAATAAACATCTAATATAAAAAAATATTGCCAAAATGTCATAAACTATGAACTTTTTTCTCTCTAGTTACTAATTTATAAATTAATGTTTCAAATAAAAGTTTCACTGTATCATATGGAGCATATTTTAAAAACAGTTTGCGTTATACAGTGTTCTGTTTAGTTTGGGCGTTATGTTACTTCGTTATTTTAAATGGAACACCCTATATATTTACATTATTGGATTTCGGAGTGAATTCTAATACTTGTTCTTGATGTGATGCAACCCCAATATCGCAGATCATCGAGCCCTTAAATTAACTTTTAACCTTGAAAAACACAGTGGTACCAAATAAAAAGAAATATAATCCACAACCGGCTGTGATGTCTCCCCAGCAGTTATTCATCTGCTTTGAAACGCACCTAGAAATCTCAATACCCTCGGTCCAAAAATTAGAAACCATTTTTGGATGTGTAAGAGTGAGAGAATTCTATATCATTTTTAGCTGATTTTTCAAGAATACTTTAAATAGCTGAACCACGTCGGATCAGAAATAACATACCAACTTGGGATCTCCAAAAGTGAAGGATTTTTAAAAATTTTATTTCTTTTTCGATGATTTTTTTCATTTTTTCACGTGCCAATCCTTTGTTGGTCCAGAAATGAAACATCATTTACGGCTGAGCTTATAGTTTTTAGGAGTGTCTAAAAATGAGGATTTTTAAAAACATTTTGAGACTTTATTTTCTGTAATTCTTCAACTATTCTGTATGTGCCCAAGAGCTCAAACTCAGGTTTTGAAACTTTCTACTTTGATTTTCCAATAAATTTTTTCATGGGTCCAATTTTTAGTGGCCCAGAAATTAAAAGTTATTTTGGGGTATATAGAAATGGGATACCAAAATTTTTCTTTAATTTTTAAACGATTTTTTCATGTGCCCAATTTTTGGAGGTGTATAGTTTTTCAGGACCTTTTTTTTTGATGATTTTTCAAAGGTTTGAATGTAATTCAATTTGTTTGAAGTTTTTAATGTAATCCAATTGCCCTTGTCCAGAAATGAAAAGGAATTTCAGGGTCTCTAAAAATTAAGCATTTCAATAAAATTTTAGGCTTTTTTTGGGGACTTTTTGAACCATGTTTTCATGTACCTAATTTCTGGTGGTCTACAGATCTTGAGGTATTTTTGGGATGTGTAAAAAATGAAGAATTTTACAGAATTCTAGTTCTGTCTTTTTGTTCTGTTCTGATTTTTTCGTGTTCCTAATCTGCCTGGCTCTAGAAATAACAATTTGATATCTACTTCAATTCGAAAATCAAGCTAAAGGAAAATAAAGGAATAAAGTATGCCATTAAAAGAAGTTGCAGACTTCCTTTATACTGATTTGAATCGTTAACCTCTATATGTTGAAGTAAATGATTGGACACTCTTACTGAGGTCAAGAGTAATTTGAAAATATCGTAAGCTTTAACTTCATTAGTCTTCGGAAGTCACAGGATTTTTTTAACTTAAATCCTTGGCTAGGGAATTAAATACGAAATAATTGAAGGGGTCAGTGGAAAAGGTGCCTATTCCACAAATTTGACAAAATTGCCATACATTACCCTGCCCATTATATCATAAATACAAATATTTGTATGCGACATTTGTATCATTTAATACAGTATATTAGGTGCTGCTAATAACCCTTTTTATGTTTTCTTTATAACCATCTATTTTACATTTTATTCTCAACTTTTAACGTTTTGTTCTCGAATCTACATCAAAGTGGAATAGGTACCTTTTCCACTAACCCCTTCAATTATTCTCAACAAAGCACAAAGGTATTGGCACTCTTTTTCTACTTAGAGAAACACACAGTAAAGATCCACAGTTCAGATGGAAGACATCTTAGAATCTGAAGAAAACAACTTAGAATTCACTTGTAAATAATAAATTTTGAGTGATCTGAATCTGAATGATTATTAAGATTTTAAAGAAAAATTCTCATTTCTCTATGAATTTTTTTACATTTATGACATAAATTACGCATTATTTACGCGTAATTTACCGTAACGTAGAAAACAATATTTTACGCGTAACTTCCCCACTCTGAATTATATCTGCTACCAAATACGCCATTAATTTTTTTGCACGCACTTGAAGAACATCCTGTATACTGGTAATTAACTGAAACTGAGATCATAGAAATTCAGTGAGAACAAATTTATGAAATGCGAAAGGAGTAGTAGCAGTAGGCCTACTGTTGTGCTTCCTATGGTCTCACTTTAAAATAATCACCTGTATAATAGTAGGTATTATTTACTGAATATTATCACTTGACACCTTCTTGTGTAAAAGCCACCAACATTTAGATCCCTTTTAACGTAAAAACTTGTCGAAACAAGCGCCTCTATGAATGACTAGGTGTATCTCACCGACAGGTTTTTTCAAGTCTGGTTTCTTATTGTTCCTGTTTCTGGTATAATAAATTGCGAAAGAAATTTATTATGCGGCGGTTTAATACTTAGTCCCCGAAATCAATAAAACGAAAATATTCAAATAATCAAGAAGTGTTCGTGTTGTATGATAGATAACGTATAAATTAATTCATTTTAGCGCGCCTCGATTAATTTTCACATCCCGTAGAATGACGTGAACTCCGATGACCATCAGTTCCAAAGATCCTCATGTATATGTAACCTCGTTGCATGTTATACGTATACTAATGAGAAAAACGGTACTTAAATAGTTTTTTTTCCCGCTTTGCTACGGCTCCTAGCTGGTAAATTCACGTTCGAATTCCGGCCTATCGGCACTCGTGTTGATTTATTGTGTTATTCTGGAAGTGGCGATTACATCTCTACCGTGATCCAGATGTAATAATGTCTGCCAGTTTACGAAGCAATTAAAAATAATAACTTATTTATACGGTTTCTTCGGAAAACCACATGTCGACGCGGTAAACGTTTTGCAATACTGTTCATAATTAACGAAATATGCTGTAATGGACGCTACTGTTATTTAGAAATGGACGGAGTCGTTATGAGTGAGCTTTCCTGTCATAATGTAACTATAATAATGTAATAACAGGTTTGCTTTGATTGACATGTTTCTGATTAGTGCAACTTTGTGTTTGTAATGTAACGAAAGGAATTTAGAAACCGTACAGTGGGAAGACTAAAGTAAATAATAAATATTATTATTATTACTTCGCTTTCGTTTGTATGTGTAGCTACCTACATACGAATCAATTAAAGACGTGTTTTATCATCGTATGATATAATTAAGCGACGCGACGATAAGGAAAATATTACAGTATTGTAACAAATTATCTTATAAAAACACAGCAAGATTCATTACATAACGGGACGGAATTCTTCCAAACAAAAATGTCATTACGTAGCATTATTTAAAGTTCATTGTTTCCAGCTCGTTCTTATATAGTTGTTATAGATTCCTATTTATATGCTCCATTGTTCTATTCTGATAATCACAGGGGAAAAAAACTATTACAAAAATCGTTATATAAGACGATATACAGCGATGACTCACGACGACTTGTAAATATTTATGCGATGAGTATCAGGAACGCTTCGGATATATAAAACACATGTTATGGCAATTAGTACTTAATTTTTTTTTTGTTGGCCTGCAGAAATGCTCCGTGTGAGTCACTTCTTTGTCCACTTTTAACTCGAAAGCAGCCAACAACGACCAGAGGACTTATCTGCGGCCATAATCGTGTTTCCATTCAAATTCACGACGTGATTTACGCTTCAACAGGTCGCTTACGATGGCGGCCACTGTTTTACTAAAACGCGAAAGTTTACGCATAATAAGCTGAAATGTCACATTTACAGAACAAATTACAGACTCGCAAAACCAGTTGTTATTATTATATTTCAGCGATTTTCAAGACGACAGCTACCGCGCTCGTTTCAGCTTGAAATTGCGGCGTGAAGGTCGAACGTGTCTGCAAGTTAATTATTTTTTTCATTTCATGTTCCCAGGTTTAGTTACACTTGTTCATTCATTATGAAAATAATTCGCATGGAATTATCTCATTCATACACACGCAAAAGCGTAAGAAATTTATACATAGTCTTCAACGCGATTAACAAATTGTATCTATTTTTGTTTATTTGCCTTACACTTACTAAATACCAACGAATTTCTGTATCGTTTGCTTTCCATACTAAAATAAACTTAAACAGAAATACTTTGCTTATGATTCAGTAAACCGGCGGAACACTTTGAAGATGTTTAAATCTTTCCCTAACAGACGCCTTGCATATTTTGTGCAGATGGTGTTTGTTAAGCGTTTCTTGTAATAGCTGTCATAACAATGTCGCACATTTTGCTGCTCGGAATTGTTTAAGCAGAATGGCAACGAAACGTAAATGAAATGCCAATACGTTTGGGTATGCGGTGTAAACTTTCGCTGACGAATTTAACAACCAAATCGCCGCTGGTTTGCACAAGAATTCCCGGGCACGAATCAATTCAGGTCATCTAATGAAATCGAGATAATAAATATTGACCCAAATTTAAGACAACAGCTGTCGTGGAGACAAGTGGGTGGTAGCTATTGGTAAAGTGCAAGTAAATATGCCCAAGGCAATTGATATCGACGAAGATATTCTTGATTAAAAAACAACAAGGTAAAAAAAAAACTTCTTCATTTTTTGCCCCCCAAGAAAAATTAAAACCTTTGGGTGGACGTCGCGCGCTAAATGAAGCGGATCTTTGAAAAATCACGTTCAGGTCATCGAGTTATTATGGGCTCAATAAAATCTTTATATGTGCTTCTTAGGCCGTAACTCATGCACCTGCCTGCATATTAAATTACCTGCTCGCTGCCTTTTATCGGTGTAAAGATTAATTACTTATGCATTGTGTCGTTCCGGAGAAAAATTAACACACTTTATTACGTGAACGACGGCAGCTGTACTAACATTCCGTTCGTCGTTATTATTATTCTTCTTTAATCCAGTACAGAAATGGACTGCATTGCACGTGGTGTACAAAGAGAGAGAACTACCAGTTTACATCGGCTGGTTTCCGGTCGACAAGAGTTTCTTGGTACCGTTGCCCTATTTTTTTTTTAAGTGTCGTCACTCTGTAATGGTTCCACGAAAAGATTGGATCAAATTTCTCCAAAAATTATGTAAAAATATTCGTAACTCTTAGGGTTTTAGAAGACCTCTTACATCAACCTGGGTAAACTTTGTAACTAATCTAAATTCAATTTACTTATATGTAGCTTCAAATTTCGTGCATTCCCACTATATTATGTAAATGAACATTTTTGGACATGCTCCGGTTTTTCATTCCCCCAGTAGCAGCTGACAAACGAAAACAAACTGCCTATGATGAAACGTAATCAGCGTAGCGTGTAAATATTTAAAGGAAACGCATTAACAGACGCCGTGTTATTGTAAGAAATTAGCATAGGCATGTTACCAGTTTACGTGTGGTCAATTACCCATTCTAATTACAGATCTGTGTATAAAGATCGTTATTAGAAGTCTGGCCACATACGATAGATACAGATACACTGGGTCGCTTTGATGAACCGTTTCAACGCTATACGGCTATTAGCAAGGTAAATGCAAATCTCCGGCGCTATTTATAGCATCTAAGCGTGTGCTGCTGCTCTCTTTTGCATTGTTTTATGTTACTTTCTCGATTCAAATTGTATTGGCTACGTTTCTTTAAGTTGTCTCCTATCTGTCTGTATACAAACATACCATAAGCATTCAAAATTTGGTCGTTGTTTGTAATTTACCTGCAACTTAATTCGGAGATTTCAATGACGCGTCACAACACAAATCCGATTTGAAAGACCTATTTTAATTTCATTATTAAATTGTTACATGAAAGGATTGTTTGCCTTCGATTTTTGAACCTTATTTATTTATGACTGAAACATTTCATAATTCTATCAGAATTTTTGCAAAAACTTCTACGTAAAATATTACCTGTCTGTCTAATGTAGGTAAAATGAAAAGTTTCAGCAATACTGTCTGAATTGTGTAACCGTGAATGAATTAGTGTAACGTCGAAACAAAAAATTAATTAATGATTGAGTAAAATTTATGTGTCTGCCCACGCAGGTCTGAACTTGGGCTTTATACGGTTCTCGTACAATTACATAAACAAAAGGTTGCATTATGAATTAATAATAACAATAATAACAACATGCTGAGTCGGCCGTTCGCGTAAGAAATATGCCACGATCGTAAATTAAAATGTGCGATTAATATTAATTAAAGCTTCGTTTCGTAATAATAACTTAATAATATTAGTGTAGCACGTAGTACCCTACCTCTCGGCGATTTCGGCATTTATTCCGACGATAAATTAAGCTTTTTCCATCGTTGAATGTCAGCGCCGTAATGTCAAGGCTTAGCAGCATAACTGTATTGTATTTTTGAATCGTTCCAACACCCGCATAATAAAGAAAAGATTACCTGAACAACACGACGTTCTCGATTCCGATATATTTCAAATTAGCATTTCGATATTTTAATTATTCATCGAATTAATTAATGAACATGAAACATGTTCTCCTTGGGTTCATATAAAAATCGTTGTTAACCTATAATTTACAATAGTATCTTCCTAGAAACGAACAGGCAGAGCTGATCTAAGCACGCTAATTTAAGTCGATATCTCGTCTTTAATCTGAAGTTCGACGAGTAAATTACAGCTCCTGATTTTAAAGGCACGAGAGAGTATGATGTTTCATTAACTCTTGTGCCAATAAATGGCACAGTAAGACCTTCTTATGCGGTGGATAAATTACGTTGCAGTAGCCAATTAAAAAGAAAACCCAAGTGATAAGGATTGAAGTTATTTAAAACGTGCTGGACGGAAAAAGTAAATTAATTGATATTTTATACGCAGGCGAGCTCGCGGATAATTTTTTTTTTTTTTTTCATTTAAATCCTGTTATGTAACCGATGCCACTTAATCTTATGGGATTAGCGCTTGTTAAAAACAAGTATTGATCTACGTCTGATATGAGGAGGTTTTAAAAGAAAATAGTGGCGTTTATTTTAATGGTAGAACAAAAATTTCATTATAAATTCCGAACATGGGGGGTCAATAAAATTTGAAAATTTCTTCTCACAGTTGTCACCTTCACGTATCAATTCAATTTAGACAAGAATTCTTTTTTAATGCCCCGATTCGTTACGTCAGACGACACTAAACATAATCGAATTAGAAAGAAAAAAGCATGCCACTGCCAATACCTAAGCCATCTTCTGCCTTTCGGAAGGCAATCTCGTCCGACTTTCAAGCGCGAAATCGTAAAGCGAATTATTATCATTATTACATTAAAACAGATGTTGCAAGACGGCCTCGGGTCCGGGTATACTTTGCAGCCAGTCAATTTGTTGATAAACGGTGCATGAAAACTTGCGATTCGGTTGTAAGAGCGTGACAAAATCACGAGCAATCTACCGTGATAACGACAGCCTGTTTCATACTTGGCATTTTTTTACGGACTCTTGAGCACTGTTTGCCTTGGAAAAAGGAAACGAAGAGATCGAAGCGAGCTGATAACGAAAATTTAATTTATTGCAGCGTGTAATTACGGTGCGAATTGATTTGCAGTTTAACTTGGAGGTAGTGCAATTGTTCTGGAATTAGTTGGTGTGTGATTTTTGTGATCGGCGGTGGTCCGTTATTTAACTCTCTGCTTGAATGCGCATTTCGATAGAAAATGATCCATTAGACATGTCCGACACTCATTTACAAATAAACCAAAGAAAATTCGGCGCTACAGAATTCGATTAATCGATAAAATATTTTGAAAAGTTCAACTTCAAAAGCGCAACTTCTTACAGTAGCTTCAACCTTTTAAGTTTAGTAATAAACTTTCAATTTGTAGTTATATTAAAACACGTTTAATAATGTCATAGTTTTCGCATATACCACCACATCTATCGATCTCAAGAAGTAATGCCAAGGCTACCGCTTGAAATGTTACACAATTTAATATTTACAATTCCCTACAATGGCCATTTTTTTTTCAATCTGTTCGCGTTCTTTTCATATTCACCGGAGATTGTAGGCGCGGTATTCCACAAAAATTTATTGAAATTACATTCCGGTAAGGTCAAGATCTCTCCGGCACCATTATCCGAATGTGTGTTATTAAATTACAATGTTTGAACAGGCAGCTAGGCTGTGTGCTGCAAACACTTGGAAGTAAGTCACGAGCTTGTCACTGTTGAGTTTTTTTCTTTCACATTGATTGTTATGTTGTAGTACGAAAGAAATCGAAGTGTTAGGCACACCGGAAGGTCATGAATTAAATAGACTGAAACTGACATTGTATGGTAATGTTGAGGTTCTCACAGAAGTCAGATTGGATACACTCCCGCATATTCCCTCATGGCTTAATTTTTAGGGATTTCGAATGAAAAGTAGAATTTGATTAAAGTATAGAAATATATACTTATTTAAAATACTATAATAATTCCGGAGTTCCAGTCGTTACGTTTCAGGAATTAATATTTTTGCCCCGGAATTAATAAGCTTGTTAATCGCAATTTGAACTAATTCAAGCGTGTGCATGTGAAAGCGAGCGGATCTAAGTCAATGCGAATTATTAATTACAAAATATCAAGTATGGAAAATTAATCACAACGTTGTAGATTGAAACATTGAATTTATTTCATTTGAATTTAAGACAATACAATATTTTGTTGTAAATTAACTCCAATCATCTGTCTGCATTATTTTATTAATAGTTAACATTTGCGTTTAAAATGGGCAACGTAACTTATTTCAGTACAAGAAATCGTTAAAAGAAGAAATTAAAATTTACACATTGCAATTAACGAATTTAATTTAAATTCTGTAAATCGTGTTTCTAATGTCGTCCTTAATTGACAAATTTTGCAACGTGTCAACTTAATTAACTAAAATACTTGGGACTTTCAGAGTTCGTTTTAAAATGTATGCCATTTTACACGTGCACGAAAATAATTTCCCATAATTTCGAAATACCTTGAGCTCGTTTTGAAATTTCAGCTCGTTTCATGAAAGAAAAAAAAAGGAGGAAGTGATGGATGGCGCCGGTTAACTTAAAACTTGTTAAATTCCCCGCATAATATCGAGCCGATCACGTTGCATACAAATCGCCTTAATTTTGCCGTCACAAAAAGGTCAATGCGAAATCCTGTCGTGTTACAAATCCGACGCTAAATCGACGTCGGCTTGTGAAATCCTGGGATCACACCGCGGGAGAACGGCCGATTGATCTGGTGCGATCACGACCTCGGCGTTCACAGGAGATTGTTCCTTTGCAAATAAATAACTCACTCTGGTACGGATACACAAGGTCAATGTAAGGCTGCACAACGTTCATGCTCGTGGACGATCTCAAACAGTCAGGTTTCGTTCATGGAACTTAAACACTGTGTAATTTCGTTACGTAAGTTCATTACTCTTGGAGGACGAGAAGGAACGAAAGGAAGGAGGGGAACCTTTTGTTTAATTTTCTTCTTTTTTTATTACTGTAATTTTAACTGTCCCACTTTTTGAAAAGCACATCACTCTCGTAAAAAAATACACGGTCACAGATATGTGTGACATTTTCCAAGAACTACAAGTCCAGTTTTATCATGCTTGTTTATTTTAAATAGTCCTTTTCAACTTTCTATTCCTATGCATATTCGGAACTGTCTTCGTGGTTTGTCATTGCCAATTGATTTTGTCAGCCAATGTAATATTAATTTTTTAAATGGGGATAACTTTTGAAAGCAAGTCTCACCAAGAAGTTGTCTTCTTTTATAATACATAAATAAAGACCAGTTAGGTTTAGTCTGGTCAAGCAAGAATACTTTTAGAATCCCTCATTCATCGACTTCTTCTTCTTCTTTTTCTTTAGTATTAGTAATAAACTAGAGGAAAATGTTCTGCGTAAATAATTTACAATAATATGAAGAAATGGGCTTTTTATTTAAGCATCAAATTTTTAAAGTTGTCTTGCTCTAGTTTCGCAAGGTACCAAGGCTGTTCAATTGCCTAGTCTTACGACAGTACTCCTTACGCAAGTAACGCAAGCAGAGATTAATGACGGCAGAGGATAATAGACGATAAAAGTCGAAAACAAATTGAACCGATTAATTCGAACTTGATTGGCGCAGATTGCCTCCGGTACGTTTCCATTCACCTCCAGACGGTTGCTTGCACCTAAGTCCTGAGAAATAATTAGCTAATGGAACAGCGTCATGATCGATTACCGATCATATTGGCTGTAATTAGTGCAACAGTACTTCGAATTATAACCCAACACATGACAATGCAGGCGGTTTTCTAATAAACCATTGCAAGAGAGCCCCAGGCTCCTTCAGAAATTCGCTCTGGGTTAACAAACGTCGGCGATTGCGAGGCGATGTGTAATGTAATGAATTACATTTATTAAAATTCTTGCCGATCGTGGAATGCAACTGCGCTGATTTCTTTTGGTTGTTTTTCGTTTTTAGCGTGAACTAGATTTTAAAGGTCTTTCAGATCAGTACGCGGTGGAATGAACGCAGGAAAGAAAAAATGTTGGCTTCAAGTGAAATGCAGGAAATAATCCATTCGACCGCATGATATGAATTGTTAGTTGGGGCTAGTAGCCTACACGTTGTGTAACGCTTCAATAAATAATCGCGCTCGTTAATATATAATTTTTAACACAGTTTAATTCTGCGAATAAATTAATTAGGTGTAACAATAATATCCAGAGCGATCAGTATTATCTTGATGATATTATTGTTATAACTTCCCGGTTGATTCGTAGGTGGTCAACACACTTAGAACTTTACTTAAGCAGAACACTGATAATGACATTCAGGACGCAAGATGTCATGCGTTCGTATAACCTCGGGACGAGATTTTATTATTTCGCATGCGCTTAGTGCGGGTTTGTTTAAATTCTGCCTACGATTTTAACCGAACGCATCACATCTTGCGTCCTGAACGTATAGTGAGTGTTCTGCTTTAAACTCAAAATTCAATATAAAATCCACTTCTCCATCTCACGCAATAAAATGCAAATCATAAAGTCAGCGTTATTATTGATCTTGTTTTCTGACAACATAAATCAACTGACTTAAGTGTAAGTGTAGTCATACGAAAGTACAGGTTGGTAATTAGGTATAAATTAGGTCGGCAGAAATAAAATCATTTGCGGGCGAACCTGCTTTTCCAATAAAACCTCCACGCCGATTTTCTTCTTCTACATAGATTATCTTGATCTCGACGATAAACGTCCGTCATTGAAACTTGAAAGTACACCGTACTATCAAATACAATCTCGCAATTTGCATTCTGTGATTAACAATTCTCCACATTACGACTAAGGTAACAAACAAGCATTTGCTGCTCTCCTTGCCGATACAAAAACTCTGCCGACGTCATCGTGGGGGCGTGGGTTGATAAAACTACATAGATAAATCATAAATTGAAACCATTCTTACTCATGGTTATTTTGGCATGACACACTTTTCGACTATTGTACTACTAGTATTCTTTTACAGCGACACCCACCTCACAACTTGCGTGCCTTAATCATTCTTTTTTTTTTGTAATTATTTTTATCTGCCCGGGTAATTTATGTGTGCTCTCGCGAACGTGACATGTTAATGGTGTTTTCATGGTAATTAATTTCGAATTGACCCGGAATTATGACAGACGGAAAAAATGTCGTCGCCGAAGGATCGCCGCCGATATTATGCTCGTATCATGTATGTCGGTAACCCTTGAGGTGCGTAATAAAATTTTATACGTTTGGATCTTATCTGACTTACAGTACCTCAATCTCTTAACCTATTGCAGCACGAGGATTGTAAATATCGAGTGGAATGCGCGCTTTTCACATATCATGTTTGCCATACTTTTACTGAGAGAGTAAATATGAAAGAAATACCTTGGGCTTTCTCAAAAAGTCAACTTGGTGATCTTTTAGACTTGTAGCCTCGTACATGTACGCATGTAATGAAATTGCTTTCTGAGATTTGATATCGAGTTTGTCTGTTTCTCCTTGTGACATTATTTTTAGTTGCGATTGTACACATACATGTACTTTTAGTGAGTGTGGTGGTGCCATCTGTAAATCTATCGATTTAAAACATAAATAAAAACTCAAAATACCATAAAATTTGCATAAACAACATCGACAGCGTAAAACTTAGTAATTATACACAGTGTGGGAATGTTTTATTAATTCTCTGAATATTTATAATGACAGAATTCAAGGCAATAATAATAAAATGAGCGTCTTGTTTAATGACCGAAAGAACTCGAAGTGGAAACTGCATAAGTTAAAAGACATACACGTGCACTTTCTTACAATTATTTTTTTGTTTCTAAATGGGGGAACTAAGTTTGTTGTAAATTTCTGCAATTGTTGGAGTATTTGAAACCGCCCCCCCCCATGCCAGAAAGGAGCGACCTGTTTAGAATTACTTCCATATTTTCAGAAACTTCGCAGATTTTTTAGTCGGCTCTAGATCGTTCGAGACATCATAAGAGTAAAAATGAGCACCAAATTTAAACTGTTTGTGCTAAGATTGCAACGTGTGGGACTACGAGGATAACGAAAGAAGAACAGTGAATTATTTTAATCTTTGTATTTGGAGAGGTAATGTAGTTGTTGTTTATTGTGCTTAAAAATTTCATTCTTTTGTCTTTTTTTTATTAAGTCTCCTTCCCAGTGATTCAATCTATAACTTGCCATCCTGCCTTTCTCCATCCTTTCGGTCCTGTACCATTTCCAAGTACATACTCTGATTATTCTGTTGTTTATATTTTGTTTTACTCTGAAACATTGATGACTTTGATTCAAGACGATTCCTTTTAACTGCTCTTATTATCTTGGAAAATATTAAGAACAGTCCTAGGCCCCAAAAAAATCAACGACAACGAATACAGAATAAGAATGAATCATGAAATCGTAAAAGAAATAGATGGAGAAAATGTCGTTACTTATGTTAAAACGCAAAGAATAAAGTGGCTCGGACACGTGTGGAGGATGGAACAAGGCAAAAATATCAGAGATATAACCGAATGGCAACCGGGAGGAAGAAGAAACAGGGGAAGACCAAGATCAAGATGGATTGACGAAGTGGAGGAAGATCTAAAGAAAATAGGAATAAGTCAATGGAAACAGAAAACGAAAAACCGAAAGGAATGGAAATTAATAATCGAGAAGTTTAAATCGCTCGCCAACCCGTGACAGAAGGAAATAGGGACTAATCCACCCTAATTAAGGGGATTTTGAAGGCTCCAATGGAGCGGCAAAACTCTTTATGAGTGTAGCGCCATATATATATATATATATATATATATTATCTTTCCGCAGTCATATTGAAAATCAATCATCATCAAAGCGTGTTGATATTTTCCCGTTGATTTTTACACATCTCTGTGAAATTGCTTACTGTCAAAAAAATAGACGAGTGAATTATATGTATGTACTTGTTCAGTTCGAACAAAACAGTAAGTAATCCGAACTTGAACTCGTATAGTTTGCAAAACGCATAGGCCACCAAGGTGGCGATATGAACGAGACAATCACTTTGGGTGGTCCGTACCAAACCAAACCCACCGTAGTAAGTACATATTTATGGCGTAATTCGATATTCCCAAGCCACACTCTTTCGCATTCTTCGCCGCATCCAGTTAAACCAAACCATAAATAATTGTTCCGATGTGTGTTTGTAATTGGCAAAACGGCCGGCGTGTCAACAACCGTAAATAATTCACGCCTGACTCACTCAAACAAATTAGTAATTTGGACCAGCGCAGCTGATTCCTGCCGGAGCTTTCCAACAAAGGAAATTAAGCTCGGATCTGTGTTACTCGTGCCCGTACGCGGATTAACCTCCGAACTTAAGCTTGGGTTGCGTGTTTTATTGGGAATTCGAAGGATAATCTTTCACCGGCCTCGCTGTAAGGCTTCTTTCTAAGTTGGGTCGTAACGGTCTTGGTCACAGTGTCTTTAGTGGTTTTAATACCAGTTCGGTGGCCTGTACTCGTTACCGGGAGGTAATCGCGCGAAGAAATCAAAAGAAACCCTAAATTCATGCTTACGATGGCTCAGAGATAACGTGCTTCGAGAAACCATTAAAATTTATTTCCATTTCGAAAACTAAATCCACAGAATATTTCATGTATCATGTACTTAGGCCAAATGAATTTTAAATCAAAACTTTTAATTTATTAATAAATAACCTGTTGACTTTTCGATCTGTAAATACTAACATAAATTGCACATTTATCAACTTGTTTACTTGCGCGTTGTGTTTTCTCGTTTGACGACTAGAAAACCCGCCGTCTTGTTTTGTTGCAATCCAAGAAAGTGGTTTTTTTCGCGAACTTCCTCCGCTCGTACCTTATATAACGATTATTATGCAACTAATATGGAAGTCATTAGTTCAGGCAAATGTCAATTAAAATTTGATTGTTCCTTCAGTTACGGCGCGTGATACGAAGAGGAGACCGCCAATTAATATCGATATTTCGCCCTTCTTGCAGTTATGGGAAAACGTATGGAACATTTTCACGTAGTATTTAAATGCTCAACAGCGTTTAATCGGTGATCGAAACCGGTGCACATGTGTTCCGTTTGACTGCCGCAATCAATTTTATTCCTTATAGGGAGAGAGTGTTTTTACATCGGTTGTCAGGAGAGGTTCTCGGCTAGGTATACCCATAAAAGCGGCGCTTGATATTTTAATTTGCCTTAACTAAGTGAAACTAAAAGGTTAGGAAGATAAGAACCTCTAATAGGAAGTTTGTGAATGCTCGGAGATATACAGAGGCGGAACGGAAATTTTCTCCCTCACTTTAATCTATTGAGGTGAGAAAGTATGTGTACGATTTATATTGTTTATTGATAAGAAATTTTCAAAGAAGAAAATGTTCTAGTCACTACATATTTTAGATGTTGCCGTTTAGCCATTCTTCTTTAGTTTTCGTCTACATTTTTTTTATGGGATGATCATACAGTGCTGCTAAAAATTTAGGAATTATTTCGTTTTGCCCCAATTCGCTCTACCTCTAACGTTCTTGAATGATAAACGAGAAGCTTGAGCAAAATAAATATGTTGCTTAAAATTTCAAGCAAAATACTTGGCCGTATTTAAGCGGATCGTAAACGATGCCGTTAACAAAATTTATGCTACTTCGTTTTATAATAATAATTTAAAATTTCGTTTATTAACATAACTCGACTGAAATTGTTGGAACACACGTCCGCGGCCAATTTATCACGCCAGAAACGAGACGAAATGCCTCGAAAACCGGTATTTCAATGAAAAGCGGCGAGAAATTTGAGAAGGAAATCCGCGTGCCTGGCGAGCGCTTGGAAACTGAAAAGGTGCGATGCCTTAAATGGTAAATTGCAGGACGACCAGAGATAGATGTTTACGAGATTACATGCATTCTACGTTGACATGTAATTACCGGAAGTAGTTTTATTTAAAAAATGACTATATTTCACTGTTATTGGTGTATCTTTTGCGATGTCCAACTTCATTTGCCATATGTTGTATAATTACATAGGTCTTCTTTTGCATGAGTCAACTAATTATAAATAAGTACAAAAGTGTAAGCAATAGTACCTTTTAGCCATGAATTAAACGTTTACTTTTATTTTTCAGTTAAAGAACTGATTTCTGTTGTGTGAAACTATCGTAAAGCAGCGAAATACCCATGCAACACACAAAGTATAGAATATGTCTAAAACACGTTTTGAATTTAGTTTAAATGTAGAATATTATAGACTAGTATTTATACATATGAGTGACAGTCTAACTAACGTCTTTTTATGGGATAAATATAACGTTTACAGAAAATGTATATTTTATATGGTACGCGCAACGTTTATACATGGTTTATACTAGACGTATATTTTGAAACTATAAAATTATTATAATCATACGTGTTTATATTATTACAACTTATTCTAAAGAAGCTGCCAAACCGAGACGTATAGCGAAATGTTGAAATTTAATTCAACTTTAATAAGTGTCTCATCGTTTGTAGTAATTATATATTTTCTAATCACTTGTAGTTGTAATGGGCAAGAAAGTTTCTTCGGTTTTGACTTTACTGAGCAGCAGTTATTCCATAGTTGGCGCTCCTGTTGAAAAGCTATCGTAAATAATCGTTATGTGACAAAGGTTGTGTATTTTACGAAAAGTAGAAGCGATCTGGTCAACAGATGTCGCCCTGAATTCGTTGAAGCATTGATTTCCACCCAATGAAGAGTGGTTGATTTAGGCACGCATTTGAAATTGAAACATCTACAATTTAGGTTAAGGCATTGATTTTCGTGTCTTCTCATCGACTACCTTTTGTTTTGTTCTGCAAGATTAACGTTTAGGGGAAGCCTGAAAACTTTAACCATATTTCCGAATCAGAAACTACCAGTTTTGAGCAAAAGATGACGCTCTAGATCTAGAAGATAATTTTACAAAATCAATCCGAGGTGGACACAAATTAGATCAAGGCACGAGTTTTCGTATTTCCCCGTTGAATTCTTTTGTTTTGTTCTACAATATGAGTTTAGGAGAACCCTGTGGAACCTTAGGTATATATCCGTGTCAGAAACTACCAGTTTTGAGCAAGAGATGGCGCTGTAGAAGACAATTTTATAGAAATCAATCAGAGATGTCACAATTTAAGTTAATGCGTCTGTTTTCGTGTCTTCCAGTCGACTTTCTTTTGTTTTGTTCTGTAAAATTAGTATTTAGGAGAAGCCTAAAAACCTTGACTACACCTCCGATTCAGAAACTACTAGTTTTTGGCAAGAGATGGCGCGCTAGAAAACTATTTTACAAAGTCCATCAGAGATATCACAATTTAAGTTAATGCGTCTGTTTTCACGTCTTCCAGTCGACTTTCTTTTCTTTCGTTCTGTAAAATTAGTATTTAGGAGAACCCAAAAACCTTAGATATATCTCCACATCAGAAGCTATCAGTTTCTGGCAAAAGATGGCGCTCTAGAAGACATTTTCACAAAATCAATCAAAGGCATCACAATTTAGGTTAAGGCATCGGTTTCCTCGTCTTCCCGTAGACTTTATTTTGTTTTGTTCAGTAAAATTAATATTTAGGAGAAGTCTTTCGAACCTTAGATATATTCTCGTATCAGAAGCTACTCATTTTGAACAAGAGATGACGTTCTAGAAGACATTCTTACAAATTAGTGAAATATATTACAATTTTTGTTGTGGTCGCGACATCTCGCGGCGAAATTTGTAAGTTACTCATATTTTAAGCTCACGTCTCAGTTAGGTCTAGTGGTATAATTCCAGCTTAACTTTAAACCGAAACCCGAAACAATTGTTGCAATAATCGTTATGAGTTTAAACTTCAGCTTAAATGTAAACTGGCATTGTAAGTACAACTAGGCCTTAGTGATACAAAATGTTAGTATTTTTATGGAAAATTTACTTTGTAACAAGGATCACAAGACCAATTTGGATAAATATTTTGAACATGTTACGTCTAAACATTTATTATATTTTTTGAGATTATATTTTAAATTTTTAATGATACATTGATAAGATGGATGATAAGATGGAATAAACGTGTTTTACAAGTTGCGGCATTTTACATTTTAATGAAAACGTTTAATTAACGCATCACTTATCCTACGGTAACTAATAGTACCATTAAAATACGAATATTTTTGGTATTCTATATACCATTACCAAAAATATCCCTGTCTGTCGTATATAAACCGTCTAATAAACGAAATGATGTTGCTTGGGTAGAATTAATTATGCTTTGGGTGTAGTAGTGATTCAACTCACGTTTAAAAAATAAGGTATTTCTTCTTCTCATTTTCTTCTAATAGCAGACGGAGGTAAATTTATGTTGGCTGGTAGTTCAAGTAAAAGAAATAAATATCATCGCGAACGTACATAAACTATATCTGTCCGATGTTTTTTGTCGTAAAGAATAACTGGGTAGTCGACATAGTTAATTGACTTTATAAATAGCATATTAACTATTATTAGCTTCGTCTCGTTAGAATTTTATCCGAGTGTATTGGACTCTAACGCAGATAGTTACGACATTGACGAGAAAATAAGCGAAGCATTTAAAGTGCAATAATTTCTGTTTTTCAATGTGCATCGGATATAAATAGCAATAACTAACTCCCAGGTATGTTGTTGACTCCTTTATGAAATCCTGCTCGACGGGTCAACAGACCGACGTATACGTACGCCTAAGCTCTATCTTTCGACATAACAATGAGCCGATATAAGCGATCAATAGCAATAAAGAAGCATAAAGTATTTCAGTTTCTCTAAAGCAACCATTTCAGCACATAGAACGTGTTCTTTTGTGTGATGGAACTTTAATAACGTAATGTGATGCAATTAGACAAAACAAAGATTTTAATTGCCCACATGTAGGTACACAATTGTAACAATATAACATTTTGTCCTCCTCTTATCAAGATGTGCATTCAAGAATCCGAAGTATTTTTACGAGCAGTTTTACGTATTCCGTGCAGACTCGGGTTCAGGAATACTTTCGTTCTCAAAAATTGCACAACTGCTCGAGATGCGGCGAATAAGCAATTTCACCGAAAAAAAAGCGCAGCACAAATAAAAAGTAATCCGAATAAAATGCAGCGTAATCTGTGCAGTTGCATCTGGAACGTGACGAGTATTTATATTGTCGGATTTGGATCACGTTTTGCACGGCGAAAAACAACAGATTTCGTATGTACGCTCTTGTAGTACGAATGTCGCTCTCACGGTGAACTTTTCTTTCGCGAATAATTTTACCTGTCAATTGTACCATGCTCGAAACGCAGGAATTTTTAAAATACGTGCGGTTTTTAATGAGATTTATTACTTGGACAAAAACCGGATCGTTAATTAAACAGTGTTTCCAAAAACACTTGACTTACTTGCTTACCTATAAATTCTTTGGAAAACATAAGAGCAAATGAAATACCAGATTGAACTTGATGACTTCCCCCCACGAAAATTTCAACCGGTTGTGCATGTCTCGTTCGACGTCTTAACGTTATGTCTTCATTTGCATATGTTCTTCAGAAACAATTTTCATAAATCCAGGCGCACGTAGGAACCCCGCTAGTTATTAATATTAATGCTCACCACTTTAAATGCACATGCACAGCTTGTGCAGGCTTCCCATTCTTTTGTCACGTGACGCACAACAACTTTCCCTTGGGGCACCATGAACTGCAACAAAAGAGCTTCGCTGTTATCCCAAAAGTTAGCAGCTTTTTGCCAATTTGTCGCGCACGAACTCGAGTGTGAACAAAACCTATTCCGTTTTAATAATTAGCTTCTTCGCCGCTAATTATTTGCAGCTTTTCGCAGACGCCATTAAAAAAACGAAACGCTGGACTCTTTTGCATTTAAATAACCTGGCGTCTCGTCTAGACAAATTTGAGAGCGTGGTTCCTTGTTATTAGCATCTATTAAAAAGAGTTAATAAGCGTAATAAGCGAGGATGCAAAAAACTGCTTGAGGGCCTGCTCGGAAAAGTCGTCGACCTTTTCCCAATTACGCGAGAGCCCAGTCCGGAAACATAAAATCCGAAATATCTCGTTTCTTCGTTTCATCAACAGTTTTAATTGCTGACAGAACCTTATCAAGATGTGTTTATTTAACACGAAAATAGTGTTGATGATCACGGGTTGTCCAGGTAGGCTTTTATTTATTGTAAAAAGTGCTGGTACAAGTTGTGACCAAAAACAATTGTTTCTTCTTCCCCTTTTCCCCACATTTTATTACTACGATATTATTGTGCAGCAAACGGTATGGATGAACACTAAATAAAAAAAAATGTTGGCTTTAACTACCCAATGGAAACGTGCAAAACGATCTACACGATCTAAATTGGCAAATGTTAAGTATTTTGGAAGACGTTCCTTTTTCGTTCCACCCCAAGTCTTGGACTTTAACTTAGAGAATGATGCGATAGTGTTATTAGAAAGCAGTTAACGCTTTCGATACATTAAAAATGAAACCTCATTTTGATTGACAGGACGATGAACAAAGCCACACACCGAACCCAATGCTCTTAGTCACTAGCTAACAAAAAGAAATTCTTCGAGAGTGATATCAGCACAAGTAAATAAATATAAATTAAAGATATTTTAGTGTATTAATAATACCTTAAAGTGCAATAAATTTCAAAGAAACACCAGCACTCTTGGCAGAAAAATTTCCGTCGCAATCAAGTTTCGAACTCGAGTCTTCTTTAATATACATACTCGTACATATATTTATTTAATATTATTAATGTCTGTCCTGCTTAAAGGCATTATCAATTTACCATCCTGTTCTAATTTATATTAGACGATAACCGAGAAGACTCAAATTCGAATCTCGATTACGGCGGAAATTTTTCTATTAAAAATTTTGGTTAGTGTTTCTTATTTCACTTTAAGTAAGAAATAATTAAACGTTTTAAAAATTTAACACTCGTTGTCTTTAGTTCTGACTTGCATCAAATAATTCTGATGAACTTTCGTATTTAGAACCAATAGATAAACTAAGAAATTATGTGGGACAAAGCTCAACGCCAGCAAAGCAAGAAACACCTAATTCATTTAGGACATTGATTGCTGTTCCCAACAAACGTATTTCTTATTTTGTCCGGAAGATAATTCGTACAAATTAATTCGTTCTTGATAAAATATAATGGAGGTTTTTTCCTTCTCTTCTCAAACCCACTCTTTTATAGTTATGTACGTGAAACAAATCGAGCTTAATTTTTTTACGCACGATCATTTCTGTTATTATTAACGGGATCAATAAATTCGTTTGTTGCTCTTCGTAGTTATGCACTTTGATGCATTCTTTTTTAAACTCGGTTATGTTTCTGACTTAAAAAAAAATTACGCCGTCACGTAGCAAGGCACGAAAGTCGTGTTGTTTGTCGCAATATAAATTCTGCTCCCGCTTGTTGCAAAACGAACTAAACTACTGCAATCTGCCACTACAAATGAAATTACGCGCCGGAAAATCGAGCACAATAGCATGCACAACGAATGCACTTGCGAGTAACAAATAGAAGTGTCAGTCCGTTATTTAATGGCCAATAAGCACCGCAAATGTTGCAGGTTTCCAAGAACTTGGTTTTGTCCTTTTGCTGGAGACTGTTATTTTCAGTGGGTGTTTTATAGAACAGATTCATTTTTTTCCTAAAAATTTTTAGGCCCAGTTGTACACGCTAGTTTAAACTTTTAATAACGATTATTTCAGCAATTGTTAAGCGTTTGAGCTTTGGCTACAACTGGACCTTAGAAGGCTAACTAAACTAAATCCTATTTTGGCCAATTGACAACAAGCCCAGTCCTTGTTGTCACAAACACTTTAACATGATCTGTACTCTCAAGCTCTATTGAATATTTCAGTAATAAGTTCTTAAGCAAGAAGAACGAAAGTTACGTTAAATTTCAAGCACAACAACAATACACCAAACATTCTAATACAATAATTATATTTAACGACTTTTACACTTGCAGCGCGTCAAATTTGAACTGTTAACTATTATTTACGTAATCGTCAGTTAACATGTGTTGCGTTAAAACAGAGAGGAAAAAAAATCGATAATTTGCGCACTTATCGCTAATTGTCTTCTCTGAAGCGCGTTTAAAGCAACAGTAATTACGCGAGAAACAGTTTTTACGATGCCTTGCCTGAAAGCGTTCGTTAATCCTTGGATTTCGTATCCGCTCAGCCGAAGACGACTGACTTATTGGCATTGATTGATGTGAAATTTGGGCAAAGGTTGTGCCAAAATGTTGCAAATATTGTCGGTGAATACGACGACCTCAAAACCGTATAGGAAACGGATTCGAAGTACCTACCTGTGACATAAACCATTCGATGCAGTCGCCAGATTGTTTAATGGCAATTCAACAAACGTTAAATTAGCTTTCTTCAGGCCGGATTCTGCGAACGCTCGTGCTAACGGATTTTTGCTTACATGAACACACATCATCTAATTTGTATTCCTTCTGTGTACCGTGTGTTTCTTTCTTGTTGTGCGCCTTGCTTTGGTCGCCAGCACATCCGCCAAACGAGTTTCACTCTTTTTATAACTCGTGGTTGTTTGTCTCGCTAGGTATTAATTTAATAGTTTCCATACGACCGTGGCCAATGCAATACTTACATCGATCAATAAAACCCCCAAACGGTCGAAAGTTGCGTTAGCTCAAACCAGTTAAAAAAATTAAGGTGTGCTTCTTCATTTAATTAGTAATTTTCAGCTTATTATTAAATTAACTGCGAAGTCGACACACATGATTTCATTCGAACTTGAATTCCGAAAGTGAACTTAGGTTGTTTCTGCGAGCAAGAATTTTCCACGTGATTTGTCATAAAAATCAAATCGTACAGTAAGTGTAACGATGAACTTGCTTGCGCCAAAGTCGAGATTTGCGATTTCACAGTTACGTAACGGTATCGGAGGTTATACATTCAAATTCTAAACAAAAAAAAATATTCGAATTATGCACCAAACATCACCGCCGTCGGAGGAGACACTAATTACAAGACGTGGAGTTTCCGACCGTTAATTTTCTATTCACACTGACGCAACCTTAATCGGTGGAAGGATTACGTAAAATCGAATCGGTTACGATACGCATGCGACAAATAATATCCAATATAGATAATTACGTTAAAATCTTGGCTACTCGTTTTTTCCTTTCTCCCACTTGTATACGAAAGGCGAAAAGTCGTGTTATGTTGCGGTAATAGAATGTGGGTGCAATCAGATATCGTTTGTACATTAAAAAAAGAAAAGAAATTTTTCTTGACATTCTCAAAGTAGAACACAGATCTAGGATAAAATATATCCTGCAAGGATAGTATGTCAAAACGGGGGAAAAATCCGAGGAAATGTAATTGTCTTAACTGCGTAACTTATTTATGTACAACCATTTGTAACTTCAACTCTACCACACACGTACATTCTCGTAATGGCGGCATACGATTAATTTTGTTCGCCTAGTAGGTTTTAGGAATTACTGGAATTCCGTGTTCGATGTTCGTTTCTGCCGCAAGAGAAATATTCCAATGCGTAACCCAATATCCTTTCCTTTCTACAGGAAGGAACCAAACTACCGTTTGACACGAGCGAAAGGAGCAGAGAACCGGTGCGATATTTTTCCGTGCCGACACATTTCAGGCCAGGCGTGTTGTAGTTAATTAGGTTTTTACGCGGACGCAAAAAGTCCTCCACGCTAAGCGGTAAAAGCTCTCCCGCCTTTGTGTTTCAAGTTCACCACGTTGGTTGCTAATTATTTTGTACAAAAAAAAAATAGAAGGAAATCTATTCAAAGTAATTAATCTACCAGTTGAAGTACAAAATGAAACAATTCGAACATTTGCTGTTAATTATAAATTTTTGTAACTGTTTCTCAAAAGAACATTTTAAAGTATAAAGGCTGCTAGAGCTTTTTATATGACTTACTTACCAAATACCAAAATATTTTAAATTTCTAATTTCTAAGTCTAACTATGAAATTCGAAGCCTTTTTTTATTTGGCAATTTCATTACATACCTAAATACCTCGCTTCGCATTTTTCTTGCTCCTGAACTGATGAAGCTGGTGGGGCACAGCACGAGTTAAATTAGAAGACGGAATACCTTCAGAGGTTATGGGTTATGGGGCATACTGTCCTTTGAAGATTTTCGCCCTTACACAGGCCCCAAGTTCCTTTGATGTTGAGCCTAAAAAGCCTTCGGCAAACTTTCCCTGTGCAACTGCTCCGTCCTTTAGTTACTCTCACTTTTCAAAAATTTCACACTGAGCTTCCTCTTATTTTTTTTATATAACAGACTGCAATCGTATTACAACACCACTCTGTATCATCAACAGGATTGCAATTCTCGAAAAACCAATAAGTAAACTAATTTATTTTGAATTATGCTCCTGTACTTTTTTCCTTTGTTGTTCTGTTTTTGAAATTGCATTACGAAGGCAGAAAATTAAATAAATGAACAGTAAAGTAAAACAAACTTTGCATATTATGGTTTTCCTCAATGAGTACAGCAGATAAAAAGGAAGAGATTAAACTATGTAAGGCATGTGAAGTTTCCCTCTCGGAGTCTTCCACGGTCTCTGACCAACCAAATAGTGTTCCGGTCGAAGGCACGTTCTATCTCGCTTCGTTTTCATTCGTATAACCTATTAATCAGAAATTTGTTCTCTTGCAATTCCTAGAACGGTAGACATTAATTACAGCGCCACTGAAACGTTTACGGACGCACAAAAATTGCGGTAGCCTCGAGATGACGTACACGCATTCCTCTTCCTTGACGTCTGCTTTCCATCGGGCTTACATTCGACGATAAATTCAGCGAAATAAGATAAGTAACGAAAGTTAATTAACATTTCACTCCGAGACGTGTCTTAAAACAGTTAACTGCTTCTGTAAATGGTTATAATCTAATCCCATTCGAAACAATTAATGCGCCAGAAAGCTCTCCTAACAGTACCTCGTCACGACTCGAAAGCAAAAAGAGATTTATACTGTGTCTCTTAAATCCTTTTGTTTTTTTAAACAATTTTGGCACGGAAGCTTTGTTATTACAGATATTGGGTCGAGCAGGTCATGGCCTTTACGTTTCCATTTTGTCAATCCGCGGTGTGAAAGTTCATTTCGCAACGTCTTGAAAAATCGTTTCTTTTCGTTCGACTAAATGTTACTGCTGCCATTTACGTACGAATGCAAATTCAGAATCCATATAAAGGAACGACACCGCTACATAATTTGGTGAACGGTTGAGTATGTACGTATGTACTTATGTATGTAGGTAAAACGAAGTTTAAACGTTTCAAAATGTTTCGCGGCCAATTTGTATTGTCTGTTTGTTTAGCGTGCAACTTTAACACCACGTTATTGTAAAAAAATAAACATTAACTCTGCCTTAATGCTTATGCTAGACAACAGAACACTTTTTGTTTCCCAGACAACATCTCTTTTGTTTCACGTATATTATTTGTATTACATAAATAAAATTACATTCAGTAAGTTTGTTGTTTTAATAAGTTCTGATTCAAACTTCCACCTGTTTAGAAACTGAAACCTTTCGTCGTTAACGAAATTTGTGTTTACGCGACGCACTTCATTACTATGTAAATTTTAGTGTGGTGAGTTTTACACGATCAAAATATAATAAAGAATTTTATTACCGACCGTAATAAAAGACGTCGGGCTTAATTAAAATAAAAGAAGTTTTAATTTGAAGTCATGTTTGGAGCATCGGAGATAATTGAAAAGGATTTACTTTCATTAGTAATCTGGGAAACGAGTTGAATCATAATATAACTTGAGTTGTATGTATAGGTATGTATTTTCTTTGTTGAGTCACTGACTTCAAGATAAATAGTAGAATTTCCTGTGGAAGTTTGTTTGTTATTTAAATTATATAAACCGAACGTTCTGGGAGAAAGAAAATAGTTTTATAACATGTGAACTTTTTCTACTGGAAAATTATAATACCATATCGAGGACGTCATATCAGAAGGGCGTAAGCACCAATATAAGCAACTGCTGATACGCCCTTCTGTTATGACGCCCTCGATATATTTTTTTCGATATTGAATGGCACAACTTAATTAATTTTTTAGAATTTTCAATTATTTATTAAATTTAATTCAAATTTACATTGAATTATTAAACCCGTTAGTTTTTAGGCAACGTATACGTACAAACCTCGTTTAATCCTGAGACGTTTAAAGAAGGTTATTAAAATTTAGCTGTGACCTTACAGCAAAAGCAGACGGATTCACACCTTGCAGAATTCATCATTCTTAAGAGAAAGACGTGGCCAAGCAGCCGCCGCCGGTCGAAGGAACCGGTTGCGGATCGTAACGTTTACGGGATTGTTACCTTAACATATTGTTCCGTATACCGAGGCTACATAACGATCAATCTTCCTATTAATGCGGCTATTACAGCAACATTATACACAAATTATAATAATGCGCCTAGTGGTACTTCGGAATAATAAATAAAGTGACTTTTCCCCAATCGGCGAACTGGTAATTTCGCAGCAGATTCATGGGGCACACTAAATGGGTCGAATGCATCATTATTATTATACTGATTTAAGTGCACGGGTCATTATTGATTACGGACGCTATTATCTCGTCATTGTTTCAGCAAGCTTTAAAAGTTTATGTTCGATAACAGTCAAACTATAAAGAAATGTATCTGCAATTTGCCTTTCCCACGCGCCTCTTTGGTACAACGAAGAATTACTTCGTCCACCTATTATTAACCTACGAACCATTAGCTTACTTCTTCATGTTCTCCTTCTTTAATTTTACTGTAAATTCATTGATCTATCACAGACTCTCAATATTAATTTTTCGAATAGAATTAAAAAAGAACAACTGAAAAAAATTTACAATTTACTAAAATCTGCAAAAGCCTTCGATTTGCAATACTTTTGAAATTATTTACCAAACTTGATAATAAATTCATGAAAAGATGAAAAATATGAAATAATTATAGTCGACACAAAACCTTTCGAATAGAATCCGAAAAGAAATTGAGAAACACTTCTTACAAAAGTTATTATTACCCAATGCAACTTTGCAGTCAGTATCTTTGAAAATGTTATTACCTCACGTTATCATTCGCAACTCCTCGAAGTTATTTATGCAAAATCCTTAGAGTTTCTTTCAATTATTTCTGTATTAATTTGCATAATACAAACGTACTCCATTATCACAACTATAGAAATAAGCATTTGCATAACGCGTTTAATTGCAACGCCAGAACTAAAAAAAAATGATAAAAATGATTGCAAGCAACCACCTTGCAATAAGTAAATTATAATGTAATAGTGACACACTGAAATTATTATCAAAACCAAGTTTAGCGAATTATGATAGCCTGGCAATTATTCGGTATTATTGTTCGGCGTCGACGTGTAACGAGCAATTTCGTCGTTTATTAATGTAATCAGTTTAACTAGCTTTTCGCTCTATTAAGTCGAACGAAGGTTGTTCAAGGACGAACTTACTGGCAGAAACCCAGCAAAAACTCTTACGACAAGACCGAAGGAAATTGCTGCTGCTGCTGCTGCTACTCATGTTTTATGGAACGCGACTTGCAATTATCTATATAAATCACATTCATATTCGAAGGTTTCAGCTGAAAACTAGGAAACGTTCGCACTCGGCAGTAATTATAATTGCAGTTCGCTCCTGCGAATGTGCAATTATGAAGATTAACTTGTGCCACAGCCCAAAGCCCTACCCGCAGATAGAGTATCTCTTCCGCACTCGTTTATTAAATATTTTAAACCTTCGCATTTTTTCGTTCCGCAGCAAACTAAATTAATGGAACTGCGGCCTTTTGAAAAACTTTCAAACGAATGGAGAACGAACGCCTTAGCTAGGCGATGCATTGAAAGCTCCGCCGTACTAATTGTGGGATAATTGAAAACGTGAAACGAATTATTAGTTTTGCTGCGAGAAACAGGTTAAATAAATAGTCATTAGAGCAGTCTACTTTGTAGTAATTATTTTGCATATTATGTTTCTGGGTGTTCCTCGAGTAATTTCTGCAAATAGGGCTGTGCATGTAGGTCAAGAACTTACATACTCGTACGTATGTAGTCCTCGATGACGAGATAGCAGCTGTTGATTATAAATCAAAAAGAACTTAACGTCGCAGTTTTATACCTAAACTGTGTTGTGCCATTAAACTTATGCACATGCGGTAGCCACGTGATTGATTGAGAAAACTTGAAAGAACGGAAATAGAAAGGCAAAAATTTTCCATCGTATAAATAAATCTAATCTGGGAGGTTTCGAAATTTGCAAATCATAAAATGGCGTTTTTTAAGAGAGTAATTATTCACATGAGGACAAAAATTTAATTCGGGTTCAGAAGGTACCAGAAGCCTACGTGAGGCAATTACGCATTATGAGGCATAAATACGTACCCAAAATTAACTTGTACAAAAACAACATAAAACATAAGAAAAAATTACAAGTTTGTTCGAACACGGAAGCGGGTGTAGCCCTCGGTGAGTGCTCTATGAGGTTCGGCAGCTTCCAACAGGGGTCCTCCTCTGCGAACACGATGTCGTAGTAGAAAGGATCTCGAAATTCGATGGCATCAACAGCAAAATGAACCAAACTGGCCCCAAGAACTCGAACCCATAAAACGTGCTAACACAAATGTAAGAGAAACCCG
The DNA here is from genome assembly GCA_958336345.1 of Dorcus parallelipipedus. Taxonomy (NCBI): domain Eukaryota; kingdom Metazoa; phylum Arthropoda; class Insecta; order Coleoptera; family Lucanidae; genus Dorcus; species Dorcus parallelipipedus. The sequence goes on along the minus strand of OY284480.1, from coordinate 28,007,745 downwards.
ATTACGAGTTCAAATAAGACTTACCCCACTGAATAATGGGCTAGTTACAGGAACGTGGCGCGTCGATCTTCGAGCAACGCGTAATTTATCCGCAACAAGCGTTGAAAACTGAATCTTCAAGAAACTTCTCACAAACGTCACTAAAACCCGGTCTTAGTGCGGTCTTAATTTTAAGGTATCAGCACAAAAAGCGTAAAATATTCGACCGTAGTTTGCAAAGCGTGTTCGTGACTTGCCCAAAATGGATGCCCTGCCACCTTTTCCGTTTTCGGAATTCGAGCGTGAAGACTACAGGGTAAGCAATGTTCCCACTGTTATATGAAACTTAACAAAAGTAAACAAAGGAGAAATCCTATGGTTTAAAAGTTGGAAAAATTAAAATTGAACCGTAACTGCAAATCTTGAGAGGTTCAAAGTGGTAAAAATTGCTACCTACCTTTTAGTATCTATCTAATTGACCCTGTATAAGTTGCGATCGCTGGGGGAAACTCGTCGGTGTTGAAGGAAACCTACCTGGAATTATGCCCTGCTCAGTGGAGACGGGGTGGGCTACAATTGGATTATCGGTAGCTCGATACCTAGATTTAAAAGAAAAGGAAAAGAAAAGGGGCACCACCTAGCAAATATAAGTAGTACGCTGAAAGACGTGGCACCGCTGGAACTGCACACGCAGTTAAAAGCGTTCCTCAGATTATCCGCAAAGCGTAAGTGTTTGTCAGACAGCCTGTATATAACACAACTATCGGTCAAGTAAACGGTAAACGGTGATGCAGTGTTTATTAATACGCAACAAAATTGTGGCCCAATAAAATGGGAGAAACCCTCAGCATTCAGTCAGAGGGACAGTAAACGCAATTATAAGAATGAAACTCTATAAAAAACATGCAACTAAACGCAGGTTTTTAAGATACCAAAGCCTTCGGCAGGCAGAAGCGGTATCACGAGGCACCGAAGGTACCCAATAATTAATTTAAAAACACGTATCAATAAAAGACAAAGGGTTAGTACAATAACGCACTCGAATCTCACCGATTCTACGTTACGTTCGGTCTGCAAGGAGACTGCAGCACACGACATTGGCTCAACTCAGATCGGCAGCTCCTTCGGAGGTTCCAGAGTAGCGAACGACGGTGTTATAGTAGAAGAAGCTCTCAGAATCGGCGGTATTCTCGCAGAATCTCGTTCGGTCCCGAAGAAGTGACACACATTTTTCAAATTTAACCCTCACGTAGTTACTAACGGAAGAAACACGAAAGTAAGTAGGTAAAAGGGAACAACGAAATTGAAGCAAAACCGAAAAGACTTACCCCTTTTAAAGTAAGGACACGGAACGATAAGAAACTGCGATATGCAACGATACATGGCTTTTTAATCTAAATTCACGACACAGACTTGATCTGCTGTAAAAGCACTGGATTAATCTTCCAGAAGTCGTTCACGAACAATAAGATCCCAAGAGCCTTTAAGTGGTCGATTCCTACCACAAAACACAAATTAGTTCTACCGAAATGGCGACCAAGCGCTCATGAAATGCCTTCAATCAAAAATGACTTTCAAGAACCACGCCAAACTCGACTAGAAAGCGACTAGAAATATTTTACTACAAAAACCTTAGAGTTTGTAAGCAGATAGAGCGATCACTGAAGCCAAAGTAGAAACAAAAGATTAGGAAATCGTTAACGCAAAAACGAAACGTAACAAAATGTAAAGCAACATAATGAAACGTCGAACGAACATAAACCAGACGTAAGCAATAATTTTAAATCTACGTCTACAGCGACGCCATAAATTCGAATCCGGCTCTGCCCATTAGGCCAAAAGAAATATCACCTGTCGCACGGACGTAAGTGTACGTCCGGCTAAATTCATTTAGCGACCTTCGAATGACAAAAACAAAAAGGGACTTTGGTTCCCCAATCCGAGTCCGGTGACTTGGAAAACATTTATTGTGTAGTTCCGTCACTTGTGAAAAGGTTCCCTACTCTTCTCCTCTCGAAGAAGCAGTGCATATTTTATGTGCCTTACGAACAAGGTACGTAATTAATGAATTAAATTGAACGGAAAAAGAAACAGAGAAAATAAAATTGCCACCGCGCGCAGTGTTTTACGAAGTATGATTAAAACGAGCACGTGGTTTGCGAATGATACATGTATGCAAGTATTTAATCTTAGTAAGGTAACAACAGTAATTAATGTGACATATTGTTTTCGTGTGGTGTGTTTATACCCGGTAGTTAAGAGTACGTCGTTATTCAAAAATGTGGGTGTTGTTTATAATCGGCCATATATTTGAGAGCTGATTGGATTTGACCATATTTACCGAGTGTTTCCTATACGTACGAAAGTTCAGAGCGTACGAGAGATAAACGAAGGAACGGTGCAGTGACCAGCAAGAGCCTGTTGTTGGTTGTCGACCTGACGACCAACACCCGCACGACCGGTCCAAGTTGTAACTTACTGGCGGAAAACACATGTTAAATGATGACTCTATTCATTTGGTGCCGTGCGGTCGGGAAACAAAAAGAAAAAAATGAATCCGTCATTACGACAACAATGACTCCGTTATTGAGCGTACTTTATGAAACCAGTGTGAGGTCACCACATGTAGCGAAGAATTTGCGTTCGTCCGAGACCATTGTGTTTCGAGATATGTAGGTCTCAGAAAGTCACGGGAAGAGCACGACAAGAAAATCCCATTACCGGACCGGCAGATGCGCATTTCACGGCCCGAATTTATGGTATCAGGTCACTCCGGGTGACAATTTTCGGAACACCTGAGCTATCACAGCGAGGGGCTATAAAATACAGGTACAGGATCTTTTTTTTTTCGTTCTTCGCGGCTATCGGCCTAGCTTAACGGGAAGGAGCATGACGTAAGTGTAAACAGCATTATGGAGTTACTTTAAGCGTTTTTGCGGTGTCGTAAATCAATAAAAGATAAAGTTAATTGTCTCTAAGAGATAAGAAGATTTAGCGAATGCCACGAAAACACGGGCATAATGAAATGGTTTTTACCTAGGTGAAGATACCAGTACATTGGTCTTTACCTGCCTGAAAAAGACCCATAGGTACACATAATAATATTAGCTTTCCAGAAAATCTTTGATGGTAAACCTTTTGCTTTTGCTTGATCCTAGACAAGTAAAACGTTAATTTCAAAAATAAACTGGAGTATTTAATTAAAAGCATAGGCAGGTATAACTTGAAAAACAAAAAGGATAGTTTTTAACGTTTTTGAAGAGTAAGTTCGTTAGCTACACGTAGATGAATGTACTAGATTCATCATCTGATTGTGGGGAGTTGTGCGGTTAAATTGTGGTAGCGAAGTAACATCAAGTTAACTGACGCATTAATTATCAGCTTAAGGTTTAGTGTTACTTCATATTCACGCCGTTCCTTTGAATACTGCTTCACAATTACCTTCGGCGTTGAAAAAATCTGGTGCGAAAGTGCTGATTACATGCGTTGGCTGTTAAGTTGCTGTACCTCTGAAAGAGTGAATTGCTTTGATTGCTGCTGATAGAAACACGCTCGGCTTAACAATACCTGTATAATTAATATTCTTTACACGACAATGAACTCGTAATGAATATCGCAAATAATTCCTGGCATTACGTTCATTAGAAGCCCGGTGGTAGATGATCGACATCTCTTAATCACACATTACGGAAGCTCATTGTACCGTGCGTTCGAGAATTTCATGGGGTATTTAAAGTGCAGCGGAGCCTGGCATTTAAATATAGATTAAGGCCTAATCTACTATCAGCTTTATAGCACGTCGTACCATTAACGTAACCGATAAGCTGGTGCTTTTGCTCGATTTTCAGCAATGTAATAATAATCCAAAGGTGTAAAGTTCTATTATTCCCATTGTTTCTGGTCCATTATGTGTTGTATGGGCGCCATTATAGTTGCAGGTTTGATTATAGTAGCCGATAACTCGCCAACGTAAACGTATGATATTTTGAAGTGCTGATCGTATCAACTTCTTTTGTCTTTAAACTTACGAATAAAATACACACGAGCTTATCAGACAGATCTGCTGGTGATGCTGTTTTTTCCTTGGGTTTATAACATCTGAAATGTGTATTGCTACCACATCATTTCAATTAAAAAAATATATACAGTTATTTCTTTTAAGCTACCAGCATTCTGTTAGAATTCTTTTTTTCTTTTCAACGGCGCACAAAAAACCTTCAATATAACATTAAGTATTCATGATGTCTTCAAGTGTCCTATTTAACTGCGGACTTGAAACACACCTGTATTTGACAATTGAAAAGATAGTTGTTCTAATTTTTGTTCGCCGAAGCGAAAATTGATTTAATTATTACGTAATGCCACGGTACCATGTAAAAATGATTCTGCAATAAATTCGCTGTTAACACGTACGATAAAAGCTTGTTGCGCAACTTCTTGCAGGCTAGAAATCGGTTTACGAGTTCAGAGACAATCTATTGTTAACAAGAACATCCAGCAAATAGCACACAGTCCGTAACACGAAATGATTTTTAGTACTAAGACCGTAATTGCAGTGTGCTCGGTCTGTTAAATTACTTTTGTTACTTCACTATAAAAGCCTCATACACTTACCGTCATAATGAACATTACAAAAAGAGCAATTTCTTTTAATGTGTTAGTATGTATGCAACAAAATTGTATAATATACTCTGCAGTTGGTAAAAAATGGAGGAGAAGACGAGAAAATTACTGTGTGTGTGATGAGGAAACGTTGAAAATTGAGAAAAATGTCAAAAAAATAAATAAAAGAAGTAGAGGAATGTAACCATAGCTTAATCAAATGTTTCTTTTTTAAATTCCAAAATATTTACACTGTATGTATCATGGTTTGAGAATATATATCACTTAATATATGATATCACGGTGTATATCATAAAAATCCGATTTTTTCAGACCCTGGGTATGTTGTTGAAGGACTGCCTAATATTAATTAAAAAAGAAATTTATTCAAACCACTTACAATTAATTAAAGTAATCCTTTCTCACTTTTATTACGAATATAATCTTTGATACTAAATGTCAGAAGCAGTGTTGTATATTCCTTCAATACTTTTACAATTTGTTGAAGGAATTTATAATTGAAGTTTGTGTCCAGTAAAGCAATCTTATGCAACGAGTCTGCATAACTCGCTTGCTACTAAATAACACGGTAAACCATAAACATCATGAATTTATGTATCGGTTTCATATCAGCAGTAATAAAAGTGCGCAAGCACACGTCAAGGAACGTGGAAAAGGGTCTCGTTATTGTAACAACAAATTGCCAAGGAAACGCCACAAATCTAAATTATATTTTGCCACAAAGCAGCGGCTATCTGCCTTAAACGCTTTATTTATGTAGGTACTCACAGAAGCGGCTATCATGTTCCACCGGCTAATTTTCCAAATAATACAATAGCGAGGCAACATTGTATTACAATGCGTTCTTGTAAGTACAATGTATGAGAAGGTAATGATGTTTTATGCATTCCTGCTTCTACGCCTGCCGTTCCGAGATTCATGAACTTCGAATAATTATTTATTTTAAACGCACGTAGCAGATGGCGTTTATCACGCTTCCGGGCTGATTTATGTTCGTATTGTATCCCTACTGTTTCAAAAGCGTATGTCTGTACTTAATGTAAGTACAACGTCCAAACTAACGTGTGTCCAACAATTATTGTAGTCCTGGGTGGCTGTAGAGTCAAACATTTTTAACTAATTATTGTTTCAAATGGCATTAAAACGTTAAATAAGTAAAGAAACATTTATTTGTTGTCTAACAGTAAATATTTGAGGCTTCAATTCAACGATACGAAGTAAAAATCGGCATTTATATGTGATACCACAGCCACCCAGGACTACAATAATTATTGGACGCATGACACTTTTTATTAGTAGAATAATAGAAATATCTTAATTGAAGGGCGCTAATTTTAAATTTATTATGCGGTTACTACCTTGTTTATTATGATTATTTTATTGGTATTTACTTCTTCAGCTAACCACATAATTGCCAAAGAACGGTAACAATTTCCGGTCCTCATGTTGCTACAATTTTACGACTTAATAATTTTAACGGCGTGATTATATCGTGTTCTTTCAACTTGGTTGTTTAAATTCGTTTTAATCATGAAATATTGGCATTCTTCCGCCAAGGAAACTTAATTAAATAAGCGCAGGTAAAAGCGGAATTATTAATTCGTTTAAAAACCGAATTATGATTCTCAGAGCATAATACAAAGCATAACATACTTTTTGTGGAACTCCTTTTAACACCCTGTACTTATTTGCTTCTATTCTACTTTACAAACAGTTTCCTGGTTTGCTTTAGTTTTATTTTTCTGGACCGTTCACTATCAAAGGAATAAAAATATGTGTAACGTTTATACTTGTGGCGTTGGTTGTTGACCCCATGTACAACAACACTTTCCGAGTGATGTCTTTAAGGTGTTTGTACTGTGCGCTGCCTTAATAAAGGCGAGTTAGATGAATTGGTAAATGGGTACAAGAACTACTACCACTGGTTCATCTCTCACAGAACCATGCCACTTCAAAGTTTCACTCGAGGAAGCACTTCCAGAACTGGTACTCACCAAGCTATCTCTTCCTTCCCATCTGACGTTCGTCGTTTCCTGCTAGGACATTTCATCCCACGACGCTGTCTGCCTTTAAGGAATAGCTTCACTATTTTTTCGCAACCTATCCAAAAAAGGCATTGACGTCGAATCAGGGCTCGATATATAGCTATGATACCCTTCAGACTAAGTATGAGACAATTGCTTCTGGTGAAGATGACTGACAGCAGCTTCATCATGCTACTCAGCGTTATATTTGCTTGGATTCTACTTTACAAATACTTTGGCTTCCTGGTTTACTTTTAATCTACATACACAGTATGTGTGCAGGTATCTTAAGTTTTATTCTTCTGAACCGTTCACTTTCAAAAGATTAAAAGTATGTATAACGGATAATAAAAAATTTAATTAAAATTTAGTGAAACAGATCATTGTTTGCTACATTTCCTGTTCGAAAACCCAAAAACTATGCACATAGGTGTTTATGTCAGAACTCGTATAGAATTGAAATTAATTTACTTTTGAGCGGACGCATTTTTTATTTGTATGGCCGCCGGCCACAGTGACACTTTAAATTGATTGGCATAGTTTCCAGCGATTTTTTCAACCTGCCTCGACATAAAGAAGTAACAATAATTTATTTGCGGCTAACGCGTGTAATTTACTGCCTTTTATTTTTATTATTGCTGCATTTGTCCGTGAAATGTACACGACCTTTCACTGACATTAATGCGATCTATTGTCGCGTGGTTTTCAAGTGACAGTCGCAGATCTAATTTAATTTCAGAGATAATCTGTTCAGCGATCTGCATGTCCTTATGCTGTGACATAAGACAGTATATCTATTGTTGGGTGATTGGTTGCGCGGGTGGAAGTTCCAACGACAACAAGGCGTTGGTAGCTGGTAGGAGTGTTAACGTGAACCATTTGTTGCAGAACCAGAACTAATGGCTTCGAAGTCATCGCAAAGCCGCATTTCCCGGCAAAGAACACTACACATACCCACACAATGATGCCCTCTCGTTCAACGCCGAACCTACAGCAGCAACAAAGTCGCGAATCCAAGAACCACACGCCGTCCATTTACTCGTACCTACATAATCAGTCCGGGCTTAACTTCGCCCCTGTCAGTACTACAACGACGACGCCTACAAGAGATGACGACTCACCTCCACCAGCACCTCCGGTCAGAGATTCATCCAGTCTTAAATCAATCAAGTATGGACCTGGACATGAGAAATTTCCATCTTGGCCCGTTCCCGCAGCCGCTGATACTCCGCAAGCACTCAGAGGACCTCCAAGTGGAGGCTCGCATCGGTCTAAGTCTTGGACTGACCACACTAACTATCCTAAGGAAAAGGTCGTGACTTATACCCGACCGTACATGAAAAGACAACATTCTTCGCATACCCAACAGGTAAATCGTTTCTTCTTCTTTCATTAACATAGATGTGATGAACTGCGGTAAATACCTCGTGAAGTAATTATCGACCATAATGCGTTACATTTCTCACAGAACTTATAGGAATATGTGACTAATTATTCTTACTCAGCTATTATGCTCGTTTTCTCATGATTACGCCGCTGCGCTCATTATGAAATTCTTTTTGTGTTCCATTAAAAAGAATGCAATAATGTGAGGAGGCTAAGTGGAGTAAACGCAACAATTATTTACGTTGTATATCCGTGTGTGTTAACACATTGATTTATGTTTGTAAAGTCAAGGTATTGCATTCTTAAAATTTCAATTAGGTACATATATAAAAGAAATTAATTTAAGTTGAAAATATTTGAATCGTAAAAACTTTATAATCTCGACAAATGTCCTTTCTGTAGGCGTCCTTATTTATTTTCGTTACAGCTTAATTGACAAATTATTTCTCTTTTCTTGCAAAGCTTAACCTTAACATTTGGAATGTTTCGAAATCGTTAATTATGCAAACGCTTTTTCCAAACACCATGCAAAACATTAAATCCTGTCGAATTGTAATCGAGCATACGAACACAGCTCTTTCTTTATCAGCTGTTGAGATTTCAACAATTTCTAAATCGTTAATTATGCAAGGTTTATTTTCTAAACGTAATGCGAAATATCGAGTTGCTCATAAAGGTGTTCATTCCTTTTCTGGGAAGGCATTTTATTTATTTATTTCAACGAACAAGTACGTGTTAAAATATGTGTGTTAACAGTTACATTTTTTTGTAATTATGTTTTTGATTACTTAATTAACTTGGTGTGTTTCTTTTCAGAAACTGAAAACAGTAATGGAGCGATGTGAGAAAATTCCTCCGGAAACCTACGAGTCCCGTTTCGAAAAGATCAACGATCGCCTGTACTTACCCCACGTCGATCGTGATGGTAAACCCTTAGGCGATATGGAATATACAGTGCCATCTCCTCCCGAAAGGGACATCACCAAGCCTCAGCTTACTCAGGCAGAACTCGAGGAATACGCTCGTTCTTATCAAGACGCATCCATAGAGAAGTATGGCCATATTAAAGGCCTAGAGAACTTCATCGAGTACGCCAGGAACTATGAAGAAACTTTGTTTCCACATATGAACCAAAAACATGATGAAGCTGCTCTCACTCATCTTCACCAGAAGCAATTGTCTTACGCTCAGTCTGAAGGGTATCACAGTTATGTATCGAGCACTGATTCAACGTCGACGCCTTTTTTGGATAGGCTGCGAAGAGATAGTGAAGCTGTCCCTTCAAGGCAGACGGCGTCTTGGGATGAAATGTCCGAGCAGGAAACGACGAACATTCGACGGGAAGGCAGAGATAGCGTGGTGACCACCAGCTCTGGGAGTGCTTCTTCGAGTGAAACTTTGAAGTGGCACGGATCTATGAGCGATGTTTCAGTGGCGAGCAGTTCTTGTACCCATTTAGCCAACTCATCTAACTCGTCTTTATCAAGGCAGCATATTGCGCACAGCGCTAGAGTACAAACACCTCAAAGACATCACTCGGAAAGCGTGTTGTACATGGGAGGTGATAATCCGGAAGTTTGGAAGGACAAAGAGAATAGGAACAATAATACGAACAAACTGAAACTGTTTGCTGTAAATACCTACACTGTGCAAAACGACCAACAACCAACGCCACAGCAACAACCACCACAGCAGCAGCAACATTCACCTCAACAACAACAGCAGCAGAGCAACAGGTAATTACTTTTCAATTTGCTCTTTACTATTAAATTTAAAAGTGTTGATACCTTTAAATGAAGTGAAAATCGAAAAGGGGAAAAGCGTAAATGCCAAGTTCTTTGTTAAAGAAACTGATTCATGAACGTGGTCTTTATTATTAAAATTTCTCCGAAGAAATCAAAGGAAGGAATCATTCTAATTGGCAATCAGAAGAGAACTTGTCGGCGATTAATCAGAAACCACATTTTTCTCAAGCGCATTACAATGTTGCTCCGAGTTTAGTTAAATAATGCATGAATTTGATATGGAAATCAGGACATTTAATATATGGACGTAGGAACGCGGAGTCATTAATCCGTAATCGTGGCGTAATCGCGGGAGGAAATAATTTATAAAGAACGCCAGAAAACCATGTGAATTCGTTCCGCGCTGCTAATAAATTCAGTGATAGTCCAAAATAAACACGCATCCATCTTAACCGTTTAGATAAAGCTGACGTGCTCATTAGTAAATTTTTATTTGAACAAATATTCTACGTCTGCTCAAATCTATCAATTTGATTTCAGATTATCGTCACAGCCACTCTCAATAGCAGACAGGATAAACGAACTGGAAAAGCAGCAGAAGTATTCTTACTTGGATCCAGATAAGAAGCACAAAGTTCCCGACCCAACCTTGAAGGCCATCCAAAAGAAGGCGTTGCTTTCGTTCTACGAAAGGCACCACAACAATCCGAGCAAGACTAACACGTGGAGGTCAGAACCTCAGCTAGCTCAATCTCAACCGGCCCTAGTTGCTGTGCCCCAACCACCCCCGAGAGTGAAGACGCAAACGCCATCTCGTCGTGCATCCTGCGCGTCGGATTACGCGTCCAATAACTCGAAAAGAAGCAGCCTTGCATCAACGCGTGAATCCAAGGAAAGCAGCGGCAAAATAACCCCCAGACACCAACACAGCAACTCGTGCGGTAGCCTATCAACAGATCTAATCGGCCCGGTGATAGTCGGACCTTCCATCTCCCTAGACGACTGGGTCCCCGAGAAACCACCCGAAAGGCCACCCAAAAATCCACATTTACGCATTGCGTACCCCGATTTATTCCAAGACCAACGTGTACCCAGCCCAGATCTTCCGCCACCTTCTCCACCGACGGTACTCGAAGACGAAGTGTTCAACAGCGACGAACCTTTACCCCCGCCCCCTTCAGAATCGGAAACCTCGAACTGGCAGAGTGAGTTCGAGGAGAGGCTGAACGAGAACGCAACAGGAAACCAGTTCGCGGCGCCCCAAGTCGAAACTCACCGCAAAACAGTGGAAGAAACCTACCTTCCGCCGGAACTGTGCATGGAACCCCCTAAGCAGCAAATCCTGGGCATTCCGGAGAGGGGAAGCACAAAGTACTCGTCAATCCGACACATACAACACGTGAATGCTGAAAAGAGGAACAATTCGTCTCCAGAAAGCAAAGGGGAAACTGAAATGAGACATCAGACGTCGAATGAGGGAAGAGAAAACAGGCACGAGCACAGACATCAGACTGAAATCAAACATGTCGTAACAACAGTACAAAGTGAAAATAGGATGACACCTGAAAAAAGACACGTTCCTTTGCAACATTTAGCCGACTATAGAAACATGCCGGATGCATCCGTTAACCGCCATCCAACATCATCCAACGATAACCCTGATAACCGGTTAACAAATGAAGCCACTGAGAGGTTAAAATCTCCACACAAAGAACAAATACTCGGTTTTCCCAATCGAAACTACGCAGAGCGTTCTAGCACGCGTTATCCCGCAATGCAGAAGTTAGTTTTGAACGGAAACATCGCAGTCAGCCAGAAGGTGGTTAACGGCATTTGCGATCAGTACAGGGCTGAACCTTTACGCCCCCAGATGTTTCCGAGCAAAGAAGAAGACAAGCTTTGCGGAAATTTGCGCAGCAATCAGAGGGCGTCCATTGCAGAGGGCACGACCAGGGATGCGCCCCCTCCTCTTCAACCCAGGCAGATGCGAATCAATCAGAGCATGCGAGCTAGGATTCCAGAAAGCCGTCCGGGTGGCGTTTCCACGAGGATGTCACCCCCCAGGGATGATAAGCTGAGGGATTCGAGGCCGCTGAACTACACAATGTAAGTGTCACTGTATTTTACAATGTCATCAGAAATTATTTCAACCCACGTGACCAATTTAAATTAGGCTTTGTTTTCGTAGAAGTGGCAACACTGAGAAAAGTGAAGTCGCGTGTATTTGTGTTCATTGACATTCGTGGCTGGAGGTGTTTTGTCGTGTTTAACCAAACATCCTCAATGCTGACGTAAATTAGTCCTCCAAGGATTTAACACAAAGCACTGCATTGTTACCAACAGTGTAGAATGTGTTGCCTATACAGCAGAGTCACGTGGGTTGAAATCATTTCTGATGTCTCTGTGTTAATACCTGCATTTTTACGTATTAATTTAATTATCACTAATTTTATTTTCTTGTGTTAATTAAACTAATTAAACAATTTTTATTACATGCAAACGAAAGGATAATAATGATTACAAGAAACAATTTTGAAGAAACAAGTGTTTTTATTAGAAAATTTTATTTCAGTGATAAACAGAAAAATGTATTTTGAATAAATTCAATAAAAATATTTCCCCACTTGTATATTTTCAGAGAAATTATCAGACATTTTGTTTTGTAAGAAAAAATTATACTATATTATTGCATGTAGATTAAATTTTCGAAAATAATCTTTTAGCAGAATTTTAGAACAACATGCAAGTGCATGTTTGTAGTAAATGAAGAACTAATTCTGAATACTATCTTCTAAGATCAAAGCGACTAATGAGAGGTGCGCTTCTTGTTAATCTATGATCTGATGTTGTACCGTTTTTGTAGCTGACTTTTAAGCTCACTTTAATTAATTGAAATTAAAAAAAAAAGAACTAACAATGAAGAATCAGTTTCAATTCATAATACTGCTTTCTAAATCAATACAAAATATTTTGCAAATCAGATTATTTATAACATGTTAACGAGTTTCCTGAAAACATTTCTAAGTCCGCACTAGGCTTTACCATTGAAGCTTGGAAAAGCTTTTTTTTTATTGTTTTCAACGCTGCGTTAGAATAAGTTAATAAAGCCAAAGGAAAGTAAAAATCAATTAATTTGTAGAATAATTAAAGTTGCCTCATCTCATCGTAACTGCATAATAAATAGTTCATTTTAAGTTTAAGGAAATTTTTCAATTACAGGCGGCAAAGTTGAAAGTTTCAATTAATTAATGGGTTTAGCATTGACTCAAGTTGAGATCGTAAAGTTATCGGCATAAATAAAGTTCCAAGCGGCCGTTAAAGTTCGAAAGCACGTATCCATATTAAAATCTAACGATTACGGGTATGATGTAAGTCGCTTAGTATTACAGATAATTTTTGCGGGAAATTGCGAAGGTTACATGTAGGAGTAATTTTAAATGAATGTAGGCAACCCAACCTACGCTAAAGAGTAGATATCATCTATCTGAAGCCACATAAAATTTAATTGCGGACAAGGTAAATGAGCTGTACAAGCGAATAATTCCGTACCTCCATTAACACTGTACTATTACGTCTAATTAAAATAAATTATGCAATTAAATTGACAAGACTTAATTGCAGTGCTAGAACCTGAAATTAATTCTTCCTTTCCATGTCGGTGCACCTACCGAGACATTGAACTTGGCTCGATTTTCATTTCAAGCTCACTTTTTTCCGCGTGCTTAATCGTTATAATTTTTCTCTTCGACGTGTGTTCGCTCACTGCCTTTTTATTTTTCACTAAGATTTACACTAATAACAACCGCTCGCAAACTTACGCGTTATTTTTATTTTGAGTGCAATTAGGAATTGCAATTATAATACTTAATAATACATAACAAGGACATTTCGTTTTCAGACACGCCTTCTTGCTTGTCGTTCTTAACGACTCTTTAGTTTTATTACGATTTGCTCCTTGCACTTCAAACTGGTTTCTATCAGTTCAAACATCGAAAACTCGTTTAAAAATAAAACGTTTTTATTATGTAATTTCATTCGTTATTTGTCACTTAATATACACCAGTCGATGAGTAATACTAGAACAATATTTACTTTAATTTTAATTTTTCTTAACACGTTAAAAGTAAACCTGTCTTATTTCACTAATTTATGTGCTTAAAAACTTTCGTTGTGAAACGAGACTAAAATATAAACAAATGCAAAATATGTTTGCCATCAAATCTTCGTTTCATAATTATTTATTTATTAGAAATCTTATATTTTCTCTTCTTCTGCAAACATTGATGAATGTAAGCACTACGTATTTAGAGAGTTTAAAAAATGAAGAGGAACATCTTTTTTTTGTAAATAATGGAAGAATTTTTTCTATGTTATTTTTGTAGAATATAAACAAAGTTTTCAGAAAGTAAAAGATGAAATAATAAGTTAAATTTGCATCGAATAAATTACTTTCTACACGTTTTTCTGCATTATTTCAGTTTTAAGCCTTACATTTCTTTAATTCCACCTATGTATACGTATACAGGGATTTGCTTGAAAAAAACAAATACGACAGATACACCGTTCCGATTCGTGGCTTTTACCAATTTCGACGAATGCCTTTAGGTTCACATGACGCGCCAGTTACTTGGCAACGCTTCATAGATAGAGTCATAGAAAAATCCTTTGATTTTTTTATAACCAGTGATTCAAAAAAGTGTACCATGATCAATAAAGATGAATATAACGTGTATGTCTCAGGTACCACAATTGGTGACATTTCAATATTACATTTGTCAGATCGTCAGATTTAAGTTTCGATTATTCTCTCTCATTTCAACATCTTCAATGTCTTTCACTGATCACCAAGAATGCTGTGTGTTGGCAATGTATTGTAGAAACTGTGAAATAATTGATGATTTGTGAATTTTTTTAACATGTAGCGCATTTGAAGATTTGGTATAGTTCCAACAATCAAAATTTATGAAAGTTTTTTTTTTTTAATCACAGGTTACAAACCTTAAGCTAGAGTGCTAGAGTATACTGCAAAGTAGACGGGAATTTATGCTAAGCAATCGGTTTCGCTTTATATCATTTATTTTATAAAACAGCCTGTCGTTTTTCAAGTTTCAGTGAAACAGACGGTATGTACTTATATGAATTGATTCAATTTCCTGAAACTCTTTTGCTTTCTACCGTCCATTAGATCTCTGTTTCTTTCATCTATGTGTATAATAACTTAATTTCAAGGGGCTCAATTAAGTTGTCGCCGCACTTAATGCAAAATAGATTATCACGTTCAGCTACTGTAATTTTCTTTAATAACGTGCACATTCGAAAATCCTCAATCAAGCAGCTCCCAGCTTTCTCAGAGCGGCACTTTTTCGAATGGGATCTGCTTAAGATGCATGGGATCGAGGAGAGGTGCCGTTAATCTTAATCTGAGCGTCTTCCTCTCGATAACTCGACGACGTCTTCGCACTTAACGCGAGGAAATCGTAATTACTGACTCGTAAAAGTTTTTCCCGGACCGTACCGTACTTTCTAATTTATTTCGTCCGCTCCGATGACGAGCACTGCACTCAAGTGTTAAATCGCATCGCCCCGGCAACAAAGGCGGAATCCTCGGAGCATGGCCTGTCGTCTTTCGTACCGGAATAACCTTGACATCCGTTCTCGCTAGATAATAAAACGAAGAGTGCGATAACCTACCGAGATATTAAGTATAATTGCAGAGCCGGCCGGAAATGCAGGTGGAGCGAAACACTTGAATTTTATAGACCATTTCATCAGTAGACTGAAGAAGATTTTACGAAACGTGGAAACTCTTTTACTCCACTCGAGATTTATGCAAAGCGGATGTTTATTTGATTCTATAATTGAAAACATCCACTATGTAGGAAATAAAATTGATGGTCTCCTGTAAGTCCTGAGCTATTGGCGGGGAAGTCCCTGAGTGGATTATCATGTTTCATCTAACGATAACGATCTGGGTTCGCGCGTGGAACACCACTAATTGCATTCCGAGAACCTTTCGCGTTTCGAGCAATTTTTTTTCCGCGGAATGCAGGCGCAGTTATTTTGGTTGAACGTACCCGGAAGGCGTGAAAACGGTAAGGCCGCGAGCGACCCGGAGAAAGAAGATGGCCGAGGAGAGAAATTTCCGGAATTCCGCGCAAAAACGCGAGGACGGACGTTCGCCCGAGCAAAAACCTAAAATAACGCGCATTTCGCGTGACGAATTGCCCCCCCGGTAAAAACTTAAGTACTGTTTACACTGTTTAAGTCGCTAATCACTTTGAGCGACCGGTTACCGTTCCTAGCCGAATGATATGCTCTGCGAGACAAAGCTAACAGTATCGCACGTCATAGTTGGTTATTTTTCATCAACTAAATTACTTTCTACTTCACATAATTTGAAGCGCAGGGAAAAAATTAAGAAGAGAGAAGTTCCGGAAGTAATGGCTTGCGCAAATTCGACCATTTGATTTCACAGAACAAACTTGCAAAATCTCTCTAATCCAAACATCAGTTCATCGCCCTTCGATTTTTTTATTTGCATTCCATCGAGTAATAGCTGTTTACTTACCTGCCTTTCTAATAATAATAATAATAATAAATAAAGACAACGACACTTCTGATCAATCAGTGATTTCTAAAGTTGTTCTGTCTGTGTACCTATGAATTTCTAACTCGCTCGCTGGACAATTAAAAGAGATGATGCGTCCATTCCTTTGCGAACCTCTGCAAAGTAAGAAAGCTTGTGGAACGCATTCTGCGAATGACTTCGCAAGTTCGACCCGCAAAAAAGAACTGAATTAATGCACCCGAGAACTTCCTATGTATCTGCTGAATAATTGTAGAAATTCTTCTCGGCTCCTTGTGTACGAAGCAACCATGTGTAAAACGATAAAACCAATGACAAATAGCTCTGCAAATACCTCTAACTGTTGTTTGGATAGATTTATTTGCGCCGATATTAAATTCATACAAAATAATACGAAATGAGTCACACTTGACTTGACTAAAGGTGCTAAACCGAAACGATAAGTTAAGTAAAGAAAATCACACACACAAAGTAGATAAGAAGCACGACGTGTGAATTACCTACATACTTTGTTAGGAAAATAAAGCAGTTACTAGGTCACCGGATTTTTCAAAATTAGATCCTGCGAAATTCGACCTTCCAAATTCCAATTTTCTTTGTGCTTCGAAGGTCGGGCAATTTATGAAACCGCGCAAAAACTCCGGTTCATTGATTGCGCTGTAATAATATTATTATTCAGTGCAGGCAATCAACTCATGCAAAATAGACACCGTGTTTCCTTCATTAGCGCTGAAATTATTGACCTGACTTAAATCGTTGTAATATGAAACAACGGAAGGCAAACTAGTATTTACAGTAATAAAAGCTCTTTTGCACTCGGTGAATGTCAAGGCGAATATCCTCCTCGACGTACGTAGTACTTCCTTCAGCAACTGTGCTTCACTCCTGCAGAAAAAAATTATGCTCGCACCCTCGCTTCAAATTGGCCGAGTAATGAGGAAGTATAGTACTCATTTGGTTTGAGTAAGAAGAATTTTTCACGCTGTCTTACCAAGGTAACACACTCATAAAGAAACAGCGAGTTAATTTTAATAAATTATCTAAGAATTGAGGAATGCTCGTTAATTTACTCATATATTTTCAAAAAAAAATTGAATCAGCATAATTATTGCATAAAATAGTGTCATTGAAATTTGTTTATAAAAAAATGTTTCTATTTTTCTTTTTCGATCTCAAACTGTGGCTTCGTGTATGTGTGTGCAATTCAGACGTAAATAATGTCGGTTTAAGGCCACCGAAAGAATTACAGTACGCGTGAGAACACGTCTTGAATGCATTAAATTATCGGATGAAAGATAATTTTATAATTGCAGCTCGGGTTATAGATTGTGAAGAACGTTAACGTGCTGGCTATTAGAAGTGGTTTACGCATTAAAATGCACCGCCCTGTATTACGATTACGCTCTGCGTTCCATCGCTCTCGTTTATGTGTGCAAAATTTGAAACACACTCGACTCGCCAATCAATTATTCTAATTTGAAGCACGTTTGAAATTTTTAGCGTTTAGAAAGCGTTGCAAATTCTTTTACGTATATGCACTTCCTTCCGACTTCCTCCTTACACGTTGAAAATGATTTAATCGCAATTAATTTTGTATTAATATCTAAACTGAATTGCCCACAGTCAATTTCAAAATACATGATTTTGTATTTTCACTTTCGCATTGATTTAAATGTTGTGTGCGATAACAGTTTCTTCGAAGTAGTAATTGCTCTAATTAAATTTTATTTAGAAACTACAGTTACTGCAGCAGTTAAAACTGATTCAAAAGTAATGTGCACATAAAATTAGTTGACTTAATGCGAATTACATGTACACGTGTAACAACACACATCAAAACAGTAACGAACGGTATCAAAGCCATTAACTGTCCTCGTTCACAAAGGACGTTCGCGTAAATCAACAATTTTTCTTCTTTTTTTGTAAATTAGTTATTCAAAGCGCGAGGCATTAGAATCCGACAATAATAACATAAATTTACACGGTGTAGTAATTTCGTGTTTAAGTAGCTACCCAGCGATCGATCTAATGAACTTTCAGTGGCGATAAATTGTAATGTTTATTAACATTGAAACCGTTCATTAGCCGGCTCATGTAAATAAACGACACCGAAGCACGTCAGTTGCGATTTAAGAAATATTAGTTTATTTACACCGGCTATAAATACGAGTTCATTAAAACGCAACAAATTACTTGTCGAAATAAGTTTCCGCATTGGCGATGTAATTGATTTTCATCGGCAGAATTTCTATCAATAGTTAAATAGGACTGAACGTGTTTGATACGCCAAGATTAAGTGTAATTTAAAGACGCTTTAGAAATTCCGTTTCATTTTTATTGTTTATGTGTTGCCCTGCTACACACGAAGTGGTAAAATTTATTTTTCTTTTTCGAACTTTCGACGTAATCCAAATGTTGCTTGCCAGTTCGCGTTTCGGAGAAATTACAGAATTCCAAAACGGAGAATCGAATAATATTTATTTAATAATATTTGAAGTATCGGGGCGTTATTTATTATTATTACTACGTAGAAGTTGTGTCTAAATTTGAATAAATAAAAATGTTTGGTTCTAAAATAATACCTTTGAATTTGATTACATTAAACTAACCCATCGGTAGAAAAACCAGCAGGCGGCAGCTGTTGAGTTCAATCAAGGAGGAGGACGAGGAGGAGAGTTCGTTGCACATCTGCCATAGGCAGATTGCGATTGTGAAAGCGCTTTGCTGACCCGAATGTGGCTCACACCGATCCATTGTCAATGCACAATGCCAGTTGGAAACTTGAATATTTCCGAAGGACGCGCGGACATGAATTACGTTGCTCATTTGCGTTGTCCTTGCTGTTACTGTTAAGGTTTCGGGCGGGCACACGCCACTGCACTTGATCGCTGCCGATACTGTCGAACTTTCTGTTCGCAAACCTGTTACCGGACGAAGACGTGCATTTCTTTCGCTGCTTCGAAAGAGATCGATCTTTCTGCAAGAACACAGGCGGGAATTCTTTCAGGAATGCGCTTCATTAATTTGAATTTCTGAATGTATTATGTTATGCGATCGTATCATTAATTTTCTTCTCTTGACTGTCTCATTTACTGTCGCTCTGCATATTTCAAGTGCATTTGTTATGTCTTTTAGAATTTAATACGTTGCAAAAGTGATAATCTAGGATAGAAAGTTCAAATTAACTTAAAGTAGAATGTATGTATACTAGAATATAAGAGCTCACGCGAAATCTTTTTTAGTTTATAAATTTCAACATTTTAGTTAAGAAACGGTACGCCACTGTACACTCCAAAAGAAAATATTTTTTCACATTGTATCATAAAATTTTAAAATTATTTGCTTAGAGTTTCATAAATATGTATAAATCATCAAAAGCACACGTGCATAAATCAACAACGTTTGAATGATGAAGTCACCGACTTTGCAGAAGCCACTTTCAGTTTTCTGCTGATTTCAATCAACGAAGTCATTAATTCACGTAGCCGTTTTAATCTTTTTTTTTTCGTTTATATGTATTATTGATTGAAAATACGAAAATGGATCACTCACGCTTTTATATTAATTAATTTATGCGTTTCCTATATATATATATATATATATGAAGCGCCCCTTAATTTTTTGAGTATTGGAATCATCTTTGTTCATAAAAAATAACTTGCCAACTTCAACTTTAATACGTACATCATTTTCTCCAAATCTTATCTGCAGCCCAAGAATTTCTTGTTTTAGATTTTTATTGTCGAAATTAAACCGAATCTTGTCAAGAAATAGGGTGGAAATAGAATGGAGGTGGGTAAACAGATGTTAATGTAGGCGCCAGGGTGAACAAAATACTCAGCTAATCCCACGGTGAATTGAATACTAACGGTGGAGGCATTCTCGCAAGTGAGATAGCGAACTATTACGTCATCGCATACCGCTTCTCCTTTTGCACAATATTAACCTTTGATTAACTGTGACCCGTGACAGTTAAGGATGGGTTGACAATTAATGTGTTAGAGGGAGAATCGCGTATGCGATGACGTAACGGTTCTTTATCTCACTTCAATGCTGCCACCGTTAGTATTCAATTCACCGTGAGCTAATCCGACATAAACCTCGTCAGTGTTCCCAAAGTATCTCGGCTTTGCAGTTGATCGTTCGCAACAATCTCAGGAGATTTTCTTAACTCAGTTGTACGTTGAAGGTATAGGGCTGTGCAAAAATATCGATATATCAAATCTATTATCAAGTAAACGACGAAGAAAAGAAAAATGATCGATATATCGATAAGTAAGATATTTATCGATGATTGAAAACTATCGTTATTCCGTAGTAACATTTCATTATCGCACAACCTTACATGCGATTTCTAAAACCTTCCATACCATTTTTTTTTAAATCGTACAAGCTTTCATCACAAAAGTTTGGAATAATTTAGGGTAATTCATTACCATTATCAATTTTCCGTACTCTACAGAAACAGCTGCTACTGTTTATTGACAGAGAAAAAAAAGCATCACATTCATTTCGATTATTTTTCGCAAATCTTACAATATCAGCTAATTCTGACGAAAGAGACAGCGGCAATTACACAGGTCGCCGACATAGAAGTTTTGAATTTATTACTTTAAATATCCCTAGAAATAAAAATTTTATTGTTTACAGTATTCATCGATGTATTGATACAAAACTGTCGTTAATCGATAGTAAAATTTCAAACAAAATGATATTTGCTTTAATTAAAAATGCACATAATGACTAACAGCTCAATACAAAGCGACAGAATTTCGCACACAGAAATCTACGACTAAAACGACTCAAAAATGTTGCACCGAGTGTACAACTTAATTATTTATTCTATTCAACACTACAAATCTAAATCGTCTGAATTTTACTACAACAATTTACATCGGTGTTAATTAAAGGCGCAAGATTTGTCGCAACTTCACTCTTAAATAATGCAGCGTCACAAAACAGTTAATAAGAGTTATTAATTAAACTCGCGTAACCAAGAAGGTGTTCGTAGGTCAAGGTCGTTCACGCCTCCAAGTGTATATTCTGCACGATATCCGAAGCGATTACATCGTTTTCAGCCGGGCACTTTCCTTGTTTTTGGCGATGCGAATCCACCGGGCGAAGTGGTGAGTTTCGGTAGTAACGAAAGAAGAAGTATCCAATCAAAACGAAGAGTATCAAGAGAGGTATTCCAAAAGGAAGTATCCGAACGTAAAAGCCTGAGTTAAGAAGAACGACATAATTAGTAACAAGAAGTATCACCTAGATCATCGTTTCTCAACCTGGTGGTTGCGGTGGTATTAAAGAGGGATCGCGAAAATAGCCTAAACAACAATTAAATCATTTTATGACAAAAATTATTTATTATAAACATTATTAAACACTATAAATATTAATTTTATTTATATTTATATTTACTATTTGGGGGGTCCCGGAGCTAAAAAGGTTGAGAATCGCTGACCTAGATTAAAAAAAAAAACAGGCCCTGGCAGGATAGTGGAAATCACCCCTAATCTCGTTTCTCGATGCACTAAGGAAAATTTCGACCAGTCGAATGTGAGTTTCCCCAATCTTTCTTTAGCAAAAACTCCGATAATTTAAACACAGTGACACAGCATCACAAAAGTTAAACAAATAATGAAACGCTGAAATATGCTAAAGCCCAATTTTGCAATCGTGGAATACGTTCTCCTCGTCGAATAATAACTATTCGCCGAATATCCTTTAACATTCTATATCTACGTCACGTTATTCCAAGAATATTGTTGGACCTAAATCGGAGGACACGAGATCGAAATGATCGCGGATGCCGTCAGCTTTAACCAATCAGAAACCATAAGTATTCGATATGTCCATATTAGGACATGTCACGTGGTGATTGATAATCGTATGCCTACATTCGGGTATCAGGATTGTCACACTAGATTCTAAATTGACTAAAATTTCCGAATGTTGCCAACCTATTCCTACGCGATTTTAAACTGTAACAGAAAACTATGACTACTTTTATTTTTTCGTATTATAATTATGGTACATACAGTAATTGACATTTACATTTAATTAACAGAAAATTAAGGTGATTTTCCCTATGGGTCCAAATTGTACTCGTTAGAATCCATTTGTTTCTAATGGTATTTAATAATCGCACAAATTCCACTGTTCAGTTATATAATACTTTAATAAGCCATGAAAATTCCGATCGATTTCGAAAATGCCCTTAATAACAGCTTTCATGGCAATGCTATTATTTGTTATCCAAGTAAGTAGTGTAACAAATCGGCTATATTGTTTGCGGTTGCTAAAGAGAATACTCAATAAAACTTTATAAGGTTGGGGCTTGGGCAGTTACAAATTCTCAACTCTAAACTGACTTGCCAACTCTTGGCGCCTAAAGAAGGAAGATTAACCTAAAAAGTGTTATAATTTTAGAATCTCATCATCCACTTTTATTCACTGTAAAGGAATTCCACATCATAAAGTGCAAAACGTCCTTTCGAAACGCATGAAGAGATTTTGCTCTGCGAACCTTGCCTTTAATGTATGCGTTGCAAAATTGCACTCGGTGAAACGAATAATCGTGGTAACGGTACTTGAAACTAGGAACACGTCAAGGTGTAATTAAATATTCGCGTGCATTTAGCATTTAGCATTGTCTGCGGCAAATAATGGCAGCGGGCAACACGTGAACGAAGAAATTCGCGCTAATTAATAACGTAACCTCTCTCGCATTACCGTGACACCAAAAAAAAAAAAACCGTCTCCAAATTCCTTTTCACGGTTCTTTTTCGGAGTGTTCCACATACGAACATCTAATGCAATTTCGATTCGCTGTGCTCGAAACACAAAAATCGAACGAGCGCACGCGTTTCGAGGCTTAATTGAAACGGCAAACTTAATACTTAATAAAAGCAAATACGAGGATACGTATTGGCCAACCGCCTTGTAATTAATGTACGAGGCATTTAAATTTAATTATGTCATGCGTACGTGTTTGCGAGCTTTTTACCTGCATGTGCGGCTTTATTTATCCTCTGCGAGATAAATGAGTTAATTTACTATATTTCCCAAGGGCCCCCAGCATTATAAATTGTAATAACACACTGACATAGTGCGGTTTCCTGTATTACATTAAATTAAATTTTACTTTCTCGTAATTCATTACGAAATTACCAGAGACCACCCCCCACTGTGGAGACGATTGCAATCAAATATCTAACAGCTGCGCTCCCTGGCTCATTCTTTTAAATTCCGAGCTAAAAATATTTAATTGAAATTCCTCCGTTTTCCAAATAAACACACAAAATACGCAGGCAAAAACTAAAAGATTTTTGTAACGGTACTGCGAATGTACAGTAAAACCTATTGCTGTATGAGCGAAGATTAATTTGTACATTCTGCTCGGTGGCATGCGATGATTTCCAATTATTAAGAGTTGATTAACAACGGGAATGAACTTGGTGAGATGGTTGAAAACTTCATACGGTTTTTGATATATTGAATGTTTTCTATTACTGTGATGAGATGAGCGGCTCCTCATTTTCAAGTGAATTGAATTGAAGACGTGATACCTTTCAGCATGTATTGATTGAGCGCAACTGAATTTTTTTTTCTTTGATGCTTATCTTAGGTAATTTAAAATTACTCAATAAATAAAAGTTCCAGTAGATCCTTCGGCAATTTAATACTACATAATTAAAAAATTGATACTCCTACATTTCAACACAGAATTTGGTGTGACGACTGGCGCATCCACCAAATTTATATTCTTGAATTTGTTTGTTTCTAAGTAAGACTAGTAGCTCAGCAAAATAAATAGTACAAACCAGTATCAGTAATAAAATAATCTGCATTAATAATCGCCGGGGGGTGTTCTAGCTTTCGACGTGTTTAATTGTTTTGCAACTGCTCATTACGGGGTAGAATAATCACGATCGGCAAAAGATTTATTAATTGCCATGCAAGGTGTTTGTTGTTGAAGAAGAGAGGCAACGAAAAGAAACGTTCGGTCGCAGATCAGAATTGATACAAACTACTATAATTACAAGAGCAAAATAAAAATGAGGTGCGCGCTTATTACACACCCTAATAACAACTTAGCTTCTCAATTAAAAAAAAAAGTAAAAGAAAACGCGTTTACGTGCATACAATTATTCGCTAATCTATAAACTTCTGCAAATCCGATTACATCATATACATGCTTATTAAAACTACGTTGAGAGATTAGCGCAGCCTTAATATCGCAATCGTCTCGTCGATCGAGCGGCGGCGACTTGGAGACTTGGAGTTCGCGCTCCCCCTCTCCCCCGGAGTTTCATTCCAACTCTCCATGACAGTATCGTTCTTCCCTTTCACTACACCTGGCGGTTATGTTTTGCTTCTCCGTTTCTCTCGTTTCTTCGGCGATGAGCCGTTTCTGTTTAGTGGGGGACGCGGACATTTTCCCCAGGTAAATCGTAAACGTGCTAGTTGACAGTTGGCAACGCTCGAAAGCGGATGTGCTAACGCGCGATGCGATTCAAAATTGGTTCGAAACTAGTGCGAGACAATTATTTTTGTTCGGGTCTACTTGATCCCGTATTGATTAGTGTCGTTTTTTATTGAGATCGTTTCACTATGGTTTTTGGGAGCGGAAACAAATTTCGGATTAGAAGGTAATTGTTTAGCACAATAATTTATTCCTAGAACTGTGTGTTGTGTGTACAACTCCAAAATACAAGTACTTGTTAACTTCTAATTTTTTTTAATATTCGTGCATTTCATTATTAAATCAAGATACACTTTTGCAATTTGTGTCGAGGTCTTCGTTACTAAACTCCGGTGAGTTTGCGCTAATTAGGAAAACCAATTTGACACTGTTACGAACAGTAGCACATTTATCTTACGGAATTGGTGCTAATTAAAAAATATTTAGGTGACACTTTTTTTTCCCCTTTAGAGATTGCTCTAATTTCTCCGACGTTAATAAATGTGTAATAATTAAATTCTGCAGTTAACAGTTAAACTGAATTGATGTGACTTCATTACTTTACATTTAATGCAGCTGGGCGACCTATGAACCCCCCCGGAGAATAAAGAGGTTGCAAGAAATCCTGTTTTAAGGTGGGGAAAAAGCTCGGAGTGATGATGAATAAAAATTAGTACACGTCTAAAAACTGAAACTTCTTTTGAACGACCACAGAAATTAATGTTGACAATAAAGAAGAGTCGATTTTAATATCCTTGATCATTTTTAGAGCTTCAATGTTTAATTTATTCTTTCCTTCTTCTGCGTTTACTTTATTTTTTGAGTCAACTGCTTTCCTTCATATAACCAACCTGTCCTAATTATTATGATTCAATCGAGTTATCTCAAATTTATCTCAATTAGTCTGTTTTTGTTTGTTATTTTATCTGCGTTGTTTGTTACTGTTTTGAAATAATTTAATCTTGTTATGTTTCATAATTCTATCACTCACGCATATCAAAGATTAAATTAAAATTGAAAATTGTTGCTTCGTTCGTTTTATTTATAGATTCTTTAATGACTTTCTCATCTTGCCTTCAACTTTATTTACTTATTTGTCAACCAGATCGTACGATTTGATAAGCGAGAGTTAGGTCTTAAATAAAAAAATTAAAGTTTTAAATCTTGTGTTTTTGTCTATGACTGTACATGTTGCTATGCTACTCGTTATTTGTTTATTTTTCAATAACGTACGTACATATTCGTCTATAACATGAAATTCTTTCTGTTTTAATTTAATAAAATCTATGAACGCTTTTGTGCCCTTTGCCTGCTCGTAGATAGTTTTTTATGCCCATAAATAAATTAAAAATAAGTGTTCAAATTAATATTCTTTAAATGCAACAAATTGAGTGTTTGTTTGTTTTAGTTGAATTTAATGTAAACTAAGTTCCTTAATGACCGTCTGTTTAAATACGTATATCACAAAACAGTTGGAAACAATTCTTATTGTAACAATTATTATTGTTATTTGTGTATAAAAGAAAGTACTAAATCGTTTATTTAAAATAATTACTAATTTGTTGAGTTCCTTACGATTTTTTTTTACCTCAAACTAATGTTTATTATCACTTCACCCTGCGTAATTTAATTGATTCGCGTTTATTAAATTATATTGGCAATCGATACGTCAAACCCGTGTATTTTGTTTGACTCCACCCCAATTGAATGCCGGTCATATTTATAAGCTGTATTAAAAAAAAAACTTAAACGCGTCATATAATGATGAATTTGAACAACAATTTTTTGTGACGACGCGAATTGAAATCTTGATAAAAAAATTACTTTGTAATCCCTCATCTCACACATTCGCGCTTAATCTTAAATGAATCGCCATGTAATTCTGATTTTAGTTGTCAAACAAATAAAACTGTAGTACATGTTATTAAATCGGCTAAATTGGACTTGCTCCTGATCTAAGAAGTTTAACTTCGGAGAACTGCAAATCCTCCAAGATGGTGTACATCCATCGAAACTGCTTTTAGTCTGGTGATGGTGATTGCATCTTTTAGTGAATCCCCTCATGTTTGTTTCTCTTAAGAAAAGATAGTTTCAGTAACAGCAACATCATAATATTTTTCTTTAATATGTAAAACTTAATTGATATATGATGAACCACAAATTAATTGTAATTTATAATTAATACATCAAAGTCATAAATACAAATAATATTAAAAAATTTTGTGCAAATCGGTTTTGATTACAGCGGATTCCTCGAGCAGGCTCTGTACAGCTGTTTCAGGCCTAGTTGGGCCTTCGTCAGAGTAGCTCGAGAACTCCACTGCAAACCAAACCGATCTGTCCAGGTTATTCGCCAATGCGATGTGAAAGTAATGGACATTTAAGTAGCGACATCTTTCGATCGCTTGTTGACCTGACATTGCAGTAGGATTGACAAATTGAAGCCAGTTCGCTACATAATAGGTCATCCCATGCACGGCGGCCATGCTTGCTGTCAAAGCATATGAAAATTTTAAAAATCCGCTGTAATCAAAACCGATTTGCACAAAAAAAATTTAAAATTCTCATATGCCTTGACAGCAAGCATGGCTGCCTTGCATGGGATGACTTATTATGTAGCGAACTGGCTTCAATTTGTCAATCCTACTGCAACGTCAGGTCAAAGAGCGATCGAAAGATGTCGCTACTTAAAATGTCTATAAATAATATTGTTACAATAACTTTCAAATTTCAAAACCAAAATTCATGCAAATAAAATTATTACAACAAAGCTTTCCAGATTACGAAAATTATTGCACCTTTGCTATTTTTAACTTATTGTTAACTCGTTTTACTTTACAGCAAATTCAATCAATTTTTATCGACTGTTATTTATAAACGCATTTCGTTTGGTCATGGTCAATTTTATTAATGTAAAAATTTTAATTATGAGCTTCTGGTTTGATTGCGATTTCAATAAATGCAAATTAGGTTTAGGAAAATGTGTAAACATCCGCGGCGAATATAAACCAAACGACCGACGAATGATTTACGTGGCTCCTTTAAATATAGCCGTTTATTTTGTTTTAAATAAATAAATGCCACTAAATCTAATTATTTAAATTGGGTGTAGCCTTAGGATTTATGGTCTAATTTAACATCCTTAATAGAGATTAGAACATTGAGCAAATAAATAACCAGCGCCCGTCAGGAAGCCGCTGAGCGTACGCCCCGGTTGTTGTAATTTTTAATTTCTGGCAGGACATAAATTACTAACTTCTTCAGCAGCATTTTGAAAAATCTCAAATTCGCTCCCACGTTCGGTGCATCGCGTGATTGCCTCTTTCGCATTCCTTTCACCTCAAGCGAAGAAGTGTATGAATATTAAAGCGCCCCTCACTTTCAACAAGATCTTTTCTAAGTACAGTAAACAGTAACAATTTTAGATTAATTTTGGCTTGTCCTTTACTGTACACTATCCAACTCCAGCGAGAATTAAATAATAAATTACCACAGCGAGTTATAAATTGCTTCAGTTTAATTGTATCCTGTTTAAGGACGAGGAGCGTGTTATGGTTTTTCTTTGAATTTTTACGCCTTATAAATCGCAAAAGGAACAATAATTATAGCTCGCGTTGTTATCGTTAAATGTACCATTGCTTCTCAGACGTCGTTGAAATATTTGCTTCGAGCATTAAAGTGTTACCAACATCCTGTCAGTGTGTCATTGCCAGTACACAGTGAAGTGACACATGTCAGTTGAGTCTTGCAACTATTCAAGATAAATTAACACTATTACACATGATACTGACAAAAATTATTAATTATTTTAAGGATTTAAATAAATTTGACAACTTATGCAAAATATATTCATAATGCGTTTTTTCAACACCCTGTAGAAATAATTTAATATTGAAATTTTTAAATACAAGATGAATTAATTTTCTTTTTGTTTTCTTGAAATGTGTTGGTCTCGGTTTAAAATTAAATGTACACTTATTTTTTTTCTATGAATCACTGCACGGACGTCAATTATATTTTTTTCCATGCGCAAACAAATTGGATTTCAAACTGAATCAAATAACATTGTGATGACGAACAAACTCTTGATATGTGGATTTTGTAGCTGTTTGTTTAATCAACGTGTATCGAATGTACCTGATAAATGGAGAGCACGAGTCAACACATTTCTCTGTAAAGAAAAAAAAAACAGATTTTAAATCCTGTTATTAATAAAAGATTAAGATTGTAGGAAAAATATTAAACAAAGTTTGTTGTCGGTAATAAAATAGAATACATTTTGTAACACGAAGTTATTTAAAAAGCGTCCTTAAATTTGGTCCTTTGTTTTATTATTATTTTTTTTTAATTAAAGTTCACGACATAATTGTACAGCTCCAAGAACATTTCAGTTACTCGCAGTTACGTAATAATTTTTGTAGTTTAGGTGAAATTATCGATACGTAATAGTAATTAGCAATACTTGAATAAAAAATACGAATTTATATTGCTTGTCATGCAGTCAATATACGCATGCGGTTTATTATTTAAATGACAATAAAAACCGTGCAACTCTCGCCTTGAACAAACTTTTATTTCCATTTGAAAAAGTTTAAACATTAACAAGCGCAAATTAACAACAGCAATTATAACCGCTTCTCAAAGTAAAAAGAAACGCCAAATTCAGGTCAATATCAATCGAGTCAATCGACAAAAGTTTCTATGAAACAAAAAATGAATTAAGTTTAATCGAATACCTGCTGCACCTACAGAAGCAAAAATGCACTCGTACATTAGTAAAAGTATCCGACTTTCTTTCCAGCACACATCAATAATGTCACCGGTAATTAAGTATTTAACCTACTTTGTTATTATTATTATTAATTCTCATTATACTGCGTACGCACATCATCAAACAATCAAATTAACGACGACATTGTCTGAAAGGTTGATGACGATTTTACGTGTGCACGAAAAATTCAGCAGAAATAGGATTCGTAGTTAGAGAAACTATTAGAAAGGAAGACAGTTTCTCATTCCAGTAGTACACGAAGCAAAAAATAATTGCTTTTTAACTGTAAACAATATATGGTTTGTACCGTTTAAGATCAGTGAGGTGGGTGTGCCTTCTCAAAAGGAATAAATCATAATAGGAGCTGGACGAGGTTGTGCGTAAATAATAGTTCTGTTTCCGTGTCTTACTCCGAAGCCGTTCGAATCAAAACAAGAAATACACGAGAAGAAAAAGACTCGTTCACATTAATGGAAAAATGGCGGCGTATGTTGTTTACACAGCAATTCCACGTCTTGAACACGTCAATAATAATCCTCCCGTGATAATACCCGTCGTATAATAAAAACATTATCGTTGGCTTGACCGTGAAGACAATGACAATTATTAGGCGTGCCGAATCAAAATCGCATTCGCGCTTTATTGTTTCCGTTTGAAAAATCTCTCCCGAAATGGAAAACGCCTGGCGTTTTTGCAACGTGGCAAAACAACTCTCTCAAAGTCAATGCGTAATTATTATATTTTTATTACTTCTTTGGAACGTGGAGAGGTTATTGTTGTCAGTCTCTTCCTTTCCTTGTACTTCGCCAAATCAGCTCTTTCCTAGTCTTCACATTTGTTGGAAGCATATTATGCTAATAAGTATACCAAATTATTATTTTGGGCGTTTTCTAATAAAAGGATGATAGGATAAGCTTCATGTCAACATTATTCATGTACCTAAACCATTTTGAAATATCGATTTACTTAATGCCAATACCTATACTATGAAGTCAGTGATTAGGTCGAGATAAGTTTGAAAAACACAAGATAACTAAAACCGAATGGCTTTTGGTTTCGTGTATTTTAAACATTGTACGTACTCGTATAGTGCAGATCCAACTTGTTTTGTGAATCACTGGGCTCAAAATAGATTTAAGTGACGACGTTATTAATTATGCAAAAGTGTACGTGGTAGTTCGTTCGCACGGACCTTTTACGTTTTGTTATGCATCGTCCGTATAAATAAATTCTGCATCCAGCAGCAGCAGCAGCAGCAAGTGATTTGTTGACCTCTGGTGATGTTTGTGCGTATTTTGAGTTTGCATTCTCCTCTCATTAGTAAGACAGGAAGAAGTAAAAGAAGGGAACAGATGTCTTCTTAGATTTTTAATTTTTACCCAAGTAAATATAGAAAAATATTTCAACTAATTGAAATGAAGATTTTAATTGAGAATCCTTGATGTGAATGCATCGCTTCTGATGTTAATTATATCCACAACAATTGCTCCAAACAAAACACATTCCATTGTTTATTGCTTTAGCGCACATGAAAAGTCCATTTGCTTTTAAATAGTGGTTAAATTTAAACTAGATCTACGGTCGAAGAACGCCGAGTATATTCATGCATTATTAGAACCAATAAACACGAGTATTGACTTTGGTGAATTTCAAGGGTAGTGAAATGCGTCGATGTATTCGTATTGGCAGCTTTTAAGTCTTTTTATTTGATTCGTGTTATTTTGAGTTGGCAATTTGCCTTTGCTGATTAAACCTGCAATAAAACGTACATTTATTATTGCTAAGAAGCGAATTATTGCTGCATTAAACTATCGTAAAACTATTCCTTTGCTATTAGTAATTTTTGAATTTATTTATATACTGTATGAGGTATAACAATTGGAATGTTTGGGAACATTTTTTAAACTGCAAAAAGTGTCTAGTTGAAGTATCTCCTTTTCATTTCTGTTTTTCTTTTTCTTATTTGCAATGTTGCGAATTCTATTTGTATTCTATTTGTGCATATTTTATCTGGGAATGTTTTCTCGTATTTTGCTTCATCTCATCATATATTTAATTAATTGCCTGAAATCTATGCCATGGTATTCCTTTTGAAGTGTTTTATGTTATGCTTATTATTTGCTATGTTCTATCGACTAAATTGATTGATTGATTTGGAAGAAATCCTCGTTTAAGAAAAGGCCAATCTACCAACCGAAGGGGTACAATAAAATCGAACTACTCTGTATAATCTGTAACAATGATTACAATTAAAAATTACGTTTGACTATTCCATGTGAATTAAATCCTCGTGAAGAAGTTTTCAGATATGGGGCTCGTTTATTTCGTTTATTACATGCCTATGTAGAGTTGATTAGTTTTTTTTTTTTTTAATTAAATTCCATACTTTCAAAAAGGCAACTGGACAGGAAGCAAAAATATCTCGCGCGATTACCGAACATCCTCCTCAGCTTTTTCGGAGTTGTCAAAAACTGAAGCGTTCAGTTTTTGGCGGAAACGTTGACCCAGTTCTCCCGAAACGCGAAATTACATCCAGTCGCCCCCCCAAAAAAAGACAATCACTTCGACAAGGCGTGTTACACCGTCGCTACTGTAACAATAAATAATTAATAGTTTTATTAAAATGGCAAATATTTAAGCGCGCCGCCTTGCGGATGTAACGTAAGAACAAGGTCATAAAAACAAAGCGGGCGTTTAAAGGAAACCATCGTGTACACCATGGACTCAGTTAATCAATCGCCGAAGTTACAACCGAAAATTATTTCAGTATTATATCTTTGTTAACGGTGAATGAGAAAAAAGGACAGAGTCTGATGATGCAACACCAGATGCGTTTTATTTATGACGCAGAGCTCTTCTCTTGTGAAAACAACTATAATTTCTGTTATAGACGGAAACGAAAAAGGTTTACTTACGATATGTGTGCATATACGTAGAAGGAGGAAAATCGTTGGCAAAGTAAAAATATATATGTCGGGAACCGTTTTAGATTTAGATTTCAAATTTTTCTCAACAAACTGTATCACGCAGCAGCTTCCGCGTTCGTCCAAGCTCTGGCATTCTTGCATAAATTTGACATAAATCCGGAAGTTTCCGTCGTGTCCGAATTGTTTTGCGCGAAACTCCTCGCTTTGGAACAAGAATGCTGTTATATATGATATAATTATGCAGATTATTATTAGAAAGGAAAAGGTTAAAATGGGACGCTGCAGAGTGCAACGGAACATTCGTAATGGTTTCGCATTTATCGTTGGTTGCACTTAAATGCTATAACGTTACCATTGACGTCGCCGTCGTCGTCGTAGTGGTTTAGAAAGAACGAACTGGCGTGAACTTTAAAGTGAAGAGAAGCAACGGAAATGAAATATGAGTAGGTAATTTGGCGTGTTAATAAAGATAAATTTAACTCTTCAAAATTAACTGGTTTGTATTTTTAAATACATAATTTATATTGCAATTTTCTTTCGGTATTATCAATCCATTGATAAAAAAGTATCAAAACAACTTTCGTAAAAAAAAAGACAGCGCGTAATTTCTCTCTCTTGAAAAGCTCGCACAAACCAAAAATTTGCCCTACTTTCGATTTTCCAAAGGTTGGCAACTCAATCTAGAACGCACCGAGCCGCGCCTGTTGTAATAATCTGCAGATCAACAACATATCCAACAGACACGTCGGTTTTATTTATTTAGGCCCCGAGATTGTTTCCGCAAATATAATTAATAGCGACCATCCATCTCCCCCAAGCGGGGGGAAAAGTAAGGTAAACAAACAACCGTGCACAAGTTTCTACTTTCGCATAGCGAGAGCAAAAACCTCGCCGAAGTAAATAAGAAAATTCAAGTCAATTTTGATGATAGATCATGTTTCATTTTCACAAGGAAACGTTGACGGTCATCTTCGAAGATTCTCACAAATTATTTCGCGTAAGAACCCCAAGCAATTGCCTTTATGATTAATTACCATGGTATCCAGTTATTTCAATTCTTCTACTATTATTTGCATCAGTTAATAAATTGCCGATTAGAAACTAATGGTACGGTTTCTTCTATTTCACTTTTATGTTCCTATAGTTAATTAAATCCGTACCTACTCCTCGGAGATAATTAATAAAACTCGGAATCAGATTAGAAGCAGTTTTACAGATTAATTTATCATTTGCCTTGCAGCCCGGTTTTTAATCTCGTTTAGCATAGGAATAATAAACGATTGAGTCTTGAATTAAAAAGAAAAAGCGGAGTTGATGGCGAATGTTAATTGAAATTACGTTATACATGCTCGCAGCTTTTTTTTATGTTGTAAGTCTTTATTCATAAGCGATTGAAAATTTTTAAAAAAACAAGACTCAATAAAATTCAAAAAATAAGACTTTAATGAAAATTAAAAACTCAAAACGAAAGATCCTTCTCAGTAAGCAAAATTGAAATGAAAAAAAAATTTTTTCACGTTACAATTGACACTTCACATAGTAGTTTTTTTTTGTGGCAATTTGATTTTTTTATGCTTCGCTTAGAAATGTCGATCTTCTTTTGTTTCTTACGTTGACTGACCTATTTCCACTTAGCTTGATTCAGTGAAGAGTGGATCTCCCAACCTGTGTAAGATCAGGGAGCGATGTTACACCCCAAGAAAGGGACACAGAAAATATTGAAGCAGATGAAGTTTACTCCAGCAGCGAAGACGAACCACTGATATCTCTGGTACCACAAAAGAAGGAGAAGAAACGAAATGTAAAGTGGAGGAAAACGCCATTTTAGTCTGTCGATATGGAATGGGAGGCGGACTGTACTAGTATCATAGGACCTCTTTTTCCCATTGATTACTTTTTGAAATATGTACCGGAGACGATGTTTGAAGAAATGGCAGCGTATACAAACATGTACTCACTACAAAAAGATGTCACAAATTTTAAGCAAACATCTAAATCTGAGATGCAAATTCTGATTTATCTTCATATAATGATAAGATGCCTAAATAAGTTTCTCCGAATTTGGATGTATTGGGAACGATCTTTAAGAATCTACGCATTTTTAAAAAATACGCTTTTTTCAGCTCAAAACTTGTCTTCATTTTGTAAATAGAGAGGCCTCCCGAATCTACAGATAAATTGTATAAAGTTAGATCAGAGATAGAAGCTATTAGATAGAGATGTCTTGAACTCAATTTCGAACATCATCTGTGCATTGATGAGCAGATGATTCCCTTTACAGGTTCCCTCGGCATAAAACAATATATAAAAGGGAAACTATGCCTGTGGGGAATAAAGGTCTTTGTATTATGTGGGAAAAGTGTTCAGGCGTACGACTTTTTATTTTATCAAGGCGAGTCAACTCAAATAAATGAAGAAAATTTGCGAAAGTTTGGGCAAGGACCTGCTGTAATATTGCATTTAGTACAGAGACTTTCTAAAACTGGACATGAATTCTACTTCGACAATTATTTTGCTTCCTACTTGTTGTTCACTGAATTAAGAAAGAAATATATTCTAGCAGCTGCAACTATAACAATAAATAGATTTGCTCAACCAATAATCATGAGCGACAAAGAAATAAAAAAAGAAGAGAGAGGATTTGCTGAGGAAGTTATTAGTTAGGATGGAATAGTTGTGGTGAAAGGACACCAAACCTGTTTGCCTTGCATCGAATTTTTTTGGGAAAGCGAAAAGATGGAACAAATTCAAAATATATAGAAGTAAATAAAGCAGAAGTTGTCAAAGCTTATAACTATAATATGGGAGGAGTGGATCTTCTATGTACCGGATATTCGTCAAGTCAAAGAAATGGGCCCTACGCCTTACTACTCATGATTGATTTTGCCTTGACAAATAGATGGATAAAATACAAAAAAGACTGTCAAAATAATAACATTCCACAAAAAAATATTATAGACTTACTTATTCAGAATGCGAGTTTCCGTTCCCTTCCGTTTATCATTCAGAATAAGAGAGGGAGACCTTCTACAGCTTCTCCCGCACAAAAGTCTCCGGTAATTACCCGAAGACAAGTGGAAAGGCGTCCACTTCAAGAAATTCAATCTGATAGGGTCGATCATACGCCCCAATTTGACAATAACAAGGAGGCAACCAGATTTAAGAAGGCTGAATGTAAAGGAACATCACACGTATGATATTGTGTAAACTTCATTTGTGCCTGCAGAAAAAAAGAAACGGCTCCTTAGAATTCCATAGGCATTAACAGAAAATTTTTCCGTGGGATTAGATGTAGGTATTAACCCATTTTGTCCGTACTATATAGAAACACATACACCGTGTCCACAGAATATGGAATATGTTATATACTGCAAAAAATACGCGTTACATCAAAAAAACCTGAAACAGGTAAATATTTGATTTTTCTTGCGGATCCTATGACATGACTAAAATTTTAATTTCGCTTGTCATTTGTCATTAGTGACGTCATTGACAATTTTTTTAGATGGCATGACTAGGTTTCATTTATTTCAAAGAAAGCACACTACTTTACTCTTTACAATGGTATCCTACTTTTGAAGTTTTTCACAAAAGTATGAAAATCGTGAAAACGTTATGTTAGCTGTAGTAGAGAATCCTCATATTTCTATTCGACAAATTGCTCGAAATCATAACTTAAAGAAGTGAACTGTACATAAAGTCATAAAAAAAGAAAAATGGCATGCGTATCGACCCTGCGTTGTTCAAGAATTATTTAAAGATGACTTTGAACGACGAATTGAATTTTGTGAAAACATAACGCATCGACTTGAAGCAGATAGAAATTTTCACAAAAATATTCCTTTCACAGATGAAGCAACGTTTTGTTTGAATGGAAAATTAAACAAACAAAACACACGTTACTGGGCTTCAAAAAATCCTCGCTGGTATGTAGAAGTACAAACTCAATACCAGCAAAAAATCAATGCTTGGGCAGGAATTATTCGAAATCGAATCTTGGGACCCTTCTTTTTTGAGAACAATCTAACTGTAGAAACTTATGTAGACTTTTTGAGATATGAATTAGTTCCTGCTTTAGCAATTTTATATTCAAACGAAGCAAATCCGGATATACCTCATAACAGAATTTGGTTGGTTGCTGCTCCTCCTCATTTCGGTATTAACGTCCGTCATTTTCTGAATGTTACCTTTGCCAATCGATGGATAGGGAGAGGAGGTGCAATAGAATGGCCAGTTCGTTCACCTGATTTAAACCCGTTAGACTTTTTCCTTTGGAGCTATCTTAAAGACAGAGTATACATAAATAAACCAGAAAACATTGAAATCTTAAAAGATAGCATAAGAACAAAGATGAGAGCTATGACACCAGAAATGACTGATAATGTCATTAATGGATTTGAAAATCGAGTTTATCATTGTCTAACAGTAAATAGAATACAATTCGAACATCTTTTGTAGTTTATGAGCGGCAGTTGGATTTTTTCTATTGATTGTGACCCTCGTTTGAAGATTTCATTTATTATTCGAAGAATCATTTAAATTTGTTACATTGTTTACTGTTTTCTCAAAATTGATGAAGGATAAAATAATAGTTTTATATCATCGAAAAATCTCTGTCAAATGAGTATAATATGGGGGTACCTT
Organism: Dorcus parallelipipedus; assembly: GCA_958336345.1. Classification (NCBI taxonomy): domain Eukaryota; kingdom Metazoa; phylum Arthropoda; class Insecta; order Coleoptera; family Lucanidae; genus Dorcus; species Dorcus parallelipipedus. The sequence goes on along the minus strand of OY284480.1, from coordinate 27,970,596 downwards.
ATCAATTAAAAATATTTACTTGTTGTGCTTTTGTCTGTGAAAAAGATAACGATTGGCTACTGTTTCATGATAGAAAACTAAATGTCAAACAACTTTTATTTGAAACATTTTTTGATTAATGCATATTTATTAAAGTAGATATCTACTATATTCCATGCTTTTGGGACAAAGTGTAAAAATTTCTATTTCACGTGAAAAAAGAATGTAAACTTCAAAAGTAGGATACTATTGTAAAGAGTAAAGTAGTATGCTTTCTTTGAAATAAATGAAACCTAGTCATGCCATTTAAAAAAATTGGTAATGACGTCACTAATGACAAATGACAAGCGAAATTAAAATTTTAATCATGTCATAGGATCCGCAAGAAAAATCAAAAATTTACCTGTTTCAGGTTTCTTTGATGTAACGCGTATTTTTTGCAGTATATAACATATTCCATATTCTGTGGACACGGTGTATACATTCTTTCTTATACTAACACTAAAGGTTTTTTTTTTTTTCATTTGAGACCATATGTACATCAGCATGTATGTATATTCCCTTACTGTCATTTTAGGAATTTTCTTCACTTTTCTACAGGCATATCAATACATATAAGGAAGCTCAGTTCACTATTGCCGACGCAATATATGGATCATCTTTTTTATAGCTACAGAATTTCATGGAATTCACGTTAAAACAGAAAAAAGATCACCGTTTGAATGTGGGTTCGATCCAAAAAGATCCCCCCGGCTCCCATTTAGTCTCCAATTTTTCCTAATTGCCATAATTTTCGTGATTTTTGACGTTGAAATTGGCCTACTAATCCCCTTGATCTCAATTCTAAAAATCTCCAAAAAAATTTATTTCTGATACGTAGCCGCAGTTTTTATCATTATTCTCCTAATCGGCCTCTATCACGAATGAAACCAGGGAGCTCTGGAGTGAGCCACTTAGGATAATAGTTAACTGTAACATTTACTTAAAAAGTATTGATTATCAATTTATCTTAAATAAGAAACAAATTATTGTATTTAGTTTCGACCTTTTTTTTTAAACCCTGATGGAAACATCCTTATTTTTAAATTGAAACCAAAGTAGAGGTTTATCACCGTTAATGATAATAATGATTTTTTTTCTAATTAAAGAAGGGAAATATTTGGTTCTGAGATTCTAACCCAGTCACTTAGTGGTACAATTCCAATAGCTCTTCTGTTGACATTCTGTTGACAGTTTTAAAAAAAACATTACACTTTTATTGCAAAATTAGACCCAACCTTGTAAATACTTAAAGATTTTACAAACACCGAGATATCTTCAATATCTTGCTCTATTTATTAAGCTATCTAACAATAAGTAAAAAGTTATAAAAACTAAAAATACAACTCACATCACCGTTAAAGATTAAAAAATGTTCCGATTATTCCTATGGAAAATCTGTAAAAACTAATACAAATACAGATCAACCCTAGTTAATACCTTAGTAAATCGCACTTCCTTACTACATAAAAATTTATACCAAAAGTTGAAATATACGGTATATTCCACATTGACCCATAAAATATCTTCATCTTTAGGGACTTGGACTTATACCTTAAGACCAATTGAGCCAATTCATACCCCAAATCAAAGTAATTATTTTTATAAAAAAAAAAGATAAACAAATAAAATAAGGAGTAGACAAAATAATTAATCTCAAAGTCCTTCCTGTAAAAACAACAAAGAAAATAATACCAATCATTCCCTTCAATATTTCAAAACCCAAATCTCTAATCATATGGAAAGAATAATAATTATAGTTCCTTCCCCCTTAATACTACGTAAATTAAACGAAAGGTACACGCCACAGTTAACCCTGTCGACACAAAATAAATCAAGTACAATAAACATATACCCCCAAGCTTTGTATAGACACAAATTCTAGGATCAAACCTTCCTATAGCCAAAATTCTTATTGTCATTATCAATCCTAATTGACTTAGGCCCGTGTGACACCATGCAAGATTTGATTACAAAGTGAGGGAGATGAGCTACCACAGTGAATTCTGATTGGTTGAATTGGCACTTCTCGCTCACTTCGTAACAAATCTTGCACAAGAAATATTATAGTGTCACACGGGCCTTACCATTAATAGGGCAATAATTTTCTTTAAGTAAAATTCATATCTCGCTGTTTGTTTCTGTTCTCTTTCGCCAAGTTGTGAAAATGGCGTACACGCAGATTGAAATTTTTTTTTTAACAAAAATCACCTTCGATAGAATACAACAATTTACACGTTATTCTTCGTATTTTCACGTTGCTTAATGTTTCAGTTTCTTTTGCTGGATTATTACGGTTTCTTCTTTGGTTTCCTTATCAAGACTTATTTTTCGGAAAATTTGCCTGTATAATCGATCTTTTTTTGTTTTTTGTTGTTAAAAAAAAAAAAACGTGTGTATGCATTTTTATATAGTACATCGCGTGAAAACACATAAAAATGATTCGTTGCAAAAACAAAGTGACTTGCTGATCCGTTTAATTATGGCAGGCTATCATTATAATTTATGGGTAATAATTTCAACCTTCCTGCTGTTTTCTGTTGATAATAAATCACTGATAAGAAATTAATTAGTATACGTAGATTCCCGTTGATGGTTTTTCAATTTCATTTAGGTTTCCAGTTTTTCATTTGTATTATAGACGGCATCCGATTACAATTTAAATCATTTTTAATTATTGTAATACGTATCAAATTCTGAGAGTTTTCTCGTTTGATACTGCATTAAACCATTTTTAATTTTCTTCTTCAATATGCGAGCTGTTAATTTTCTTATCGTTGAAAGGTATGAGTAGAAATGTACGGTTTCGTTAGATAACTTCGCTAATCCGGGCGTTTTTCCATGACTCGTTTTAATTTGCACGTCAAGTTTACTGCCGCCTTCCAATGGAATAGAATATTTTATCGCCAATAGCGGTTAATTATCCCGCTACCGAGGCCAATTAATGGCAAAGAAGCTGCCGAGAGACGTAGGTGTATCTCCACATTGTTGCCCGTAAAACGGCTAATTACTGTTTTCGCATTCGCCGCCGCAAATCACTCCGGGAACAAAGTGTAATGTGCAGCTTCCTCAAATGGGAATTTTATGGTGACTAGGCGATGCTTTTCCGCCATACTCCAGTGCACCCGGGAGGATATTATTATGCCTGTGTACACGTCGATGTCGTTCAAAGGTGAATGACTCGCCGTATGTTATGAATTTTACATTTATGTATTATCGCCCTGTATTAAGTGGAACGAATTTGTTTGCTTAATGCGCCGACTTGGAAATACACTTATTACATACTCATATATATTTATCTTCAAAGATCTTCTGGGAAGTTTATTAAAATAAACGCAATTTGAAGATGATGAACAACCCAAGCAACTTTCACACTGGAAACTGGAAACACTTCAGCGCAGTTAAATTATAACTAGTACTTTTAACTTCAAACTAATTTAAATTTTTTTTTTTTTGCTTACAAAATTGATTCTTATCTCCCTCTTTGGTGGTATAATATATCAAATTGATTCTTCACCACATTTCCACCATTAATTAAATTAATTAATAATCGAAATTAAAAGTGCATAGAGGTGTTACCGATGCAACTCGCCGATTAAATAAATTAATTTACCTTCAGTAAGGACACTGATGGTGATGATGATAATCGTTAATCATACTTACATTTATCAGAGTTGGTATCAAGTTTAAATTATGTAATACTTGCACCTTGCTTATCACATCACCTTTTTATATTGCACTAAATCCTAATTAAAATCCGATCGACCTTCACACATTAAAGAAGGCCGTTTCATTTAGATTATTAATTTACTTTCAAAGTAGTTATGATTTAGCATGAGCATACGTAATTTACAATGTTTGATGAAGTTATGGCGTTAATAATTACAGCAAAAAGATAATCGATAAGCCCGTTTTGTTTGTAAGTAAAACACGATAAGAAAAGTCGTAATCTTTCCTGTAACTACCTACCAGTGTTTACCTTCTCAATTATAAAACGCTTACGTGCGATCATTACAGCGAAGACGACGAAAAATCATACGCTTTTCAGAGGCCTAGTAATTAAGGATTTTACAAAGTAGCACGTCTGAGAAATCCAGTAGCTAATACTCGATCATTACACGCTATGAAACAGACGGTTATAAATAAAGGCCCGGCCTTTGATTAGTGGTTTCAAGCGGTATAGTGAACTGACAATAATTTTTTTTTTTTGTGTGTGTGTGGACCATGTGCGACCCAAATCGGAATTGGGTTTTGCGATCGCTCTGAACTCGTTCATTCAAATCCTTCAAGTTAATTACCCTCGTGATTTTATTTGATTAAACTTACATACGCTTTGATCTTATACAGGGGGTTCAGATATTTACAGGTGTTCTCTTGATTGATTGAATCCTTAGTAATTACGGACGCTATAATAAAACGTCTTCAAAGTAGTAAGTAGCCTTTTGTCGCTTTCATCAACGTGATGGCGCCAGACCTAATCAGATGCCAAGCATAATTTTTGCAAATTTGAGCCATTTCATCGTGTAATAACGAAAAGTAATTTGACGTGATTATATCCAATCTGTTTCGCAAACAAAAAGTTGACTTGAACCGCTGTTTTAAGCTCGTTGCAATAACATACATGAAAATTTTCACCTTCAGGAATTTGAAATTCTAATTACATTTTAAACAAAAATATAATTCACAGAACCTTAAGAAAAAGGTTACCTAGTCGCGACTATTGTAAGTAATTATGTTTTCCTCTTATAATTAGTAATAGTAAAATACCGAGCTTCAGAAATTACTAATAACGTTTCTTTAAAATTAAAAATATGTGTTGGAACCTCATAGTTCCGTATGGAAATTCGAATCCTTGCGTCACTGAACACGTAATGCGAAGACATAAGCGATTATAGATGAAAGAAAAAGTTGTGCGTTGAAATGTATTCGGGTCACATGAGTGAGTCCTGACAATTAGAAAATGAGAAATATTATTTGCTACGCTTTCCTCGCATTGTGTAAATCGGCTTTTTAGAAGGCCCATTATGCAAGCCGAGGCCGATAGGTCAATGCGACAATGGTTGCAGCAACTTTTTATTATTGATCTCGTTATTAAAGGAAAACGTTATGCAATCGTGCGAGATCACGATCTGTCTTTGTTCGTTATGTGAAAAGTCATTAATTTTATTCTCTCTTTTCTTCCAGGTAAGTCCAACTCTTTCGTTCGTTGTATTTCCTCCAAAGGTATACAGGTAGGTTTTAAACTTTTGCACACACACACACGCGTTTTCACTTCTGAAACTCCAGGATTTTTTAGTGAAAGAATAACTTGAAATATTACCTCATAATTTCACGTGAAACTCATTAAAACAACGGATACCGGTAATTACAGAAACAAATTTATTACAGTTAATTATAGATCTGTTCAATCGATTAAGTCAGTAGAACCACTCCAAATAGTTCTTGCCCCAGTCTCAAGTAAATTAATTACGTCTGTTACATAAACATAAAATTATTATAATGAGTTTTGTTTTATTTTTGATATTCTGGTGCTAAAGTACCTTACGAATTTGTGAAGTGAACTGTAAGTGAAAAAGTACTGACTGATGATACTATGTAATTTATTTATACACATACATGAAGAGTATATACATAAATTACACAAGAATAGCTGCGAAAGTTATGTAACACTTCGTCAAGTAAAGCATGCAGAACGACCTTGTAAAACACGTTTGAGAGAACTGCAATTTATGTGTCCAATCAAAACGATACCTCTGGCTACGTTACTTCACTTTTTGCATATCCCCCGGAGCGAGGAAGAGTATTTTACTTTGCTGGTCTACTTCTTGCTCCGGGTGTCATTTCAAGAAAGTGTCCTTTGTGCTTTTCGACATTCCGCGAAGCAACTGAGTCAAGAAGGAGGCGTAATAGAGCGTCACCGAATTCGCATTGCCCACAAATCGCGGGGAAAAAATCCCCGTCGTCTGCAGGAGAAAAATCAAAGGAATTAAATCACGTTCTTAGATTTTGCTTGGATTACTGTCGCGTCCTTGTACGACCTCAGCAAGTCGACTTTTTTCTCGCCTGAAACCCGACTCGTTCTCTGCAGATTGCTCTCTGATGTAATGGTGTTGAGTTTACATGCAGTTATTGATCTCTGTTTATCTTGTATCGTGCATGTACGCATTCGTGTTGGGCGAATGCTGGAGAGTATTTTAGAACGGGTTTGGGTACGCGGTATCCTTTACATAGATCGGATTTTGTTTATTGCCTGGCAAATTTATTTTGCGTTCATAAAACACTTTGTAATTCGATGATGTTTATCTAATCTGATCGCAAGAATCGACATTAAAACGTAATGCAGAAAATTTCTTATCGCCAGACATTACTTTCAACACTCACTGTACAGTTTATCTATTAAAGACCATCACTTTGTGGATTTCTGAAAACGGGAACGTTCCTTATTTCGGTTCTAAAGTATCAGCTTGCTAGTTGTGACAATTGAAGCTTTTTACAAGAAGTGTCATTTCCTTCATTTTGTTTTTCCACCAAACGAAACAGCAACGCTAGATTTAAATCAAACTTCTTTGTTTTGTATTATGTAAACATAGTTCTTGATTCAATTAGTCTGGAACATATGGCTTCCAAATGCCACATTTTACACGTGCTTTGAGGCAAGCCAAGAACCAACGACCGAAAAGCTTTCAGCCCAGCTCCACCAGCTGGCACGTCTTCTTCGCGTGTGCGTTTCCACTTCAAGGCTAATAACAATATAAATAGAACAAAATCGATGAGCAGATTTACGCTCCATCGAGTCGGAGATCATTTTTGATTGGCCGTCAATTTATTGTGTTCGTGCTTTTCTTGCGACTTCGAACTGACAGGCCCCCGTTTTTTCCGTCTGTAATCACGCCACTTCAATTAAGCCAGCGCGACTTAATAGATCCTCGTTACACTAATGATCGTGAAAAACGCTAAATTAATTACAGAAAATGCCGCCGTTGCTGCTTGAGAACCAAAAATTAACTGCGGATTACCATTAACCGATGCTGGGATACTTCTTCGTTTTGCTATCGCCAATACTCATAGAGGGCAATAGAAAGTTAATTCTTTAACAGTTAACATTGCGAAACAAATATACGGAATGGGCATGTCCAGTTAGTTGATTTGGTTTCTCCCAAAAATGTAATATCTCATTTTACCTGCAACTGATCGTAAAAGCTTCCGCACCGATGTGATTTGAGACTTCAAACAATGAAACCTTTTTTAGACACAGCTGTGAATGCAGTTTTCACAAAAACTACCTCATTAACTCAATCGTTACCATTTGTATCACAAATGAGATGGGCACTGAATATGAGCACTAACACTTAACGTTTCGCCATCGTTCGACAGCTTTAGTTACCATTTATGGTGAAATATTACAGTTTTCAAGCTTGTCTCCCCCCGATATAGTATTAAGAAGGATGGATTTGATGAAGGTCAAAACTTGGATTACAACACAACGTAACATCTGTTGCTCGGCGTGATTGGGAGACAAACTTATTTTTATAGATGTTTTAATTCTGTTGGCATTAACATATTCCATGTTTTAATTGGATCGAATTACCTCGACGTTTTTCCGCGACTTAATTCCCTGAGAATGTCGCCTTTAGATTTAGAAACCGAACACGTTTTTATGCAAACTTAATTATCACATTTTCCAATCGCACCTGTTACTGTCCAGTTAACTTCCTGATTGGTCGAGCTTTTACAAAAGAAAATATTTATTTAACACGCGCACGTCCAAATCAATTTTGCACTCGCAAAAAAAGGAGAGTTCAAGTAATGGGTCAATAAATATGAGTCACCATTGCAAAGTGCGTACTTATTAGTATTAGTCATTTGTTAATAATGGTGCACCTTTTTGTTTTGTGTCAGTCGTCGAAGGTGACTGGGCGTTTTTTTTTTTTTTTTGTTTAAACAAAAATTCCATCGCTGCGTAATCTGCATTGGAATTGGAAAATTTGGTTACAACACGCGTTCCCATTCCCCATTCTCATTCTCATTCCCATTCTCAAATTACGAGGAGGACTTCGATGGTCCGGACACGCGGCGGTTTTAAAGTGTTTTATGTTGAAATGTAAATCGTCGTCGTCAATGTCATTTACATGAAAATAAGTATACTAAAATGAGCTGCAGGAGGTATTGAATTATGTATCGAGTAACTGTTATACATAGCTTGGATAATAAACAGAGTCGCGTGGGACAAATGCCAAGAGGCGTTTCAACTATTCTCCTGCCCCCCCCCTCACTCCTCGAATGGTTCTTAAAGAAATTTGCGATGTTTGGGCCAATTCATTGACTGCAAAATAAAGAAAGTAATCATGAATCGCAGTTCAGATACCGATTCAAAAATCACTTCGAATGGAGACTTTCTGAATCCTTAATGAATTAAATAATGCGTCTACTCGCTTCGTGAAAGGAAAGTGCAGAGTAATTTTTGATAATCGAGGATAATTTAAATTTGGCGCCCCAATTTTTTAGTGTGGCCAGCCTGAAAAAAGTTTTGTTGTTTATATAATGGTTGTACTTTGAGTTTTCTTCCCGTAAATCAAAAACAGTTCGTTTTAAAACTTCAACGACTCGACGGGTAATTTTGAACAGTTAACTAGTACGCTAAAGGCGGCGCCACTGTATGTGTTGCCAACATGACAGTCATGGCGGTATGTTCAAATTATCCTGATCTTTAAAAATCATTCTGTACATTTCAATTAGCAATTAATTCTTGAACAAAACTTGAGAAGATTTTTTTTTCTGTATAATCCACCCAAGGGAATTTATTTTTGTTTCAATCTAACTTGCCCCCAATAGAAAATGTCAGTGACTTGAAATATGTAACAACAAAGTAATTTCAAGTGCTAATCAGTTCCGTTATGTAATTGTACATTCTATTACGCTGGCGTTGGTCGACATTGACATTTAATCAACGATGCCTTCCTACGTATGCACTCCGCCTCCGCGGGGTTCATCCGTAAAATACACAATTACTTTAATTACCTACCTACGTATACATACATTTGAACGCTTGCAGTTCACACAAAATAGTAAACGTACGTACGTAGATGCGGCGAATTAAAAAAAATTAAAAAATATCGCCAGTGAAAGCTAAAGTTTCTACGTATACCCATCATCACTTTCAAATTTGCAAGAAGTTTGCAGTTTACGTATTTAATCGTGTTAGCATCGCCCCCTCCGACTAATTAAAAACCGCCTTGCATATTACCATTAAAGGTTTAATTGATTTGGAATTTTTTCCTCATCAGGATTGATGAGAAAGTGGGCGGTTGTGAGCCTGAATTGGGAAATTAAGTAACCTCCTGAGTCCAACTGTTGTTAATAAATTAAGCCCCGAAATGATTGCGTAATTTCGTGTCTAAGAATTTGTTGTAAATTCAAAATTCTTAGAAAGTGCAATTTGAAAAGCTTTGAGTCACTTGGTGAAGTGTTGGTTGATTTTGGTTTGACTCTTTTTGTCTTTCAGTTTTGATTTTGTTCCTTCAGGTATTTTTGAAAATTTCTCAGCACAGAATGAGCTTGAAGGTAATGAAGATCGTGTTATAATTTTGGCATTGACGTTACTGCAACTCCCAAATCTTTCTAACGTTTACGCAAAATAGCATTGCCCAATATCATCGTTATCTAAAGTGCAAAAGGTATTGCACGCAGAAAGAATTTTAAGTGGAAAAAACTGTTGACAAACAGATAAACCTGAACTACATAACTTATGATTCTACAATAACTAGGTACAGATTACAGATATGAAAAACGAGATTAAATAATATCTGTTTTGATCGATCGCAAGCCGGGGTTTATAAGCAGCCAATAGTTTGTATGTACCAGACGTGATTGCATTCTGTATATTTAAAATATTCCTGGCTATATTTTCATTTGAAAATCTATTTTGAACCCGCGGTGATCCAATACGTACACATACAGTCAGGAGCGCAAGCAAAGTAGTGTCGCGTTGTTTGTTGACCAAGTGCGTCCGAGCTTACTGTACCACTGTACCGCAACAGTTTTTTTTTCTTTCCGGGATTTAATTGCAGAATTAACAATTAAGTGCATAACTGTTAATGACTCCGTCTGAAATGCATTTGCACGTTTGCTGCTTCTTATGCAGATGCTGGCAAGTATTTATTCGCTTTTTCCTCAAGTTTTCATTACAGTTTCTTGCGTGAACGTCCGATCCCGTAAGGCCTTGCATCACATTAATTATTTACCAGAGTGCAAACTGTAAAGTGAAATTTGCTCCTTGCTAATTAATAATTTGACCCCCCATCATCGGAGACTCTTGCATAAATATTAGCCGACGTAATTTATTGTAATGAGCGGAACCCCTTTCTATTTTTTTTTTGGTTCCGAAGCGTTACTTTCACGCTGTGGGATGTTGTATCATCAAAATAACAATTTCGTCACCCGATTAGGAGAAATTCTGTATTCGTTAAAATACTAGGTAATTAGAAACGCATTAGCTACATCAATATTTATTTTCTACAGGCGAATTCACTTTCATTGTTCATGTATTTTATTAATCGGTGATGTGTTTCAGGGCCCCGTTGTTATTTTAGAATTTGCAGAGTGAGTTGAAATCTAAGTTTAGGCGATTACAGTTAAAAATAGGACGGAAAAGCGACAGACTGAATAAACACGTTGCAAATTCTTGGCGATTTGGCGCATGGTTCTTGCGTTAGGTTTTCGCGTGAAAACCCTAGTTACGTTGGTTTCAAAAAAAAAAAATTCTACCTACGAGAAACTAAAACTTTTTGTTTTCATTTGTGTATACTGTAAGTTACGTGAAAATATCGATTTTTTTTACTTTACTATTATCCATATTACAACTCAGGGTTATTATTATTTTAGAATTTTATTCCATTTTAGTTATTTTTTGTTCCACTCTTTATTTACTATATTTTACAATACAATATCTTTTATATTCAAGGATAAAGTCTTTACTTAGTTTATTACGTTAATTACGTTTTCTTTGGAGTTCCAACCCAAATAGTTTCCGTTCTTTTTCAATTCTTCGTCAATCAAATGGTTACTTTTATCGTCATAAAATTAAATTCCTCAATGTTGTTTCTTTGTAAGGTTGTTTCACGGTCATTTATAATTATTATTTTCATCCGTAGCGCCGTCACTTTTTGCGTCGAAAATCATTCCATCCAACAAGAGCAACTAATTAAATTACTTGCACAAACGTCACCGGCAATGACTCTTAATTTGTAATGGTAATATAATATTGTTGTCACGCCGTCAGCATCGCACCGAAATAATTCAATTGAAATTTACGGCTAACAAAAGCATCGTTCTATTCTTCGGCTAAGTGGCAGGCATACCTTTTCTCGCCTGGCATTTATTTGATCCTTTTTATAAGCGCTTGCAGGCAGTACGCAATTCACCTTGTGCTTTACCGTTTCATTGTCCATAAACCCCATAACTTCGGATTACGTCGCCTTTCCACCATCTACACCGACTACACAAAACGAAAACGGTTTCCCGAGTTATCCGCTTTTGTTTATTCGATTGTTCGTTCGGCGAAGCCCTAATTTGTATTCAGTTGGGCATGCGTTACGAGATTTTTGCTTTTCACGGTGAGAACAATGGGGGAATTCTACTCTACACTCGAAACATGCGTGTCGCACGTCGAAATCTGTCCGGTTTTTCGAAACACACGTCTTCGATGTTAGTCAAGGTTTGCTGCGTTTTATTCCGGTGCATTGTTTGCTTTTTTCATTCATCGTAGAAACGGTAATATGTATTTTAACCTTCGATACACCGAAAAAGTCACCACAGTTAGGTGATTCCTTGAAAGAAGAAAATAACTTTTGGCAAAATAATAAAGAAATACATATGAACCATTAAGGCTCGTTTTACAATCGTCGTATAAGCATTATTATTGGTATAACGTGACGTAGTTGTGACGTAGATATGGAGGAACATTAAAGGATATTTGGCGAACAGTTATTCCGTTCTTATTCCACGATTGTAAAACTGGGCCTTAGAGTACCTCGTACCTCTGCAAGCTTCTTTTAAGTTTCCTTTTTTGAAACGTGCAAACTGTTAGCCACCTGCATTCTGTAAATGCGCTTCAGTTGCTTGCAGATTAAGATCTTCTAGAAGAGGAAGTTCATTTTTCAGCTCTCCAACTTCCGGAACAACTGACGTTTAATAATTATTAATTAACACTGCGCCGTGACTCTGACAGTTGAGTAATGGGAATGCATGTGTGTACTTGGCATACTAGCAAAAAGCTAGTGAAAAGTGGTCGTTGGTTCTTGTTGCTTCTCCTACGTGCCCGTCTTTAACTACTTCTTGTAAAGCGTACAGCATTCATTCCACCGTATTTAAGCACACGAACTTAGAAAGTTAATCGATGGTTTTATTTATATTAAGGATTCTTTTCTTTCTCTTGTTTTGATATAGTTTTGAGAAGGAAAATAAATGGTGTGGCATTTGACTGCACGTGCTGGCTCACTGATCTATGTTCAGGGTGGTGTCTGCAGACCTTAAAACGTCATCAGTAAACATAAGCTTCCGATAAAAACGAGGACAAGGTACTCAATTAACGCGGTCAATCAGAACGTTTAATTAAATTAAATTTAATACGCGTTAGAAAATCGACATACAAAGAAACCGTGACGCAATTATTATGCGTGCGTGCATAAACAATTACCTTGTGATTTACCACGTAAAAACGAAATTAAATCACGTCCGTGGAGCGACAACAAAGCGCTCCCTATTTTCAGGACGCAATTTCAATTGTCGGTAACACCTGCTCCTGATAACAACGCGGACGTACGCGCGTTGCGTTTTTAATTAAGCCGAAGCCTAACGCGAACGGTCTCTCTATTGATTATAATTCAATGGCGGCGACCGCAAAATGACTAACACAGATCTCCGTTGAATTCTAAAACGACGAGAGCCCTGGGAAAAAAGTCGCTTGCACAATTATTATTGTTTCTTGTACGTACCGTGCAGAACGTGCACCGCCGTCGATAAACTAACATTTACAAATAACTGGTAGCTCGGAGTTATTCTGCGGCAATTTCGTTTTCTATATTTGGTCTAAATGTTACTACCACAGTTAACCAGTACTATGATTTATAGGGCTATTTCGGTTTTCAATTTCAAAGGACTATTTTATTAGTTGTCGAACGACACGGCGATCAATTCTCTTGTAAGGCGTCATCTAGAATTCTTTCACGCGCAATGGCGATTTACTGTCGCAACAATAACTAACACTACTTCTCGTAATTATTCAGATCTTCTTAGTAGCAAACTGCCTGGCTACATTCCATAAAGTCCATCCACGAATAATTGGTGTTCATAAAGCGTGAGAAGTTCGTTCCGGCCTTATCAGTTCAGTTCAGTTCAATTCACACCAGCTGGTGATTATTTACGAGAAAGGACAGTCTATTAAAAAGCAAGCTTTTTGCGTGTTAAAAATAAGCAGGAATTTCGTGAATGTAATTTCGTTTCGTAACACGTACTTGTAGATTAACACATACATAGATGCAGACGGCCAAAAATTCGAGCAATCCACATGCTTCGACTTGCATTTTAATTGTTGGGAATCGACCTTTCAGTACTATTGCTGTTGTATTTTTTTAATTAAAAAGTACAACAAGACGGAATAAGGGCAAAGAAGAAAGAACAATAATAGAATGTAATTAACCTTAATGAAATGTAACAAAGTAATACCTTTTCTAATGATCTATAACGGTAACCACACACACACATAAGTCACGCAGATGTGATACTCGTACGTGTTTGTAAGTTTTAAAAAGCAAAATGGTGTGACCGTGGTGTTTATATGTTGGAATAAATAAATGTCAAACGGTTTACAGTTCCAATAAATACGCGTCAGGACAGTTGGCCTACGTAAATTTTTTTTTCTTCAGATTGAGTAAAAAGATCTTAACTATGTGTGTTTCTATCTAAGTGTAAAGGCACCTCATGAATAAATGTATGCCGGTATAATTATTTTCTACCTTGGATTATATCTGGTGGGGTAAAAAAGAATTATCAATGTGAGTTATTAACGGCGACGTAATTAATGGCACGAGGCTTTCAGATGGCATAAAAGTGCATTTCATTTCAATCGATTTATTTTATCGATTTGTATGAAAATTTGCAAACCCACAGACTTGATTAGATTATATAGTTTTGTTTGTATAACTATTTCGTCGTAATCTTATTACGGAAAGGCTTCGAAATCGTACAAATCTCAACGTTTCACTATCAGTTGGAGCTTCTTCAAGAATGCTTCAGTCAACCGACAGCGAAACGTTGATATTTGTGCGATTTTGAAGCTGTTCGTAGAATGATTGTAACAAAAGTTTACATAATACATAATAAGTTTGTTCCAGCAACAGTTCGTAACTAGTTCGAAAGCATCAAAAGCATAGTCATCAAAATTGTACATTTGACAGCGTCGCTAAAATTGGTGGGCAACGTTTTTAACGTTTCCGAACTAGTCGATAACTGCTGCTGGAACAAACCTAATATCTTTGCTAGAAAAAAGAACGTAAATTTGAGAGTCTAACCAAAAATGAAAACAGTTTTCAACACGTGTCGTTTTTGATGTGGGCAGTATTCACTCTGTCAGAAAATAGAGATTTGGCACAGCTCCCAAAACGAATCAATTCGCGAGTATCAGCAATATTTATAGTGGATCCTCGTAAAACGTTCATCATACTAATGCACATCAGACATCACGTGAAAGCAGTAAACAGATAAAATATTTACTGTATTTACTATAATATTTACATCTATGTTTTTTTCGGTATTTTGTCTTTCAAACATATTTAAAAACGAATTTGATACGACTTTATAACAAACGACTTTAATTGAATCAATCAAAAGAATGAATTAAATGAAGAAAATGATTGTAGTTTAGGTTGTAGGTTGTATTCTTGTGCTTGTGCTTTTCAAGCCAAAGCTTCAACACCTGACTTGCGAATATCCAACAATTTAATTGTTCCCGATCATAATCACGAGATTTCTATGACGTGTGGGATTGCTGTCGCCTGCTATCTCAAACATATGTTGCCTTCGCTTTTATCTGACCGCCTCGGGGAGGTATTTCTGTATGCATGTAAGTACCTATTCTGCACAGCAAATATTTATAAATTCTTCGCTCTCGGTAATCGTTTTGAGCTACTTTCCTTTTAATCAAAGCAACGGGGTATTTCCCCTTTTTTTCCTTTTAATTTCAACCTGTGGAATTATCGCTTTGGTTTGCTTGCGTTTAATTAAAGACTTTCATTCGTTTCCTAATCTGAATGATTACTTTATTGTTAAACAAGAAATTATAATTTTTATTCTGGCAACTCCGAAGCTTCTATCTACTAGGCCCAGTGTTAAATCGTGGACTAAGGACGGAATAACTGTTCGCTGAATATCCTTTAACGTTCCTCAATATCTACGTCACACCTACGTCACGTTATTCTAAGAATAACACTTATCCGACGATTGTAAAATCGGACCTTAGTATTCTAAATGAACGCGTACACTATCTCAGATGGGCTTCTTGTTTTATTGTAAAAAAAAAATTAAAGATTCGTCTCACAAAGTCACAAACTACCACGCCGCCGTCCTTTTAAGGTATTCTAATTCGTTTCACTTTTATGTAATATAGGGAGATGCCTGCTTAAAATTTCAGGGCTCGTCGCCGTCGTGTCCTGTTTGCTATATTTACTAGGTACGTGAAATAAGGTATACTTTACTTTATCATGGGGCTGGAATTTTTTTTTTATGGTTACGTGCACGCACGCACGACGGAAACATAAACTCTCGTCAGTAACTGATCCAGAATGACCATTTTGAAGAGAACTCTTTTCCGACCCGCCTTTTGTTCTCTTTCTCGGTCGCTGCGTGAAATCCGAAAAATCGTATGCACCGTTCACATTTAGAAAGTTGGATTGCATAAGTCCGAACTGTTATTACACTAACCTGGTTAATGGAAAACGTACTTTATATAATATGTAACGTCTAGATAATTTCGCTTAATTTGTTGTTAAACAAGTGCACGCCGCGGTCTTTCTGTATACGTATAATTGCGAACCGTTTAGCGCTTTGACTTCGAAAAGGAAAGTAAACTTGCACACGCATCTTTAAACGTCTTAATTACAGCCTGGCTTTAATATTTGCGTTTTTAATTGGTTAATTTGTGCTTGCTGCTAATCTTTCAGGTATTTCGGCGAAAGAGAATGTTTGTTGGACGTAATCCTGGACGTTTTTATGAGCCTGTGCTTTTTTATTCTACAATTTTATTAACTCATCGTATATAATAAAATTGAATAAATTAAACAGCGTGTTTACTTGGAAGATTCTCCAAATTCCAAATATCTTTTTAACGTTAATTAATATGCACAATTTGTCATACATTTCATATTTTAGTTCCTCGTTCAATAAACAAAACAACACCATTTAAAATAGCGAAGTAAAGTCATCGTTTTCGAACGTGGCCCTCAAAAATAATAATAAAAAAAGTAGAGAACCTATTACTTAATTTCCTATGCATACTCCAACGAAAATGACAAGAGATAACCGTTCACTCAATTACAACAAGAAGTGTTTCTTGATAAATACAATCGAAACCAATCAATTTTTCTTATGCAGAATGATGTATTTTCGAAAAAAGAAACTATAGCTTCTTTCACTGTTAATTTCCTGGGGCGTATTCCGCAAATATTCCGGGTATTTAAAATACCTACACGTATGTCGTCATCTAAAGTAAAAGTTAAGGGAATTATGGTTATCAAAGAGAAGACAATTTTATTGTAACGACTTTCATCAAAAACACACAGCGTGTAATTGAATAAATTGCTGTAATTTCATTCTCTTAAATTAAGCCGGCGAAGAAAATGCCGATTGTGTTGCAAAACTGCAAGGTGACTCATTTTTTATCGATCGATTCATCAACGGGAACGGACTTTTACTTTCGGTGACATTGATAGAAAGTTGGCGAATATCGTTTAAAAATTTTTATCTCCCACTGTATCGAATAGCGACGTATTTCTTTTGCGCAGTACTTGCCCCCGATACAATCAGAAAATATTTATTTTAATGATGATGAAAAAAAGTGACAGTTAAAGATGCCAGCGGTCGATTTAAAAATATTTTGCATAATTTCAAAATGTAATTACGGGCTGTCCTTGTCATGCTATTTATTTAGAAATTTATTCAATGCACATTTTAAGGGAGTATAATTATTTAATTAATTATAAAGGTTACACATTTTTACGTGCAGTCAAGTAACATAGTGTAAATTTCGCTTTCAGTTAAGTGAAAAAGGTTGAAACAGATTAAAATATTAACTGATTAGTAACGTAGTATACAGGGTGAATAACAATTGTTCCGTCAACAACAAAAAAAGACGCATAAGAGAATCGATGTCAAAGATTACGGAAAAAATGTTTCAAAAATTCTTTTGAACAGTTTATAATTAATTAAGAAATTACCCCAAAATCAAGCTGCGACACTGCGTACGAAATACGACACCACGTTCTATAAATGCGGCAGTATAATAGGATTATAAAGTTTTTTTTTATTGACTACTCGCTTGCACATAATGCGACCTCTCAACTCAATTCGTTTTATTACACGTTTAACAGCTGGGAACGGAAGTCTGAGTTGTTTCTTTTACGCGACGTAATTATTAGTAATTTCTAAAATAACTGGAATTGCGTATGAAATAAGGGAAATAAATTCGCAATAATTGTGTAAATACTTGTTTGTTAATTCTTGCGGACTATTTACTAGAGCGAAATGTACCGGACGTTTCACCTATAAAAACAAATCTCCAGAATTTAAACCTGGTGGTCGTGGGCGTCAATGGACGGCCTGTAACATGTACGCCATGTATTGTTTGTTCTCTGTTTATGTGTGTTAAACAAAGCTAACGCTCAGCGAGTATGCCCAGCTCCCGCCAATTTCACTTGCACCAGCTGTCGATTGTTTTAAACGTTACTACTGTTACAATTTTTGATCAAATCGCGTACGTGAATGCATGTCACAGATTATGAGAAAATGTAAATTGCTGGGGTTGTTTGGAAAATGTGACACCATTTATTAGACCTGAAATTCATAGCCGACAAGTTTTTTTGTTCATTAGGCTATAAAAACTTTATTATGTACAGCTGTTTTAAACGTCGTTGGTTATGGTTACGAGCACAGGTCCGAATCCAGCGTCAATATAAATAATGTTCTATAACGTCACGCAGTTATTGCCTACCAATACTCGATTGGCTGGTTACACATGTGTTTTGCGGGTTGCTGTCGATTGTTTGCGCATGATTTTACTCTTGAATGATAGTGTCGCATATGCGGCGAAGCTAGCGACTATTGTGCTTATGAATTTTTTTCACAGCATTACTTTTAAGTTTCTATTTAACAGCGCTAAATTGAATTTACTTTAGATCATAATACATATGCTTGCGTCCGATTTACAAAAATAGAATTGGAAACTCTTTACGGTTACGGCATAACGTCTTAATATGTTTACGGTTTATTCATCATTCGCTCGTGGTCGATCAGTCATCGTTCTCTCCTGTCCGTTCCCTCATTATGAGTACAGTTTTTAATCAAATCGCGTACGTGAATGAATGTAACAGATGTACGGGATCATAATTAAATATTCTATGGAACAGTTTATAATTAATTAAGAACAGTTTATAATTAATTAAGAAGTTAATTCAAAGTGAAAAGAATGCGTACGATTTACAACCAGTGCGCCAAAAACACAGGACATGGAATTGCAAACGCGACTTGAAATTGTTAGGGCCCAGTTTTACAATCGTAGAATAAGGACGGAATAACTGTTCGCCTAATATCCTTTAACGTTCCTCCATATCTACGTCACGTTATTCTAAGAATAATGCTTACCGACGATTGTAAAATCAGGCCTTAAACTTTCAATAGATTTGCGTTAATAATTCGCCATATATAAAACGAAGTTATAATAATTAACAGATTACGAAGGTATTTACTGATCAAAATGTTCATGAAGTACACGTTCCTTGTGAAAATAAACTTTATTTACACTACAATTTAAACGAAAAAGAAAGGAAAATTCTAGGAATTCTTAACACGGAGGTTAAAATTGTTTTTCGTTTTAGTGATTTATTTATTTACCTGTCAAAGCAGGTGTTAAAAGTGGGTCCGGTCCGTTGTGATCCTTTGCGTGGAATAATCTGCTCCAGATTTGCATGCATTTGTCATGTAAATATTTTGTAGTTCGTATTTCACAGCGTCGGACGTTGACCTAAAAACAGAGTTGACGTGAAATTCCAATTAAAGGTCAAGTTTACGATCGATGCTACATTTATGAGGGTAGCTATTTCTTTCATCTGCTCCTCTGTTTTTTAACAAGATACGCATCTTATTTTTGATTAATTATTTCTTGGAAAACTAAAACAGAAAGAATTTTTGTAACATTTTTCCCATACTCTCGGACTTCGATTCTTATCGTGTTTTTCTTGTCAGAGCAATTGTCAATCACCCTGTATGAGATACAAATGATAAGTATTCTGCAATATTTGCATTTTTTTAATCTTTCTGATTTGTCCGATTTGGAAGTCATTGAATGCTGATAAAAATATGTCATCAAGTTTAATTAATTAAACTTGCAATTTTAATCAACTTAATGGAATATAGAATTAAGCTGAGTGTTTGTAATCTGTCCTTTATAAGATGTATTTGATTTGTCTAATCCGTTATTAATAAGCATTAAGTGTTTGTTTAATTAGATGGTTTATAGTTTTTATTAGAAATGTACCATTTAATTACCAATGTACCACAACAAAAAAATGTCTCTCCCCTTTCGCCTTGTGATATAAAAACATAGATGTATTTTTTAATTCAATTTTTTTCCTTTGAGTTTTGAGTACTATGAAATATTTTGAGGAACCCCAAAAGAATCAAAACCTTTTTACTTCACGAATTGAGTGAGAGAAAAAGTAAGTAATATAAATGCTATATAAACAAACAAGTCACACTCTCAATTTTAAAATTTAGGCTAATGTCAAGAGTACTGTAGCAATATACTGAGCCGAAATAAATCATTTACGAAATAAGTGGGTCAGTTTTCACGACGAACTGGAACCTGATTCGATACGAAATAAAAACCGCCTAACGATCTAACGCATTTCTAACCGACAAATACTAATTATTTCATTAGCAAGGTCTTTACGACGGAAAGTTCGTTAATCGCGAACCGGCGCGATAGAACATATGCCCGGCGTTCGTTAAACCTATGAAGAATTCTTCGGATGAACTAAATATCGGAGGGGCTTCACGCTGGTATTTATGTAACACGCGCAGATTTCTAATTTCTGAACTAAACAGTTCGACAGACGGCATATGTTCAGTACGGTAAGACAACATTCCATATAAATTAACGAATGCGAATGGAAGAAAGTTGTGCTGTGAATGTTGTTTTCGTTGTCCACCTCACGGGCAATTAACAGATAAAACACCACCTCGACTTATCGTCGATTTCAATTATGTTAAAATATTTCGTTGCTCAACACGGCTGATCGTGCAATTAGGCAGATGAGGTAATCGTATTCCGCGTGCCGATGAATGCTTAATTACATCTGATCTCAGAGGATTTTCATTTCAAGCACGTCTTCCGCAATTAACCAGCTATTAGTTACAACCAATCAAATTAATGTAACCAATTCCCTAAAAATTTCTTCTCAAAAAAATGGTCAGTTATGGAAGTTCACTATAAACGAATCAAACTGTATATGGCAATGTCCAGAGTAGATTTCAACTCGACAATAATCGCAAATGAAATATCTCTTTATCTAGTAATGCGTTTTTCATAATGAAGAGATAGATACTGTCGTATCTTCAATGAGCCATTGTTCTTCAACAATGAGCCCGCAGAGTTTAGACATCATCCAAGGACGTTCCGTAAGTAATTGCGACGCGGTCACTGTGTTACCGTTCGCGTTTTTTTTTTTTTTCTTTTCTTTTTTTCTCTGCTGAGAAACGCCGTCAGTAATTGCTTATTAAGGCTGTTTGATGAATAGGTTTTGTTGTAAATTCTTGCGAACTGTTACGTCCGTTCCACGACCTTCCGCATTTATTTACTACTTTATTGCGTACGTTCATTAGGGGGTTTCATTACGACACTTCCTGCGTAGTTTAATCAACGTGGTCTTTGCTTTGAGAACTTTTTGCTTGTTTTGGACAAATTTGAGCTTTCTTCTATTCATTGGCATATGAGTATTTCTAGAATGGGCAAACTAAACTGAGTCTTTAAGAACAGCACCAAGAAAAGCTCAGCAGAAACATCACCAAGACAAAAACCGTAATATATTTTTATTTTTTAAATCAGTATTAATAGTAGCACATTCTCCAAGCAAAATGGCGTCTTGGATTCACTTGAAATGTTCAACAAATGATTGCGTACATACCGGATGTTCTCGTCTTTAAACACGTCTGGGAATTTACTATGTTATTCAATTTGCCAACAACAATTAAATTAGTGAAATTAACCGAAAAGATAATGAAGGCGCCTTTTTCGTTTTCTGTTCCATTGTTGGATTTTCACCAAATAAATCCTACATGATGAATGCATTCGGAATTACTTGGCCTTTGTTTCAGGAAGAGTTGAAGCTAATTTATGACAATTAGCCCAAATGAAGTGATGCGTTTAACACAGTCGGAATTTATTAAATACAATTAAGGCGTTCAAATATTGATTGACATAAATACGCGCTGCGTAATTAAGGAAATATTTAGATCTTCGATTAACTTATACGGCCGACTGCTTTATTGGTAACATCTGTATTATGCCATCCTTAATGTCATAATGATCGATGGTTACGAGCGTTGTTTTCTATGCGATGGCACGCCGAAGGTCTTCCATTTCGTTTTAAATTGCAATACGCGAGCCTGCCAACTGAAGGCACAATGAGGCAATCATTCTTGATTACCAGATTCTAGGAAAATAGTTTTAATTAGCTCAAAAGTGTATGTAGGTACCGTTCGCTTTAACGAAGTAATTACCACCGTCACTATTTAGAAAGCACCCTCCGGAGGAGACTGAAAATGAGAATTATAATTGCGCTACATCAGATGCAACTATGTCTCAAATAAAACAAAGATACATGTTGCAATTCGAGCGAGAAATTTGCAGCATACTTTCTGTAACGCTCACTCATTTCTTGCATACCTACTTTATCTAATCCGATGGCTTATCATATGATTACATTCAGATCTTAGAGATACGTTTTACGATCAGCATTTTTGTGCTTCACTTACAAGCAGACGATGCCTTCGAAATTTTTCTCAAAAATTGTAGCGAAACTCATAGAACTGTAAGCTATTTATCGCTTTTTGCTTTTCTGTTAACTAATGCAGCCTTTTGTGTTTCAGGAGTCAATCGAAGGCGTCTTATTTAGCATCTCGTCGTGATCGCATCGTACCAGATTCGGACACCGGAAGTTACAAGCGCACCATCAGCCCGAATGGTCACGTAATCTCGACGGAAGTAGTTCCGGAAACACCGTCGAGGATCAACCCAAGGGAAACCGTGTGGCCGATCAAACCGTCTAAAGATGCGTCGTACAAAAACAATAACAACCCCTGCATACTGCGGAGGGCTTCGATGTGCGACAACCAGAGCAAGAATCCTGCAATACAAACCCACGAGGACAAAGACGAAATGAAGAAGCCTCAGATGGTCTTACCCGTATTACCCGACGTCCTTCCCGTCAATGCAAAAATCATGGGCCAGCGCATACAACTAAATCGTCCAACTCATCTCAGCCTATCTACGCATTTGGATGACCAATCATCACCAAAGAGTCCCTCGAAATCACCACCGTCCTCTCCACCTAAGAGTCCATCCAGAAATTCACCTTACACACCCCTACGTAGTACAAATCTTTCTAGTTCACCTTTAAGAACGCCCTCATTAAGAATGTCCCCCCAAACTAATTCAACTTCCACACAATTCACAACCACACCCTCCCCAGCAAGGATGTATCCCACTCAGAAAGTCGGCAGCACTCTCGTCCCATCCCCTTCACCTCAAAAAACATCCTTGCCGCCCGAAGTTAGGCCCGCCTCATTATCACTGCAAAGATCTTCTTTTGATGAAATGAAAATCCCGATCTCACCTTCATCGCCACAGAGGGCATCCCTTCACGAAGTCAGGCCGAACTTTGCTTCCTCATCTCCACCCAGATCTTCTCCCCCAATTTTGCAAAAGAGTTCGCTTAAATCAACAGAAAGGACGACTCCTTCTCCGCAAAGATCTAGTCCTCCTCCGCCTCCTCAAAACCCCGAACCTACTGCTCCTCAAAAAACTTCACCTCCGGAAATAAGACCTACTCTTTCTCCCAGTGTGGCAAACAAAACCACCCCTATCAAAACGCTTTCTCCAGTAACTACGCCGACTACTGCAGCGCCATTACGTACTAGTCCCCCTGCTTCACCAAAAGTTTCTTTAGCTCAAGCATCACCTCCTCCCAGCCCTAAACTCCCCGAGCATCCTAAGGTAATCGAAGGCTTGCAAATGATTCAAAGGACTGAAGTCGTTTTAAGAGTTAACACAACTACGAGCGACGCATCGTCTCAAACAGAAAAGGAAGAACTACCGCCGACTCCTCTACCCACTCGGAAGAAGCTGCAAGAAGAGATTGACTGCGAAAAGTTATCCGAAGACTTCGTCAATCAGTTACCTGTTACGGATAGATTGAAGGGATTGTTAGGTGAGTGGCATTTACTTTATAACTTAATTGGTAAACATTTGTTGGATATAAAAGTGCGTCCTTCACAAAGTCAGTTGGTGATTTAGAGTGCGAGATCAAAACTAATCTTTTTAAATGTCAAGTCTAATCCTCGTAATCTAATTTATTTGAAAGCTGAAGACGTCATACATGTTTTTTAAATTGATTGAACCTGACTGGCAAAATGTTTTTGAAAGCACTTGCATAATTGCTTTTTGTAAATGCAATCGGTTGCAATTAAATAAAATCTATTCTAATGCATATTCATTGCAACCTCTATGATAAAATACGATTCAAAAGAGACTGAAGCAACAAAAGGGGTACTCATATTTTTTTTATTTCAGTGCCAGGTCCAGAACATAAGAAAGTGACCGATTATGTCACGGGGCTTTTCCGAATTGACGTGACTTCACGTCCGCGACCTGCAAACTCTCCTTTCAGAAGTAGGAACAACACACCTAGCAGCAGCCCACCTCCTTTGAGCACGAACTCCTCAACCTACATTACTACAACCAAGACCAGGTAGACGTCTGTTCATAATAGGGTCCAATTTTTTTAAATTGAAACATACATTCAATTCAACACAATTCCACCATCTACTTTTCTTTTACAGCGAATTAACTTCTGTAGTGCCAAGTTTAGAACCAGCGAGCCCTTTGTCTGCAACATCTACGTACTTCACAACCTCAGAACCGAAAGCTAAATTTTTAACTAGATATAGTCAAGACATGAATCAGTACACTATCAAGAATACCAAAGATCTCAATCAGAAGAAGGTGAGAACTTGATTTATTATATACCTCTCAATTTGGAAACTGATTTTATCTTCTTTATTTCACATTATTAATAATTAATTTTTTCTTCAGGATGAATTAGTGAATCGCTTAGACCGTAAATTACAAGTTCTGCGTAGCGAACATCACGTGGTGACGGAAGAATGTCGAATCAACAACGAATTAGGTGAGAACGTCGAAACTCACATCTCACGGTTAGCTAGGCCGCACGAATTAGCTAAATTCCGTCTGCACGTCGAAGAAGTTGGAAAAATAACTAGTCTACTTCTCGGACTTTCTGGAAGGCTCGCCAGGGTCGAAAATGCCCTGATGGGAATGCCCGAGGATCACCCAGAGAAAGTAAGCGCAATTTATTTTATTTACAAATAAAACTACTACTTTCATGTGTGTATGTTTTTTTTTAGAGAATATTGGAGAGTAAGAGGGATAAACTCCTCGAGCAGTTAGAAGAGGCTAAAATGTTGAAAGAAAGTATAGATCGACGAAGCGTAAACGTATCAAACATTCTGTACAAATATTTAAATTCGGAGGAATACGCCGATTACGACCACTTTATAAACATGAAGGCGAAACTAATAATGGACTCTAAAGACATTGCCGATAAAATAAAGTTGGGTGAAGAGCAGCTGGTGGCTCTGAAAGAGACCCTGATCATCACAGACTGACTTGAACTATAAAACTTCTTTAAGTGTGTAAATTTGCTTTACCGTTCGAGTTTTATTGAACGTGCCTAGTCCAGTGACAATTCCTTCGCTTTCTTGTGGATATTCTCTGGATGGATTGGAGATAATGAAACCAGTGCAATACCAGGGATATTTTTATGTACTATAGTTCTATTTTTCTACTGTATTTTAAGTTCACATTCACATAGATTTGGTACTTAACGAAAAACAGTAGTGACTTTGAAAATATTTGTTGAGCGAAATATTCTGTTCTGTGTATGCGTGTACGTCTTAAGTACAACTTTTATTCAAATCTTAAGGTAGTTTTAATAATTTTTAAATTATTGTTTTTGTGATAGTAAAATTGTACGTTATAACGAGCGCCCGCGCATCTGTCAACTGATTGTGAGCAAATTTTGAGTAAAGGTTGTATTACGTAATATCGGTAAGTAATGGATGTAAATATATTTTTCATTTTTTTTAAGTAATTATTTTATTGTGTAGAATATTTCATTAGCAGATATTTATAGACGTCGAACTCGTAGGGTGTACCTCGCAATATCTACTTGTAAAAGCTTGTACTAGTAGATGGTTGGCCGCTTAAGTCAACTGGTCATCTCTTGCCATTTTGTGAAATGGTTAAGACGGTGGGTGCCAGGAGCAGATAGGCTGTTATACTACGTGCATTTCTCAATTAGTAATTATGTATTTATAATTTTAAGTGCAAACATCTTCCTACCAAGTATTTGATTATGGATTAGTTGTATAGAAGAAACGAAATTATAAACTATTTGAATTTTTGATACTCGACAGAGTAGAGCCAATTGTATATATTATATCTACGTTAAAAGAAAATCGAATAGAATGGTGCTCTGGTAAAATTATTGTTAATTGTAAGTTATTACATTGTGATCATATCTTTTGTGTTGAACCAATATCGTGTACTTCATGACTTACTTTATATTTGTATTGATAAGATATTTACATATGTTCTATAAGTAAACAGACTATTTTTTGAGCTTTATGCCTTGCTTGCAATAAATAAATCCATAACACATTTTACTTTGCTGCATTTTATTTCATTTTTTGACCAACTTTGCGGTCTGAGGTAAATTATTGAGTCAATCATTTTCTCTATACAATGCAATAGGTCTGTTCTAACAGCAGTACATAACTGTTAGAAATTGAACTGAACATGGCTCTGGCACTTTAGCTTCGCTAAAACACCACTGCTCAGTTCAGTATAATTTCTAACGGTTATGTACTGCTGCTAGAGCAGACCAAATAAATGATTAGTAACCAACAGTTTAGATCGCGACATCTTTCGGCCGATTTTTGACCTAAAATTGTACGAGAAATGACAAATAACTGACGACGCCCGAATAGGACCAGATGACTGTCCAGATGAATCCATTGCAATCAAAACCAATTTCCAATAAATTTCAATAATTTATTTGATACAAGATCGTACCTATTAAACAAAAGGTCTGTTCCAACATCATTTTCTGACGGTTTCGAAATGGTCAGAAAATGATGAAAAAACAGACCTAATAGTTTTAGCTTTATTAGCCTAGGAAGCCCCACGAGTAAATACAAGGCGACCAAAATTGATTGTCCTGATCCTACTCTGCTTTCCACGAGCTTGATATGGATATTTACATTCATCTTCAACTCCCTATGTTGCTAACTTCACATCCTACACATCTGACGAAGACACTGTGTGTCGAAACAATTGTCTTGTTTTAAACTAATAAAATTTGTGAAAATTCGCTATTTTAGTGTTTTCATTAAGTGCTAACTTCATTTTAATAATTCGATGTAAATAGGTAGGTCTAGGAAAGTAGTAACATCATTTTAATAATTGGATGTAAATGTCGATATCAAGGTCGTGGAAAGCAGTGTAGGATCAGGACAATCAATTTTACTCGTGCATCTAGTAAGCTACCCCAAGATTTTGTTGACAGTTCATTGCCGTTCATTCATGAAAAATGGTTTACTTCATTGTAATAGCAATCTGATTAAACAATAATTATGTTCTTTGATTTGGATTTGGATGTAAGTTTCATGAATGTTCTATGCACTTACTGCCTTTCGTTCTAACCTTAATGTGGTAGATGTAGATATTGATATCCAGCTCACGAAAGTAGGGTAGGATCAAGACAGTCAATTTCGATCTCCCCGTACTTAACAGGAGGTAGTCATACTAACTGTAGTTTCTTGTCCAAAGTAGTAACTAAATATGGCTGCTGTATGTCATAGGCCAATAGTGGGCACGAGAGTTCTGGTGAGTCATCCCCTCCACTCTGCAACAGTAATCGGCGACATTCGAAAATATTCGCCACTAGTCGAGACATTATATTGCGCGTCGATGGTTCTATGCGTGCCGATTTCAATTTAAACTGGAATAAGCGCGAAATACTTGCGGAGAAGTATGAGAGGTGGTGGTACTGTTCTCCTACCGTGCTCGGCACTGTCATAGGCAACACAAGCGTTTTACAAAATTCTGGAACGTCCACGAACCACAGTTTACTATTGTTTGTAACATACTTATTGACTTACGAATCGATAATATTAACTTTGTTCCAACAGAGTTCCGGACTAGTTTAAAACTGTCAAATATATTAGCCCGTTGAATTAATCACTGCTTTCTAGAGCTGCGTTAAATGTGAAACTTGATGAGGCGCATGCTTCTGACAGTTTCAGATTAGTCATAAGGCTTGTTAGGGTTCCCGTGAGGTCAATCCAGAACCGTCCGGAGCATGCGCATAACAAAGAAACTGCACGTTTTTTTTGTTGTGCGCATGCTCCTGGACGTTCTAGGACTGTCCTGGCGAGAACTCGAACAAGTCTATAAGCTCCTGTCAGAACAGGCTTATTACCATGTTACCTTACGATAAATTCCAATGTTTTGGATGTTACCTACGTTGCCAACATAATGGAAAAAGCTGTAATTTTTCCGAACGATTGAAGATTGATGCCTGGTTTATACAGTCACTAACAACTGAATTTAAGAATTAACCATTAACTATAAACCAATTGAAATAAACGAATTCTTAATTGTTAGTGAAGTTGTATACACGGTTTCATGTCAGTACTATCCGTTAATTCTTTAGTTGTTAATTATTAACGTTCAGTTGTTAGTTGTTAGTGACTGTATAAACCAGACATTAATTGTTATCTTCCAAATTGCAACTAAACAATTTTATGTCAAAATAATATCTGTCCGTAAGGTTTACTTTTTATTATTTAGTGAAAACATAAGTAAAATAAATAATATTTGATACTCTAAAATGTTTTTCGTTTAAACTTTTGATTATTTATGAGCCAGATTTCGAACATTTCGGAGTGTTGCCTTGGTTACGTAATACGAGGACCAATGAAAAGTGCCCGTTCATTGCGAAGCCATGGTAGCGCTCCGAAATGTCAGATTATGACAGTTGCTGTAAAAAGAACGAAAAATGCTAAAAAGTGAAAGTATGATTTGGAATATTTTAAAAAAGAATATATGTCTGAAGAAGAAAACTGCAAAATGTACCTACATTTTGCAATCAGATATATGTGAGTAACGCGATTTGGATGAAAAGGCACTTAAGGTAATGTAAAATTTAAAAATTATTTAGTGAATACAATATGAAATGATCAAAAAATTGAAAACCTCATTTTTAACAAAAGAGAAAATGATGTAATGTGTTTTGACGTCAATTTTTTATACAGGCTGTTACAAATTCGAGGCTCTCCATTGGGATCTCGGAAACGGTAAGAGATACGAAGTCGGTTAAATTGGGGCAAAGTTGCGTATTTTAGTGCTGAACAATAATCTATTTTGAAATATCTTTTACGATTTTTAGTTCTTGAAATATTTCCAAAAAACCGAAAAACGTAATTTTCTTTTTTATTTTTCTCTGAAGTTATTATTGCAGGGATCACAACAAAATTAATACACCCTACAGGCACTTTTTTGAGCTCTTTACGATGATATCATTAGATTTTACTTACAACGTTTCGTTTCGCTCTGACCATCATCAACTTCATTTTTTCTTATGGCCGCCATATTGGATTTTAATACCATTAAATAGATCTATTTTTTCTGATGTTTCTCCATGCATCACTCATCCCTATTTAATAAATAGAAGTAGCTATAAATGCAAAAACTGTTGAAAATAATAGTGCAAAGAAAAACATGGCTTGCTGTGAAGAAAAAAAAATACATTTTGACACATCTTCGTACTATCTTGTGTTATTTACTACTCGATTGTAATTAGTCTAAACTTATCACAATGAATTTTTCCAACGAAGAAAAGCGTGTCATGTTAAGAATTTATTATGGTAACAATAGCAATTCAGTAACAGCGAGCGAAATTTATTTCCAACAGTACCCAGAAAGACGCCAACCACATAGAACAACGTTTAATAAATTAGATAAAAACATTGCACTTCATGGATCTTTTCATAAAACTCGAAGGAAGTATGGAGATCGCCTTAATAATGAGGAGAACGAAGAAATATTAGAAGAGGTAATTAATAGTTATTTATAAAATGTATGAAACTAGATATTACAGGAAATAAAGTTAATAATAAAAATATATAAAAGTTTCTTTTATAATTTGTTCTTTTAGATTAATAATAACCCATCCAATTCTACCCGGCAAGTTGCGGATACTGTAAATGCTACACATCATGTTAAAGTTTGGACAGCCTTGAAAAAACACTTACAAATGCTACAAAGTACACGTATCGCACGTTTTACTTCCTGGGAATACTGAAAGACGATTAGAATGGCTTAGCAATCACTTCAATAGGGATGAAAATTTTTTAAACAACATTATTTGGTCGGGCGAAAGTAAATTTACAAATCATGGTTTATTCAATCGAAATAACGAACACGTCTGGTCGTTTGAAAATCCAAGAATCAACAGGCCAGTTCGAAATCAAGTCAGATTTGGGTTAAATGTTTGGGCAGGAATTTTGGAAGAACAAATTATTGGGCCATTTATTTATGAGGAAAATCTAAATTCCGAACGTTATCTAAATTTTCTTAGAACTGCATTTGAAGAATATTTGGATTATATTAATTTAAGGAGACTTCCAGAATTATGGTTTCAACATGATGGTGCACCACCGCACAATCTCAAGGGGCTGTTTGTGATTATTTGAACGAACAGTTTCCAAATCAGTGGATTGGGAATAGGGGAGTAGTTCGTTGGCCTGCAAGGTCACCGGACCTCTCCACTAGATTTCTTTTTGTGGGGAGTTTTAAAAAATAAAATTTATGCAGAACCAATTAACGACATTGCCGACCTACGAAATAAAATTTTACTTTCTTTTAATTCACTACGAAGAAGAGACGTTCAACGTGCTATTAACAACATTCGACGAAGAATAAATTTATGTATAGAAAAGAACGGAGGATATTTCGAATATCTTCTCTAAACGTTTTGTTTTGTTTTAAATTATTATTCTAATATTTCTTCACTCCTCTCATCATTAAGGCGACTTCCATACTTGGGACAAGATCGAGACAGTTGCGCAGAAAAAATTATTTGGAAACGCGACAGTCGCTAAATAAAGAAAGGAGTTCGCTTTTGAGTTTTATGAAAAGATCCACAAAGTGCAATGCTTCTATCTAATTTATTAAACAATGTTCTATGTGTTTAGCGTTTTTTTGGATACTGTTTGAATTAAATTTGGTTTGATGTTAAGTTATTGTTGTTAACATAATAAATTTTTAAATTTTCGTCTTTCTTGTATTATAACGGTAATTTTTATAACTGAAAATTTTACTAAATTCAGCTTTCGTAATGTACCTACAAAATAAAATTTCGAAGGCATATCAAAGCTTTTTTGTTTTTGTCTTCCGAGCAAACCATATCGAGGGCGTCATATCAGAAAGACGTAACAGCATAGGATTATAATGGCGCTTACGCCCTTCTGATATGATTCCCTCGATATTTTTGCACTGTTGCACTATTTATAGCTAGTTCACTTTATTAAATAAGGATGTGTGATACATGGAGAAACATCAGAAAGAATAGATCTAATTAAAGGTATTAAAATCCAATATGGCGGCCGTAAGAAAAAATGAAGTTGATGATGGTCAGAGCAAAACGAAACGTTGTAAGTAAAATCTAATGATATCATCATAAATAGCTCAAAAAAGTGCCTGTAGGATGTATTAATTTTGTTGTGATCCCTGCAATAATAACTTCAGAGGAAAATAAAAAAGAAAATTACGTTTTTCGGTTTTTTGAAAATATTTCAAGAACCAAAAATCGTAGAAGATATTTCAAAACGGATTATTGTTCAGCACTAAAATACGCAACTTTGCCCTACTTTAACCGACTTCGTGTCTTACCGTTTCCGAGATCTCAATGGTGAGCCTCGAATTTGTAACAGCCTGTATACAATCTCACGAGTAAGAATAGCACCTAAACTCATAAATTTAATAAATCCTAGTAATGTCAATTGTATTGCAGACACTGAACTAGAACTAGAATTCTATTACTAAAAGTACTTGGAGAGAAGTTACTTACATTATTGCTAAATAAACACAAACCGCCATATTCCAGAAACTGACCTATCTCAAAGTGGTAACTTCCGTCAAGATAAATTGCCTTCCCCCACTACCGTAACCGTCTGTTAATTCTTTACTCGTAGGCTTGTAGCTTGAATTATAAAAGCATTGATAAAAGCAAAGAATTTTATTTTCTCCAACGGATTTTTTTCGCTGAATACACAGTTAATTTATGTTGGTAACACAACTCAATACAGTCAATCCCAAGTCGTGTGGACTTCATCATGACTTCATCTCAAGCTAAACAATTTAACAGTTAGTAACACTGGAAAAAATTTAACATAACATTAAAACCTGTTACTTTAATAAAAGTATTAAATGCTAAAAGATGTTAGGTAGCAGAACATTGCGATTAATTAAAAACCATCTGAGATTTACACACAGTTCAACAAATGTAATAAATACGTTTATTGCAATCAACTTGTAACACCATTTATAATTCTAGGTTAACGCGGAAACGTCGACGACGACTGTTTTTCCAAGAAAGATCTTCTCAGGGATTCAACCCACAGGAGCCATCCACTTAGGAAACTACTTAGGAGCTATAATCCAATGGGTGAAGCTACAAGAAGAGGAAACGAATATGACTCTGAGTATAGTGGATTTACATTCGATGACCTTACCACACGTAACTACCATTGTTCTTTGCTTATCAGCATTGTTTATGATGAAGTGATTGTAGAAACCTCTTGATTTATCAAGGAATGTACTCGAAATGACCGCCACTCTCCTAGCATGTGGAATTGACCCTAACAAAGTTACTTTATTTCAACAATCCACGTTGCACCAACATACCGAGCTGTGCTGGTATTTAGGGTGCATAGCAACAATGGCTAGGTAAATATTCACATAATTGTTTGATTGCGATACTCAAATAAATTTTGCTATTTTAGATTGAAACATCTACCACAGTACAAAGAAAAGTCGGCCAACTTGAGGGATATACCTCTTGGTTTATTTATCTACCCCGTCCTGCAGGCAGCGGATATTTTAGCCCATAAGTAAGTGTGGTACTACTACATGATTATAAAACCATAAATATCATGTGCGTTATACTTTTAGAACGAAGCTCAGAGTTTGATTTTGACCTATTTTTAGAGCGACTCTCGTTCCTGTCGGTGAAGATCAATTACAGCACTTGCAGTTAGCTCAGGATCTGGCCAGGATGTTTAACGCGCGGTTTGGCAACGCGTTTCCAATACCTCACTCTCTCATTACTGGTATTCAAATTGTTTTGTAGGTAACCGAGATGCCGAGATTTTTGTTTATTGTGTTTTAGAGACTGCAAAAATTAAGAGCCTGAGGGACCCAAGTAAAAAAATGTCTAAATCTGATCCTGACTCAAAGAGCTGCATTTACTTGACTGATAAATTTGATGCTATTGTTAAGAAAGTCAAGAGAGCAGTGACCGACTTTACATCTGAAGTAAATTTTTTTGCTTAGAATTAAGAATTGCACTTACAGTTAACTTTAATTGTGTTGAATTGTTTAAAGCAGCAAGATATACGTGACTTCAAGAAATAATTACATGAAACGTGTTTTTTTGTTGTATAACAGCAGTAATGACAACTAATGAATTTTAAAGCCTGCCATATGTAATTACTTTTTAAACTTGTGCTAAATGCTAAAGATTAATTAATTAAAAATTTATGTGTGCTAAAATCATTAAACTGTTTAGGTTACTTATGACCCTGAAGCCAGACCTGGCATTTCCAATTTAATAACCATCCACTCGGCACTTAGTGGGAAATCATTTAAAGACATTTGCAAAGAAGTGAAAACCCTGAACACTGGAAAGTATGTAATCTAATGTAACTAACTAACTTTTTTTGACATACATGTATTTTATTGTTTGAAGTTATAAAATTGTGGTTGCTGAAGAAATACAAGCCCATATTTCGCCCATCAGTAAAAAGTACTTTAAGTTAATGTCGGAACCGCAGTATCTGGTGGAAGTCCTGGAACTTGGAAGAGAGAAAGCAGCGGCTGAAGCTGAAGAGACTCTACAGGATGTTAGGAAAAAATTAGGACTGGAGTTAAGTATTGACTCACTTAAAGAACAAATGGAAGTTAATATATGAACCTTTTTTATGTAAATAAAACATCGTAAGCAATTCTTATTGTTTCATTTTTGCGATATGTACAGGGTGGATCAATTTCGACGTCTCTTATGCGCATCTCTGTAACTATAAGAGATAGAAAAAAACTAGTGGCCAAGTCTCGATCTCTTTTTTAGAGATAAAGTCAGTAGTGTAAACAAAAATGGGCTATCTTCTTTTGTTTTCGAGTTATAAGCCAAAATCGAGATTTTCGACTTTTCGTCAATCGCGCATATCTCGTTTATTTTTATAGATATTAAAAAACTGTTTTGACATTATTGGGTCACTTTTTTGAATACAATTCAGTGGTGTAGTTGGTTTTTTGATGTTTAATAAAATTTTGTAGTTATAACATAAAGTTTTTTTAAATGGAAATCATAGTAAGCAATGCCATCATTAAATAGAGAATTTTTTCTATTTTCAAAAATATATACGTTGTTGGGTTTATTTCTTACAATTAATAGAAAAAACGCCTTTTTTATTATTCTTGGGAGCATTCTATTCTTAGTAGGCTGGTTTCAACAAAGGCTGACAATTTTTTGTTTGTTTTTATTAAATATCAACTCTTGTTCAAATATTGACAGTTGCAGCCGCGTAAAGAGAAAGAAAGATAGAACGAGCATCCTCTAGTCACAAAGATTACAACAATACCGATACCATGTGGTTTGGGTCAAATTCGAAGTTATGTAACTTCATTTAATATTTAAGTTTAAAACGCATTTTTTTCGATCAAATATGCATTTCATGGGATAATGAATGATATGTATAAATTAAAAACATCTTAAAAATAAGAAATATATTGCAGAAAAAGTTAAAGAATATTGAAATGTAAGTAGATAATAAACACAACTCTTGATATATCACAATAAGTAACTTAAAATCCAGAAAATAATATCAAAATAAAATCACAATTTAAACACTGCCGCGCTAAAATACGCAGACAACTCATGTTGTAACCCAACCCAGCTCTATCGGCGCTAGCTTTCTATCTCTTATGTTCATCGCAATACCTCTCACTCTTGTGCTACCCAATCATCAAATCTTTGTTAATATTTAATAAAAACAAAAGAAAATAGTCGGCTTTTGTTGAAACTAGCGTACTAAGAAAAGAATGCACCAAAAATAATAAAAAAGGCGTTTTATTCTATTAACTATAAGCAATAAACCCAACAAAGTATATATTTTTGAAAACAGAAAAAAAGTCTCTATTTAATGATGACATTGCCTACTATGATTTCCATTAAAAAAAATATAACTTTATGTTATAACTCGACAATTTTATTAAATATCAAAAAATCAACTACACCAATGAATTGTATTCCAAAAAGTGTCCTAATAATGTCAAAACAGTTTTTTAATATCTGCAAAAAATAAACGAGATATGTGCGATTGACGAAAAGTCGAAAATGTTAATTTTTGCCTATAACTTGAAAACAAAAAAAGATAGCCATTTTTTGTTTAGAGTATTGACTTTATCTCTAAAAAAGAGATCGAGACTTGGCCACTAGTTTTTTCTATCTCTTATACTTATAGAGATGCCCATAAGAGACATCGAAATTGATCCAGCCTGTACATTCAATTAAAACCAATTAATTAAATTTACACTTTAGAAAGAAATTAAAATAAAACAATTTGCTTTGTTCCACTAACAGCTTGTCCATGCAGAAGTGAAACCAAACAGAAATGGCCAGATCTCTTTGACTCGACCCCTGAATATTAATTAAACTACATACATTTTTGAATGCAATAAATTAATGAATTAGGACAATTAAATTTGGCGTAACGTGAAGTTTGAAATTAATTAATGATTAATTTAGGATTGGTTCGATTTTTTCTTGGAGTGTTTATCTCTGGTATATTAACGCAGTTGTC
Organism: Dorcus parallelipipedus; assembly: GCA_958336345.1. Lineage (NCBI taxonomy): Eukaryota > Metazoa > Arthropoda > Insecta > Coleoptera > Lucanidae > Dorcus > Dorcus parallelipipedus. The sequence goes on along the minus strand of OY284480.1, from coordinate 27,934,809 downwards.
CTTCTCGCTCCTTGGAGCGTACGCATATCGTCGTGACCCGATCCTGCGCTTCTCCTGGTCGTCCTGCGTGCAGTGGTAGGCTAGCGACGGGCTCGATCAACAAGTCCTGCGGCAGTCTCAGCGAAACCCCGCGCGCGCATTTACCATGTCGCTTTCCGTCAAACTTAAACAATTCCACCTGCCCAAATTCAAAGGCGAGAAGATCGCCAAGATCGATTTTCGAGGTGAGTTTCACGGTTTTAGCGCGACTTTCATTCATTAGGACCACAAAAAAGACTCACGATTTAGAAAAATTTCAAAATCTTGAAGTTTTAAAAAAGCTCAAGTTTAATTTTGTATTAAGTAACGTAAGTGTTTCCAAAAATCGCAAAAAAAATTAATAACATTAAATATACCATCGTTATCAGTTGAAACGGAAATACAACGTACAGCAGAGGATGTAGACTTTCGTTATCAAAATGCGTCGCTCGTTTTCTTATTTAAATTGAATATGCAGTCAGTGGCTTCTTGTATGTAAACCGCCTGGAGGTTTAGATATTATTTTTCCGGAGGATTCTCGATTAAAAATTAATCAATTTAATTAAAATGTAAATATCAAGTGAGTGTCTGAATTATACTTTTAAATTTTCTCGAGAAAATTTGATTGCGATATCGATTTATACAGGGTGTTAACTCAAACTCGACAAGAAGTTTTATTTCATAATTGATTGCTACAGGACAAATTAAAGTAGGCGAACAAAGTCTATACCGGATGTTTGTAGAATAATAGATACACTTAAAAAATTCATGATTATTTTCATCGAAACAATTACTTTTAAGTTCGTGTAACATCTATCTTTTTTTTAATGATTTTTCCGTGGATTTTCTTGAATAATTTAGGTATTTGCTCGGAACGTTTCACGCACAGCGCAAGTTTAATTAACAAAACTTTTTATGGAAATTATAGGTTTGTTCCATTAGCAGGTTTCGAATGGTTCGCAACCGTCAAAAGCATTCAATTATCAAATCAAAATTGTGCACTTGACGGCGCTGTTGAAATCGGCCGTTACTTTCGAGGGCAACTGATTTTGACGGTTCCGAACTCGTCATAAACTGCTAATGGAACAACCCTTATAAATAAATCATTCGATGACATCAAATAAGTGGTTGCCTTAAGCACTTCATCAACAGAAAAAATACAAGTCAGAACTGATGAAAACGATTCTGGAATGATGCGTGTAAAAACGAATGATTAATTACGTTTTGTGGATTCTGAACCAAACCATACACGCCATGTACGTATTAAGCCGTTCAATAAATTTATAATTTCTTGAATAACCTATGACATTCCATCAAAACTTTTACGAAAATAATCGATAGAGTTATATACCTACAGATGTCTCAAAAGTAACGCCCGTGCGAGACGGAAAGTTGAAACAAATCGCAATTATAGAATACCTAATACTAGCCTTCGTTAACGAATTATTTAAGCAAAAAGAACAACTAATTTTCATTCAGTTTTTAACTCTTAATACAATCCTGAATAACGTAAGTATGTAGGTACTTATTAAAACGAGCACAGAATATATGTGGTGTTGATGTTAATCTCATTGGAGTTCACAGAAGTTATAATTCGAAGAGGCAAAGCCGAAGCACGTAAAATATAAAAGCCCTAATTAAAAGTTAATTAATTAATTCCGTACCGTCGATACCGGAAATTATACTTCTTCAAAATTAAAATCAACCGCGGACTGTAACGGGCTAATTTGAAATTAATCCTTTATTTATTTAAATGTTTTGGCTTTTGTGTTTCGTACGTTTCTGGCGAGAAAGTTGATTAATTGTTAATGTCCGGGATTTATATGGTCTGTACGTTAACGTGGAATATAAATGGAATGCAGGGTAATCTCACTGTCGTGTTGACTATTGTGGTGCAACACAATTTGATGTTAACTTCCATTAATTGTATGAGTTTGCAATGTCGTATCAGAACAGTTTGCCAAGGCAAACACAATATGATTTATTTTAGACAGACATTTATGCACTTACTGTATATTAATTTCATGTTAAAACTTGTAAAGTAAAATACGTTTCTTTTACATAAAAAATAAATGACTATTTTTTTGACTTAGATGCCGTACTGGCACTTTTTATTATTTTTAGAAAATAATTATTATTATAATTGTAAAATTAACTTTCATTAAATAAAATTTACAAACCTAATCTGATTGTGCCATATGTTTAACGTGTTAACTTTATAACTCTTTTTTTAAGTATTATCTAGGAATAACAAAATATTGCTTGAAAATGTCAGTGCGTCGAAACCACGTCGCAATTAAAGTATAATAAAAAGAAATTTTCTTTAACTAACTTATATATACACATTAAAATAAAATAAATTTATATTCTTTTTTATGTGATTATTATGATGATTATATACCCTAAGGAATATAATACTTTACTTTGTTATCTGACACGTAATCGTTCGCCCTTTTGGAACGTTCGTTTGAAATTCTAGTCGCAAACTCAAATAAATTTCAGTGGATAACGTGTCCTAAAGAAATTCGTAGCGGGAATAATTTTTTTAAGTTCCCATATAGCTACGATACAGAATTTAAAGTCTTTATGTCGGCCAATTTGTCTAATTTTCCGAAGTGCAATTCATTATTTTTTACTAGTAAATTCTGTTAGAAATTTCGTACGATTATTAATTAAAAATCAATATGCTCTGCTTAATTTAATCAAAGGGATTAGTGCGATTTAATTTAAATGAAATTTATAAAATATCAGCTCGAGTAATAAAATTGAAGTAAGAAATTGATTTTATTTTGTCGTTGTTGTCGTTTGGTAGACTGATAAAATAAAAAATAAATAAATTACTCCTTTTAGCCGAAAAGCTTTAGAAAACTTCAAAAAAGTATAATATGTTGGTTTTTGTTTTCATTAATAATAATAAAAAAAACTTTAACATGGCGTGCTAAATTTAAAAGACATCTTCATTCTTCGTTGTTATTAACTTCAACCCATCTCGAGCTAAACAGTATTTCTGTTTTAATTAATCAACTCTATAAATGGGACACTAATTGCAAAACCGCAATATACATATCTGCAACGTTCAATTCAATTTGCTTAAGGAACACGGGGGATAACAGAACTCGTCCGCCTTATTTGTCTTGGTGTTACATCCCTCAGAATTAACGACGCGACGTTATAACTTTTTGCGGATGTGACCCACTTAAGTTTTGCGACCAACTTCGAATAAAATGCAAGTATTTTGCTGCATCAAGCAAACGCCAAATTTATTATTCTTTTACAAGAATAAGATTTATTTTATTTTTTGTTTCCAACATAACAGTGTACACTGCTCAAAAAATAAAAGTAGATGTAAAATGTAAATTAATTTTTATACAAGTAAAGGGTAAATTAAACACGTAATATCTTTAGAGATATGTCAAGTTTTACTTAAAAATTTTAAACCAACAAAAACAATAAGTAACTAGTTTCTTTTTTGGAGCAGCAGTAGTTAAGACACGCGGAGAAAGGTTTGAGAGTTTATGTGAACTTTGCTTCATAACTAAATCGCCTGGGTTTATAAAGTTCCTTGTAGTTTTCAAACTTTAACTAAATCAATATAATAAAGTTTGAACTCATAACGAAATTTCTTTAATAAATTACTTATGACATTGTTTTGGCCGGCAATAAACGGATTTAGACTTCCTTATGCTCTGAGTTGAAAGAAAATTTAATTTCAGTAAAAAAAACAAAAATAGTGATTGCTGTTTAATTTCTGTAGTAGAAAGACATTAACAATTCTATGTTTTTTTGAATGACCTAATATCTTCAGGCCAATTATTAGTTATTTTGTTTAATTAGGAAGATACGGCCTGTCAAAATATTTGGGACTCCCAGTATGTCAAAAAAATAAATAAATTCGTCGGCTCATTTAAAACATTAATTGTTTCAAGTCCCATCATTTTACGAGCCTGCATTAATAATACAGAGTAGTGATAAAGTCCTGCACCAAGCTCATAATTTGTATCTCTAGTAGTATACATAGATATAAAAATATTTTTTAGTTATTTTGTTTACTTTTATGTTTAGTAGATTAGTGGAGTAGACAATTATGATAGTCTTTATGACGATGATAACCGTTCCCTTATATCGGATATCAAAATTTCTTTGGTCATCCTTGGCACCGACGGACGCTTTGAATTCGCGCGAAAGTCACAAAAAAGTATTTGACCGCTTCGCTTTGCGTCGCTAGAACTCGTTCACGTTAAGGTGCTTCCATACATGTGTCGCCACCGCGTATCCAGTCGTGATCGTGTATCACGATTAGCCAAATGTGGACGCGTTGCCGTGATGTATCCCCATATCGTGTCTTTGCATCATTTGAAACGCGGATACGATACAACTACGTCACACTTGCAGTCGGAATTTCGTCGAAACATCAAACACAGGATGGATAGGTAGCAGCAGGTAATTTCACAGTGACAAACGTGCAACGTCGAACAGAGGATACAATTGTATCAAGTCGGAAAGTAGACGCACACACCACACACGGATGTAACAAAACGGATACGAGGTGCATTTAAGTGTGGATGCGTCATTCTTGTGTATCAAATCCGATTTTCCTATCATAATCGGACTCGCGGATACGATTTACGCGTGACAATCGTCCCGGAGATGATTGGTTGAAGGTGATTTTATTATTTTAACTATGGTTAGGTTGCGATTTTTATTTGATTGTTTCTAGGCGTTTTTAAAACGACATCCTAATATTTCTGAAACGACAAGCAAGGCTGTTACTTCAGCAAGTTTTTTTTAGAAATACCGGATTATATTAAAGAAAAAAATATATAAGACATATTTAGTGACCCCTGTAGAATATACAACGGCGACGAAATAGGTTTTCAAATTTGCCCTTCAACTGGTACCAAAAACGTGTTCATTATTGAACGCGTATCTTCTAAAGAAAATATAACAGTAGAGGTAAATTAAATGGAGAAGACCCTCACACGTAATATGTTCGTACAAGTCTTTGCGATAAGAAAGAGGTGTTTTGGTGTTTCTTGCTACACGCGAATTGTAATCATTATGTAGTTTCATTGTTTACTATAAAGTTTGTCCCATCAGCAGTTTCTGACGTGAGAACTAATAAATGTGGATGACACATCGGTTCTTCTCTAATTGATTTCACTCTACGTTCACATTTTCTGTAGATGGAAATGTTCTTTTTATCCATATTTCGTTTCAAACAATATTTAGTTCCTTGTTCTCTCTGTAGATTTAAGCTATCAACTTAGCACTTTATGTAATAAACCACAAATTGAAGTTATTGCTTTCTATCCGAACGCTACCAGAATATTACAGCCTGCAAATGTGACTCTATTTAGGCCAGCAAAAGTAGCAATAAAGTGTCATTTGAAAAAGTGATGGATTTCGAACCTGAGGACTTTACTCTTTTGATCCCAAGTCAATAGATTTCTCTAAATGCTTAGGAGGAGCTAACGACATAAGTAACAATGATTCAGGAGATTCACCAAATAAACCTAGCTGCGTCTTAATGAATTATCAGACTTTTTCAAATATTGTTGATAACGAGGAACTAGCAAGATTTAAAAATATTAACGAACTGTTGCCAAAAAATTATGTCGATAATGATGATTTTGTAAATTTATTCAAAACATGGAAATATTTTCAAAATGACGTTAATGAATCAAAGAAAGTACTGTTAAAAGATAATGGAGCTTCAGAAATTCATTTAAAGAAAGATGTTACATTTGATAATAAAGAAGTGTCTAATGCAAAGATAAACATTATGAGCGATGTTTTAATTCGCTCACCACAGAAGGAATTAGCAATGCAAGATATATTCTACTGAAATAATTTTAACTAACTCTCAAAGCAATAATTTTATTATATCACAAGAAAACATGTCTTCGATGCAAAACAGAAGTGTGGGTGTTGTTGACGAAAATTTTATAGAAATCATCAAAGATTCTGATCAAAAAATTAACGAGCATTGAAAATTATCTTCAACCAATAACCGCCCCAAAGAAAAGGAAAAAATAACACTCAAAAATTTCCTTTTGCAATAACTTCTAAAAATATCAAGACGTGTTTTATGACCGATTTCTTCACCATGGCGTTTTATTCTTTTAATTGTAACAAATAAACCCAACAAAGTATATAATTTTGAAAACAGAAAAAAAATCTCTATTTAGCGGTGGCATTGACTACTATGATTTCCATTTAAAAAAAGATAACTTTATGTTATAACTCGAAAATTTTATTAAATATGAAAAAATCAACTACACCACTGAATTGTATTCCAAAAAGTGTCCTAATAATGTCAAAACAGTTCTTTAATATCTGTAAAAACGAGATATGCGCGATTGACGAAAAGTCGAAAATGTCAATTTTTGCCTATAACTCGAAAACAAAAGAAGATAGCCATTTTTTGTTTAGAGTATTGACTTTATCTCTAAAAAAGAGATCGAGACTTGGCCACTAGTTTTTTTCTATCTCTTATAGTTACAGAGATGTCCATAAGATAAGAGACATCGAAATTGATCCACCCTGTACAATTCGCCGTATACGTACTATATGTCACATTCTAGCTGACAGATAAATTTAACCTCAAGGTAAAGCGATGAAGAAATCGAGCATGAAACAAAGATACAGCTGAAAGGAAAAGAGGAAGAAAAGAAAAAAGAAGGCGCTTAGAAATTAAAATTAATATTCAGAAAAAGATCAAGAAATATATTTTCAATGGAAAAAGAAATGCGACCAATACGCCTTGACCACGATCAGTGTCACAATAAATATCACAAGTCATGTATACCTAAAACCCATCAAAGCCACATTCCAGAAGAAGATGATACATTTTTGCGTCATCTATGTTATGAAGAAGAAAGTGACGATGAAGATGTCATGGACACTATTAGTACTGATAGTGACAAAGAGTCTGATAGACTTTATACATAAAGAAGAAATAAAATAGTATAGGTAGGTAGGTTTAATTAGGTTGATTTTATATATTTGTATCTTTAGTAGGTATATTCTACCTATTGGCATTATTACGTTTTTAGTGCCTTAAGGAAGAATTTATTTGATGTCCAATTAGGTACTATGTAAACTGTCCAGTAAATAATGTAGGTACTTTTTGCACATGTTGTTTGTGTTTGAAGAATTCAAAAGTAGATTAAAAGAATAAGAAAAAAATATACATTTCCTTTTTAAGATTTTAATAAGCTTCCTTTCTGTTCGTCGAAATACGACATATCTTAAATATTCTTAAAATTATAAGAATTCAAATATGTGGTTTACCCTACCTATTTATAATACTGAAATGTAATGATGAAACGTTATTCATAAATTCAAAATAAACTGCTATTACACCATTTAAATAGAATAATTCCTGTTCATAGTGCAATACTATATCATCAATGACCGTTCAAATTTATTATAAGATGGCCTACTTCCGTCTAGCTTTCTTTCTATGCTGAAAGTAATAAATGCTCCTTCCTCACACTCTATATTCAAAGTTCAAAATACACAGAACCTGTAACTTGAAGTATCTTGTTTTGTAAATTGTTTTCTTTCTCAATCTTGTGTAAAACTGATCTGTTGGAGTGTCGGTGATAGTACCTGTCGAACTGCAAAGTGAGTTTCGAAGTGTTTCATATATATTAATCTAACAACTAATTAACTTTTTGAAGAAGTACATATTTTATACCAGCTGAAATGTATTATGAAGAATTTTGGTTCATACCTAAAAAAAAATGGACGATCTGGCGAGGATGCATTTAGAGTATTTAGATACTTTTAAATATGAATTAATAGGTTTTACAGAATAAGCTCATTTAGAGACTTGGTATTATTTTAAGCAAAGCAGTAAAATTAATTACTAATCACTAATCACGCACTAGCCTCACTACACGCAAATTTTAATAATTACTTCCGAAATATGCAAATTTACATTTTCATAGAAATGCCAGCTTATTATAACACACATTATAATCAGCTTGAATTAATTTGCATTAATACAACGGTTAGCCACAGTTATGGGTTGTTCGCTCACATTACTTCATGATCCAGTCAAATATTTTTTAATTCACATCATAAGTAACCCTCAGTCAAGTGTGAAGTGTGAATGAGCTTTTCGTTGTAAATAAATCAAAAATACTGTGACGATTGCGGCGTCGGCCTGTCTGTTGCGTCATCACCGCCTAGTCGACGCGCCTTAGACTGGAGAATTCGGTCGGCGGAGTAAACTAGAACAGACAGCCCGTCTCCAGGCCATTCTCGAAGAGAGAGCCGGCATATATAAAAATGCACGCAGTGAACGTAGTTCAGTTGGACAGTAATTAAGCAAGTGGTCAGTTCGAAATTGAAGTCGCGTTATAAATATTCGCTCGGCTGTTAACATAAATTACTTATTAGATTGTTAAATAAATTATTCTTAAGTTAGTGGTAATTAGTGTTACTTTTAAATAAATTAGATTATTAACTATTTCGTGTTTTGATTAAAATAAAAATAATAGAACAATTAAAAGCGTTACATTGGTGTCAGGTGCGAGGTTCGTGGAAATAAATAAACAATTAAAATTAAATTGAATTTAAACAAATTAGTAAACAAAGATCAGTGTCAAAAACAAAAACAATGGCTTCAAGGAAAGTGTTGTTAAAAGAGTTAAAAGTGACCGAATTAAAAGCCGAATTAGAAGAGCGCGAATTGGAAATCTCCGGAAAGAAATCGATTTTGCAAGAGAGACTACACCAAGCGCTACTAGAAGCAGGGGAGGATCCAGAAGCCTTTCTATTTGAAATCTCGAGCGGACCTGCAGATTTAAGTAAAATATTAGACGAGAAATTTCGGGAACAATCTGGAAATTTCAAAGATGAATTGCTGGAGCAATCCAGAAGTTTCAAAGACGAACTGCAAACTAAATTGCTGGAACAATCTGGAAATTTAGACCAGAAGCTTCGAGAACAATCTGGAAATTTCAAAGATGAATTGCTGGAGCAATCCAGAAGTTTCAAAGACGAACTGCAAATTAAATTGCTGGAACAATCTAGAAACTTAGACGAGAAGTTTCGACAACAATCTGGAAATTTCAAAGATGAACTGCAAACTAAATTGCTGGAACACTCTAGAAATTTAGACGAGAAACTTCGAGAACAGTCTGGAAACTTAAAGGATGAATTTTTAGAGCAATCAAAAGGGCTCGAAGATAAACTAGTGGTGAAAATATCAGAAGAGACAAGGAATCTGCAAGAAAATGTAGAAGAAATACTATTCCAGCAGGATAACAAAATTAAGAATCTCGAGCAAATCATGGCAGGGTTGCGAATGCTCGGGGATCCATCACCAGCAGAAATACCAGAAAATAATGAGACCCAAACTGTGGTAGGACCAGCGGAAATTTCTAAATTGAAAATAAAACCACCGACGTTCGATGGGAAGTCTTCTTGGCCCAACTACTTCAAACAGTTTGAAGCTGCAGCAAAAGCGAATGGATGGACGGCCAGTGAAAAAGCCACTTCGTTAATTGTGGCCTTGAGGGGGGACGCCATCGATGTGCTACAAATGATGCCGCTAGAGGAACAAGAAGACTTCAACAAGCTGGTGAACCGGCTGGAGATGCGTTACGGCCAGGCGCATCTGACCGACGTGTACCATGCGCAGCTGAGAAACCGTTACCAGAAATCCGGAGAGAGTCTTCAGGAATTCGAGGCTGATGTAGCGCGCCTAGCCCGGTTGGCATATCCTGCAGCTCCTGATGATTTCCTGCAATGTTTGACGCTGCAAACCTTCGTGGGTGGAATCCGTGATCCGGACAATCAGCAGGCATTAAGAATGGCCCACCCTAAGACATCCAAGAACGCATTGGCCTACGCCTTGGAATACGAGGCAACGAAGCAAGTTTCAAGAGGACACGTCAAGGTACGAGCTGCCATGGACTCCCAAGAAGAAGAACTCGCCAGCGTCAAGGTGCGATCTGCTGGAGAGGAGCGGCCCAAGGATAATACCACAGAGGAGGATATTCGCCGCATTGTGGAACAAGTCCTGAGGCGGAAGAATCCGCTGGTGTGTTGGAACTGCCAAGAAGAGGGACATGTTCGCAGGCGGTGTCCCAAGGCCAGGCAAGATCCTCCACGAAGGAAGCCACAGGGAAACTAAGCCGGGTCGGTGCAAAGGGGCAAACGTCGACCCGTATTCAAAGGCCCCCAAAGACAAAAGCCACAAAAGTAATAGCCCTGCGGCGATTAACCAGCAGTGTCTTCGTGGATGCCACCATTGATGACATCCCTCACACCGTGCTAGTGGATACGGGTGCGACGAAGACTATCCTGAGGCCCGATGTGATCAAGTCATCAAAACGCACCGAGCCGACTAAGTGGAGACTGAGGACGGCGACCGGAACATCAGCCACTGTCCATGGTGAAGTAGAGGTGACCATTACCATTGGATCGACCCCCATCAAACATCGTGCGCTGGTAGCAGAAATAGAGGACGAAGCGATTCTGGGCATGGACGTCATGTGTGCTCATGGATTCCAATTGGATCTGAAGCGTGGCGTGATGGCGGTTAACAACGAGGAGTTGGTTCTACATCAACGAGAGGACGTGGCCGCTCGAGTTGTTCTCGCAGAAGATGTCGTATTGCCTAGCAGAACCGAGGTTATAGTCGACGCAAACCTGAACGGCGCTTTCCAAGATGGACAAGTCATTATGGTCGAACCTAACACTGACGATCAGAAGATTGGAAAAGGAGTTCTCGTTGGAAAAATGTTGTTGACAGCAAAGAAGGAAATACCAGTCCGCCTAATGAATGTGAACTGTTTCCCTGTCAACATCAAGAAAGGTACGATCCTGGGAAGCTGTGCCATGGTGTCCTCCATCTCCCGCCAAATAGAAGCAAACGTACAAGAGACGAAGGTCCCGAAGAAGTTGTTGGAAATGGTCATGTCGACGGCCCAGGAACTGACTCCAGAACAGAGGACAAAAGCGAAGAACCTGATCTGTCAGTATCAAGATGTGTTCGAGGTAGAAAATGGACCTAAGGGAAGAACCGACATAGTCAAACACAAGATAGAGACCGGGGAAGAAAGGCCCATCCGTCAAGCTCCAAGGAGGTTACCATTGGCGAAGCGTGAGGAAGCAGAACGCATTATCCGTGAGATGGAAAAAGACAATGTGATTGAGCCATCAAGCAGTCCATGGGCGTCACCGGTGGTGCTTGTGAAGAAGAAGGATGGATCCACACGGTTCTGCGTAGACTATCGATTGCTCAACAACGTCACCAAAAAGGATAGCTATCCTCTGCCACGGATTGATGACACCCTGGACACCCTGGCCGGTTCAAAGATCTTCTCGACCTTGGATCTAAAGAGTGGTTATTGGCAAGTGGAACTAGCGCCCGAAGATCGAGAAAAAACGGCGTTTTCCCTTGGTATGGGTCTATGGCAGTTCACGGTGATGCCGTTCGGGTTATGTAATGCACCAGCGACATTCGAGAGGCTGATGGAGACGGTTCTGAAGGGTCTGTCCTGGACAACGTGCATGGTATACCTGGACGACATAATTGTGGTGGGGAAAACTTTCGACGACCACCTGAAGAATCTGGAAGGAGTGTTCCAGCGGCTTCGCGGAGCTGGACTAAAGCTTAGTCTCAAGAAGTGCCACCTGTTCCAGAAGGAAGTGAATTATCTAGGTCATATTGTTAATGGGAATGGAATCGCCGTGGACCCAGTGAAGATTCAGGTCGTGAAGGACTGGCCAACTCCCAAGAATAAACACCAGATAAGGAGTTTCCTAGGCCTATGCACTTACTATCGTCGCTATGTTCCCGGATTTGCGGACATCGCTAAGCCGTTGACAAAACTCACCGAAGAAGGTCGTCCGTTTGAATGGGATCAACATTGCCAAATTAGTTTTGAACAACTCAAACAGTACTTGATAAGTGCTCCTATTCTAAGTTACCCGCTCCCAGAAGGCAAGTTCATCGTGGACACTGACGCTAGCAATGTTGGTATCGGTGGAGTACTGTCCCAGATACAAGAAGGGCAAGAGAAGGTGATTGGCTACTTCAGTAAAGTCCTGTCAAAGCCGGAACGAAATTATTGCGTCACGAGAAGGGAATTGCTGGCCGTGGTAAAGTCCATAGAACATTTCTACAAGTACTTATATGGCAGACACTTTCTCCTGAGAACGGACCATGCCGCTTTAAAATGGCTCCTCCGATTCAAGAATCCTGAAGGACAAGTCGCACGATGGATCGAACGACTTCAGGAATACGATTTTGAAATCCAGCATCGGGCCGGAACTAGCCACAGAAATGCCGATGCTTTGTCGAGAAGACCTTGTGCCGAAGACTGTAAGCACTGTAGTCGGCTGGAGGAGAAAGTGGCCACGACTGCGAGGACGGCCATCGTAGACGACAAATGGCAAGGTGAAGAATTGCGACGAGACCAGGAGAACGATCAGGATTTGAAATTGGTGCTGGAATGGAAAAGTAGGGAGGCAAGGCCTACTTGGGAAGAGATAGCACCATGTGCACCATCCGTGAAATCGTACTGGGCGCAGTGGGACTCCATAGTGCTGGATCATGGTCTTCTGAAACGAACCATCGAGAACCAGGAAGGCACGGAACAGAAGACACAGTTACTGATCCCCAAGAATAGGGTGCCGGAAGTTCTGAGGGAACTTCACGATGGAACTTCGGGAGGGCATCTGGGAATCAAGAAGACTATGGAAAAGGTGCGCGAGCGATTCTACTGGGTGCACTGCAAGGAAGACGTAAAGGACTGGTGTAGGAAGTGCGTAGTCTGCGCAGCCAGTAACGGCCCCCACAGACGAGGCAAGGCTCCCATGAAACAGTATAACGTGGGAAGTCCTTTCGAAAGAATTGCCATAGATGTAGCCGGCCCATTTCCACAAACGAATAGTGGAAATAAGTACATCGTCGTGGTGATGGACTACTTCAGCAAGTGGGTTGAAGCATACGCCCTACCAAACCAAGAGGCGATAACTATTGCTGAAGTCCTTGTCCGAGAATGGATCAGTCGGTATGGTGCGCCCATGGAGCTGCATTCAGATCAAGGAAGGAACTTTGAATCGGCTTTATTCAAGAACGTGTGTACTCTGCTCGGCGTCCGGAAAACTAGAACCACTGCACTTCACCCGCAGTCAGACGGAATGGTGGAAAGATTCAACAGAACCATCAACCGACATTTGTCCAAGGTAGTCTCCGATCATCAGAGAGACTGGGACACGTACATTCCCCTTTTTCTACTGGCATACCGTTCGTCCGTTCATGAGACAACAGGAGAGACACCAGCAAAAGTGGTATTTGGGCGAGAGCCAAGACTGCCCTGCGATCTGAAATTTGGCGTGAAGCCTGGCGAAATCCCTGCCGACGAAGACTACGTGAGCGGTCTACGCAGAAAAATGGACGACATTCACAATCGAGTTCGTCACAACATACAGACATCCAGCGACCGAATGAAGGAGCATTATGACATCAACGCTCAGAATGGGGGATACGAACCTGGAGCGCTGGTCTGGCTTTATAATCCTCAAAGACGTCGAGGTCTATCGCCAAAACTGCAGACATCTTGGGAAGGTCCTTACAAAGTGATGAAACGGATCAACGATGTCATCTACCGTATCAGGAAGATTCCGCATGGCAAACCCAAAGTTATCCACTTCAACCGAATGGCTCCTTACAACGGAGAAGAAAATGAAGGGACAGTACAACGGACGCAAGGTTCCGAAGTAAACTTCGAAACCTTCATGTTTCATCACGCCACAGGAAGTAAGGCGCGATTCGGAGTGACCACAGAGAGACAGCAAGACCTTTTTCAAGTGTCACCAGAGTACAGTCTGGCCCACTGTGTGGCAGAAGACCTAAGGATGTCCAAGGGGATAGCCCAAGTCTTCCGGAAGAAATTTGGTCAGGTCGAGGAACTCCTAAGACAGCACCCCATGGTGGGCAAGAGCCTACAGATCATCCACACGGAGGCGGAACGAAGACGACACGTATACTACTTAGTCACCAAAAAGACATCAAGCGGTAAGCCTGACTATCGCAGTATTTGGAGAGCTTTATGGAGCCTGAAGAGACAGCTGGTGGAAGGCAAGGAGACGAAATTAGCCATTCCCAAGATAGGCTGCGGACTAGATGGGCTGGACTGGAGGGTCGTTCGCAGCATGATAGAAGTCATCTTCAACGGAACGGGAATAGAAATTCTAGTCTGCAGTCACCACCCACAGGCAGCTGTTGGCAGTAGGAAAACCGTAGACTGCTATTTTTTCCAGACCGGATGTTGTAAAGAGGGACCAGCATGCCGATTTCGACATTCTCCTTCAAGGCTATCACGAGGAACGTTCCGAGACGAAACGTTTTTAAGAAGGGGGCAGTGTGACGATTGCGGCGTCGGCCTGTCTGTTGCGTCATCACCGCCTAGTCGACGCGCCTTAGACTGGAGAATTCGGTCGGCGGAGTAAACTAGAACAGACAGCCCGTCTCCAGGCCATTCTCGAAGAGAGAGCCGGCATATATAAAAATGCACGCAGTGAACGTAGTTCAGTTGGACAGTAATTAAGCAAGTGGTCAGTTCGAAATTGAAGTCGCGTTATAAATATTCGCTCGGCTGTTAACATAAATTACTTATTAGATTGTTAAATAAATTATTCTTAAGTTAGTGGTAATTAGTGTTACTTTTAAATAAATTAGATTATTAACTATTTCGTGTTTTGATTAAAATAAAAATAATAGAACCTTTAAAATCGTTACAATACTTAACCAGACCGTCAAGTAGAAGTCCAAGTGGATAGTATGTATAAGAGAGATTGCTTTATATACATTTTATTTTTTAGTTATTATATTTTAACAACGAAAATTGAAGTAAATATCTACCACGGAATGTGAGAAATATATTCTATAAATAATCCAACCGTCGTCTTTTTTCTTTGTCTCTCACTTTGAAAAGCTCTCGAGGTTTCACGTGGCGAATTAATTTTCCTTTGCTTCACGAAAGCTCGCGTGGTTAAGGTCAGGTAAAAACGAAATTTCGCACTTGAATCGGGGCAAATCTCTTCTAGTTAAAAAAAATATGCTCTCGTTTACACCAAACGCGTAATCGCACGCACGGAAGCCCAATTTTAATGTCAAAGGCTATTCGAATGTTAATTAAACGCTTTTGTACCAAACACGTAACAGATTTTACGATTAATTTTAAATGAGAGTCACAAATCATAATATTTGATTTAGTAGCTCGGTAAAAGTAAAGGTTAACTATAAAAGTATTATAATCAGATATCGAACATTTCGAGCTACTTCTACTATTATACCATACCGATGAGAAGTTAGCAATAAAATTCCAGCAATAAAGTTATAAAATTTCAAAACGCTGTCGCACCTAAAATAACGATTGGTAACAATAATATTTAATCCATTGCAAAGAGTATAATGTGTACATTTTCCTTGTACCAAGGAATTGAAAAAATATTTGATATTAAGTTGAAAACCTCTATTTAAACCAGCGCAGCATGAGCCATTATTCATGTAACATGTAACACACTAAAAAAAATGTTTTCAATGAAAATTTTCACGGAGTCATAAAGTATGTTTACTTTATGACTGCGTGAAAATTGCTATTGCTGTGAACGTCACTTTTAATTAATTTCTAATTACTTCAAATCAACTGACTAAAACTCACGAGTTCTCTTGAAACGAAAGATCTCGACGTGTACTTTCATATTGTGTAAAGAAAATGTTTATGCAGGTGTTGGTTAATGAGATATAAGCGTCTAAAGTGACTATTGTTATATGACCGTGAAAGTTTACTTTTAATTAATTTGTAATTAATTAAAATCGACCGACTAAAACTTCCAAAGGCATTATTGAATAGACATGGATGTTTACTTTATGACTGAGTTAAAATTTTCATTGAAAACAAATCTTTTTAGTGTGTTACATGAATAATGACTCATGCTGGTTTAAATTGTGGTTTTCACCTTATTATCAAATATTTTTTCAATTTCTTGGTACAAGGAGAATGTACACATTTTACTCTTTGCAATGGATTAAATATTATTGATCTGTGATCATTATTTTAGCGGCAACAGCGTTTTGAAATTTATAACTTTATTGCTGAAATTCTATTGCTAACTTCTGATCGGTCTATTGTATTGCGTAATCATGGTAACGCCCAAAATGTCAGAAGCCTGGTTATAATAAAGTGCGATTACACTATGTAAGCTTTTGTCATCTTCTCGAGCTTTTAATGTAAATTGTATACATCAATTACATAATAGAATTTATACGTTACATTTAGCAACTCATTCAAGCCTTCAGCAATGGTATGCGACTTAGCAGACCGGGTTTAAAGTCTTTTACGACTGACTTAATTAAAGTTTTATTGCTCAAAGAGAAAGCTTCACTATCTTATTAAAATTTAATTTACTAACATGATAAAGAACCTTCATTTTCGGAAGTTTATACAACGCAAAATTAATTTCACTTACGAGCAAGCATTGCACGGTGTAAAGCAAAATGCATGTTACCTGCATACATTAAATAAATTAATTTGAGCGCGCGCAGGACAATTATTTTGTTTTCTTTGAATTTGAATGCGGAATGAAATCGAAACTTTAGGTTGCGTGAAATGCGGCCCTCACTTTATATTAAAATTCCGTCAAAATTGAGTTGCAAGATTAGTTGCAAGAGATATGCGGAAAATGTTGACCCACAAGAGTTATGTTGGGTACGACGAAATGAAATATTTCGCAGGTTTTGCATACTGCACGAAATGGAGAGGTTTTGTTATTACATTGCACGCACGTTGCATATTCTCAAAACAACGGCCATAAAATAACAGAGTTCGTTAGCGAATGGGTTTTCTTAATGATGTAAATGTAAGCAAAGTTCCTTTCCTTTTTCAAAGAAAAAATAATCGATTTACATGAATTTGTTTTCCTTTCAATAAGTCCTATCTCATGCGTCAGTCTCATACAATATTTAAAAGATTGGGGGGAAAAAGTACTTGCGTATCGAATTTATCAACATCAATAACTAGCAGCCTCAGTTTCCTCGTGTATCTTAAAATATCGTCTCAACGTTGAATTATTAAACGGATCCTCTTTTGTGGGTGAAATTTACGAAGACGAGAACAAAAGGAAGTGGACGTTTACGAGCGTTTGTTTCCTATCAGATTCCTTATTGCATTTCATTATCGAGAAATTTTTTGGCATGTTTCGTACCCTTTTTTGTTTTGCAACGTTTCGTTGTTTATGAACTGGATGTAATATTATAAAAAACTTTTTTTTAACTCTTATTTCGTATTGTCTTCTTAAGTAGAATGACACCTGAAGGTAATATCGTGACAAGATATTCTAACTTCATTTTATAACAAATTCTTTCTTGCGGCCAAGCATTATTACGTTGCAGAAGGGTAACTGGTTCTCCCCGAAATTCACCTTGGAGCAATTAATTAATCTTGGCTTGGGTGCTTAGAAATTCGTTTTATTCTGTAAATTAACCATAAAGTTTGCTTAAAACTACGTAATCAGATATTCAAGCCCGAACTACGGGATTAGTTTAATTAATGTAACACACGTTCAATAATTACTTTTCGAAATTCTGATTAGTACTCAGAATTGTTTGGGATTAATAACATAAATTTAATTAAATTCATTAATTGATAGTATTAAACCGATTTTCGTGCATGCTTATTGCGTCCACCGATAAATAATATTTTATCGTTATGGTCGTCTGATATAAGGAGTTATAATAATAATAATGGGAAAATTTAAATCCCTTTGGGTGCTGAAAATTTCAAATCAAACAGTTACTCTTTAGAGGAATAATCTCCCTTCAAAGCACTTTCAATAAGTGATTTACGAACTTGAAATTCCCCGAGATTATAATGTGCTAATATTTCCGCACATAAATCCCTTCTTTTTACGAGGAACGCGTTTTCGGAGGAGATAAATGCGTTTTCCTGGGGCCCGGAGTTCGGCGATCTAAACGAGGTTTAATATTGAAAATTCGCGTTGCGTGAGCTACGCGTATCACATGCGTGACCTGACTTGTAAATATATTTTTTTTTATTACGTAGTGGCGTGAGGGTGGCATAATTACTTCAGGAAAATGATGAAATTGTTCTTTTTCCGGAGAGCCATTAACCGACTTACATTTTTATTAATAACGCTGCACTCAATAAATTGAGGTCAAATCTTCAATGCAAACTCGTAATAAGAAAAAATTCGTTATTTCAAAATACTGACTGACTGAAAATGTATTCAACAGAAATTCATTTCAATTAGGTATGAGCTTTGAAAGCTTTTTACGCCTTAAGCTAGGCAACCACTGTTTCAGCTTACGAAGAAAGCCACAAGTAGAATGGGTTGCATAATTTCAAGGCGCAAGTCAATCTTATGTTATAAGATAACACTTTTGTTATTTCACTGCATTGCAGTTACATTAACAAGTTCAGATTTTATTTAGATGAGAACGAAGAGCGCCCGTTTATTGTTGAATTTACATCACGTATAATGTTACGGAAGGCATCTCTGAAGAGCAAAGCGTCACGATGCCTGTCACGGAGTAAAACATTTTAACGCGTTCGTTAAATTTTACGGCCTTATAAACAACCCCCATATTTAAGATCGGAACCGCAAGGTTTTATTCAGTCCTAAAGTAACTTCGTGTTTTTATGCAACATCATTTGCGTTGATTTGAATGACACTTGTTTTAAATCTTCAAATGCGTAACTGACAAACCCCTTGAGGCTCATTTTTAAAAGCACTACCACGAAGAATTGTACAATTATCAAGATTCAAAGAGCAAGACAACCAAAAAATATACATATATCTCGTAGAAACACAAAAAAAGAAAGAAAAACAGGAATACAAGAAGAGAAGAAGCGGTGATGAAGAGAATACTAAAAACTGTTATTTCAAATTTCCTGCTATGATGATTTTTTGATTCGATTAACTAACTGACTCTCCTCTCTAAAGCCATTTAAATATTTTAAATTGAAAAACTCATTCGAATTTATGTCGAACGTGAAAACCCGAACCATAATAAAACGTTTTATTATTTCGGTCGTAATTCGATTAGAACTCTTGCATTTTCGTTTTCAGAATTTACGAATATTTTATGCGCCGCTGAAAATATTTCATTCGAGTGTCAAATACACACAATATATTATCATTAAATTTCACTAATTAATAAAAATGTGCATTCAATTCTACATTTAAATTTAAAACAAGACGTTCGTTATAATATGTAAATGACAGATTTTAAATTAAAACTGAAATTAGAGGACTTCATCATAATTTATCAAAGACAATTCATGTCCATTGTTCTTTCCATTCACGTTCTGGCAGGATTCTCGGCAATAGGAAAATGAATGCTGTTAATTATTTGCATAGTTCCCGTGCAAAACTGCCGAAGATAAATAACCGAGAATTTAGCACAGGGCTGTACTAAAGCCCGCCGTGTTTCTCTTTCATTAAAATCGAACAAAGCCGAGCGTTTTATTGTAAATTTTATGCCCGAAATCCGCAAGGATGTGGAGCCAGGTTTCTATGGATGAAAATTTATGTGAGCCTTGCCTTCGCCTCAAATCTATTATTATATTTTAACTCTACAATGCGAAATGAAATGAGAACGTAAAATGTAATCGCAAGTAACTCGAAAACGAAATTTCATACAGTTTTTATTTTATTTTCTAAAATGATTCGAAAAGAATATTTTTATTATTCATTTTAATTATTGAATTTTTAGATAAGAATGTGTTCGGAAGAAACAAGCAATGTGTATTAATTTTAATCAAAATTATTTTGTGTTTAATGCATTTTCAAAAAAAGAAAATCTGCTTTCAAGTTCAAAGGTACATTTTCCGATTGCGTTCCAGGAAGTTGAACGTGAAACGGAGCTTTTGTTGAGGCGGAAAGTGAAGAATAACTTTACGGTGACTTTGCGTAATATGAAAACCTGGGAGCTTTTGTTCGCTTGGATTGCGCGCCTTCTAAAAGAAGACAAAAATAAATCATTCGAACGCTTTCACGTGCGTACATCTGATGGCCTATTTCTTTTATGTGTTATTCGACGTATTATTCGTATAAGAAAAGGAAAGTCGCCCATTCACGGTATGGATTTTCATTCAGGCGTTTACTGAGTAAATTCCTAGTCATTTTTAATTATATAATTCCCCGAAGGATTCCTCTGAACTAAGTAAATTAATAATTAAAGTGGGTGTTTTTCGTACTGTTTCATATTTGGAATATTTACACTCGATTTTTATGGGGAATTGGAAGTTATTTAGCATTTTTATAAAATGTGAACACACACGAACGCTATAAACCGCGAGGAAACACAAATTTTCAATTTAACCGCAAATCGACTTTCGTGATATGCGCTCACGTTATTTTAATAACCTTTTACTCACGTACTTTGCTTATCAAAATTTTAATTTTGTTGCTGGAAACTTTATTTATAACCCTCTAGAGTCTAGGTATCCTTTTTTTTTGCTTTCCAATTACAAATTAATAATGTTGATAACAAGTGTCTAAATAAAAACCTGGTCAAGTGGGTTGTGTTCGAGAATTTATCCATTACATTTACATAGCAGAATTACTAAATGTAGCCTACTTGACCAGGTTTTTATTTAGACACGAGTTACTAATTGTGTTGTTATGAAAACATTCATTTATTTAAAGAAGAACGTTTAAAGAGGATAGATATCTTGTTATACAGGGTGGGTCAAAAGTAGACATACAATTTGCTAATATGTTGGTAGTTCTCGCGTTTCATTCTTTTGAATTTTGCTTCGAAAACAAATCATTTCTCTAACACGATACGAACAAACATATTACATCTTTGTTTATGAAATTTTGATAAGCCTTTGCTTAGTAGAGTAGTTCACTCCAGAATACATAAGCCCAATCTCTTTTGATAACAAATGCGCGTTAATAAACCCTCGAGAGGATGATGGTGCCCTTCAAATTTCTGTACACGCCGGACGAATCCGAATAGCAAATTTGTCCGGACGCGTTCCTCAATAGTCGAATTAAATGTTAAATTAGCTAAACACGCGGCCCTAATTACGCTTCCAAGTGAGCAAAGGGCGCTCGTTTATAATTCACAGCTCCGGAACGCAAACTGATGGTCTGTTCGTTCGGCTTGAAAACATGACTCGGGGCTTTCGTTGCGTTGAAAAATCGATGTGGTCGTATGACGCAATTGATGGTGTGTAATGCATGCAGAACACATTGTCGGGGGGGATGGACGACCATTAACATTAAGTTAGCTAATTGGGATGAAGTAAAGAGCTCTTTTGGGTGTGCGCACCAGATAGATAGAAACTAATAACGGAAGGGTTAATGCCAGGAAAAAATAACAATAAAAGAAGTAAATAACGGCTTAGCTGGCAAGGAAAAGTCTTCTGGTCTGTTGCTTCATTTGTTGTTTTCCATCTCCAAGTGTCAACACCTTACATCTTGGTTATACTGTCCTGATGAGGTCTAATAAGACCGAAACGTACGTCGACAGTTACTTTTCCTTGCCAGCTAAGCCGTTATTTACTTCTTTTATAGATAGAAACTATTAGAGAATGTATTCCAACAAAGAGCAAGAAAGGAAGCATTACCAAACTGACGAGGAACATGACCCAAGTGTCCCTTCCTAATTTTGAAAGTTGCTACTTTGTAGATCTTATGTTAAATCCACTTTCCCTTGCTGCCCAAATTCACTGTGAAGGGCTGTAATGGCTACCCCAAAATTTACTAGTATGTACTTAAAGAATTTTTATAATCTCGTCATATCAAAATCGATCGATAAAGGGACAATGGCGGATTTAATATCATAGCTTAAACTCTTGCAACTTATTGGATTGCCAAACCATGAAAAAAAAGTCGCAGGTTGACTTTAAACAGAAGACCTCACATAAGTACAGAATATTTTTCAAATACTAGACATAAAAAGAAAGGAAGCTATTCGTTTTTACAGCGCAGTTTATATATTGCAGGTGGAAATGTAATAAATTACATTTTATGTGTTGAAATTTAATAGCGAAGTTAATTTAACGGCGACATTTATAGTACGGCTGAACTTGGGGGGAAAAGATGTATCTTTTGATACGGTTCCTGTAATTCATTATTCGTGAAAGCAGGAAAATCCATACTTGATAGCAGTATACATAAGTGAGTTCTTCCGATACAAGATTCTTCTCTCGCATTCCTCGTCAAAACCAACCTCAAAGGTTTTAAATCATCTCAAGCATTTGTCCTCGTTACTTTTTAATGTTTGAAACGAATATATTTCTTCTTAATAATTTTTTCCCCAAGATTTCATTATTCCGCCACGGACAATCCAAATATTTCCCTTGCTCCTTAATAACTTCTTACCCTCCAGCTAATCTTGCTCCGAGGAGATCAAACTTATTAAAAGTTAATAATCCAGGACTCCTGAAAAGTACACTCGTCGTTTTAATTACGACTTCCTATAGTCGTAAGCGAAACGAAAATATGTCCGAAACAATTTTGCAAGTTCTAACTAAGTAGATTCTGGAACAATAAAACTTCGTAATGAAATTTCCATTTGGTGAGAAACGACCGCCACGTTTCTTTTTTAATCGTAAATCTGTGAAGGACGTTACATGCAAAAATGTAATAAATTATTTTTTTTGCAGGTGTTTCGCATACAATCCACTTGGAAGACAGCGGGGGTGAAATAATCATTGTAGACCAAGTAAGTTGATTTAGATTAATTAATGTGTGTGCATATTTCATTAAGTAGATAAACAAGTATGATTAATTTGATATAATTTCGTTTAAATTAAAAAAAAAAAAACAGTAATGTTTGTAATTCGGTGAAATTCTATTTTTTTTGACTGGTCGCCCCACCTGTGATGCAGACAAGATTCTAGTCTTTTCCAGACTTGCACCGAATGGTGATAGTTTTTGCTGAAATGTTCGATGTTCGTTCGCCGCTATCTAGAAAGAGTGAAGTACTATATAAGCCCGAGGCGGCGGAATATTTAAATCAATTTTATTTAGAAAGCGATGTGTGTAGCAAGCAAATTAGTAGAACGATTAAAAGTTATAGAAGTGTTATTTGTTAGACAAGTGTGCAGCTCGATATTACTGTGCTTTTTATAATCGTAGACTAAAGTGTTTTTAAAATAAACAACGATTATAATTTGTGAACCCTGGGTCGTAACAGTAATATTAAATATTGTTTACTACTTTACCAGAAGAAGACGATAAGTGTCCAAGCAAGTGTCTATACAAATTAAATGTAAAACTAGCATTTTTACAAGAAGTAAAAGCACATAAGCACAAGAAAGTAGCTTTTTAAACCAATCTTTTATTTTCAAGTGTAAATACATAAATAGAACGCCCTGCATAAAATTAATTAATCGCCTCTGTCACAATTAAGAACTTAATTGTGCTCTTCCGCCGGCGAGCAAAAGAAGTTAAGCAAGTGTTTCGCAAAGGGTGGTTTTACTTTTATTTGTCTCCTGCTTTCCTGTTTTATTCGCGCTTGCTTAGGTGATCCAGATGTTACCCGACGTAGGAAGGATAACAAGGAAAGTTTAGGGAATCCTTACAAACTCGGGAAGTTTATACGGTTAGGGAGGGAAGGGTCGTAACTTTCCTTAAGACGGAACGCGGTAAAGTAAATAATAAGGTTTAAAACGTTAAACCAAGCGAAAATATTATATGAAAAGTATAAATCGCGACATACTGCTACCTCTCTTTGACCTAACATTGCAGCCAGTTTGCTACTGCTGACTAGGTCCCAAATGGGGCCGAAAGTGAGGATGCTCCTCTGCAATCAAAACCGATTTGTAACAAAATTTGTAAATATTATAAGTTCTTTGTTTACCTCAATCGACTGGCAACGGAGTTTTTACTCAATTTTTTGCCTTGTAAATGGGTACTTTGTGTATTTTAAACTATTTCATATAAATACATCACCTGTTAACAAAGTAAAAATCAAGACCGACTTAATGGAATCAAAAACGAGCGTACGCGAATTTTTTGAGTCGAAGTTGAAAGAATCCGTCAATAATGAATTCTAAATACAATGACCTCCGTGTATGACCGTTTTGAATAATTACTGACTGACTGTTTTACATATACATGATGGAATAAAATTCCTTCTTGCGTGTAATAAAACTCTAGATGGTCAAGATAAAGGGAATATGCCATTTAATATTTCCATTTTTTCGTGATAATTATACGTTTTTGGTAATGTAGCTGACGACGAAAGAAAAAACGAATGTAGAAAATTACATTTCATTGTTAATTATGTAAATAATCAAACCCTACTCTATTTCTGGTCTTATACAACAAGTGCTTTACGAAATGAGTGATTCAGAAGCTCTAGGTATTTTAACGTAGAATCGAAATTAAAATGTTGGGCTACACGAGTAAAGGACTATTAAAATAATTCTTCCTTGAAATATTAAAGAAAGAGATTTGTTCAGGTTCTCGCAATTATAGCTCTAGAACTGTATTATTTGAAAACCATGCACTTATAAAGATCGATTGTTACATTTATGAATAGCTTTGGAAGGAGTTTTATCACGGAAGTACTTAGTAAAATACACAGAATTATTAATTGTATTTAAATAGTTTAAATATAAAAAACAAAACAAGTCCAAGGACAGGATCTTGAGGCATACCTAAAGACACACTTTTTAGCTCAGAATTAGATTCAAGTTGAAAATATGTACTTATAGGTGTGTTGTAAGGTAACACACTGAGATCGTTCACAAATATAGAAAGCCACCCAATTATCTAATTCTCAAGGAGAAAAGTTGTTTAATTAGATTATCACAATCCAATTTGTTGTTAATATTTTTTGCTGCCTTGAAAGAGCGAAATAATTATTAATTAACTCTACACCGTCACATATAATAATGTCCTTTTTTTGTATCCCACATGTATTCCATTGTCGTCTGTTCATTACTGTGATGAACAATAGGGACTGAAATTACATCCATATTTTAATACATTTATATGATATTAGATTATTAATTTTAACTGCGCTTTTCTTCTTTTGTGTTTTAGACTTTTAGGCCTGTCAGGGGCTTTTACATTATTTCACTTTTTGCATTGTCGAATGCTGCATAAAAAAAAACAAATGTTTTCGTTCGTTGAACAATATTCATTAATAATTTGCGTCTACCGATTATACTCGATGAAAAAGAACGCTTTTATAATTCACACAAAGTAATTACCTTTGTTATCTCTAACTCAGCGGATATTTTTCCGCTGCTTTTATATTTCGATAATGAACGTTTACCGTAATGGATCTTTTGTGTGAATGAACAACAAATTCCTGCCTGTCCTTAATCACTATGTTTTTATAATCGAGAAGTCCATAACGTAATTGAATGCACTGTTTAGGTATTTACTCGCGTGAGATATTTTATGTAATAATTTTTTTAATGGGAAAATTCTGACATGGTTTCCAACATTTGTATTTATAAACAGTATTGGAGATTACTTTGATTCTTTCAGAGTGAAACACTCTTGAGTTTTTGTTCATAGTTGTCTTATCTTTCTTTCTTTACTGGTAATGACGTGTCATAAAAGAGTGTTCTTATATTTTAACGCCCCTCTTGATGTTTCAACGCGTTTTCCGAGAACTTTTATGCTAATGTGTTTTCGTCTCGTTCACAACAAAATCTTAATGCCCAGCGAATTTCTAATTTCATTCGAATGTTCCATTTCATCGAAAGCAACTCTATCCTAGATAGAAAAAGCAAGTTGAAACTTACAATCAATTTTTTTTTCTTTCTGGTCCCACAGCTAATATTTCATTTTAGTCGAAATGCAGATTATGTCTCAATTTCCTCTACGTAATTAAATTTATATCGCCGAAAGCCCGCAACATTTTAATCTCGAGCTTTTACGTAAACCCAAGAGTTACATTTCCGCCGTCATTTAGTCGGAGGAATATTCGAGGGAATCCGCGAAGGAAATGGACGATTACAAAGGAAGGAAATAATCAGACGCATTTCTTCGTAAATTACGGCAGGTATAAGGTAAATGGCAGAAACGCTCGGCTCTACAAATGCAGGATAATAAGATTCCTAGTGCTCTACGTTTAGCTCGGTTCTGTGGGAGGATCAATATCGCGTACGGGCAAAGCAGAAAAATTATAGACTCAGAGGTGTAGGTGTCCTTTCGAAAAATGCAAAACCCTGTGTTGCCAATAAATGAAAAATTTTAAATAGTAATTTATTGATGCTTATAATTATCATTTAACAAACTGCTGCTGCGTGCACAAAAACAGTTATCATCAATTACCATACCATATCAATTAAATGTTGCTGAAAACGAAGTAATCACAGCAAATAATTTAATTCATTCAAAATACGCTCGTTACACCCAAAACAATTTCAAAATTCCATTACCGAGCGCTCATCTAATTTACATTCGCAACTACGTACAGTCGCAATCATAATTCATAATTTCTTGACGGAAATCCATTATTGGATATTGAAAAACAAGATTACTCCAAATTACGCAAAGATTAATTTCAAGTCTTCCAACAAAAAAGCACTAGAGACTGTCAAAAAATGTGAACGTAAGTTAGTACAAAATGAAATGTCCTTCTGGTATTTTAAAAGAGATCAATTAAAATTAAAGTTGAAAATTGTTTACGATTTGCTCACAATAAAACTTCATAATATCGAACTAGATTTAGTTTTACAAAAGATACATTCTAATTTTAAAGTTTTTTTAAATTATAGATATAAAATTCTTACGAACAAACTTAATGTACTAATTACAAAATCCTCAAAATCACATGTAAACGGAATGTCTGAGATCCACGAACGTGAAAACAATGTTTTGCCCCAAACTGATATCGGTACCACTCTTATTAATTTGGACAAAGGAAGTTTTTCCTCAGCTTTAAAAAACAATATTCCGAACTTTCACCCACGCATTATTAACAACACAAATATAATTTTTACGAATGATGAAATAAAACTACTAGAAAAAGGACTTAAGTTTTCCACGATAATACATAACAAACAAGTAATTATTGAACAATCCTTAGTTGACATTGAAGTTATATTAAATTCTATAAATATAGAAACTAGAGATTTAATTAGAAGTGACGTGTCAAAAATAATAAAATCTGATAAAACATTTACACCTCCTAAAAATAATCATAATTGCAAATCAACAATCTTATCCATTAAATCGAAAATCAAAAATAATAATTTATTACTTAGTAAAGCAGATAAAGGAAATATTTTAGTTATCCAAAACCATACAGATTACATTAACAAAGTTGAAAATTTTTTGTCTGATAATAAAAATACTTTCACTTTATTAACAACTAACCCTCTAGAAAATTTCAAGAAAGACTTAAAAATCGCTATTAAAAATGAATCAAACAATTTAAATAAAAATCTTAAATTACCAATGAATTGTATTACACCAAGATTATATGGCTTACCAAAGGTCCATAAATTAGGACATCCTATTAGACCAGTTTTGTCATTTGTTAACTCTCCATGTTATTTTATTGCTAAGTTTTTAAATAATTTCTTAAAATCAAAATTAAATTTTGAACCGAAATATTCAGTTCAAAATTCTCATCAACTGACTTCAAAAATTAAAGATTTAGATTTACCTGAGAATTCATTATTTGCCTCTTTCGATGTCACCAATTTATTCACGAATGTCTCTGTTCCTTTAACTTTAACCTTGATTAAAAAATTATTAACAAACTCTGACTTGAGTGATATAATTACTGAAAGTGTCTTTAGAATGTTAAACATCTGCCTCGAACAAAACTTTTTCGTCTTTAATAATAAATTCTATAGACAAACTAAAGGTTTAGGAATGGGTAATCCCTTATCACCATTATTAGCTGAGATATTTATGGACCATATAGAATCTTTAATTTTTGAATCTAATAACCATCTTATTAATAACATTTTTTATTGGCACCGCTATGTTGATGACATTTTAATTTGTTGGACGGGCACAAAAGATCAATTGCAAAATCTTCATAATTTTATTAACTCTATACACACTGATATCACATTTACTCTAGAAATTGAACAAAACAATACCCTCAATTTTCTGGATTTAACAATTTCAAAAATCTCAAAAAAACATGTATTCAATATTTATAGAAAATCAACTCACACTTCACATGTAATACCATTTGATTCCAATCACCCTTTTCAACAAAAGATTTCAGCTTTTAATTGCTACATACATAGATTATTCATGATTCCACTTTCATCTCAAGCTTTTAACAATGAAGTCAATATTTTAAAACACTTAGCTATTGAAAATGGTTTTAACATTCAGTTAATTTCAAATTTAATAATCAAAAAACAACAAAAACTTCTCAACAATTCAGCTTATGCTCTTCCTCCTGAAAAACCTAATATCAGATATGTAAAATTAAATTATTACGGCTCAATTTCATATAAATTAAGCTCAATAATCAAAAAACATGACAAAAATTTAAACGTTGCCTTTAAAACACCAATCAACCTTCAAAATTTAGTAGTACGTAATAAAGATGAAATTCCTGTTTTACATAGATCAGGGGTTTATAGATTAAAATGTGACAATTGCAACTCAACCTATATAGGCCAATGTGGTAGACAATTTAAAACTAGAATTTCTGAACATTTAAAAAATCAAAATTCAATTTTTTTCAAACACTTAAAAATTCACAATGACTCGTTTACAATAGAAAAAGGTTTTAAACCGTTACATCTTTGCGAACATGGTTCACGTTTAAATATTTTGGAACATTTAGAAATTTATAAAAATATACAAGACAACAATTTCAGATCGCTTAATCTAAAGTCCACTCATGATTTCCCTTCTTTATTTTACAGGCTTCAGTCGACCTCAGACCTCCGTACAGATGGTAATTGTTTCTAGTCGAAAATAATTTTAATCGTTTTTAATTGTTTTTTATCGAATTTTTAATATGTATTAATCTTTGAAAGTTATGTTATATTATTTCAATAACTCCTGATTTTCGGTAAGTTAAAATCTTATTAAAAATTTTTATTGTTAATTTAAATATTTTAAGATTTATCCCCTGAAGATGGCGAAAAGCCGAAACTAGTTGGGTTTATATAACTGGTGTGTAGATTAAAACTTGGACTATAAAATCTCCGTTTTTCTTTTATTTTTATTCATAATTCATAACATAACTTTTACATTTTATTTGTGGTTTCCAAGCAAAAAATAATTTACGATATACCAGATTCACTTTTAAGTCTAGGAAATCAGCATTTTGCAAATCATTAGGCTCATTGCATAAGTTAAAGTTAAAGTCGATAAAACGTCGCCTACGCCATTTCGGAAATTACACCCACCTTAAATTATTGTACACAAACGGTCTTGGGCAACGTGAGTCACGACTGACCTTTACAATAAAATTGCATTCAAAGGATATCAGCTTCATATTGCTTCATCAAACAGCTGCTGAGGTGGCTCATCAAAGAAACCGGCATTGAACAAGCATAAACAAATATGCGGACGAATCTAGGAGAACCTCGATGACTCGTGGAAAGGCCACCCACGTATAAGGTCTTGTTTATAATCGGAATTTCCGGAATGAATCATATAAAAAAGACTGGATATCAAGATCAAGATCATCACATTGTCATAGTCTTGTAGTCGTGCAGGTCACCCAGGGTCCGAAGACGTAATCACCATTCACCGAATGTCATAGTATGTGATCAAACGAAAATCCGCCCGTCTTTCTGTATCCAGTACCATGGTTTGGGTGAGCAAACATTAATTTATTTGCCAATTAGTTATGTTAATAGAAACTAACAACTGCTTTATTTGATTTACAGAATGATGTTCTTCTCGTTATAAAATGATTTTGAATTTGATTTACATTGGCTCGTATGATGTCGTCTTGACTTTATGCGATATAAGATCGAATTAATCTGTCAATTATATTTGAATTTTACAATCGTCTAAATCATGTTCTTTAATAATTTGACTTAATTGTTATATGTAATCCTTTTATTTTCTTTCTTAAAATTGTCTGATCAAACTCCGAAAATCCGCCCGTCTTTCTGTATCCAGTATCATGGTTTGGGTGAGCAAACATTAACTTATTTGCCAATTAGTTATGTTATAGAAACTAACAGCTGCTTTATTTGATTTACAGAATGATGTTCTTCTCGTTATCAAAATGATTTTGAATTTGATTTACATTGGCTCGTATGATGTCGTCTTGACTTTATGCGATATCAGATCGAATTAATCTGTCAATTATATTTGAATTTTACAATCGTCTAAATCATGTTCTTTAATAATTTGACTTAATTGTTATATGTAATCCTTTTATTTTCTTTCTTAAAATTGTCTGATCAAACTCCGAAAATCCGCCCGTCTTTCTGTATCCAGTATCATGGTTTGGGTAAGCAAACATTAATTTATTTGCCAATTACATAGTTATGTTATTGGAAACTCACAACCGTTTTATTTGACTTATAAAATAAATATAAAATGATCTTTAATAATTAGACTAAATCGTTATATGTAATCTTTATTTTTTCTTAAATTGTCTAAATTGTTATTTGATAATACATGACCTTGAATTACCGTTTGAATACTGTTTAGGATTTTGCTTTAAGCCAAATTCCTTACTTCGATTTGTAAGTGTTTTTACCTATTCTGAATATATACGTTTATGCAATATTTTTTCTTAATTTTTAATTAAATTAAAAATATGTAGTGGCGGACGAGGGTTAAAATCTCTTCCCATATAAAGGGGACATTAAGAGCAATATCTGGCCAAATAAAGCTCAAGCCAGACATGTTCAAACAAAGAAATTGCTATTTGAGTACTTGATGGTTTGATTAAAGTTTTGGTAAAAGAGTGAAGAGAGAACAAGAAGTGGGAATTGTTGATATCTAGAGAAACAAAGTGTCTCAACGAGGCTTTGTAAAATTGATAAATTTGAAAGTAAAGGATAATTCATCCCCTTTCTTTAATCATTTTTAACCACCCGTCGTTCATATAAGTATTAAGATTTGTATACATTCGACGTTCATAGTTTGGAAGGAGCTGGGTACGAGCTTTCTGTAAACGTCATGAATTATGATTGCCACTGTAGATTATACGTGTTTAATTCGCCCCTAAGCAAATTGTATTTGTTTCAGAGATTCGATTGGCCCGTCGCCAGACCCGTGGAGGAGAACGAGGTGATAATCGTAGAGCTTTTGGTGCGTGGCCGCCTGTTTGCGGATAAGTTGATAGGATCCTACGGATTAGTGCTGCAAAGCGTGGTACGCGATGGAAGACTATCTGTCAGTGATAACCTGGTCGACCCTAACAATAAGCCACTACCCGTGAGTATCGTTTGTTATCCCCAACCTTAGCTTAATTTCCACCAAGGACTTACCATTTGATGAATGCTCGGGAGAGGGGGTAGAGCTTGAGGCCTCGAGTCTCAAGGGGCGTGAAAGGGACCACCACCGGAAATAATACCATCGCTATTAATTATTTAAAGGCCTAATGAACTGATGTAGGTGGTTGTTTAAAGCTGAAGTCTCCATAGCTATAAAAATTTTCGGTTTGCTTTTGTGAATAATATTGTGATATTTTGTGTCTTGTGTAAAACCCAAAAGTGCTATTGTATATTTCTCTGGCGTGTATATTGAATTTCCTTCGGAAAATACTCTTTGGCACGCACGTATTGTGGTAGAAACCGAAACCAATTATTTCTATGCGCGGCTGGCGAAATACGAGCTTTTCTCTCACTCGTGTCATCCGAAGTAAAAATAGAACTGACAATAACAAACATAAAGTGTAGTTAATAAAGAATGTTTAAATCTGTTCCTTATGAATGTGTTCCTTTTCCAGTTTTTTACTTAGTATTTAAAATTCAAATTTTATTTCATTCAGTTTAATAACATTTAAAAACAATGAATTAACCAGCTTTCTTTATTTTACCTCTATTTGTACTTAGCAAATAAAACCCGTATCGGTTACAGCTAACAGCACAGTGGCTGAATAATTTCTGCAGACCACAAAGTTCTCGCCTCTAGTAACGAGGGAAGAGTAAATAAATTACTCGCGAATGACTTTCACGACCAGTGTTTAGTCTACATAGTTTAAAATGTGGGTTGTACATAAACTGCCAATAAGGAAATTAAATTTCTATGTAAAAAGTGTTGGGGTATTTTCGTTTTCGTAAGCAGTTCTTTGAATGTCTGGTCATCAAACATAAATTTCTTATTTTCTTACGATCAAAGTAGATTTTTTGATGGACCAGCTTCGTCAACATCTACCTCTTTTTATACTAATACCACACATCAAAGTCGACCGGAGATTTTATATTAAGCCAATTTAATAGCAATCTGCCAGGCGCCGCTTATACACTCTCTTCAGAGCACGCCAATAATTGGAACCTCTGTGTGTCTCTCAACCACACCGTCCGTCGTAACGATCTTCATTATAAGCGATAAAATGGGCCAAGCAATCAACAAGATAAAAAGCGCAACGTCCTCCGACGTTAAAAATTAATAACCACATCCATTAGTCGTGATTGGGGGTGACGCGTGACTCAAATTTGTTCTTGAACGCGCCCTGGGAATAGTGAGGGGCTGAGATTATTAATTTGTCGAGATACACATTATGACCTTTTAGATGCCTCTTTCTGTAATAGATAGACATTAAAACCAACATACTGAAATTTATTAACTCTCATTAAAATTTTCAGTTTCTCTTCTTTTTCTCTGAAAAAAAAAAACTTTATTTTCAGTGTTCGATTAATACATATAGTTTAGTTTTTCATAACACAGTTGCCAAATTTTTACATCCCACCGCTGCCGCCAAATTCTTGTCGCGTTCTATCAACGTTACCAAATAAAAGTCATTCAACTTTCTATTCGTAGTGGTAAGAGTGAAAAAGAAAAGTTATACGTTGTTACTGGCGTAATTCCTTACCTTTATTCTAAGCCAGCAAAAATTATGTATTCTTGGACTTTGTAAATAAAATGTTACATCCAGGTCTCACCACAGTTTCAAGATTAATAACTGAAATATGCAAACACTAGGTTATTAAGGTTAGTAAGCTGATGTTTCTAACTTTTGATAAATCACGAACAGAACAAAGCGACTGAATTATTCATCAGAATTAATCGCATCAGAAAGTGCCTTACCACGAACCGGAACAATATCTTGATTATAACCGTTATTGTTCCCAAACAACCTACTCATTAGCCATATTTCAGCAAAGCACACACACACATAAAATGAATTAAATACTCAGCCCTGGGGGTCAAAGTGTATTAAGAGGGCGACTGAAATACGACCTTTCTCATTTTATAACTTGGATTAAATCACTCGCTCACCTTTCGCACGCAACGACGCAATTTACATTTTATCGCGTAATGTTTAAATAACATGTGCGAAAACCTGGCTAAAATTAGAAAGACGGAAATGGAAATTCTCCCGCATTATTAAGAAAAACGCGGGATTCATACAAATACAAACAATAAAGGTTCTAAGGCGTAACAACCCACAGGTCTAATTTTACTAATGGCTTTTTGATGTCATTGCAGATATACACACGAAAAAGTTGGTCATGAAATGGGGTGAACAAAAATAAACAAAAAATGGTGGATGCGCTGTGATTATTTCAGGAAACTTAAAAATGTTTGGTTTAAAGAAAATATGGGGGGAAGGGGGTATATCAGATTGCCATTAAGAAAATTGCATTCGCGGTCATAAATTCAAATAAATTTCACTTGAAATTTGCAGGCGTAAAGTGATATTCAATTTGGCTACGCATGAGGCGAAATTTCCTTGGGAAGGGTAGTGAAAGAAAGAGAGAGAACTGGTACGGTTATACAGCGACAAACTGTCAGCCGCCTCATGAATACAGATTGGATTCGAATTGTGTTCCGGTGGGCCTAAATAATAACGAAGAAACAACAGGTCTCGTCAAAGAACTGTTTCATTGCCGGAATAATCTCGCTGATATTTAGCTCGGACCGATCAAGTATTAATAAAGAAGAAAAACGGAGCAATTTTTACGGCGGGCTTTGATAAGTGGTTGTTCTAAGAGGGTGGAAATTAACTGGTTAAAATATTCCATGTAGCAGACTTGAGGCTTGCTGAAATTACTAATAGAATTTGTCTTGGTTTTATGTAAGGCAGGCACGCAAATGCACTTTAAGTTTTTCTCAACTTGCATACTCTCCCCTATAGGAAAACAAGCGGAAATTTTACTATTAAAAGTTAGTTTATTGCATTCAAGAAGCTTTTCCAAAACTACTTAGTTCATTTGTACTACTGATTAGTACGAGAGAGCGAAAGTAAACGTTTTAATATAGTTAGGAGGTTGGAAGTTTCGTAGTAAACAGTTAGAGCCTCTATAAAACGAATGGATTGCAAAAAAAACACATTACAAAAAATATTTAGCATAAGCATGTACCAAATAATACGAGTATATATTGATGAACTGAATGTATAAAAGAAAAAATTCTGCGATACTCATTTCATTTAATATAAAAATTACGTCCCGCTTCATTCTTTAATAAATAAATGGTCACAAGATTCATTCAACATACTGCTGTGATATTATCAAAAAAACTCCATATATTTCCAACAATCGTGAAGAGCCTGACGAGAGGCAACAACAAGAAAATCCATCTTCTAGAAGTATGCTGAGCACCAATACAAAACCACTTCGAAAGTGTCCAATAACAGATAAGAATACTCAATACAACACAACAGCCTTCTGGGAAGATTCAAGGTCATATACACACACCAGAGTTTATTTCGGCTAATGAATGTATTGGGAATGATTTGCAAGGATCATAACCAATTCATTTAAACTTGCTGACGCCACACACCCACACTCGTACATACACAAATAAAAAATAAACAAAACAAGAAAGGAAAGAAAAGATAATATATATATAGAGAAATAACTTTTCTGAAGACTAAACAAAAGAAGAACCCATCACAATACACAACCTTAAGAAAATAACTTCATAATTTGGTTATTCAGGAAAAAAGATGCTACCTACCTGAAGGACAGCAAATTGTGCGAGGACTATCTCCAGCACAGCCAGCTAAACTCCTGGAGATGGGGATGGGTCAACGTAATTCCAAAAGCAAACTTAAATTAAATGAAATAAAAGTCACCAGCTGAGCACACTTGTTATTGCTCAAAAATTTAACACACTAAACAAGTATAGAAAATACAACCCAGACGGGGTCTCAATGAGTTGAGCAAATGAGTAAAATTGTAAACGGTATAACGATTACATAAAACATTGACAGAGAAACAGATCTGCTTTTCGTTTACAGAAAATGTAAAAGGCAAAAGCTCATAATTACTCAGTTAAAATTAAATTAACGCAACACAGCGTTTATACGACGCAAACGACACAATTAAATAAAATATTTCCGACCTTGTAAACAAATCCACACTTGGACACTGAGCTGTCGAGGTGAGGTGGAGAAAACCAAGCGTGATACAAGCGGAGGAGGACGGTGCTGCCAATAACGTCACTAGGCAAGACGGCATCAAGGTATTACGTCCTGTTGATTCGTCTCGTCTAATGGTCGACTCCAACTTCTTCAGGAAGAGAGGTGGACCGCGATGCCGGGACTTTTAGCAGCTAGGGCTCCGCTTACGGTTTTCTTTTCTCTCGAAGGTCGTACTCAAGGGGCGTTATAAAGAGAGAAGTAGTCAGAAAGGGGGACGACTACCACTAGAAACCTAAATAGTAAAAGAAAGATGCGTGTTACAGACCGAAAATACGCACAAAATTGCCATTAAAACCCTACCTGTTCTTTTCTTCGAGAAACAGGCTTGGAAAAACTTAAAAGAAAGCTTGTATTGCTTGACGTGCACTTAGGCAGATCTCGGAGTAAATAAATTCCATTTCAGGCTTTAATCAAAAGATTCACTACAAACAATAGATGTGCACGTCAAGACATCCTCAACAGTAATGAACGCGCCGCGGAAAGAACACGTTCGGACCAACTATCCTGGGACGGGGGTGGTTACGAGCCTCAGTTTTAACCGGGCGAAAGAGTGTAATAGAGTATTACCGTGAGGCGTAGGTATAGGCTGAGAGATATAAGAAGTCCACGATCGGATTAAGTATTCATCCCGGGAGGGGGAGCCTCTGTTTTACATGCAACACTCTCTCACTGTGTTTTACTTGTTTGTAAGATAAAGATACCAGGTAAACGTATTCTCCGAATTCTTAAGAATAGTGTCAGGAGACTTAATCCGATCGTAGACTTTTTATATCCGTCAGCCTATAGTGGCTTTTATTTTCTGATGCAATATGATGAAATGTGAGGAAAGGCACGTAGGCCCAAACTAACCTTTCAGTTTCCACGCAAATACAGGGTGACTGGCAATACTGAAAATGATTTAAATGAATTTTTCACCCGTAACAGAGAGTCTCTACCATAACAAAACTTTACATAATTTGGCACCCAACGTGTTAAGTTAAAGAAAAAGCAACCTCCACACATAAAAATAAAGAACTTCACACATAATGGCGCCCAACGTGGGACCATAAAATAAAGCACACAATTTATTACATAAATTGGCGCCCAACGTGTCAAGTTAAGGAAAAGTAACTTCAAACAGAATCATAACAAACTGGCTGTCAACGGGACCGGGGGGGGGGACAATAAAATAAATAAACAAATCATAGCAAAGTTAGAGGCGATTAAACAAAAAGAAATACACCAAGAAATCCAAAAACCTACAACATTAAAATAACATAATTCATAGCAGATTGGCTGTTAACGTAGGACCAAAAAATAAAACACACAAGCAATATAAAACAAAACAAATCATTACAAACGTATTTAAAATTTAATGAAGCAGGATTGTATTAAATAAACCCAGTATAATTTATTGGAAGTTTTAATTCCGGTTTCATTCGACCTTTCCAGATTAATTAGAGACCATTAGTCTGAGCAAATTGTAATTTGGGAAATATTTAAACTGTAATGAACTTTGTAATGAGTTTTTTAAAAAAATAGAGTTTCCTGGGCATTCATTAATAAAATGGGCTATTAAACGTTCTCATTTACTTGCTAATTAACAAACACTTTGAAATGCAAAACCGACCTAATTGAGAGAACCCTCATGTAGATGTTGCTGTAGATAACAGTGTCCAAATTCTATAAATTTTCATTTAACATTGCAAGTTAATACAAAGATACCCTCTTTACCCTTGTTAGTAAAGGCCGTGCTGTACTGATTATTTATGATTAGTCAGACATAGCCTTCATTATATCAAGATGGTGTTCGTGTTCATTCTTATAGTATTTAATATTATGAACGTAATAAATATTTCGTTGCTTTTGTTAGTTAAGTTTTTCTTTCGCCTTCAATAAGAGAAGAAAAAAATTACAATTACATTGCAACTCATGCTCCTGGAATTAACCTAAATTTAAATCGATTTCGATATTGAAATAGTTTCAGTAAGGATCGGTACTACATTGCAGGATTCCTCCAGGCACCTCAACTTGTTCCTTGAAAATCAACGAAACATTGATTTTACATAGGAAGTACATTGCAGATGTGAAATAATTGCGCCGCAGCACAATTATTTTCCGATTTATAAGCAGCCAACATTTATACATTGCAGATATTGAAGTCCAGGATCCCCCAGGCACCTCCAACTTCTTCCTTGAAAATCAACAAAAAAACATTTTGCATGCAACTTTTGTTTTAGATTCGTATCGAATTCGATATTTTGTACGCACTTCCGGACGAATCGACTGCATCGTTCGCCGGAAGCCAAGCGTACGACATGCTGGAGGACGAGCAACAAATGCTCGTGGACATCGAACAGAACATAGCGAACCTGGAGCGCACGTTATCAACAACAGGTCCGCCGGAAAGCATGCAAAGCTCGGAAAAAGGAAGCAGGACGCTGAAACGCGGAAGTTCATTAGGCACCCCCGACAAATCGCCAGTTTGCGATCGCTACGAGCGAAAGCGCAGTTCGGCCTTCAGGAGCGTCCGAAACCTGATACGCCTAGGCAAGCAGAGGCCTCCAAGAGACAGGGATGGCGAAAGCGAAGACGAGAACGCGATGCTCATTCAGGAATCTGCGGGGAATTCTCGCCATCCGTCTGAATCCGAATCTGCTCCGATTTCGAGGACCGGAAGTCAAAGTTCAATAAGCTCGAATGCTGAAAGTCAAGCTCTTGCTGAGAAAGGAAGGAAAGCGACGAGGTCAGAATTTATTATTTTTTTTACTCTGTTTCGTATGTGAATCACGTTACCAACATTATCGACAGAAAAAATCACTTCTTTATTAAAATCATAACGGTGCAGATACTTTGGCCATTTCTATCTTGCTTATCATAATTAACAGATACTTTGAAAGGCGAAACTACGTAACTGACGTAATTGAGAAAACCCTCATGCAGATGTTGCTGATACTGTAGGTAATATTCGTTTAGTTTCACAAACTGATGCCAAGCTACCCTCATTACGGTTTGAAATTGAAATACATCGCAAAGGCTTCTCTTAATAGACCTATTACTTGGCCCATCCCATCATACAAGCAAACTTAGGTATATTTAAAACTAAAAGAATTATTTTTTCTCAATAAAAAAACGCTCAGTTTCTTATTCATACCAAAATAACATTTTTTATTGCAATGTTAGAAAGTAACTACGAAGCCAGTGTAGCAGAAACATTCGAATGCCTCTAAATAAATAGTGATTCCTTTTTTTGCCTCAGGATAAAATCCGATCTGAAATCTCGAATCCAATCCGCACTCAAAGCCCAAGACTTTCAGGTCTGCCTCACAATCATCGAAGCAAGACAACTGGCAGGACTGAACATGGACCCGGTCGTTTGTATTCAAGTCGGAGACCAAAAGAAGTACACCTCCGTTAAAGAAAGCACGAACTGCCCCTACTACAACGAGGTAAGCTCGCCTGTGTTAATTTATTGACGACGAGACACGAGACTCTTTTCATTTCAGTATTTTGTGTTCGATTTCCACATGCCCCCTGTAATGCTCTTCGATAAAATCATCACCTTATTCGTAAGTGCCCCCTTTCAAATTATAATGTGCCGGAAATTTTTATGTATTCGCTCGATAACGCAACATTAACGTGCGTCCAGACATGTGTCGTATCCGCGTATCAGCCAAGTGTGTATCATATCTTTGTATCATTTGAAACGCGGATACAATACAACTACGTCATACTTGGAGACGGAAATTCGCCGAAACATCAAACACAGGATGGATAGGTAGCAGCAGATAATTTCACAGTGACAAACGTGCAACGTCGAACAGGCGATACAGTTGTATCTAGTCGGAAAACAGACGCACACACGAATGTGACAAAACGGATACGAGATGCAATTAAGTGTGGGTGCATCATTTCTTGCGATCTTCTGATCATGATCGGATACGCGGATACAATACATATGTGGACGCACCTTAAACAGAAATAATACAATGCGCGAGGCCATTACTATAGGTATATTAAAGTTAACTGAAGCGTGATTACATTGTAGTTTAAGCACTTCGTCTAGACATCTGTATGTTTTCCCATTTTCCTTGTAATGAACTGAAAAAGAAAACGTGAAACGTCTAATAGCTTCCGCAGATGTTTCGGGGTATCCTAGATTATCCCTGTCGCAACAATATACTATACTCCTTTATTTTAGATTTTAATTAAACATAAGCACTTAAGGTGTACGTAATCTATACCAAGTTAAAAGCAGTGAAGTCAGTCTCTTTTTAATTATGTCATAGTTTTGCTTTTCCATTTTATTTAGTTAATGTTACGACATTGGCGATGAAAGGTTATTTAAATTCTAATCTTGAAAAGGAAGGGAGGTGACACGCTCTAAATAAACAAACTTCAGTCAAGAAATTTGACGCATTATCAAATAGACGACGGATTTTTAATTAAAACACTTCGACTTAATTATAAATTGATTTTACTTTGATTACATCAAAATAAGGCAATACGTATTTATTACAAACATTCTGTAATTAAAATTAAAATCGACTTGAAGGAAGGTCAGCTTACAAACATTCATTCTTGAATAAACATCTGTAAATCGGTCGCAGCCGCTACGGGCAATATTCGCTAAAATCAGCCAGCATTCTCCCAGACAAGCTTGATAAAACTTGGGAAAATATGGTACATAAAAAAAATAATAAATTTTTAAAATTTGTACAAAGTTATTAATGAAACATACATTTTTAATTAAACATTTTTGTTAGCAAAAATAAACCGTTGACGCAGTAAGCAACTTAAGAAAAAATAACATTTTGAAAGTTTCAAGGAGCACGCATGCGTCGTCATATTTTTCGACTCGCAGAAACAAGTCGCATCAGTTTCTAAATTAAATTATTTGAGTTCTATAACAAACTACCTTTTTGATTTTTCATTATTTGCTTAAAAATGTACACGAAAAGTCAAGACATTCTTAAAATGAGGTTCTTATTTAAGAATATCAAAATAATCGAGATTTTTTTATTTAAATCAGTGATTTTTTATTTTTTATTTAAGTCAATTTAAGACAATCGTGCAATTTTGTATATAAAGAAAACAAGAGACGACCAACATATAAATAAATTTAACAATTGTGCAATTTTTTACGCAAAATAAAACAATAGGTGGTCGAAAAAATAAAGAAAATTGATAAAATTTAAAAAATAACATAAAAATAAATAAGCAAAACTTGTTCGACCTAAAATTAAGATATACTTTAAGATTAAAACATTTGACAATTGTGTGATTTTTGACGACAAATAAAACAAAAGACGATCGCGACTTAAATAAAGAAAATTTACAAAATTAAACAAAAATAACAAAATTTAAAAAAATATATCGCGGGCGTCATATCAGAAGGGCGTATCAGCATAGGATTATAATGGCGCTTACGCCCTTCTGATATGACGCCCTCTATATGTATTAAGTAAACAAAATTGGGTCGACATCTTAAAATTAAGATATATTTTAAGACATTTGACAATTGTGCAATTTTTCACGTAAAATACAAAAAAAGACGATCGACAAATAAATAAAGACAATTTATAAAATTTAAGGAAAAAAAAATAAAGAAAACTCTCATTAAATAGATAAGACTCGTTCGACTTTCTAAAACTAAAATATATTTTAAAACATTTGACAATAGTGGGATTTTTGACGTAAAATAAAACAAAAGACGATGGAGAAATAAATCAAGAAAATTTATGAAATAAAAATAACTGCAAAAATTTTAACCACATTACCGTGAGAGCAGATACATAGAACACGGAAAAATAAAAAAAATAAATTTCATAACGGGGGAAATTATTTTCTCCGCCCTTTATACGACGGTGATGAAACAACAAAAAACTTACGGAACCTGCTTCGGTGATCGTAGGCATTAAACATCGCAGGCGTGACTAATATGCAAAGGCGCACTCACTCACCGAATAATATCTGTGTGGAAGAACACATTCAAACGTTCACTACAATAATTTAGGAATGTTTATAACAACTGTTCAAAGTGGCATCCATCATCAGCGACACATATACGAAACGTTCGAAACGTTCCATAATCGCGTAAATGCTGAGATATTAGCTGTAAATGTTCTTGTATTGATTTGGATATGTGTTTCCATAAATCCGTCGTGCTTCTTCAGTTTCTCGAGCTTCGCCGTAAATGAGGAGCATCTGTTCTCTCGCCGTTCGTGAATTGCGGCATTTTAATAAGTAATACTAAGCACAAAAAATAGTAATCGTATTTAGCTTTAACTCGTTCAACCACTTTTCACAAACTAAACTGTTGATTCCAAAGGATACGGAGCAATAAATTGTGTGTCATGAAAAATGAAGCAAATTCCTTGGCTACGATACGACTTACTGCGACGTGAAAAAAAATGCTTTTATTGGCCGCCAAAGGCAAAGGCAAAGGTCACTGTGTCACTGTTCGATTGCAGTTCTGTTTTTTGTTCCAACAGATACTTTCTGCGGTCGCAATTAAATTTCCCTTTCTTGACCTACCTCAAAGACATAGACGTGCGATTAATTCTTGTCCGATTTTCAACTGCGATTTTCTCGAAATGTGTAAAACTTTTGTTAAAGACATATGAGTTCAATCGTTACCATTTATGGTGACGTATTACAGGTTTAAATATTTGCATATAGTAAAAGAACACCCTGTATAGAAAAAACAAAAATAGAAAAATGGTGATTTTTATCAACGGTGTTTTTTTAAGTCATCAGACAATCGTGCAATTTTCGACGTAAAATAAAACAAAAGACGACCACGACATATAAATTAAGAAAATTTACAAAAAATAATATAAAACTTAAAAGAATCATTAAATAAAAAAACTTTTACGACTCTTTAAAATCATGTGAAATAATTGGGCCGCAGCACAATTATTTTCCGACTTATAAATTCGCGTCGTGAAAGCAGATAGCAACAATGCCGTTGCCTCAAAAGCTAACACGCACGAGATGGCAGTCGAAGCGGACAAAACGTGTCAACGCAAACATGTAAATGTTGGCTGCGAGTCGTCAGGATCGCAATGGGGCCCCCGAGCATATTCTGTATAGCTATTTCGGCCCTAATTGGGGCCTCATCAGCAGAACAGTAGCTCGAGAACTCCACTGCAACCCCGACGACCAACAGAATATCCGCACGCTTAGCGCGTGAATGCAAACATTAAAATCAAGATATATTTTTAAACATTTGACAATTGTGCAATTGTGTTTCACATAAAATAAAACAAAAGACGATCGGCACATAAATACATAAAGAAATTTAAAAAAAAGATAAAATTAAAATTTTAAAAAAATCTTATTGATAATGTTTGATTCCGTTGCCAAGAAAATACAGGATGGAATAAGTCAATTGATACATTGATAGAAACATGTCAGTTATAAATTAGGTACTGAAAATATCCTAGAATACTCGTCACCCCAACATATGGATAAATAACAATAATAACAATAAATTCTACATCTAAGGTAATATGGCATAAGAAGCACCAATCCATTTACATAATAAAGTCAAACATGATATCAAGCAGTTGATGAAGGTAGCTTACATTAAAATCCATTAACTTCAGCTACTATTAAAAAAATCTTTGACAGTGTAAAAACAATTAGTATACAAAAGTAATTTGAGTTAGTTTTTAAAGACATTGATTGACACAATATTTTTTATATTAGTAGGCATATGATTAAACACTTTTGCGCAAATATAACGAGGCTGACGTTCGTACAAAGTTGTAGAATGACGCGATTGTTGTAGCTATAATTTATATTGAAAATTTTTGTGCAAATCGGTTTTGACTGCAGCGGATTCCCCGAGCAGGCTCTGTACAGCTGTTTCAGGCCTAGTTGGGCCTTCATCAGCAAAATTCTCATATGCTTTGACAGCACATGGCCGCCTTGCATTGGGATGACTTATTATGTGGCGAACTGGCTTCAATTTGTCAATCCTACTGCAATATCAGGTGAACAAGCGATCGAAAGATGTCGCTACTTAAATGTCTATAATTTATATCTTGTGTCGTAATTGTCATCATTATCAACTTGGCTGAATTTATATATTTCTTTTTTACATATAACCCGCAACAGTAAATGAAAATACAAGATACGGTTAAGATCTTACTAGCAATAAAAGCTCCCCTACATGAATCCAAAGGTTTAATGTTAAAGATGAGTCTCATAATTCTCTTTTGAGCAATAAATAATCGTAGTAGAAATGAAGTTCCACCCCAAGTAATAATATGTACTGCAAATGACAATATAAACTAAGGTCCGTATTCATAAACAAAACTTACGCTATGCATTCACCAAAACATTGCGAATATGTGTTTATGGGCTGCAAAGATGTCTTTTACGAAATGTAATTCATAAACTGTTGTGAAATCCTTGTTGGTTGTGCGTCCATTACACGTGAAATGTGTACATTTCATGAATTATTAGCGAATTATTATCGAGCGCATAGCGTAAGTTTTGTTTATGAATACGAGCCTTATAATCCACATTGTTATGTAAAGTTAGTCTGTTATCAACGACAATACTTAGTATTTGTTACAAATTTAATATTAGACTCCGCCATGATTTTTGGAGGTATACATTTTTTATTGAAAAAGTTAATAAAGTTAATTTGACATTTCACTAAGAATTAGCTTAGTTTTACTGATAACCAACTCAAGTGTCGGTGCTGAAACCACTACTGATGTGTCATCAGCGAAAATAGCCAGATCAGATTTAACGTGTATGAGTAAATCATTATTGAAATGTAAAAACAGTAGTGGTCCCAACACCGAACCCTGAGGAACGCCCAGATTGATATCGTGGGCACACGAACGTTCATCATTTAAATTAACAGTAATTTGCCTTTCTCTAATACCATAATTATTTAATTTATTTAACAAAATTTCAAAGTCAATAGAAACGAACGCCTTTGTTCACTGTACACAAGATCTATAAAGCTCACAAAAGCAGATTCCGTCGACTTGTTTTTTAAGAAGCCATGTTGATGATCAGTTATGATGTTGTTTTTTTCCAAATAAGACGTTATTCTTGCCTGCGCAAGTTTTTCGATTATTTTTGAAACTACACTTAGAATTCTAGTTGGTCTGTAATTGTTTGTAACGACAAATTAGGCAAAAATGTTATCTTTTTATTCAAATCAGTAATTTTTAATTTTTTTAAATCGTGATTTTTAACAAGTAGGTAAAAGTAGAACAGGGTAAAGTATTCGAAAGGAAATTTATTACAATCATAAAGAAAGCAAAAAAAATAGAATTAGGACACGAAAATAAAGTAAAAGCTTTTCAGTTAAAAAAATGGTGTAATTTCATATAAATGCCAAGTGAAATCGATATCTAATTCGTGTTTACCCGAATTCGTTCAATTACAGCGGTTAT
This sequence comes from Dorcus parallelipipedus, assembly GCA_958336345.1. Classification (NCBI taxonomy): domain Eukaryota; kingdom Metazoa; phylum Arthropoda; class Insecta; order Coleoptera; family Lucanidae; genus Dorcus; species Dorcus parallelipipedus. Next base: position 27,889,872 of record OY284480.1, on the reverse strand, counting down.
ACGATACATCTTCGTTTGCGGCGAACTGTTTACCTGAATAAATCCTGCTTTTATCCGAAGCTGATGACACGAAATATGGAAGGATAATTGGAAATTTTCCACCCAAGCTTCGCCTGTAATGAATGCGTTAAATCTCCCAGGGCGACGAATTTAAGACAGCGGTAATGAGAAGTTTTTAAAGAGATCGCGACGAAGGGCGAAGAGGAAAGAAAAAGTTTGAAACTGCTAAAATTAAATCCGTCCTTAATTTTCATCTAAGCTAAACTTTTATTGTTAAACTAAACTAGTAACTTCTTGCAGTTAAAAATGAGCCTTTTACATTGCAGTACGCAAGCAAAAATGTATAAAAATCGAACAGACAAAAAAAATCCCTCTGCAATCTTGGCCTTGTTTACTAATGTAATATTTCAGGTGTTCCCAACTTGCAGCTGTGCACACCTTGATCTGGTTTACTAATATGAAATATATGAAATATAAAAAATAAAAATTTGCTGGTATTTCACGATGAAATTCAATTACGTGATAAACATGTTACTCTAACCATCTCGTCCCATATATTTCCCTTTTTAATTACACAGTACAAAGCACTGCAGAAACAATTAATTTTTACATCCCGCACAATTAAATTTGAGCTTCAAAGTGAGCAAAAAATGTTGCGTTATCGAACACGATTATTTGAAACATCAAAGAAATTTTGTTTTTATTGTGAACTTCAGCAATTGAGCATGTGTTTTAGGTGTTACATTCTAGGAAGCTTTTAAGATCCGGAACGGTGGTGGGAACTTTCAAGATCGATGTCAAGACTGTCTATGACGCTCCTGGTACATAAAACAGTTTATAACACGGTTGATTTATTCTGTTGCGACTTTCCTATTTAGATGCAAATGAAGCGTTACAAAGCACGTACAGATTGAATGCACCTGAATATATTGGCTGTGTGTAACTCGATTAAACTTGCAACACTTAAAGTGCAACTCTCCGTCTAATTAGTGCCTGAAATCTCTATTATTAAAGTTTGTAGAACTTTCGATTTATAGCAAATTAATTCCTCAAATTATCTTACTAGTATTATAAGGCTATTTTTTTAGAAGTAATTTATTTTTGGTTAAATTAAACAAACAGCTTATATATTATTGTCTTGGCCGTTTCCACAGAACGTTAAATTCAACTCCATTTCATATATTACAGACGTTAAGAACCCCCACATATATTCACAGTAGATCTTAATATATTCACTACGGAATACTGCGCCCTCATCCCGACACACAATGATATATAAACTGGGGCAATTTCAGGAACTTGACGTCTGTTTACGTACATCTTATGCGGCGGAAGAGCAAATATTTACTATTGTAATCCGGAAGTCCTTTATCCGTGATACATCACGAGTTACTTTAATATTTAAAACGAAAGCTCTAAATGGGAAAGTCCCTAAGTAATCTGCCAACTAACGTTTCTAGTTACTCTTACCTATAAACATCACTGCACTGGATGATTTGTTCTGCATCGTGCTGGACGCTATGACTTTGATTTTCTGAACGTTTTGTGCTATTTTCTTTTTCTTTGGCTGGCAGGTGTTGCAGTCTCGGAACTTTCTCAGGGGTAACAAATTGTTGGGAAGCTTTAAATTAGACGTGGCGACCGTCTGGTCGCAACCAGGTACGATTAACTTAGCGAACGAGGCTCATACCTTATATTTATTATATATGTACAGAGTGTTTGGCAGCAGTTGTTTAGAATAGTGTGTGAAGAAAGCTTGGCGAATAGTGGACCTTATGCACACAAATAAATCTCCATGTTTAAATTCCAAATTTAAATCTAAGTGGGTCAACACTTTCAAGAAATATATAATTCCATTTTCAAAATTGCAAGTTATAAATAACTCAAAGAGGGTTACATCAAATTAAATAAAAGATATTAACGAAAGAAGAATAAACGAATAATTTCAGTCCTATATTATATGTATATATATTATTTTCTGCCAACCAATTCAGTATGTTGTCCTCCCCATATACTTTGATTAAAGTTAAATTTGGAAACTAAAATATACCTTGAAATTTGTTTATTCTTCTAACGCAGCATTCCTCAACCTGTGTGCCGCGAATACATACCAAGAGGATCACGAATATTAAAATAATGTTCAAAAAAGGAAATAGGAAGAACCTAACGTGTAGTTAAGGGGGATTGTGATATGTTCGTTTTATTTTTTTGGTATACTGTCAGGGATGGTAAAACTAAACGGGTTGAGAAACAATATTCTAATGTCAAGTACAATACCATTAATCAATGAATAAATAATCTGACTATTTAAGCGATACGTTGGTGATAATGTGAGTTCCTCTACGTTTTAATTATAACATATTTCTCCTCCGACGTGGCTAAATTAGTTTGTAACTTACAACAACATCGACCCAGCTATGTGAAACCTCTAAACAATCTCTCACTTAAACTACCCCTCAATAACATAGTGCATGGGAATGAGAAAATGCGGTTGACTTCTTCTGCACGTGACCTATGGTATTTCCTGTGAAGCAAAGACGTCTTTACTTCTAAACCTTCGAAGCTTTGTACTATTCGTTGGCTGAATAAATCGAAACTTTATTATTTTCCACACCTTTGCAATGCGATGGCACATCAACTTTTGTATACTTTTATGGATCGTAAAGCGAATGTTTCTTATGATTGCTTGTGGGTCAATGTGTTTTCATATTTACATAAAATTCGCGTGTGTTTTCGGAATCAAGCGATTATCTAAAACATTCGTCATATTGCACGCAAAAACAACCTCCGGGCCAAAATATTCCTGTTAACGTATGATTGTGTATGCAGATCATCAATTTTACCACAAATGGGCTTTGTTAACCGACCCAGATGATATAGCAGGGGGCCCCAAAGGTTACTTGAAATGTGACATAAGCGTGGTAGGAAAAGGAGATAGCGTCAAAGTTCCTCCGAAAAGCGAAAAGGATGAAGACGACATTGAAGCGTACGTACAAGCTTTGATTTTATAGTAATTTTAAGTATCAATGGAAAAATTCGATTTCCCGAACACATTCTATTTTAAGCTGCATACTCGATAATATGCAAACTTTCGCACAATTGACGATTGTCTTGCGCGTTTTATCTCGTCGTTACGTCAACCCCCACAAACGAACATTGTTTGCCCTCCGAAACTATCAAATATTATGGAAACTAGGCGCTTCCTCGTTCGCCCCCTTGCTAAAGAATTCACACGCGGCATTCGTATTCACGTCAACGTGTCGTTTGACGTTCCCGGAATTTGTAAAACTTCTTGCTGCTCTCAGCTCGACATGTAACATTAGTCGAGTTATCGACGTTTGAACATCCGAAAGGATCTGCGTAATATATTTTACCCTTGGCCTTTCGGCGATGGAAAAACGCAGGGGTAGTTCCGACGAGCACGAGTGCTGATTTAAAATTAAAACTTCGATAAAAAATTGATGGTAGCAATATAAATTTAGAGGAGACAGATACACACGGGATATCTCAAAAGGGAAAGAAAATTAAGATGTGTGGCGCGGCGCGTTTCATCCCCCACTTTTTAACTAATACAAAAATGAAGACTTAGAATTTTTAAAGTCCGTAACAACATTGCATGGCCCCCAGTTGAAAATGTTTTTGACTTTTTAGAAACCTCCTTCTTCCCGATGGTGTCCCCATCGACAGACAAAGGGCTCGCTTTATAGTAAAAATTTACAGAGCCGACGGCTTACCAAAAATGAACTCGTCGATCATGGCGAACGTAAAAAAAGCGTTCACAGGTGAATCGAATGATTTGGTCGATCCTTTCGTGCAAGTGTCCTTCGCCGGTCTTACGGTATGAATCCCACATTCAAAGACCCTTCCCGTCTTAAATTATGCACGCGCTTCCGCAGGGTAAAACCAGCGTTAAAAAACATAGTTACGCGCCGGTGTGGAACGAACAGCTCGTCTTCACCGAGATGTTTCCACCCCTATGTCAAAGGATAAAGATTCAGCTGAGGGATAACGACCCGGTGAAGCCCACCGTGATCGGAACGCACTTCATAGACCTCAAGATGATTGCCAATGACGGAGAGAAGGGTGAGCCACTTCAGGTATTTAGGAATGTTCTGACGAGTGATCGGGCTCTTCAAATTGCCTGCTTACAGGTTTCCTACCGACGTTCGGCCCTGCCTTCATTCACCTGTACGGATCTACGAGAGACTACAGCCTCATCGATGAGCATTCCTCTCTCAACATAGGGCTCGGAGAAGGCGTTTCTTACAGGGCGAGACTGCTAATCGCGATTAGGACCGAAATAACTGACGCCATCGATTTAGGACCATCGGATGTCGAGCTTGAACCCACTTTGCCGATTAATGAATCCTCGTACGGGAAAAACGAAGAGTTCTTTCTTTTCGCTACGATACTGGACGCATCGATGATCGACAAGAAGCTGGGGGATAAGCCCGTGTACTTTGAGATTAGCATCGGAAATGCAGGCAATGCTATGGATGGGCATAACGAATCAAGCAGGGAACCTTTCAACGATTCAGACAGCGATGAATTAGGTAGGTCCCCTCCATCTCCTTTTCAAAGAGAAATACGAGTTTTATCTCGCAGGAAACTCACTCACTGCATGCAAATTTTATATTAAATGCATCCTCTGAGAATTGCTCTTGTTGTTGTAATAGCACATGTATCCTGCGTAAGATATGGAAATTGAAATTGTTTATTCAAAAACAAGGATTTCAAGATAGTAATATTTTAGTATTTGTTTACGATCCCTTCTCAAAGGGAATATATTATTTCCAAAACTGCTTTCGTAAGTGCACGTAGTTACGACCACAAATGATAGGTGTTAGCATATCGGTACGGAATCTTAATTAAAGCGGTTATTAGATTAAGTTATTTGCAGCCAGAGACTTCGTGCGAACAAGTCTAATTGGATGAAACTTCAGGGAACGCGTTTTGCATTATTAAACGTGAAATTCGAATGGTTTATGTGTGGTTTAATTATTCGAATGCGACAAGTCGTATTTCATTAAAAGACCATTAATGCCAGCTGAAGATTTTAAGCATTTCCGACATTATTTATGCAGACGCCCTAACTAATGCATGCTAAACTAAAATCACCGGAAGTAAATCTAAACCCCTTTCAGAGACGGTAGCTTCCGACGCAGGGTTCTGGCAAAGCACCACAACCCCAACGAAACCAATGACTCACGATCGCACCTACTACTTCCTTCCCTACTGGGATAATAAGCCTTGCATGCACGTTCGTTCCGTTTGGCCCGATCACAGACGAAGAATGTACAATTCGAACATCATCTCAAAAATAACCGAGAAATTCGTAAGTCCCAACTTACAACCCGCTTCCCAAAATCAGCTTCGCCTCTTGCAGGAAGAGGGATTAACGGAAGTACACGCGCTTATGGAATCCGAAAGCTCAGACCTCGAAATCCATCTAAAGCAATGCCTCGAAGAACTTTCCCTTGGCTGCGCGAAATACGTTACTATATCAAAAGCGTCTACAACGGGGCCCGGAACGGGGAAAACCAAATTGGATAAGGAACATTTGAAACTTTGTCAAAGAGAAATAGTAAGTCGGTCGGTAAACTGTTGAACTTGAGGAAGCTTCTTAATGTTTAAATTGCAGGAACACATCGGTACTATGTCGAGAAACTTGAAGGCCCTAGTTACGAAGAGCAGCTTCAAGGAGCGCTACAAAACCGCCCACACATACCTGACGAAAATGAAAAGTCTCATAGAAGACGTAAGTTCCCCGGAGTGGAAAAAACGGGTGACCTAGATTCGTTGCATTTCAGCCCCAACATGCTCTGCCAGACGTCTTCTTGTGGATTATTAGCGGAGGGAAACGTCAGGCGTATCAAAGGATTCTGGGACGCGATATCATATATTCCATCGTGGATGAGGAAAGCGGAAAAGATTGCGGAAAAGTACAGACGATGTTCTTAAAGGTAGTTTTCTGCATGGATTACGCTCGCAATATTTTTATTTTAATTGCGCGATTTCAGTTACCAGGTAAAAAGGGAGTAGGTCCAAGTGGTTGGACCCTTCAAGCTAAACTAGACATACTATTATGGTTAGGAATATTAAAGCACAAGAAAAACTTCGTCAACGGAATCCCAAAAGGTTACGAAATCACCCACGAAATACGTAACGCCGAGCGCCCCAGAGCCCTCCCACCCTCAATAATCCATTACATCGACAAGCACGTAATGAAAAGGACAGCGCAAATCAAGGAATTTCCAATCGAAACTTAATCCCTTTGAATTTCAGATTTTTCAGCTCCGGTGTCACGTTTACCAGGCGAGGTCGTTAATTGGATCGGACGCGTCCGGTCTCTCGGATCCTTTCGCCCGCGTAGTTGCGGGAGAATTCAGCAAGACGACGCAAGTTATAGACGAGACCTTGAGCCCCACGTGGGACGAGCTTTTAATATTCGAGGAGGTTTTGATATACGGCACGGGCGAAGAAATACAGCAGGACCCCCCGACTATCGTGATAGAAATTTTCGATCAGGATAAAGTAGGCAAATCCGAGTTCATAGGGCGGGGAATCGCGAAGCCACATGTTAAACTGAGGGATGAAACGTACGCAAAACCGAAATTTCCACCCTCGTTAGAATGGTTTGATATTAGCAGAGGGACGGATCGTGCTGGGGAGTTGCTCGCGACGTTCGAATTATTAGAAATCCCTTGCGATGATTCAGTATCGTTACCGTCTCTGCCCCTCCCGAAAGATATACCCGTTTACAAAGACACGGAGCCACGCGATGCAGGTCCAATTTTACCCGTTCCCAAAGGAATCAGGCCAACACTTGCTAGATATAGAATTGAAGTACTCTTCTGGGGTTTGCGTGACCTCAAACGTGTCCACCTTTTAAAAGTGGATAAGCCCAGGGTTGATATTGAATGCGCTGGTCATATCCTGTACTCTTCGATAATTCAGAACGCTAAGAAGAATCCGAATTTTAGTACGCCGGTGAAATTTTTAGACGTCGATTTGCCCGAGCAGGAATTGTACAGGCCCCCTTTGACTATACGCGCGGTGGATTGCAGGAGTTTCGGTAGATACACCCTAGTAGGGACGCACATGATTAATTCTATTCATAAGTACATGTACACGCCGGTGACAAAGCGCGAAAGGGAAGCGGAAGAACGGAAACGCTCATTAAACCAACTCAAAGCTCTGGATTGCGTCGAAAATACCCCACAACATAACTACGTGAGCAACGAGAACAATCTAGAAAAGAGCCCGCTCCTGCCGAAAGACATAACAATTTCCGTCGGCTACGGAACGCAAGAAACCACAAAGAAAATGAAAACGGAAATTAACAAGAAGCGGAAGCAGAGTTTGGAGGAAGACGTGACGGACGAAGAATGTAGCAGCAAGGATTGGTGGACTAAATATTTTGCTTCCGTAGAGGAGATGATTAACGAAAGCAAGGAGGCCAGGAAATTGCACAGTCAGGAGGGGTCCCTGCAAATTCACTTAAGCGACGACAGTAACCCCCAGAGCAACTACAGCTGCAACAACTTGGATAAAAGTCCTAACGAGGCTAAGAAACGCTTCGGCTTCAAGACCACGGCGACCGCATCTAAGTTTGCCGCGAGAATCAGTCCGAAGAGCTTTCGTAAACGAAATAAATTGAAAACAGCTTTGTGTAAGGTAAGTAACAGTTATCGCCCCTAGATATTTAATTGACGACCGCTGTGTTACATACCTCTCATTATTTTTGTAACTTCTTGTTGAAAATACTTCCTATAAGGAATGAGACATCTGGTGGCGATAACTAAACCGTCAAAATGTATTGGCTGATGTGTCCTTTAAGGCTCAATTCTTAGACATTGACTTTTTAATGTATCAACCCTATTTAGTGTCCGTTTAAAAGAGTTTGTGATACAATTTTCATCGGACAAGAACCAGCTTTAACTAAAAACTAACGTTGCTATTTTCAATACATATATACAGTCAGGCGTCAGGCGCCTATTGCCACATCGTTAATGTTCGTTTACGCGGTGACGCAGTCTCGAGTTCATGCGAGGGCGAATGTTCACAATGTGGAGGTGTCTGTCAATAGAGTGGAGACGCGTTCTGTATATCGATTGTTTCTAAAAAAAAATAGCCAAATGTTTGTATTATTTTTTTATTATTATATTATATTATAAAGTAAAAGATGTAAGATGTAAGTTTACACTGGTTCGTTAAGCCTAGCGCGGACGTTTTACTTTATTGACAGGAAGCAAATTGAAACACTGTATGCACTATTTATGATTGGTAACAGGAACCAGTTTCAAATTTCTAGAAGAATGTTAAGCCCTATACATATTTTCAGATTTATCCGACAGATTTAGAATCACGGCCAGAGTTTAATGGATTTCGAGAGTGGCTTAACACATTTGAATTATACAGAGGAAAAAACACCGGCGACGATACTGAAGATGAAAGCCGAGTTGTTGGTGTTTTTAAGGTAATCACAAAGCCCTTTGAATTAGGAATCATCTTTTACGAATACCTATATTTTCTTTCCTTTCTTTTCTTATCGGTTTTAGGTTCTCACTGCTCAATAACAATAAATAAAATCTGCTTTATTCAATTATAAAACAGACTTGTTTGATGCAATTTATCAAACAATTTGTCATTAGGCAGCTTTTAAAATAATTTTAAACATCGATGTTTTCCTATACGTTTATTATTTATCTTGAAGAAGCTGTCATTACAAATTATTAATCAAAAAGAATTCATTCAATTGAATATATTTTTAAAATTGAAAACCGATTTAAATATTTTCGAAAAGATGTTTCTAATCCTTTTTATCACAGGGAGCAATCAAAGTATACAAATGGCCGTTACCAAAGGACATCGAAGACCATACGATAATGGGATTTGACCCGCAATATGGCCTCTTTCAAGGCTTACCCTCCAACGACCCAATCCGTGTGTTGGTGAGAGTTTACATCGTGAAAGGAAATGACTTACATCCGATGGACTTGAACGGAAAGGCGGATCCGTACATTGTCCTCCAACTGGGCTCAAAGAGGATAAGCGATAAGGAAAACTACATTTCAAAGCAGCTAAATCCGGTTTTCGGCAAGTAAGAGATTTACGTGCTGCGGTGGCATTCGCCCCTCGTTCAATGGACTTGTTCGCAGATGCTTCGAGTTCGAGGCCACCTTCCCGCAGGATTCTCTTCTTACAGTTCAGATTTACGATTGGGATTTAGTTGGTTCCGATGATATGGTCGGGGAGACGAAAATTGATTTGGAGAATAGGTTTTATAGTAGACACAGGGCTACTTCCGGTCTTCCGCATAAATACGAAGAGTATGATAAGAATAAATTCAATGTTTAACGATTTTTAAACGACGTTTTCAGATCCGGCTATAACTCCTGGAGAGACGCGATAAAACCCACTCAAATTTTAGCCAAACTTTGTAAAGACGGTAAGATGGATCCGCCCATGTACGCAGAAGGCCAGGTGAAAATCGGTAGACAAATATTTTCCGTACAATGCGACGATTTCGATTACTACACCAGCAAAGATGCGGAAGAGCACATGGCTTTAGCCGTTCTTCATCGATGGCACGAATTTCCGCGCATTGGATGTCACTTAATACCAGAACACATCGAAACCAGATCACTTTACAATCCAGATAAACCAGGCATTGAACAGGGGAAGCTAGAAATGTGGGTGGACATGTTTCCAATGGATATGCCCTTGCCAGGACCCCCTCTGGATATATCGCCAAGGAAACCCAAGAGTTATGAATTGAGAGTGATCATTTGGAACACTGACGATGTGGTTTTAGAAGACGACGCTTTCTTTACCGGAGAAAAAATGTCCGATATTTACGTCAAGGGGTAAAAAGATTTAATCGTGAGGGTGAACTTAAATTCCGAAGGTTATTTCAGCTGGCTGAAGGGACCAGAAGACTGCCAGTGCACAGACATCCATTACAGATCGTTAACAGGAGAAGGAAACTTCAACTGGAGATTTGTTTTTCCCTTCGATTACATGGGGGCCGAGCAAAAAATCGTAATATCCAGAAAAGAATCGCTATTCTCCTGGGATGAAACCGAATGTAAAATCCCCGCAAGGCTGGAGCTGCAAGTATGGGACGCTGATCATTTTTCAGCGGATGATTTTCTAGGTAACCACCTAGCCCTCTGCAAACTAAGTTGGTTAACCAATTATTTCAGGAGCTATCACATTAGATTTGAATAGGTTTCCACGAGGTGCAAAGTCTTCAAAATTATGTACATTGGACATGTTAAAATCGGATGGCTCTGTGCCATTAATTAATATATTCAAGCAGAAGCGCGTAAAAGGCTGGTGGCCGTTCTTTGTAAAAAAAGACAACGAAGATATTGAACTGACTGGAAAAGTCGAGGCTGAAATTCATCTCCTAACCAAAGAAGAAGCGGAAAAGAATCCAGTTGGTTTGGGGCGAAATGAGCCAGACGCCCTTGAAAAACCAAAGTGAGTTGCATTCAGAAGATAATTTTTTTTACATTAATTTTTTTGCAGTCGACCTGATGCCTCTTTCATGTGGTTCCTAAACCCATTAAAATCGATTCGCTACATCATATGGCACAACTACAAATGGAAGATACTGAAGCTGTTGATTATCATAGGGCTGGCAATAATTATATTGCTGTTTATATACGCAATTCCTGGCTACTCGGTTAAGAAAATAATAGGTGCTTAACACGTTTTAAAAATCACAATATCTATAATCAGTACAAATGTTAATCCTTTAAAATGTTACGTGGATATAAAAAATATTGTATAAAATACACTGTACATTAATTAATGAATACTTCAGAAAAATACAATAGTGATTCTGAATTTTTTGAGTAACTAAGTACTTTAACCAGCTCCTTTTTTATCTGCCCTAATCTCATAAAGTATTATTTTGCTTCCTCCAAGACATACCCAGTATGTATTTATAAATTTATTTCAATAATTCTTCATAAATATTTCTGTTGGTTTCAAACAAACTTCTAATCAAATTAACATTAAGCAAGTTTCAATAATTTCAAACTTAGACGAAAATAATAATAATAATAAGCAAAGCAACAACGAAAAATAATTAAATACCTAACGTTTTAACATAAAATATTAATCTTACTTCTGCCCTAAAATGGAAGTGGACCCGTCCGACTGGCTCTCGGGGCACTATAAATTTCAATTGCGAGACTCGTGATTTATTTATTTATAAAAGTAAACTGAAACTATGACAAATTTTATACGACGCGTTTAAAATAACCATGCGTTTTCCACCGACGTTTCTGTACTGCCGGCGAAAAAGTGTCGCTACTTGAAGGACCTTTTTTGTACTTTGTACGATGTAGAATTTGATTCTGTATCTCATGATATAAAAATATACAGAGTGTTCCATTTACGAAAATTGAGTTTTGGGCAGTTAAACACAATGACCTTCGACACCATATTGTGACCACCCTATGAATTTTTCAGGGATAATTAGGATATGATTTGAAAGTCTGAACATTATACTTTTAAACGACATGTCACTTCAATCTTTAAATTTTAAATTGGCGTAAATACATTGTCTTAAATGAAAGGTCACCAAAACAATTTTTTAAATAAATTTGAAGATATCTCAAAATCGGTTACATTTAGGTATAGGGAAGCCTCAACATTTTTTATTTAAAATAATGTGTAGAATCAGAATTTGTAATAAAAAGTATAGAATTCCATTTAAAATAAGAAAGTTAACGGCGACTTCCGGTATAACCGGAAGTGATATAAAAGTGAAAATATTTTAATCCGAAAGACCGCTTTCCCTTAGGGCAGTATACTAATTCTCAGAATGTTTGTATATTCCCTTCCCCGAAAACTTTTAATAGGCCACTCTATTTGGGAGACCTGTATACACTGGAATTCTATGACTAAAAGTACTTGAAAGGAATTTATTTACATTAAATTTGCTACGCCACTGAACATCGAGAAATTCCAAAACTTACATAAAAATCACTCACTTTTTAACTGAAGTCTACTTATAATAACGTATCAATGTATTGTTTGCATACATATACTACTAAACACAATTGCTAAATAAACACATAGATTCGTACTACACTCACCTGAGTGTAGTACAAACACAAAATCTGGCATTTATTTTTCCACATGGATGTCAGCAAACAGCCATATTGCAGAAACTGACCTACCGCAAAGTGGTAACTTCCTTTAAATGTAATTGCATTCTCCCACCTCCGTATCTTCCTTCCTGTTACTCTTTCCTCGTTGGTGTGTTTCCATCAATCAAAGTAGGCCTTTAATTTACCATTTAAATTTTCCTTCTCTCCATTATTCAAATGTAATCCATTGATAAAGTGCAATTTTTAAACAAAATAAAAACTTAATAAATTTACTACTGTTACAAAATGCATACCTAAATTATTCTGGTGCATAGGTTTATGCATAAAATTTTTGAAATGAATTTTCATGATTTTGCATTATTTTAGAAAACTTTGCTCATAGATGGCAGAAGTCTCTGAATAAGAATAGGGGGTAAAGACATAATCGCCATTAACAGACCAAAGTCAAATAAAAAAGTGTAAAAATAATGGGCTTTTTCCATCCTCCATTATTTTTTTCGATACTTAGAAATTAGGATACCTATATTAAGACGAAAGAAAATAAGAAAGGACGGAAAAAGTCCCTTATTTTTACACTTTTTTATTTGAATTTGGCCTGTTCATGGCGATTGATCCGCATATGTCTTTACCCTCTTTAATATAGGTACCACAGCAAATTCAGTTGCAATTGCTCGAATACTGATTCCGTCTTGCAATCGCGTTTGAATTATTGCCTTCTGAATTGCTTTTCATTGGGGTATTTTTATTTAATTTGTCAGAATAATATTAATGTCAAAATGACAGATGTTCATTTTAAAGCACGCTTCAATTAACTAAAATTTCGAGCGTAGTCGGTTTTTCTGATTACGATGCGATGGTATAATACAAGGTTTAAAATATTTTTGTGTGTATTCTTTCAAGGGAAGTAATTGATAAAAGTAGCAATTAGTTCCGGGTACATCATCGTAATCGTTTCAGTTTTCTTACTCTCTGTTCTTATTTTGCATTTCAGCAACCTCTATCGTACAGATTTTTTTATAAATAAAAAGATATAAAATAAAGGCAGGCGTTACTTCATTAAATTTTATTCAATGTTAAATAAGTTAAATATATAGCCACAAATATGCTTTCATTTTTAAATAAATTGTAAAAAAAATATTTGTGAATTTTTATTCATCAGGCAGCCACAATTTTTGGTATTTTTTAAGCTTTGTTAGCGAAAACAGCGATATTTCACTCCCAGCGGTTGGCGACACTGAACTGATACTGAACGCGCCATCTGTCTTCTCTCTGGTATATGATATGTTGTGGGCCTAGGTTATGAATAAACTTTGAAGTTATTTTGCCGACTTGCTTTAAAAAAAACTCAAAACTCTTTATTACAAGTAAGTATTTTATCCTGGGAACTTAATATTTAAATAAAATCCAATTTTTTTAGCTCGTTATACAAAAGTCTAGTTAACATAACCTATCTTTATAATTAACCATAATGATCATTCCTGTCCGCTGCTTCACGTGCGGCAAGGTAATTGGAAATAAATGGGAAGCATATTTGGGGCTGTTGCAAGCCGAGTACACTGAAGGAGATGCTTTGGATGCACTGGGGCTAAAACGATATTGCTGTCGCAGGATGCTACTGGGCCATGTAGATTTAATCGAGAAACTCCTCAATTACGCCCCTTTAGAAAAGTAGATCTTTATTACAGTTGTTTGAGAGGTCATGTGATATTATGTTTAAAACAATGAGTTGCACCATTACCCCTGAGAAAGCAAGACCAGCACAATTCAAAAAACAACTTGGAAGACGATACTAACGTTACATACTTATTTGTGTAGATAAATTAGTTTTACAACTACCTATTTCTATTGCCACTATTACTCAGGAGTAATAATGAATGTGTTATTCTGTATATCATAATTTTTAATAAATATGTGAAATTTACTATTGCATTTTATTTTCAACATTTTGTTCATGCATTTGCTCACAGGAGGAATTTTTACAAAATACAATCTTGGATCACACTTATACATTTATTTTGTATAAGTAGATTCTTAGCTGCATTCCTTTTGACACAAATCTCAGATATGCTCATCTCAAATCATATAAATGTCGTTCCTTTTAGCACGAACAAGTGAGTTTGAACCACCGGAGGTTTGAACTGAGATTTCGATCTCCCCCTTGCTGCTCAAGCACTACGTTTGAAGTCAACTCAGTATTGAGATTTGGCGCTCACTTAGGAAGGGGTAATTTTGATACATGTGATTGCATAAAAATTTGCAAACGCGTATTTAACTGACAATTTTGGAAATCATTTACCCATATAATTTTTAAAATGTCGTTTATATCGACACAATTACACGAAATGCAGTGATTATACGTAACAAACTTTTCTAGAGCGTTCCATTACGACAGTGAGTTTGTTTGCGCACTTCAGCTTCGCTCAGCTCACATAAGTTGTCAAAAGGAAAGCACCTCTTGTAAACGTTACTTTAAAAAAATCCCGATTTTTTTTTTTTTAAATGGACAAAATGTAAATAGTACTGTGAAATTTTACTTAATTGAGTTATCAAGTAAATGGATCGCCTATTAAATTTAAGGATATTTCTAATTTTTGTGAAATAATTTGATTTTTGTCAGGAAATAAATAAGGTTCCCGCGCATTTTCAAATTTAAAACAGACGAAAATCACCGGAAACACCCGCCATTTGCGTCTAATTTACACGTAACTTCCGGTACGCCGTTGAAAGTTGAAGCGCTTTTTTCCAGAAGCCGGTCGTTTTGCATCGAGTTTTCGTCCGATTTTAAATTCCTTTCAACAGCCAAAAAGTTCAACAGAGCTTTTTGATCATCTCTAAATCGGCGTGTGAAACATTCAGGAGCTAAATATCAAAAATGGGTGACGAGAAAAAGGTTTGTCGTTTTGTTTGGGTTTCCTAACCAATAAAAAATGTTTGTATTTTTTGAACTGATGCTCACCGTTCTAGGTACTTAAAGGCTGAAAGCGAGCACATCAATTTGAAGGTATTAGGACAGGACAACGCAGTAGTACAATTCAAAATTAAGAAGCACACACAGCTCAAAAAACTCATGAATGCCTATTGTGATAGAGCAGTAAGTTAATGTCTTTGCAGTGGTCATTCTAATCATACAAGTTATAATGTTGTGTCCTGCTACTATTGAACATTTTGGTCATGTGCTAGCTGTAGAAACAGAATCTGGCCCATTGAATGTAAATTTAAACTGCATTTATCTATATTAAACTACTTTCAGTTAAACTTCAGTTTCTACCATTATTAGGATGCAAGTATGACTTAGGATGACCCCCCCCCCCCTTTATGATCTTAATATCTAGTCTCCGATTTAAAATTATTTTTGAGTTCAATGCATACATTTTTATGCACGGTTAATTTCAAATAAGTATTGAAGTCTGACTCATAATAAGTTACTAACAAACCTTATTCTTGTTTTTTGATTGCTGAAATATTTAAGCTTTAAATGTAATATAATTTTAACGAGATTTTTCGTTTAGAATTCATTAGTCGATATATGATTGATTGAGATCAATGAACAGTTAAGTTTAATTAATCAATTATATTTGAATCATCACAACTGATCATTCAAGAAATGTTTGGATTAAATAATAAATAGCTGTTAATCTACTTCTGTAGTGTAATCACTTAATTGCTTCAGGGTTTAAATATGCAAGTGGTACGTTTTCGATTCGATGGTAATCCAATCAATGAAACAGACACTCCAAGTTCATTAGATATGGACGAAGGCGACACGATCGAAGTATTTCAACAGCAGACTGGAGGCCATTAATAATATTTAAGTATTACTTTAAGCAAGTCTTTTCAAACTGACAGCAGTTTTACTCGACGGCTATCAATCTGAAAACCGGATGTATGTATAGATTTTAAGTTTAAGGCTATACTTTTAGAGATTGTTCCAAATTCAAGTTTCTATCGGATCTTTTCTCGTACACATAAGGACGGTAGACATGTCTAGTTATTGTATTTTTTGATACTTACGATGTTTGTGTTCCAGAAGCTAAATTTCTTAATAAACCAACAATATTAATAACAAACGTTTGCGATTTTGCGTGAATTAAAAAGAAGTGGCTTACTTAAAATTATTTATTCATTTTTCTTTTTTATGCCACTTTTCACCACGCGTCTTGCTTTCGTTTCGTTAAAAACTTCGTCACCATATGAGTTAAAATGCAAATTTCCATACACGACGGCTCCTGTGAAGAAGAAGCATAACGAGATGAAGGTTAACTCGATTATATTGGGAGGCGGCACACAACATGCAGTGTACCAAATTGAACCATGTGACGGAGGCTTGCCATTAGGTAAACACTTCCAGTCAAAATATTTTTCATCATAGTCTGTAGCACATAGGTATTTTCTTTTTTGTAAGACCTACAATATCGTATATTTTAAATGATTAAAAAACTTAACAGTAATTTTCTTTAATTACCATGCCAAAAGCTGTTTGAATCGGTACGGTTTCATTGCAGGGACCAATCGGTTCCTTCAAGCCGATAGCAACTTCATCTTCGGGTTTAAAAAAAATAGTAAACAACAAAAACGAACTGTAATGAAACACTAAATGCGATAAAAGAAGCCAAGTTGACCAGTGGAATTTCGGTTTTATGCCTTGATTTTTAACATCTGCCCTTGACGTACGATCACCGGTCCAAATAATAAGTAAGAAAGTAGAAAATAAAAAGAAAAATGTAACTTCGCTGTGAATTTTGTGGATGTCATGCAAGGGGTGGTAATTTGGGATAAACAGCAAAATCCCTCCGGGTGTACCTAGTACCGCAGCTATAACAGTGCACAACAATTCTTTGGGAAATCTAAAATAATCACTTGCGTTAAAAATTATGTAATTAAGGCCCAGTCTTTTCATCTCCTGTTAACTTTATTTGATGGTTTATTCCCATAGTAACAATTGTGATCACAAACGTTACTATGACAATTAACAAAGTTAATTGGAGATGAAAAGACTGGGCCTAAGCGTAAGTGAGGTATTACGTGTCGGGTTCCCATTTTCCATTTGTTTTGCAAATTAACTTTCTTGTAAAATGAAACCAGAAAGTAAAGCTTGCAGCGAAGCAAGCGTGAAAATAAAACGAATTCCAAGGCACCCAATAAAATCTATCTTCGATGTTAGGATCTGTGTCGTGCCAGGTCCAGTGCAGATAATTAATGCTGATTATATCGTACGTAGAGTCTATTAAGACTGAACCTAATCCTACGGCAAAAGGCTCTGCCCATTTCGGTAATTTCATCTTTGCAACGCCAACCGAAGATTGGTAGATAAAACATGGATCTAAAAGTAATTGCATTTGAAATCGTATCACAAATGTGTACGTATTTACATAGAAAAAGGATGTGTAGTGGTAATCGTCTGCCAAGTAACATGATGGGGGTTTGTGAGTGCCAGAAGTTATCAACATCCGGTAAAATGTAGCACAAACATTCGACCACAAGCCCATGAAGAAGAGTACCGAGCCAAAGATAGGGCAGTCGTCCACCTCTGATTTTTGCTGAAAATATAGTGCATGGGGTTATTAATTTAAAAATAAAGTGTTTATTTACCATGGGTAAATGTGATGATACCACCAAAAATAAATAAAAAGTGTACGATTAAGTAAGTCGGTTCGTACTTCCAGTGATGGGCTAAGCTTCCAAACTGGATGAACCAATCCCAAAACTGTAAGAATAATTACTTGTGTATTTAAATGTAATCAACTATTCAAAATTCGCGCTTTTCTACCCCGTCAAAATGACATCACAGCATGATGTGCCACGTGTTATTGCAATCGTATTTTTCTGTTGTTAAATATTAGTTAAAAATTCACGGCTTTTATAATAGCTTTCAATATTTCACAGCTTTTATTTTTAATATTTACAAATTTAAACTAAATGAAAAATATGTAAAATGTTGCAAAATTATGTGTATTGATTACATACCCCATCATAGTGTATTTTAGAATACTCTGCCCCAAATTTAAACAAATTTTCTTTAACCATCGTCTTTGCAATAGCAGACGTGCAATTTTCGCTGGTTTTTATAAAACTGCAGATAAAAGTTTTCAAGCAGGTGCTAGAAAAATGTTAAAAGTTCAAGTAAACAGTTGTTAATGATTAGATAGGAAGTGATAAAACAGACTCTGTACTTCTATCTGAATTCCTTTTTTAGTACGAGAATAAGATCAAAATTACGTCATTTTAAAGTTAAATAATTAGTTGAATTTCAGCAATCCATCTAATTAATGCAATTCTGTCTAAAACACGTGCCTCAATAATACATTCATTATAAATAAAACAACACCTTTATATACTATCCAAGTGTATATTTGCAAAAAAAAAACTAAGAATGTTCTTACAAAAGTGTCAAATTCATTAACCCTACACATTAAATATAATAATAAAAAGTAACTGCTAAGATAGCAATAACGAAACACACACATAGCAACCAATATTTACGTAAAATCGATTTGTCCTCGGTTTCTTCTTGTACCTTGCGCTCTCGATTCTTTTTCTTACCGTGGAACATTTTCTCGTACTTTTCAAGCTCTCTCTGATTTTTTAAATCTTCTTCTTTCTTCCTCTGCTCCCTCTCCAGCTCTTTTTGCTTTCTCTCCTCTTCTTTCTTTTGCTCGCAGATCTCATCGCAGTTTATGACGGCCTCACCCTTTCTGAGTGTTTCACAAGGAAACTCCTTTTTAATTCTTTTGCATTTGCAGAAGACTTTGACTTTTTTCTTGCATGATTCGGGGTTGGGGCACGGCCCTGAATGACAGCTGGATCGACATCGATGCCCGCACTCGTACTGAAACATGAAAAGAATTACAATTTTTTTTTTAAGTAATTATTACTTACATTGTTCGGACATTGATTTCCACAGCACTGCAACAGTTCTCTGTTTTCAATGTTGTTCCATTCACTGCAAGGTACATAAGGCTGGTTGAGGCTGCAGTGGCATTTGATGCGCAGCATTTGTTTGCACGGCGGGCATTCATTCGGATGACATGGTTTCGGACATGCGTGCGTACAACCTTCTGGTCTAGCCTTTAGGCATTCGCTTTCACACACGTCACAATTTTCACCTGCCTTCATAAATAATTTGAGTATTCAAAGTTGACTTACAAAAAAAAAGCGACCTACCTTAATGTTATCAGGAGCAGCTATAATATTGTGGCAAAGTTTCTTGCAAGTGTGATTTTCGCATAATAGTACTCTACCACATGGTCTTTGACAACTGGAAGCCACAGCTGTATGACAAGGCCAGTAACGAGTCTCATGTCCACCTAAAAGATATTTAAAACTTCTTTTTTCGGTTGAGAAATTGTACAAAAGGGACTTACCTAAGCATGTAACTAATACGGGAACGTTACAAGGGGGACAAGGAAATTCTTTGACTTCAAATTGCGGCCCCGTTTGTTCCCAAGGCATGGATCCTTTCTTCCCTTCAATTTTTACTGTGATTGCAGCGTGACAGCGTGCAGGGCAATTATGGGCACAGCTTTCACGCGATTTATTACAAACTTGCTTGCAAGGTGGACAATCATTGAAATGACAGTTGTGATGCTCCCGTTTTGGATGGTGACAATCAGGTGGTAACCTGAATATCAAAATTTAGTTATAGGATTAGGACGAAAATACTAATTTTCTTACAAACAAGGCTTGTGACATTTTGGGGGACGTGTCCTATTCTTTTTACCACATGGAACTGTCACAAAAGTACCCCCACAACGACAGAAAACCTTCTCCGTTAAATTGCAAGGGTAGCATGGGCCTCTGTGGCACACTGACTTGCACTTGTGAGTGCCACAGGAGAGTGTCCTCCCACAAGGTTTCTCACATGGAGGACAATTACCATCGCAACACTGAATTTAAAAGAAATGTTTACTTTTGCTAAATTAAAGAAATAGTACAGACCTTACGATTACAAGGATGTTTGTTGCAATCTTTGAGCTGTTTGCATTTGGTTTCACAGAGGAAAGGTTTCTTGCACTGAACTTCCTTTGTATGTAATCCACATTGACAAGTCTTTGTTACTACTTCCACACACTGAAAGGCATCATAAACTCCACCTGCTCGTGATCTTCGTTTTTTTTATTAAATTAAAAATTACTTACACTTCCGCATTTGTCTTTGTGACACTTTTGATAGCAAACGTGCTGTCCGCATTCTAAAACTTTAAGGCAAGTGTCATCACATGCCGGTGTTTCTTCTGTGCATGGAAGCAAAAACGAGGACTTTCCACAGGGGCAAGTCCTTAGCTTCGACAACTCACAACCCCCACACTCACCGACATGACATACTTCAGAGCAATTATGGAAGCCGCATTCCAATGGTTTATTGCAAATCTAAAAGCAGAATATCTTTTATCATATCAGCATGAGGTTTTCGTGCGACTGTACCTTATCACACTGCCAGATTGGGGAAGCACAGTCACGTAATTTCTGACTAGATCCGCACAAACATTTCTGAATGCTTTTTTTCGAGCATGGTTCACATTCACCGGAATGACATGGCTGCACACATTTATGTTTTTTACAAGCTAGTAATTTGTTACACGGATTTCCACATGACCATTCTTTATTGCTGCATCGCTGGACTTTTGGTGGTTGAATACCGCAATAGCATTTAACAGTAACAGTTTTAGGACAAGGAGGACAAGGCCCTACAAATACAATTAATTTAATTGCAGATAAGGGTATTACAAGGAATGCATCTACTCTTATAAGCAGATTAAATAAAAATTCTGATGTAAATGAACTGAACTCATAGAGTGAACAAATGTAATGCAGTTGAGAAAATAACAGCATTTGCTTATATTTTTCCTTTGTTAAACAGTTTGTGTGCCAAAAAATACTGCAACTGCTTATGTAAAGTTATACTGTGGTTATACCCATTTTATCCATGTAATACGGCAGAAAATTTATTGAAATAAAATCAAATAAAGTGTCTAGTAACATGCAGTAACAAAAAAAAAATGCTTTACCTGGATGACAAAGTAAAACGCATTCATGACCACACTCTGGCTTAACAAAAAAAAAATGCTTTACCTGGATGACAAAGTAAAACGCATTCATGACCACACTCTGGCTTCAAACTTCTACCACATTTTTCTCCACACGAGTGTGGTACAAGCAGTGACTGAAATACGGGATTGGTAGTTTTACCACAGAAGCACAAATACTGAGTTGGAATATCGGCAGGTTCATAGTCGTGTCTACATTTGGGGCAACCCCAGGCGACTTTTATCTTCTTTACTTGCACCTGCCCCTCCAAAGCCAGTTTCTTTTGAGTGATCGTATCCTTAGACCATCGTTGAATGCACATTAAGTGAAAAAAGCAATAACACTCGGAACAACTCCATATCTACAATTAATACACTTCACAATTTGCTTTTAATTTAAAACATACCTAAATACCAGAGCTGTGCGAGTATTTACTGTTACAAATACAAGTCAATTACAAGCACAAGCACTTTTGGACTCGTACTTGTGCTTAAGCACAATTAATTACAATTGTGCTTAGTACTTGTACTTGTATTTATACTTGTGCTTATTACCGCAAGTACACTTCACAGCTGTGCGTATACTTATGGTTATACGTACAGTCGTACAAGTATTAAAATGTTAATGTTAACATTTACAAAATAACGCAAGATAAATAAAAATGAGATTGTCCAAAGTGAGGTACTTGCAATTAGTTTTAGAATATAATGAGATTGTTTTTCCATAGTTAGGTACTTGCAATTAGTTTTAGAATCAACAAATGCACATAATATATCTATCGCTGAGTTATTTTTATTTTCCGCATATTCCTTGATGATGCGATACGTATATGTACATATCTGGAGAGACGCGGCCTATTTGCGCGACAAAATATTGATGCTTCATAGTCTGGCCGGCAGCGAGTCGTTCCCCCACTAATAAGTATTTATAAGCACGAGTCCAAATACAAATACTTTTGGATTTGTGCTTGTATTTAAGTGCAATTAAGCACTATTGTACTTGTGCTT
Organism: Dorcus parallelipipedus; assembly: GCA_958336345.1. Classification (NCBI taxonomy): domain Eukaryota; kingdom Metazoa; phylum Arthropoda; class Insecta; order Coleoptera; family Lucanidae; genus Dorcus; species Dorcus parallelipipedus. The sequence continues at coordinate 27,867,711 of OY284480.1, read as the reverse complement.
GTGCTTGTTGTATTTATAAGTAGTACTTGGCACAGCTCTGCTAAATACTTACAGAATCGTTCCTCTTGATGCTCGATATGCAAATAAGACAGGTGGCAGCTCCCGATACAAAAGCGTCTTCTAAGTAATTCTTAGTGCGGCTTAAATTTTCTTTGTCTGCCTCACCGAGTGCATAACCCTCTAATATCTTATCTGCAAAACACTTTATGGTGAAGAAGTCGTCAAAATAAATTTGATTTGACGTACCTATTATATGTTGCGACTCGAGTTCTTCTTCCTCGGATGAAGATTCATAATCTTTGGCATACTTTTGGGCAGCTGCTTGATGCTTGCTGGTTGCTTCTTTGAATTTATTTTCAGAGTTTTTGAGGTTATTTGAGGTTACCTTCGTAGATCTATTTTGCTGTTGTTGCCTGCCTATAGCCCATGGGCTTTTCTGTTTAGGTGGCTTAAAGTACTCACTCATTTTTGCTTCTATGACATAAATTATTATTAATGAAATAAATTCTAGCAGGACATGAAAAATAAATATTTACTTTAATTCTTCTGCATCCATCAGCTTTTCTTACGTGTCACAGATTTATCAAGTAGCAGATTCCAAGTAGAGAAAGAGGAATTGATATTAACTTAAGAGTGAGATGGTATATAGACCCGTTTAAAAAGTATTATTCATTCTAAGTCACGTGATCTAGGCTTTGAGTGGCATCCTTGTCGCATACATGAGCTAAAATTACTCACAGATATTCGCTATTTCACTCACATCTATCGAGAATGCAGGGGCCCGTTCAGGAATAACGCTCCGACTAAAAAGAGCGCGCTCTGGGTAATGTTCTTTCTCTCTCAAGTAAGTGATTTTGTACATTTTTCTTTTCATTTTAAACGCCCAAAGTGCTCTCGCGATACAGTTCCTGAACGGGCCTCAGGAAACATAACGCACTGTGCATCTACCCCTTACAAGATCATTGTTACGTGTTTCCTCCACGTTGACCAACTGAAACGATACGTCTAAAAAGAAAAACACTAAAAGTTTGCGCTTCAAGAAAATAGTTGGGGTTTTTAATTGCTGAAACTTCTGATTAAAAGTGCAATTTAAAAATTTGTGGTATAAGTTAGAAGTTTATAGCGCTTTCGTTTGGCGCCCCAACTTGGGAACTCAACGAGTTAAGAATAACAGGAGAGAGTCATACTAGCAGTAGTTTCTCGTCCAAACTGGTCACTAAATATGGTCGCCGTGTCACAGGCACACACAATGTTTTACAAGATTCTGGAACGTTCACAAAACAACAGTTCGCGATTGTTTATAAAACGCTTACTACTTTAAACTTAACTAAATAAGATTCGAGGAATGTCAACATCAAAAAATTTCAAAAGTAACCTAACTCTTTTAACTGAAGTCCATAATAACATATCAATGTACCGTTTGTGTATACAACTAATCACATTTGCTAAATAAAAACATAGATTCGTACTACACTCAAATACAAACACAAAATCCAGCAATTATTTTTTCAATACGGATGTCAACAAATAGACATTTTGCAGAAACTGACCTATCGCAAAGTGGTAACTTCTGTTAAATGTAATTGCATTCTCCCATGCCTTTGGAACAAACTTGGAGTTAGTACAGAAACAGTTCAGTAAAGATGTGGTAGCCCTACTGTTACAATAGGAAAATGGATAAACGAAACCTGTAGAAATAAGTAACGCAGCATGAAAAACGAGCCGGCCATGTTTTAAGCGTCGATTACACGAAGCTAGTTTACTCGCTACTAACTAGCCAGCGGAAAAGTTCGATAGTGAGCGAGTAGCTAGTAAACATTGGTTTTCCAATTACACGCAGCTGATGGCGAGTTAGCGAGTTTACCATCTTTTAATCATATGTTCATAAAAGCAAACATGGCTATTAAACGAAGCGCTGCAGAAATTATAACATTTTTTGAAATATATAAGCGTTATGTTACACTCTGGAATTGTAAACATAAGGATTATTTAAATAAAAATTTAAAACAAAGCGATTTTGATAAATTTCGTTTACTTTCTACGTTTCTTATTTCTTCTTGTAGCAATGCACTGATAAAAGCGACATATGCGCGAATTTCCTCAGCCGGCATTTTTCGTGACCAACCTACACCAAACTAGCTTCTTGTGGCTAGCTTTTGCCTTTACAAGTGGCGAGTTCACAAGCCAGCGTGTAAATTCGCCAGCTAGTAGCCAGTAAAGTTGACGGTTGTTCAACTTTTCACGCTCCGTTTTTAGCGAGTAAAATTTTCAGATAGTTTACCAGCTACTATGTAATTACACGTAGCTTTTTTACTATCCGCTAGTAAACTATCTAATTAGCAGCCAGTAAACTAGCTTCGTGTAATCGACACTTTAAAGCTAAACGGTCAAAACACAGCCGTCTAAATTAATGAAGGGCCAGGCCTTTATTCGGTCAGTTATGCGTTTGGAAAGAAGTTGTACTATGAAAGTTTTCGTTAGCGTGGCTCCCTCTGGAGAATCTTCAGAACTTCCGTCGTTGCCATAGTTACCATGTTCAATGTTACATTCAGGCTCAGTTGCATAAAACGCAGTTAACGACTCGATCAAGTTAATTGTATGATCAAGCAATACCATTGGAGGAAAGTTTAAATTTCCACCAATCACACAATTAACTTGATCGTTAGTGGAAATTTAAACTTTCCTCCAATCATATTGCTTAATCACACAATTAACTTGATCGAGGGGTTAACTATGTTTTATGAAACTGGGCCTCAGGTTACATTTGAATTCGAATTTTGTACATTTTAGGTCAGTTTGAGTAAAGCCCCTGTCACATCATTAATCAGTTTGATCAAACTGGACTGACAAACTAAACTAATGACATCACATGACGTCATGGAAGCCGTTTGAGCAAATTTTCTAAATTTTAGGGGCGCCTCTATATCCATTAGTCAGTTTGATCAAACCTGCCTTATGATTGGTAGATTAAAAGCACAGAAAGAGACGCGAAACGGAAGTCTAACATCTAACCTAACCTATAAGGCTAACACTGCCACTGCTTTTTCTCTATCAATTTTTGCGTAACTTTTTTAAAATGACGATTTCCAAAAAAAATTTAACCTCAAATTTCTAGTGCTAGTGTGACAACGATAAGTCTTGACGTCATTGATGTAGTTTGTCAGTCCAGTTTGATCAAACTGCCTAATGATGTGACAGGGGCTTTACAAACATTGTTTTATGAGGTGTATTCTTTCGATCTGAACGAAGTGAATGCGTTCAACTGAACAAACTGAAAGTGAATAAATATTCAGTTCACTTTCACTTTCAAACTGATCGGCAAAATTATTTCTTCAGTAAAAATTGAATGTAATCACTTATTTCACAAGAGTGGGGGAACTGAACGCAAACGAGAAAATACGATCAAATTGAATATTTTCACTTTTACTGATCCCATTCACTTCGTTCACATCGAAAGAATACAGCTAAGGTCGCTTCAAAATACTTCACTTTAATCGATTACACGCCAGTTTGCAATAATAATCACTCCTCTGAAGATAGTAACAGGTCATTCCAGTGTTGCTCCCTCTTTGGAAGAGAAACATGTTTCTGAACTGTTCCGAACTAAGAATTGGCCGGATAAAGGACTGATCTTTTATTAATCTTATAATAATAATAATTGGATCTGACGAAGGCATTCGAGACGTTAGACCACAACATTTTGTCCTCAAAACTGTTTCGCTACGGTATCAGGGGAAATGCCCTCGATTGGGTAAAATCCTATCTCTCCAACAGATTTCAAAAAGTAGTTATGATGGACAAACATGGAAGCCAAGAATCCAAACTAACAAGAATCTCCACAGGGGTACCTCAGGGCAGTGTCCTCGGCCCATTCTTATTCGTCCTCTTTCTAAATGACCTGCCTCTAAAAAATGAAACATCTTTCTCCCACATATTCAACTACGCTGATGATACTTGTATGCTTGTCGCCGGTCCTACCTTCATGGATATAAAGCAACTAGGAAGTCAATTCGTAAGGAACATGGATAAATGGTTGCATACCAATAACTTAATTCAGAATGATGCTAAAACCAAGTGTGTATTGTTCAAAAGTGTTAACTTCTGTGATACTCCATCCCACATAATCTTAAACGGCAAAAAAATCATTTTGGATAATAGTGCACCGTACCTCGGAATACACGTTAATGCCAATTTAAACTGGAAGGTACACATTGACCGCCTTCGAAATAAGCTAAGCTCTGCGTGTTTTGGGCTGCGAGTCCTCTGTCGATACGTCAGCGCCCAAGTGCTGAAAACTGCGTACTATGCCAACATATACTCCCAGCTATGGAATCATATTCTGGGGAAGCAGCGCACACATCAAATGCATCTTTACAATGCAAAAAAGAGCAATACGAATCATGTTCAAACTATCTCCGAGAGAATCCTGCAGGGGAATATTCCAATCAAAGCGCTTTCTCACAGTGCACGGAATCTACATCTACAAATGCTTAATATATTTGTTCAAAAAAAGACATTTATTTGCAAACTTCGAAAACAAAAATGTCAGCAGATACGTCATTAGAAACGATATGCTATGTATATCCACCTCACAGGCCAACTAAATTTGAGCAAGGCACCCAATACTCTTGTATGAAATTGTTCAATCATTTACCGCTAAGTTACAGGTTATTGTTCAATTTAAACAATCTAAATATTGTTAAGAATAAAATATTTAACTTGTTAATAGAAATTGAACCCTACTCGCTAAATGACTTTTAACAATTTAAGTGTGATAACATTATAAGTTAATTTTTTTTTCCCGGTTACAGCGCTCAATTCCGGATACAAGCAATAACATAATCTTTTAGCTAACCGTGTTCACGGATATTGTAAATTAGCCCCATTGTGACGTTTTCGAACTTATCTGTAGCAGTCTCGAAATAAACATTATTATTATTATTATTTAAAACAAAATTCGTTAGAATATTTCTGTACGTTATGCCTAGATTGCCCAAAAAAGAGAGATTTTCATTATAAACGTAAACGACGGAAAATTTAATAAAAAATTTAATTTTGACGCATTTAAATGCTATTTTAAATATTTTTATCATTAATTATGTTGACGAAACAATAACGAGTATAAAATAAGCCGACTTTAAAACATTTTTCTAATTACAGGCCATTTAATTTTCCCTCTATTTATCAGGGCTCAATATTTATTGTATTGCACAGAACTTGATGATTTTACGAACACTCAACTCAATAGATAATTAAAGCCTGGTTCCGAATGAAGACGTTTTTGTGCCGTCTGCAAGATTTGAAAACATTTCTTTGATTGTGGATTGCAATTGCTCGCCCATCAACTTCAGAAGTTCAGATAATTTATTTTCGATCTTCCCTTTTACGATGCCATTAGATAATTAACTTGGGGGGGAAATAAATTTAACTATACTTACTACCACTTTCTTGATTTATCAGAAATGTTTGGTTATTAAAAAAATATTTATTACAATAATAATGCACATTAAGAATTTGTTTAAAAAATTGCATGATTTATGCCCGGTTGCACCAACTTTTTAAGCAGAGCGTAAATTTAAGTGGTGTTTAGACTATGACATTATTTACAGATTTAACAAAATGTTTGTCAAATTCTAATTTATACTTAAGTCGAAGTTTAAATGTCAATCAGAATGTATTTGACGTTACTCTGACCATACCTAAACGTCACATTCTAAACATAACTTAAATTTAAATTCTGCTTAAAAAGTTGGTGCAACCGGGCATTAGTATTTTCAGAAGATATGTTGAACCTTCACAATCGATTGTCAATTCCCCCCCGAAAAAATTGAATATAACGTATTTTGCGTTACGCATCCCAAAGGACCCCATTCACACTAACTTACGGGGTAACTTTATCAATGCCGTTTCTTTTTTACGACGCCAGTTCCGGCACTTTACTGTCAAACATTGTATAATATTTTCATTGAATCGTTCAGCAGCTTTATTTCCCATCGGGAGGGTATTTTATGGGGTAATAGTTTGATAATGGTCTCGCCAAGGAATTTAGATTATATGTAATTTTTCACATCCTTTGTTTTATTATTTCAATGCCATTCAGCTTGAATATCGAAAAACGCTATTGTTTCTTTAGTCATCAAATTAATTTGATTTCTGATTGTTGATTGTACGGTTGTACCTTCTTCGAATTGTTGCCTTTATGTACTGATTTATTTATTTGTTGAAGATTGAATTGCTCGACTGCTTTTCTGGGACACGAAGACAGCTATACTTGAATAGACAGAATACTTGAATATGTACTGTTGTAGTGCGGTCAGCTTACCCCTAAGAAAGGACCAGAGATTGCGTTCAAGTAAATTGGGGTTCGGTAATCTCATAAAAGATTCGCGCTCGTCCCTTTTCCCAAAATTCGAAGCCGCACACAACGCCGCGAATAAAACGGAAACGAATTTAAGAGTTTAAGTGTAATTGGAAGCTTATGAAATACGACATTAAGGAATAACCAAGTTGCGGTTTGGGTGCAGTATTTCAACGTGGAGAGCAGACGCCGGACGTGAGCTTTAAGTTAAGTCCGTGCTTTGTATGCGGCTTGTGCCTCCAAATTAGGCAGGTGGTTTAATTGTAGTAGGTAATCGAACGGCAGCAGTTCGGTTTATTTTCTCTTCAAACTTCTGCTGAACTCAACTGAAGTTTAATACACATGAGCGAATGCCGGATGAAAACTAAATACAACGCAGTTTGGTATTGATTTTATGCGAATATGGGAAGTTATGATTTGACCGAAGGTATCTACCAACCAAGCGTCATTTACTGAGAATAATGAGTAGATTTAATGTTAATAGAAATCAAAACATAAGAAACGAATTCATTCTATGAGTATACTATAGAGTATAGAATTTCAAACCCCTTTCAATATGATCTCAGTTGTGTTGGAAAATCGTTTCATTTTACCGTTCGCGCACGTGAGGAAACTTCATAAAAATACCCATTGTACTTTTCCTCATTCAATACATTTTATGCCTTAGAAGCACATGTAAGGATGTAATTTAATATAGTTTACAACGCAAATGGAATCTTGCAGAGCGCGAGCCTGCACATAAACCTCTTATCGGGGGAGGATTCCGCGCAAAAATAAAATCTATAAATTTATTACCAAGTCAAGTATGTCGTATCTTTCTGCGCGAAAGACTTAGACGAAGTTTAACAAATCGGAAACGGCCGAATTTCCATGATTTTCTGAGGAAACATTTGCGTATTTACGTTGCCGCGGTTTTTAAAGGGGGCAATCTTAGTTCCTTTGCCTTCACGCAATTTGCAACGAAGCTGAGGAGGAAGTTTTGCTTAATGAGGAAAGCGTTTAGTAAGTTTCATTTTGGTACGCCCTAACTTCGAACGGCAGAAATTTTTAACGAGTTTCTTTAAGAAGGTTGGAAACTTTCGAAACATTGTTATTCCTTCAACCGTATGAATTATGAGATTTGTTATTGTCAATTAGTTTGATATACACCTTGTGTAAACTATGTCCATACTTGTATCAACAACCAATACAGAACATGTGCACATTTACATACGTGTGCGTGTGTGCTCGTATCGTAACGATCACTAATGTCTAAATCATGCACATCGTTACTAAGTTCAAAGCAATCAAGTCCATTAAATTATGCATTATTAATCAACTGCATCTCACATTTGCATCAGCTTTGTGCGTTTGATTTATGTAGTTGCAGTTCCTTACTTTTAATTTCCACACAACTCAATTTACAATTGTTGATTTGCTTCTATAGATACTGAATAGACAGTCGCATTCCTCTAATGTCTTAAGTAGTGAAGATTTGGAAGTGTATATAACAACAAAAGAAAGTACAACTTAGAACTGTTAAAATGTTTTTATTTAAAGTCTTAAATATGTCAAATACAATGATATATGATTAATTTCACATTCACGTTTTATACTTACAAGTAAAAAATATAATAAGATGTTAAAAACAAGTTGCAAACACATTATCATCAATAATATTAATAATAATAATAATAATTTTATTACACATCAATAGAATTCGATGATTATACCTATTATACAATCTACAACGAACATCTATACATTACCAATGTACATTGCGCCAGCACGCCAATTCAGGTCAATTAGGAGCTGGCGGAATTTGCATTGTTTACATAATGAAGGGGGGCGAAAACAGTTAAAAGGGTATGAATAGTAGAATGGCAGTGGTGAGTCCAGAGAAATCCAACGGGGTGGCGGCGGGGGGCCAGGGGGGAATGATACGTGATGCCATTATGAAATAACTAACGAAGTTGTTGAAACTGTACTATCTCTAAATTAGGTCGGGTCTTCTCTTTGCCTATTGGCGGTCGCGGCGAGACGCTGAAAGAAAAAGCAATTTACTAAATTTTTCCACATACAGTATTTAATTTTATTTCCAGTTTAATACAGACATCATTATAAGAAATAAAAAATATTTCATCAACGCTCATAATGTACTATTCTATACAGGTCCTATTAAAATAATAAAAGCTAATAAAAGTCTACAAAGAAGGTGAAAAGGAACTGGGACATAAACTAAATTTTTTTTTTTTAATTTTATTAATGGCCACCCAAGAGAATTTCGCAAATTGTTCAATAGTCATCATTTCTTTGCCTGATGTAGGGTTTCTCAATTTTCGACTTTTTCGATTTGTCGGGATTCGAGAATTCTCGCTTGTTTGTTCCCGGGAATTCCCGGGAAATCGAGGAATATTAAAAAAATTCAAAAATCGTTAATTAAGGGCAAATAATTAATTAGTACAGACAATTGATTTCTGACTTTGGAAACAATATTTTATATACCGTTTGAAGACTGTAGCCAAAAGTGGTTCCGAGAATAGTAACAAAGAGCATGTGTATACGATTGGTTGAAAGAAGTTTTCTTCGATGGAGGAGGGAAGGCGCTGATCAGATTACACAAATGGATTAACATTAAGGCAGTTGCATCTAAGCCACAGAAGAATATTAACAATAAAATATCTTTGCTTAATATCAAATTCTTAAATGGTATTGCAGTAGAAATTCTGTACAAGCAACAATTTATTAATTTATTTGTTGCTGCTTTTGAAAACATTACAATCCACTGATTGCTATTCATATATTTGCAGTTTTCGCTGTAACACGTAATCAGTTCCACTACTCACGTTAAGAAATCAAGGGCTGTACAGTCATGCGCATCTAAAATGCACCGCCTGCATGCAAACCTCACCCTTAAAACCTTGTGGTGCAAGGCTCACAGAATTGTCAAATTGTAGTACTCAAGCTGCACACGGCTGTACACGTGAGTCGTATGCGCTTTGTTGCTTTTCATGAAACCACTGTTGGCTAAACTGAACGTCTTCAGTCTGTATAAATTCGCCCGCAGAGAATAATAAGATGTACGGAGCAGTGGACAGTTGTCTTGAGCGCAGAGGGGAGGCATAGACGTCGGAAATTTCTCGATTTCTCAACAGTCTTTTCCCAAATTTGGCAAATTTTCCGGGAAATCGAGATCGAGAAATCTAGAAACCCTAGTCCGATGGTTTTTGATATATTCTAACTTAAATAAGTCTTCAGAGTGGTTCATCACCTAAATCAATTTGAAAATCCTTCGATCTACAAAGAACTAAAGCAACTCTTTAATTTCCTTTAAGTATCTCAAAAGAGCTTTTTGTTATTGTTGTTCAGGTTTTGGATTAAATCAAGTAGCTACTTGCCATAAAGCTTTTTATTATTTCTAAAATAGCCAGTAACTCAATTACATTTTAATTATTGATAATAAATGATCGATTCTTTTTGAGAATTTGAATAACTTTGTATCTTTATCGTTTTGTTCTTCTTGGCGTTCTAGCCTGGATACCAGGACGAACCAATTGACAACGAAAACCATCGATCAAACTTTAGATATTTTGTTGAATTAGTTCATGAAGTTGACGTTAGAAAAAGTAGGTAATTGGATTGCAATGAAAAACTGTTTACGTGTTAAGTAAAAAAACGAAATACTGATACTTTTGGAAATGAAATATATTTGTTTGTGGTTTGCCTTGACATAACCCAATGTTCTATATTTAAGGATTTCATATATTCATATTATTCGCTTTCAGACTTTTTCGATCTCGATGTCTTTATTAAATGTATCCCAAAATAATTCAGAACCCAATGTTCTATTTTCAAGGTTTTTACCATATTACTTGCTTTCAGATTTTTTGGATCTCGATGTCTTTATTAAATGTGTTCCAAAATAGTTCAGATTTCATTTCCATAGTGTAGGGTCCTGAAGTACTTGAAGAAAATAAAGATTTTTTGCAGATTTTTTGAAAAATCAAATTCAGAGCGGTTTTATTAAGGCTGTTTTACATTATACTTTTTTCGTCTAGAAACTTTGACAAGTTCAATACTAGAACTAACTTGAATAATGTAAATCAGAAAAAGTCATCCAAGTTTTCATACTAGAAACGTCTAGAAACTTATTTTCAAACTAGACTTGCGCATAAAGTACACGTCGCAATATTACCAACATCCTAAAAGAAAAACATAACTGTGATTGAAAATATAACCTCGAAGTACCTCCGCAATAACCAGTCCTGACGCCAAATTCTAGGTTTCGTATTTTGTTTTTGCAAATAATAAATATGCAGAATTTTAGAAATTTTCTGAAATCTGGTTTGGTTGCTTTTATAAAAATTCATTTTTGAGCATTTAACTTCTCTTTAATTTTGTATGTTGGCAGTTTTGTTCCACGTTTAAATTTTCCCCACTGCGACGCCAGCGATCGGTTTATGAACTAATATTTAAAACAACGTTGAATTTAGATACTAGATTCTAGTATTCAAACTTGTTCAAGTTTCTAGACGAAAAAAGTATAATGTAAAACAGCCTTAAGGAATATTTAAGGAACTTCTTTTAAGTTTAAATTTACAAAGTTTTGGAAGAATCAGCAAATAACTTACACCAAAGAAGCTTTCATGAGTGTTGTTAAAATCCAAAAAGAGTTTAGAATTTGAAGACTCTTTTAGCAAATGGACTTCAATTAAACTCTATTTAAAAATAGATAAGACGAGACTCAATTCAAAACATCTTTATTTGCTCTTAACTCTATTGTTATGGGAAATCTAGAAAATTTAAACAACTCTAACACACGTATGTGTGGCTTGGAACTTTCACAGATAAATAAGTTGTTTGTTGTCTTTATTAGAAAAGGAACTGAGTGATGTTTGAATTTAAATACTGAACATTTTTTATTACGTTTGAATACATTTTGGATTTACGTACGTGATTGTTTACAAGTACTTTAAATTCGAACGTTATTGACATGATGATATATTCGCAATATGAAACAGTCTAGACTGTAAACGGCACGTTAATAAATTATTTATTGAAATTGTTCACGTCAACTAACAAACAGACACTTTGTTACGGTGGGAATACCCGTAGATCACAAATAATAAGCACATATTGAAACGTGGGGGCCGTTTATAAAATAATGCCTCGGCCAAATAGCAATCGATTTAAAGGGGGCGTACACGTTCGTGTGTGTGTGTGTGTGTGTGAAATTGACATTTTTAATTGCATACATTTAACGTAATGTTGATTTACGTGCGCGCGCGCGCGCACCATCAAAATAACAATAGCGACCGAATTGATGACCCCTCGTTAATTTGTATCTATTCATCGAGTTAAACGTTAAAAATAACGTGAATTAAAACAATTTCGTGTACGGTGTAATATCTTGCGTCATTAAGGGAACAAAGTTGGATTGATAACATAATTTGCTCCGGAGATGTGACGGAGAAACAGCTTTATGCACCGGAGAATACAGATAAATTTTCTGCTGTCAGACAACTTTAGCTATTTGCGTAAATGAAAATAAGGAACAGCGTGCTCCCTCGTTGGGGGGTAATGATATGATACACGCACGTTGTGGGCACTTTTGTGTATTGTGCTGCGCGAGGCCGTTCCCCAGGACTAACATGGGCCATAAACGGCATAATGAAGTTGCGAAACAATCCATGACTCAGTTGCTTAATATTTCCTAGGCAGCAGAGTGACAGTAATTTAAATTTATGGTTAGAATTACTTTCAACTAATTGGGTAATAAGCGTGTCTTGACGGTCGACATTTTTCTGCATTTATTATCTCCTTAATCAATCATCCTTCTAATTACGAACTTATTTTCTAATTAACAGATTAATGTCTGTAGTATAACGTCTGTATTATAAAAAAAAAATTAAAAATAAAATACCAAAAGAAAACGTTTTTTGATTAATGTAAGAGCATGTGAGCGCGCCATATTATTTCAGAATTTTAAATATGTAGTCGAACAGGCCTTAAGAATGCCATAAATTAAATTCCTCTCCTTTGATATTTTCGCAGCGATGCATCTTGCTGCTGACTTAATGGGTCTCAAGGAGAATTATTAACATTTGCATTCACGATTCTTAAAATAGCGCTCCGGCCCTTGGTGCAGAAAGCAGCGAAGTTATTTAATTAATTAAACGTTTACTTGCTTAGAACAACGGACGAGCTTTAGCGTTACCTATTGATCCTCCTACGTCGTGTGCTTTAGGTAGCTAAAAGCTTTGGCTTTTAACGTTGTACACACAACGTATTGTACAACAAGGAGTCCTGCACGGATCTGAGTGGCTTCTTTTAGTGCTTATTGTACAGGTCCTGACGGCTGTCTGGGAATAGAGTAAAACGGAAATTGATTTTAAGCGCTTTATAAAGATCATTCCAGTTCATGTTTCAACCAATTTAAATCGTAAAGTGGTTTGTATACGTTTGGAATAATTATAATTTGAACTTCAGGGGGTGGATTGAACGAAACAATTTGCGATTTTCCTGCCAAACGAACGGAATGCTTTATACTCCAAAATTAATTTGAAACGTAAGATACATGCATCATAAAATAATTCTATAATTCAATTCGAATGAAGAGTTTCTTTCATATCTTATTTATTGATATTTTCTTGTTTGAAAGTTTGAAATATTAAAAATGAATTGTAAGGAGTAAAAATGTGAAAAGGCATTTGTTCTATTACTTACTTGAGAAGACAGTATTACGCCTGACATAAAACAAATCTAATAACATTATAAAACGTCTGTCACTGCAGAATTCAAGAAATAAATCAAAAACATACCGCGCGTGTGACGGAAATAAACCGGGGGGAAAAAAAGAGGCGAGAAAAAGTGAGGTGTCCGGTTTTGTTTGTTTGTGTCTGCGCTTTTGACAAATGTGCGGTTTCGCAAAGCTCGAAATTGTTTTAGTTTTCTCGAGATGTAGTGATTACGTTCAATCTCGCGAGTAAGCGGCCCGACATTTTAAGGCTCAGTTGACAAGTAACGGTACATTTACTGCGGAAGATCGTCGAGATTTAAGGGAAGAAGCACTTCCGATAAAACCTTTTTGCTTCTTGCTGATTATGTATTCAGCGAACGCTATCTGAGAGCGCACAAACGATTTGCGAATCTTACTGTAACAGAGTGTTTCGTTAATTCCGATTATGAAACGTTTAAAATTATACAGCCTCCCTTTTGTCCTTTTTGCGGTCCGTTTCGTTTATCTGGCCGAGGCATTCATTTATTGCGGGATGAAATTTATTCCAGTTTTGAACTTTTTTGCTAATTGATCGTTAATAAAATTCATAAAACGCAGGCGCCATCTATTTAGTTTCCGATCGATTTGAGCTCCATTTGGGGGAAGTACGAGTACGAGATCAATTTATACCGCGATAAAACGTCTCAAATTCACTATCTATTCTATTTCCACTTCAAGTCCGACGATAAAGATAACTGCTTCCGACCGCCATCAAATTAATATTTAAACGTGATCTCCGAAGGGAACTCAATTCGAGACATTGCTTTCGTAAACGTTACAGGCACATCGATTGCCTTTGTTACAGAAATTTCAAAATGAAATTGCACTCGGCAATTTAATCTTTCAGAAGGATTCCTTGAAATGGGAAGGAACGATTTATTTAAAATTCAGGAGGTGTTTCAGCAGCGGTCTAAGTATTTCTGCAATTAGACCAACACTGAACAAAACACCGTTTTTCACGATAGAACAAATTGTATGTCAGGAAAAACGAAGCACCTCGACAGTTCAGAAACTGGAAATAAATAAATCTTATGTGATTTTAGTTATTTTTTTTGAACAGACGTTTCGTTGTGCATTAACAACTTCACGAGATTAAACGACGTTGGCTTTACAAATTCATAAAAGCAGTGCTAATTAAAAGCGTATAATCCAAATTACTTGTACATAGGTTTAAATGAGAAAGTGTATCTATAAATAAAATGGTTTAATGAAAATATTAGAATGAGACGAAGAAGAATAGAAATATAATTGAAACTGTGCACAAGTCGGTGAATAAAGTTTAAAACGACAGAACTGCGGCAACAAAAGAAATAAAGTATTTTCAGGTTGTAAGAAAAGTAATAATCAAATGGATCGACGAGGGGATGTAATATTTACGAACGTGAGGGTCGAATATGAGAATTTAGCGCGGCTTTAAAAACTTCCGGAGCTTTTCCATGAAAGAAAAAAAACTTGAAAATATTGCTTTTCGGAACATATCCTATTACTTTATTTATTTCAACAGCTTTTTTATAATAAAACTTAATAATACGTTATTAAATTTCTTTGTTCTACAAAATGTGAATAAATCATAAAAGGGTTTTAGGGGTCGCTCGTTCCTTCATAATATGCTCTGAGGAGTTTTAGATATTCTTAAGGCGTAGCCAGATTAAGACACTGAAAATATTGACATAAAAGTTATCTTTATAGCCGCGCGGCCTCAGAGCTTATTTTTAATAAAAGGAACTCGCGGGGACTTGGATCTTCATAAAGTAAAACTAAAATATAAAAACTACTTACTCTCCTAAGTGCAGGTACTAGAATTGTACGCGCAAAGTATTCAAAATTTAAAACTAAAGGAAAAGAAAATAAAAAGCGGAATACCTACTTTTACCTTTACCTTTCGTGGGCTTGGATCCGTTGCATTTTTTCGTGATCTGTCTGTTCTGCTCGCAGGATGGGTCGCTGTTTGGCTTAAGCTTGTCCTTCCGCGTCATCTGATTTTGATTGCATTCGCCCCAAGCTCCTCTCTCGTATCGACATGCTAGGAAAAGCAAGGATCTAGTTACCAAAGACGTTATGTGCAAAGCTGCAGAGACATACAAGAAGTAAAACGCTCGGGACGGATTTGTATCAATATGAACATGCATCGTTTCAAACGATTTCGAACTTAATTCGAAAATAAACGTCCATGTGGACGATCCAATCATCTGACTTATTTAAACATTCGATTTGTAAGCTTCGATCAAAATAGACTGCCTTAATTGAAGCCAACCGTAGTGCTAATCTCATTTAATTACTTTTCCATTTCAATCTGGAAAAGTATTTACAATTACATTTTCGTTTCGTTGTTGAACGTATTTCAAGAGAACACGTCCCCCGAGAAGAGATAATTTTTGAAACGTTCAAATTTTTAATTCGAATTAAACCACGCAGACAGAACTCACCCACGTTTGAGTAAACAGGTCTAATTTATTTTTTCTTGGTGAATTTAAATTGCCAGTCTTCTGAAAATTTCCCCGTAATTACACCTAATGCAGTACGCGTGCGTTTCTGGAAACGAAAATGCAATAACGTCCCGGGGGAACTAATATCATTCAATATTTTATACGGGCAAAGAGTGCTGCGCACTTTAATATTCTTTATATTTAAATATCTCATAAAACGGTTGGAATTCTCTTCGTAAAAAATACCTGAAATTTCCCGCTCCCGACTCCATAAATAAGCGTCGGCGAATTTACGTTTTGCTTATCCTTAAAATATTGAACAGGATTTACCTGCCCGGCCGGCGAGTATTTTGTTTGCCTTGCGGTTTTTCTCACCGGGATGTTGTAATAAATAATTTCAAAGCCACGCCACAATGTCCGGCTTTCAAAAGGGACGTATATATTTATTGAAAGCTGCATCGCCCGAAATATAACAATGAGAAAGAAACGGAAATGATTTTGTCCTGGATGAAAGTTCAGCATTCTTGGAATTTATATTGAGATGTAACTTAAAAATATGGATTGTTGGGAAACGAAGTTAAAAACTTATCGTAACCCCCCCCCTTCCCCCCATAGTAAATGAAAGGGTCAGCACTTGATTGCGCAAATATTTAGTTTTAATTTGCGAAACCTGGCCTGAGAGTTCCTGTTCGAACAAGTCAATTGCAGGCGTTTTCCATTTAAGTGCGCTCGCCGAAGTGGTCCTCCGGTAATTCGGTTTAATATCGGCGAGTGCGCCCGCTTTATAAATTCAATATTAAACGGCGAAATAAGTAGCAATAAATTGAAAACGTCAATTCCAGACAGGGGGGGCCAGCAAAGTGCAAGCCCATCATGCAAGAAATTGTGTCGTGAAATTTAATAAAACGGGATCGCGGAAAATCGATGGTAACAAGCGGCGAAAGATAACGAACCCGGCGCAAAAAGCCGCAAAAGCTGCACTCGAAATTCAGAGGAAGACATCCGATCTCGACTGCATTATGTGATCCTTTGTGGGAGAGACGTCGTTACGTTTGAATCAATGTCGAAGGATAATCATCTTTTTCCAGAGCGGGCGAAGCGTTTTTCGTCGTTTAATAATCACAAAAAGAAAAGTTTCGTCAGTCTGCAATTAACATCAAAGAAAACTCCACGTTCGCGTATGTAAGGGCTTCAAACGGGATGAGGCATATTTACCTGTTTACATTCTAAACGAATTCTTTTTAACTAGATACCCTTGCAAACTCAAAAACAAATAACAGAATAAAGAGTAGAATTGAGTTCCTCGTTTAATTAAAAATTACTAAAATTATTTTAATTCGCGGGAAGTTTTCAAGTTAATTCTACTTGCATTGTATTCCTTTTCATTTACAAAATCTGTGCCTTTAGTGTGACTGTCTCTTCACAATATAATTTTAATCCGTTACAGAATTATTTTACTTTTTTGTCGGCCATTGTGACTATTTTATTTTGTATGGCAAACCGAACGATGCCTTTAAACTTTAAACCTTGTATTGTTTATTTTGTTTTGGAGAAGTTTCCTCGATCTTGCAAAGTGTAATATTAATTAGGCGAAGATAAGAATTAGCAAGAAAGTTAATATAAAGTAGACGTAAATATAACATAGAAAATTGTAGATAGAAAAGCAGAATGGAAAATGAAATCGTGAAAAACTGAGCAAAGTATTAAATTAAAAAGTATTGAATTAAAAAATTAGCAGCAGACAAGTATTTTCTCAAGTATTGTCTCTCGTCATTAATAAATAACTAAACAGCGGGAGAATTATATTTTCCAAGGTTATGGGCGAGTGAAATGCTTACAAAGTACAATGTATACAGGGTGATTCATTATTCTTCTCTGAACATTTGTACTCTTCCACGGCCGCTAGTGAACTTTTTAATGAAAATATTTTCATATTATTTGAACTTCCAGTTGTACCGGAAGCTGCGTATCCATAGATGCCAAGGACTTGTCTAGAGACAGAAGTTTGTTAAATAATTTGCTCCCCATGTAGTAAGGATTGTGTTGACCTACTTTAGCCTGGAAAAGGGCACTTGAATTTCACTCCTATTGCGTGTGAGATGCGAATGTATTTCGTAATGCTTCTGGATTTTCTTATTATTCTTTGCATGCATCAGCAATGGGAATATACAGGGTGTCCCGTGGCGTAATGTCACCATTTCACCTACGTGAAAATCGATTCAAACTAAGTGAAAAACTCTAATAAAATTTTGTTCTAAAGTAAACCGTTTCAAAAATACTGGGTGTTTAATGTTTAATTTTTCATTTTTTTTAATTTTAAAGTTCATCTAATCATTTATCCGTTCACCTAATAATCAATTCAAACTAAAAAAAAACTCTAATAAAGCAAACCGTTTTTCAGGAATACAACGCGTTTTGTAATTTTCAGAATTTTTAAACTTTATATCAAAAGGTGTTCAAAATTTACTGTGGATTACGCAGTAGTTGAAATCGTACACGAACCGAGGTCTAAATAAATCGATTCGAAGCTAGACTATTTTAAGAGCCAACGAATGATTTTATCTCAACACGCGGACCGAAGTCAAAATAAATCACTCTCTAACTAATGGGATCGTTTTTTTTATGTGTAGGTACTTTTTCAAACCAAATTTAAAAGAAAAATTGCCCGGCAAACAATAGTTTTCTAAAAGTATATTTTTTCACATTTTTTAAAAATTTATTACGGATTACATAGTAGTTGAAATCGTACATGCACCCAGGTCTAAATAAATTAGCTCAATGCTAGACTATTTTAAGAGCCAATGAATGAGTTTTTCTCGACACGCGGACCGAGGTCGAAATAAATCAGTCCATAAGTAATTGGATCGTTTTCATTTTTTATGTGTAGATTTTTTTTTCCAAACCGAATTTTAAAAAATGTTGCCCGGCAAACAATAGTTTTTTAAAAGTATATTTTTCACAATTTTTTAAAATTTACTATGGATTACGCAGTATTTAAAATTGTACACGTACCGAGGTCTAAATAAATTAGCTCGATGCTAGATAATTTTAAAAGCCAATGAATGAGGACGAAATAAGTCAGTCTATAACTAATCAGATCGTTTGCATTTTTTGTGTGTAGGCAACTAGATCTCTTTTGAGGCGCGCTAGAATGTGTTTAGCAAACAACGGGAGTCATTTTGAACACCTTTTAAGACAAAGTTTAAAAATTCTGAATATTACATAACACGTTGTATGCGTGAAAAACGGTTTGCTTTATTAGAGTTTTTTTTTTTAGTTTGAATTGATTATTAGGTGTACGGATAAATGATTAGATGAACTTTAAAATTTTAAGAAATAAAAATTAAACATTAAACACCCAGTATTTTTTGAAACGGTTTACTTTAGAACAAAATTTTATTAGAGTTTTTCACTTAGTTTGAATTGATTATCGCGTAGGTGAAGTGATGACATTACGTCACGGGACACCCTCTATAGAGATGGAAGAGACGTTTAAAACTGCTTCTGTATGATTCCCTCCTCGACAGACCCATCATAAATCGGATTGCCTTCTTCTGGGCTATGAACGCTCGACTTGCCCCGTGTGCCGAACCCCAGTATGTCAGCCCATAGGAAATAACAGATTGTATAAGTCCGAAATGCAGGAGCTTTAAAACATCTATCGATACTGTCATCTTTATGTTCCGTATTAGGAAACAAGCTGAACTTATCTTGAGAAGAATGTGATCGATGTGTGCTGTCCAGGTGAGCTTTTGATTTAAGTAGAGACCAAGAAACTTGATAGCTGAGAGATTTTCGACCGATTTTCTTTCTATTCTGAGTAGCATGGAGGTATCGATTGTATGGTTTTTCGGGTGAAATTCGACCATGAATGTTTTTGCGGTATTAAGTTTGATTCCGTTTCCTGTAAACTTCCCGTATGAATTCTTGAGCCGTTTCCTGCTTCTCGCTATACGATTTGCCTGAGATGATTAAGGATTGAGGTTGGTCCCTCGGGAGGTCGTTGATGAAACAGTTAGATAATGTGGGTGATAAACAAGATCCTTGTGGGGTTCCTCTATTCGTTAGTTTTTCACTGGATTTGATGTTGTCGATTGCAACAATCTGCTCGCGATCCTTTAAGCACGATTTAATCCATTCAAGAGGTGTTCCTCATACTCCCATTAGGTCCAATTTCCTTGCTAATAGCTGGTGGTCCACCGAGTCTAAGACACGACTCATGTCGAAGAAGAGGCCAAGAGGGTTGTTCTTGTCAATAAGATTTTAATAAATATGAGAGAAGACATCGTCTAACGCTGTTTGGGTAGACCTCTCATTCCTGAATCCATTCTAACAGGATGCCAAGATGTTTTTCTTTTCTAAAAACGAGTTCAGCCTGTAGTTGTAGCATTTTTCGAAAACATTTGCTAGCTGGTTTTGTACTGCCATTAGTTTTGGGCCCTTTCTTCAGAATGGGAATGATTTTTGAAGTTTTTAGTTTATCAAGATAGCATCATTCCATGAAACTACTGTTAATCATCTATGATTAGCAATAGAATTCTTCCTGGGAGTTCACCAATTCCTGCCGAGGATTTTTTCCGGGCTTCTAACATAATCTTTTTTACTTCGTGTGGGTCGGTAGGGGCAAGGTAGCAACTCGATCGTCTTTTCTCTCTAAAGGCCTTCCACGTGTTTCTGTTGCTTCGTCAGCATTAATTTTCTTTAATCAATCAATTTTTCTTGGGCAAATATTTTCCAAGGTTATCGCTGAGCGAAATGCTTACAAAATACAATGGCATAGAGTCGGTCAGTGGCGTCCATTAGCATGCGAGTAAAAAGCAACTAATTTGTAAGTAATGGAAATGAAAATTGTAAATCCTTCCGTTCAATAATAATAACGCAGAGATTCTCCTTACAAGGCTAACTTAACTGTGCTCCCTAATTAATAATGTTAGATTAATGAGTCAACACCAAGTGTAAATTATAATATTACATGAAAGATTAAGCGTGCGCCATTAGTTTCGCCTTTTACAGCCAACGGCCGTCCATCACCACCGTATATTTTCAGATTTAATTAGAGAAGAGCCAATGCTCTAGAAATTTATTTAGACTTTCTTAATTTGCGTAAATACTACGCCGGCCGTCAATAAAATGTTTATTTGTTTGCGCAGAGTCGTTAATAAATCCACCATTTCAGCAGAAATTCTATTGATTTTAATAGATGTAGAAATTCATTGAAATAAATTCGCTCGTGCTGAAAAAGGTAGATAGATGGTGGTGGTGACGATGGTGATGAATTTGGTGGTTGGTTGCACGTATCGATTACTGAGGGGGCGCGTTATTTATTAATTTGCATTGCCTGTTTCGGAATTATAAAATTTTTATGCTCATTTGTGTTTTGCGGTTTTAATTGACAACAACACGCCAATAGGGTCGGAATGTGGTGGTTCAAATTTGTAGTTCTAATTAGCATTTATTACCTGCAGTATTGTGCTATTTGTCATTGGAAATTTTGGTCCGAATGAAAATGCAGTTCGGAATTAGTCTCGTTAACGTTCTTGACAACCGAGAATATTAGATTAACAAAAAAACAAAAATGAAGAAATACACATAAGCAAAAATTATTTCGGTTATAGAAATTAACAAGCAACAAAAATTAACGTTGTTATTTAAGGGTAAAGAGCAGAAAATAAACTGAAAATGTTTAATTAGTTTCCGCATTGTATTTCCTACCCTCTAACAGTTCGCACGAGTATTTTGTTACAGAGAGGTGAACAGTACATCACGTAATAATATTATCGCTACAACATAAATGTAAACACTGGGCGTAATTAGGTGACTGTAGGGGCTATAATAACAGCCCAATGATGTTAACATAACTGTAAATTTAGAGAGAGAGAGAGGGGGACGCCTGATGATAACGATTTCAACCCTAGGTCATAATCACGGCCCGATAAAGATCATCCCCGAGTGGTTCAATGCGGGTGCGATAATAAGATGCATGATGGTATATACGAAGACGAAACAAAGCTGACATGGCGCAATCGATAGGCGAAAGGATTACCATATCAAGTGGAGCGTTTCCCAATCCCCCCTCGAAGTTACTGGGGTGGTTTTATTGTGTGTAAGTTGAAATGACTGCAGGTATTCAAAGATCAATAAACGGCCGGCTAGGTACGAAAGTTATCAGCGCTTTTGTTCTAATGCAATAAACAGAACGCGACGGTACGAAACGGACGCAGTCCATGAATTGCTTGGTTTATGTACCGGGGGTATGAAGGAAATTTATTGGTACTTCGAGTGTTGGGAAATACTAGATCGTGTGTTGGGGCTTATCGTTAAGTCGGGAAGGAAGGAAAATCGATAAGCTAGTCTTCAACACATTTCACAATTTGATAATACACTTGCAAACTAAGATCAAATAATGTAAAAGTCTAACTCTTCGTAATTATCCTAGTTTAATTGCATCTTGAATCAATAAATTTAATTCCTAATTGGAAGTGATTTAATTAAACTTATGAAGGCAGTCTACTAATTGGTCGAAGTAACTCGAATATTGAATGGCTTGCAGGCGTCGTCGCATTCCACCATTGATTGTGAGAAAGTAGGAATTTTGCTTTAAATTAATTTTTTTTTTTTGAAATGCATGGACCGGTAAATCATTACGTTGCAATCCATACAATGCAACAACAATAAGCCGCACGATAAAAAGCGAACGAAAATGCACAAAATGCCGGTCACGTACGACCGTTGCAATGCAGCGGGGTTTATAAAAGCGAAAGCATTCGCTATATACGGAGTAATTACCTTTTCTGCACTTCTTCTGCATCGTTTTAGTGGCCTCGCAAGTCTTCTGGTCACCCTTCTTCAAAGTCAATGTTCTGGAGCGCATGTTGGTCTTCGAATCGCATTCTGACCACTCTCCCTTCGCATATCTGCATTGTTCTGAAAAATCAAAAAAAAAAAAATGAGCTTCGCTAATGTAATTAACTGCGAGATTAAATTTGTAAATACGCATTTCATTTGAAACTCGCAATTCCATAAATTGATGATAATAAAAAAAAATTGGCGTGTCAAAATTGATGATACATTTTATTTACAGCAGGCACATGAGAGAGACCATTTAAAAATTTGTAGCGTGTGTTAACTTCGTAAATTTTAACGGAAGCGTAAATAATAAATAAAAAAAATGCAAACGTACTTTTGCAAACAATGTTTCATGTATGTACTCCCGTTTGGTTTCGTTTTTGGAGCTGTTAGGAAATTAAATTATACTCCAAATATTTGCAGAATATTCCTTCTTTAAATATACATAAAATAAAACTTTCTTTCGTCAAAAAAAAACTCTTTATAGGTAAATTTGGATATTACCCTTTAATAGGCCTCTCTTGTTGCATATGGTTCCAACCAACAACCTCAGCACAAACTTCTCTCAATTTGTTACGGTCGCCAGCCAACAAACCCCTTAATTAAATTAGTTATAAACGCTTACGTGTATTCCTCTAACAATAATAATACATGGGGTCACCCAGTGACGAATGCAAATGCCCCCCGGAATTAAACACGGGCGAAGGTCATTAAGAGTTGGGGGTTTCGCCATCAATATTAATGCCCTTCGTAACTGACCGCCGCATCAAAAATTCTATTTCGCCCTTTATTATAACTCAATTCCACTGTTACCGGCAACTGTTAGGACGTAAATTCCGCGCGGATATTTAAATCGTAAATAATGCTCGGACCGTGCCGTAAATTCGGCGGTGGCCCCCCGACTTTCCACGTGAGACTCCACCGAGAGCACGGAAAATGAGAATTGTAGCGGGTGAGTTATGGAAGTGGCCGTAAAAGCAGTTAGAATCTGAAATTGCCATTTTTACAACGAATTTCGTTTTTACGACGTCGCTGCGTATAATAAAACCGTGAAGTGAACAGGACAACAATAACGAAAGAGTTTCCCCGATTTAACACAAAAAAATAGTAATAATGCAAGCGATTTTAATCAATTTTTTTTATAGCACCACTATTAGTTTAAATTGAAAAGTTATTGACGAGTAAAATTTATTTTTTTTACAAAGACTTGCTCCATTCCTGCTTGTTCCTTGCCATCCTTTCAGCTTCCATACGACTGACTTTTCTCTTCTTCAAAATTTTAGCTACTGCGTCGTTCTACATTTTCTTTTATGGGTCTACCTCATTTCTTGCTTCTTTGTACTTTTGCTTCCCGTTCCTTCTTTCATTTGACACACGTGCCCAAATCATTTGAGTTGATTTTTTTTCTCCAATAATCTCTATAATTGTCCCTCTTCCCACTGTGCCATTCCTTATTTTGTGTCTTCTCGTAATTCCTTTAACTTTTCAGGGGCGTTTCATATCAGTGGTCTTCTTAATCCAGTTGTTAAGAAATTTGACTGAGGGCCGGTCTTTCCATCTTCCAGTTATCCGGCGAATAACTTGATTTTTATGAATGCTTGATTGATTTTAATGAATTGTTTCCATGGTAGTTATCCGTCAGTTAGTTTATCAAAAAGGTGGAAAGACCGGCCCTATGAAGGATAAAAGATTGTTGTTTCCAAACCATTTGTACATATAAAACGCTGATTGACAAAAACAAGGTTCAACTAAAATAATTCATTTAGGACACCCCTAAAAACAATTTATATTTACCTTAAGGGCAAGTAACGGTGTTTTTGTGGTCGTTTCCAATAGCAGCGAACTACGTGCTCAAGCAGAGTAAATTTATAGTAACGAACCCGTAACCACACCCCTCTTCGGAAACGTGTTCGCGGACACAAATAATTTACGCCACCATGGGAATATACGGCGGCGGCACGAAATCTCCTCCAACACGAAATTGGTCCAGAATTACAAATTATAACACCCCCATCCCCCCATCCGTAGGTAAACCAATTACGAACATGCAGATGATTTTTGCCCTACACAATCAATGTGACACACGCACGGGGCTTAAGTCATTGCATTGCGAAACGGATTCTTTGTTCTACTTACGTTTAGCTTAATTAAATTTCGGAGGCGCGCAAAAGTTCGTTAAAGCGCGCAGCATATTCAGAAACTAATTTTGTTAAAAGATTATACGAATTTCGTGGGATCTGACGGAGTAAATTAAGGATTAAGCGCGGAAACCTACCGAGATTAAGTTATGGTGGAGAAAGATAATTAAAACGCCACAAAGTTGGCCGGAGGAACTTTTTTTTTTTTCGTTTCTAAATAAATATAAACTACACGAAATTAGGTTTAACGCGTCGGAAATGGAAGGTCCTTATTCAAATGTTTCATTTCCGAGCTAGAGCTTCGTACGTACACAGGTGCGAACTTTTTTAAATAATTAAGAAATTAAAAAAAAATTTGGGGTACATCGAAACTCGTTAGCTAAACGAACGAGTTGCTTTGCCGACATGAGTCATATCATAACATAACATTATAATTCATCAAATAAACCGGTTTATGCAAACATAACTAGAAGCAAACGATCAAGGACAATCACGATGACTGAAAGGACAAGTGTTCCATATGCAAGATTTTTCATAATCGGAATTTCCGGTCTAAAACCATATAAAAGGCGACTGAGTTTTACGATACATATCATACAGCTACAGCTCGTATGGTCGTGAACATCTCCCCGAGTCCGAAGGCGTAATTGGCATTCTAAGAATGTCTTAATGAAAGACCAAAGTCCCAATGATCAAAGTCTGTCTCTCTGCATCTAGTACCGTGGTGTGACGGGCAATGGGTAAAATCTCATTCCATATAAAGGGGACACTGAGAGCAATCTCTGACTAAAAGCTCGAACTACCCGTCCCTCACAAGTACAAGAGTTTCCAAATTCTATTTTAATTAATTTTTAATGTCGCATAAATTTCATTTAAAGACAAAATATTCCATTTAAAATTTATATAATTTAGAAATTTATTACCGGAAATAAACTGATTTCTTTTTTTTTTTGGGCGTTTTCAAGTCGTTCCATTCCTCCTTCTTCGTCGAAAAGATAGCCAAGCCTCCTCGTTTTAATGGCCCATAATGAATACTTTATTTTCTTTTTATTAACGTGAGGCCAAGTTTATACCGTAGCGCCGCTGTAAAATATTTATTCGCCGGTAAAATCCGCGCAAAATGATTTATTCAAAACAGGGCGAGCTTTTTAAACAAATCCTCCGCGTAAAATAAATAGTGGCTCGGTTTAGTGATGAACGTGATTCTCGGCTTTTTATGACGAACGTTAGGTATTCCCAGTTTGCCGAAAATGTAGGTACATCCGAATAAATTAAACCGTTGTGTTTCGTTGCTTCAGTTAATTAATTCTGAATACAATCATGTTTTGTATATCTTAAGAAAGTATTTTTATACATACACAAAATACAAGACAAATTTATTTATTTTATTTAGCAATTTTTAATTTTATTTAAACATTATACAATGTGTAAAGAGGTTTGTGTGACATAGTCTTTTGCGCGATTCTCAATACAAAGAAGGAAGTACATATGAGTAAATGCTATGAGGATAAGCAACACTAATCTATTGCAGACTTTATCATTAACACACTGAGTAGTTAATACAATATATTTCCTCTTTTGTCTTACTCATCATCTAACTGCTATGTTACAAAAAACTGTTGACAGATTGTAAGTGCACAAAATTTTTAGGACAAATACACTACATTCTCTCTGGGTACGTTCCTAATGGTGAGGATTTGTTACAAAGCGCTTCCTTTTGCCAAATGTGTATTTCCTTTTTTTTTTATTAATATTTAAGTTGACAAGGATATCACATTTACAATTTAAAAGCTTGACGTAATGCTTGGCTTTAGAAGGGAATTAAGGTAGTAAGGAAGTGTTTAAGCGAGAAATGTTGTTGTTTGATGAAATTAATTTGATTTCGTTGCATAAATTTATGAACAGTGTTGACTTGGCAGCCGGTTAATAAACAGCAAAAATGAAATTTAATTTAAAATAGATCCGGGCAGCCGGAGCAATCTGCGCGATCTGCCAACATCAAAAATGCATTAAATTCCGTCATAATGAAATAATTAGCTTAGCTCTTCCCCCGAACGAGGTAATTCCCTGAAAATTTCATAAGCAAACTTATTTCCGGTTATGGAGATTTACGCGGCGGCGGCGGGCGCAGTCGTATTAAAAATCGATGCGGCGCGCCTTTTCATATTTGTTACTGTTTATACAAGACGTCGTCGTCGGTCGTCATCGGCGAAAGTAATACCAAAAAAAAAATAAAAAATAACCCCCTTCTGCACGTTAAATTTTAAACGCAACGCCCCACTGTTTTATGCTGTTTGAACGACGAAGGCGGAAAATGTATGTGAGAGTTATTAATTACACTGGGGCGGGCCTTATTAGTTTTAGTTTAATTTGGTTTTGAGCGGAGGAGATATTAGAAATTTCGGTAATGAGGACATGATTTACAGCTAAGATTTTTTTTTCGCTGTGACGCGACGTCCCATATTTCATTAATCTTCTCTTTTTTTTTGCAGTGAGCTTAAAAACTTGGAAAAGCGACGGCGAGGCGTCTTCCTTTTGGAAAATTCAGTTTTTGTATCGCAAGAAACCGTACATTTAAGTTTGAAATACACTGACACTAACTTAAGATAACATTAATAAATGTAATAAAATATTACTTTAACAGGGAACATCATTTATTATACATGGCCCTCAACTTTTCTTTTAAGTTTACAATTTATTATAACTTGTTAAAAGGTTTAGAAACGCAGTTATAATGTTTGAATGTATAGGGAGATCGGAATTGAATGTCAAGAATCAATTTGTACGACTGGGTTTTGACTTATAACTGTGCAGAGTAGCAAAATCGCAACGATACTGCTGTCTCATAAGCCAGATGGCCAAAGCGTATCATTGTAAACTTGCAAAATTATGACTGCAAGTCAAATTGATTCTTGCGGTCTTCAGTTAAGTTAAATCGTTTTATTTTGAGTCCGAAAATCTCAAAAACGGTTTAGCCGTTTTAGAAACAACCTGTATGATTCATGAAATTAAATAAAAATAGTTAATTTTTATTTTGTAATACGTTGCTCCAATAACAACTGTAGTAGGACAAAGCAAAATAATATAAGTTTAATAATTCCTATTAGTTTTCTGATGAAACAAGATTTATGTGTCGATTCTGTTCATATCTGTGAGTGTCGTAAGATCTGTAAGCCTGTAAGGCAATGATTAAAAAATGGAATTTTGATGTTTTCTGTAAAGTATGGTTTCTCCTAAGTCTCTAGGATTAGATTAGATTTCCGTCTTCTTCGCTTCTTTCCCAGTCCAATTCTAGAGACATATTACAAGAAATATGCTAAAATTTTAAGTAGAGTAGTCAGATTTGCTAAAAGAATAAATATCGACAATGTAATTTCTAATTCATGCAATTCGGCGAAGACCATCTGGAAGATTATAAAAGACGAATTAGTACTTATTTCCTTATTTAGGACGATTTCCGGAAAGTCTTTGAAAACGTAGAAATCGAACTTTCATTTGTTTCTTTGCATTTAATTATTTCCTTTGCTTCTTTTCGTAAGTAAAAAAAATTGCCGATTTCTGGCGGGAAGCCTTTCAAAAATCAAATAAATCAAAGTTTCGTTTGTTTCTCTTCGTTAAAAAAAAATTGGGAAAAAGATCTTGGAGAAAATTAAAATTTCGAGAGACGAGGTTCAGAAAAGTTGAAGGTTAAGGTCAACGCAATCCAAGACAACAAATTGGAAAAAAATCCTTAGAAAATTAAAATTTCATAAAACGAGATCTCAAAAAGGTCTTAAAGGTCTTAAGATCTTAAAAAAAATTCAAGAGACGAGGTTCAAAACGGTTAAAGGTCAAGGCCAACTCTACCCAATGCAAACGAAATGGAAAAAACAAAAAATTAAAATTTCAGGAAACGAGGTCCAAAAATAATAAAATAACAACAAACTGTATACAGGGTTAGTTAAAAGTCTGGAAACAGTCATTTATTGCCGTTATTATTCATTTTAGGAAATTATGTTCTATATGAAAGTTTTTTAGGAAATTTTTATCTACAATTGAGAATACTTCAATCTTTTTTTTCTTCAATTGTTTTTGAGTTATGCCTATCTGCGTAATTTTTTTAAATGGAAAGTTGTTAGTTTTGCTCTACCATTCGGTAGAGTATTTTTTTCTCTTTACAATAGTATTCTTGTTTTTTTTCTTAGAATTGAGGGTTTCCTGAAAAAAAAAAACATTTGTCTTTTTTGTGAAATTGAAAATTCTGGTTCAAATATTTATTTTAGTTAGGTAGATTTAGACAGAATTGAAGTTATCGGTCACAATCTTATCATTAAAGACAAAAGCAACAAAAAAAACTAATAAATAACTAAGTAAATTAAATTAAATTTCAAATTGTCAGGATGCGTATTATTAAATAAATTACAAACGTCTTGTAAACTTCTACGTCTATCTCCATAACCCAGCATAATAATTATTTCAATTTTTTGACGTTCATTTAAACTCGCCATTGCTAATATTCACAGTCAATTGCACAATTGAATTTGACGTAAACAATAACCACTGATAAAGTTACTCGCTCGAGTTTGTTTATCGCTTACTTAGATGTACCTGACCTGGGCGCTAATAAACGCGCACGACGGGAAATGAATACTTGAAATATTGTTTTTTTTTCAGAAACTCCTCAATTCTAAAAAAAAAAACAAGAATGCTATTGTTAAGAGAAAAAAATACTCTACCGAACGGTAGAGTAAAATTAACAAGTATCCATTTAAAAAAATTACGC
The DNA here is from genome assembly GCA_958336345.1 of Dorcus parallelipipedus. NCBI lineage: Eukaryota > Metazoa > Arthropoda > Insecta > Coleoptera > Lucanidae > Dorcus > Dorcus parallelipipedus. The sequence continues at coordinate 27,838,424 of OY284480.1, read as the reverse complement.
AGATAGGCGTAACTCAAAAACAATTGAAGAACAATAAAATTCAAGTATTCTCAATTGTAGATAAAAATTTCCCAAAAAGCTTTCATACAGGACATAATTTCCTAAAATGAATAATAACGGCAATAAATGACCGTTTCCAGACTTTTAACTAACCCTGTATAAGTATAAACGAATGTACATACTTAGGCTGAAAAACTATTGCTAATTGGATATAGATAATATAAAATAGTCGTTCAAGTTATAAAAACAATTGGAAACTAAAAAAGCTTTCTGCAAGTTTTAAAGGCGGTTACAGTAGTAATATTTTTTATGTTTCGGGTAAGTGATTAAATATTTTTACAGACATGTAACTAGGTTTCTTTTCGTACATTGCTGTCGTATGTGACTGGGAGAGTAGGATCAAACCATGTCGCGTGTCGTAATTATAAAAATTGCAGAGGCTTTGAAATTTAGATAGATTATTTTCGACATATAATGCACATCTGTAAATAAAGATACAAGTGAGACATAGAATTCCATTAATTATGAACACTGGTTTGCAAGATTCGGTTGATTTAAGACCAAACATTAGTCTTTGGGCGACGAACAACCTAATACAATGAGACGAAGCACCCCAAATGATAATATTATTTTGAGCTTCAGCAAAGCAAAATAAGATTGATTAATTTTTTTACAAACAGCATCGACGTTAAGTTTCCACGTTAACCTATTGTCTAAAACTATTCCTAGGAATCTAGTATATTCAGATAATCTTACTCCTTGGTTTATTAAAACACCTTTGGTTATACATTTTTTGTTATGAAAATTAACCATAACTGTTTTACCAGTATTCAAGATGAAACGGTTGATGGAGCATCAATTCGATATTTCATTTACAACAGGCTCATTTTTAACACAAGTTGGTCTGGTGTGGGTGCTGCCACCACGATTGATGTATCATCGGTAAAAAAAACATGTATGGCCAGATTTAATACAAGTTGGTAAATCGTTAATAAATAACAAAAAAAAAGTAAAGGTCCAAAAGCGAACCTTGAGGAACTCCCATATATGTATTATAAAATTAGAACTATGGTAACAACTTGACAACTAGTCGCCTTTCAATGAGAAACGAGGAATATCGTCAAATCCGGTTGAGTTTGATTTGATTCCAAATATTATGTCCCTTATTTCATCATTCATAGCACCAAGTAGCGGTAAAGAGGTCATTTCTCTAGCAAAACCAGAGAATTGTCCAAATTTTTGAAGAATTTTATTTCGAGGACTTTCAGAAAAATGGGCTGCGATTGATTACAGATGATTAATTCATTATCAAATTTTAGAAGCAGGTTGAGTGTTCTGTGTCTGGTGTTACCTAATTCAGTATTTATCAGATTCCAGACGTTTTTGACTACATTTTCAGAATTGAAAATGACCTTTATAATAATCTTATTTGGCTCGATTAATCGTAAGCCTAAAATTATTTTTCATTGTTTTATACATGTAGGTTATTTGTGGACAAGGAAAAGCATTCTTCAGCCCAAGAAATCCTCCAATTCTTTGCTCTGCTTGATAACATCTTCAGAAACCCAAAAAAGCCAAACGAAAATTTCAAGGTCAACCCAACCTAACTATCTAACCTAAGCAAAAGATTTTAAAAATTTAAGAATTGAAAATTTAAAAAATCCAAATTCCTGTCCAACTCAAGGTTTTTCGTAAGCAAGAAATCGGAGTCGCAGGAAATCTTTGAAAACAAATAAATCAAGCTTTCATTCACTTCCTCGTATTTCGCTTTTCTTTTTGTAAGGAAAGAATCGCCGATTTCCGCCTTTAAATCAAGCTTTCGTTTGTTTCTTTGTGTTTAATAATTTTTAATTTTTTTTATTTTTTGTAAGTTTCTGACGGGAAGCCTGTGAAAATCGAATAAATCAAGCTTTAATTTTTTTATCACAAATTTTTTGAAACGGACACTGAATATACGCATTAATACTTAACGTTTCGCCGTCGTTCGACGAAGCAGTCAAATGACGGCGAAATGTTAAGTGTTAACGCGCATATTCAGCGTCCGTTTCAAACAATTTGTGATACAATTTTCATCGGACAAGAACCTGCTTTAATTTAATTTTTTTGTAAAGAAAAGAAAAGCAAATGAAAAATCGGCAATTTCCGGCGTGAAATTTTTAAAAATCTCTGCGATTACAAGACATCATGTCTTACTGAGAACTTCAGAATTTCGTTTTTTTAATAATTGAGTTACAGGTTTACACACCTTACGATTCTTACAGATTTTAGCAGAATCGACACATTAGTTAGTACATATTTTTAATAAAATAGGCGATTGTACCCTTTCAAAGTTAAGACAGTCCGTTTGAAGTTAATAGATATTCGAATTACGTTGTTTTTCAAATTACATACATTACTTAATTAGGACGTCCTAATTGTTTATATCAGAGGTATTTTTCCAAATTATTTTGTAATTAAGATGAACCTAATTGTAACACTTACAGGCTCTGATGAAGGTGTAAAATAAAACCGAAACTGTCAGCTGAATGATATTTCATTAAGTTTGGATACGTCCTAAAACCCGATCAACGTTACATTTCAAAATTCAATTCTCCAGGACGCCATTTGGTTTATTATTATAATTTAAAATATTACTTATTGATAATTTAAATTTAAAATTATATATTTCAGCGACATATTAATCTCATTAAAAACGCACAGGATTTGTACATAAAACGTATGTGAGCAAAACTCACTCGTATATTTATTTGTATATCTACAATCATTAGCAGCGAATTAATGACAAATTAACAGCCATGCGAGCGTGCATTTTTAATTGATTCTATGCGCCAGACATTAAAGCGCGTACAAATAATAATTTATCTATAAAATATATTTGTGTGCACGGACGCATTTCCGTTGCGTTTTGAAATGTCCATTACGAAATTTTCATGCCGTGCACGTTCACAGTTTCAAATCTATCCCTATACACGAGCTGCATTTTCTAAATCCCGTAGTGCGTTTAAAATGTTCAGAGCTGAACTGAGTTTAAACAAATTCCAAAATAACATGTTCACATTTACTTGTCATTTAATATTATTTTAATTTCTGTAGAGTAAAAGCATTGTAGAAATTCTACTATAATTGGTTTCGTATCCTGTAATTAGAACGTCTGTAAAGATTTAGTCCTGATGAAAGAGCACTAAAATGCAGTGCATTAAATCAAATTACTCCCTTCATACCAGGGCCCCGATAAAAGCTGCAGATTTATTAATGAGATTTTCAAACCAAAGAGAAGAAAAATTCCGGCATCGATCGCCGGAGCTCCACGCCCGGAATACGAAATCGAGTTAAGCGACTTATCCTTAACATTTCTGTACACTTCATGATGCGCGAAAAAGAAGATATGCTAATTTGAAATTTCTATCACGTTAAAAGATATCCCTCCCCCTCGTTCCATTGTGTGTCGTGCTCTCGTGGTTTACTTATTCTTGCGCAACTTGAAAAGATTATTATGTCGCAGCCGGAGACTCGTCTTGTTTTGTTATTCCTTCTGGCTTTCTGTAAACTTAAATCTGAATTTAAAACGCGCCGCAGATAATTAAAATTTACACAGTGGCGGTGAAAAGGACCTGCAAAGCTTCAACTAACTTATAAGATAACTTATTGTTGTCTTAGTAAATGAACGAAGATTTTAATATTGAAAAGACTTAACAACTTGGATCAATTGTTTTCTTTAATAAAAAAAAATTGACTCTTCAAACATACAACTAATTAATTTACTGATGAAACATTAGAGGGCATTAGTTCGTTTGATGGTTTAAGTAAAAAAAATAAAATAAGTAGAATAATTAGAATGGCATGATCGCGTTTGCACATCGCTAAAGTGCATCGCAAATTTCCCCTCAAGTTTAATTTGTTTCCGGTTTTATTCCGGAAGCACTGCAGTTATAAATTCCGCCATAAATTCACATCAGGCAAACTTTTCGAATATCCTTCACGCGTTATATTCACTCCGGTGGCGGCAATTTAAGAAATGTTCCGGTTTAATAATCTGAGTTTCATAATGGTCGCTGTAAGCTTTTCCCGCCGCCGCCTTATTACTCTTTAAGTTGTGCTTGTCGTAAACGTTCGTAACGGAAATTTACGACGACGCGTTTTCACGCTTCTGCGAGGCGGTGAATTTTACACGGGGATAATTTTTTTTTTTTTTAAATGTATATAAAACGCTAGTGTGGCTTTATTTTACGTACTTGATTTTCATGAAGTTGAAAAAGTGATTTGAATGCTAAATATAAGCTAATTCCGTTCGAAAACTTAAAGAATAAGAGAGCGGGCAGAATTTATTCGCTTGTTGCTTTAAAACGCGGGGGAGCAGTAAATCTCGTTTAAACTTTCTTCGAACCGAGTGAGGCGCGATCATTTCGTTTTAAACTAAATTTACAAATTTTTACAGCAGACGATTTAGTTTCCGACGCAAGAAACCCTCTCTTCTTCTTCTTATCATAATTGAACTTGCGTGTTTCGCATTCTCCGAGTAAGCGATATCGCTGTTCTTTGTTGTTCTTGTTTTGCTTTTTTTTTCGGATAGATTTCGAACGGATGCCGTTTTATGCGTCCATTGTATCGTGTGCGTTCATAGTTCAGGCGAATGAATAGAGCTCGGACTCTATACTTGGAAGGACACATCCGTTCGAAAACTTTAGTTCCTTTTGTGCCCCCAAAATGGAACTCGATCTGCTGCTGCAGCCATAAACAGTATGAATGAATCTCTTTTTTCTTTCTCTCCCTATATGTTTTGTTGTGAAAAAGATGGCGGGTGGTTATTGCATTGCAATAAGATTAGATTGGAAAGTTTAATTTCATTAAGCTAAAATTAGCGCCCCTTATTTACCAGCCGAAAATAATACGTAATGTGTAACGAGCAAACATCCTGCGTGAATTTTGATATCCCAATTTTCAGTATCTCTCCTCCTTAAATAGAGTATCTATTTTAAGCTCCTGCCAGTGGTCAAATGGGAAGTAAAACGTATTTCGGGGTAACATTCATCAATTTCACGTGACGTGTGCTAATGATAGCCTGGTCTGTTAGGGCGCGGCATAGATTTCTCCTATCTAATTAGGTATCCAATGATTATATTACATCACGTCGAAATACGAAGAGTTACAACTCTGTAATATTGTTTGCTTATGTATATACGTCCGCGAGTTGGTAAAGACTAAAATATGCGAAGTGTAATTTGCAGACGGCCTTCAGACGCAATGTTTGCTGTCACTCAAGAAGTCGCCAGAATAAAATAATTGTAATGCCGCGTTTCCACGAGGCCAGTAGCTGGAGTCCTATGACTGGACTCCAGTGACTGGCTTCGTGTAAACACCAGTAAACACCACTGGATGTCAGTGACTTGGCCACGTTGAAATGGGAATTCACTGGACTGGCAAGACCAGCTACTGGCCTGTTTACTGGCCTCGTGGAAATGCGGCATAACAGTCCGAGTGAAGCTCTGAAGATGTTAATTAAAAATTGCCGATTGGTGTGGTATACAATTAAAAAATTCTCAAGTGTGCTAATTAACGTTGAGAGTTTTAAATTCCAACGCTACGTTTTTATTTAAAAAATTCTCAGCGCCAAGCAATTTTGGGGTAAATTAATTAAGTAACTGGGTAAGAGTTTGCCTCAAATATTTACTGATTTGCTTTCGTTGAAACTGTCAGTAACAAAATAAAATTCGAACTAACGGATTCAACATTCGTAATAGTAACGATCCGAACTGAAATCTTGACACGGCGCTCATATTTCCGAATATAATGGGGGATCGAAAATGTAATCAAATGTCAAAGGAGATAAAGGGTCTCGTTGCCTATGCAGAGGGTTGTTTGGAATACAGATAAATCACATCGAGCGGAGCGCACCTCGCAAATTGAATATTTATAAATTTTATAATGGTATTTTTTCCGGCCGACCCGCAAATATAATTTATGGGGCGTGAAAGCCGAAGCAAGCGCGCGAGCGAAGGTGCGGTCGATCAAAAGCGAAAATGAAAGAAGAAGAAAAAAAGAACCCGCGCGCGTACCCCCGGAGCAAAATAATCTAATATTTTTCCGGGCTGGTTTTAATCTAAAAAAAGGAGGATTACGTTTTTTCTCTCGACAATTTATCCGGCACAAGATGATTTCGATTGTGGGATTTGTGATGTGATATTGGCCTTTATGTGGTGCGCCCGATTCGTCGAGATGATCCCAAATTTAGAGATATTAAGTAAATCGGTTTCTGAGGTTGCAAGCCTTATACGTATCATATATCACGATTGCTTTTCCTATTTACTGTTGATCGTCCCGGAAGATATTTATTTGACTTCAGATCACTAGTTTATAAAGTAAAATATGATGAACGAAGAGCAATCTTAAATTAAGTAAATATTTACTTTTAGCTTTCAAATAAGTCTCATATTAATTAGTATTTGAATTATCAAGATATTGTCACAAAAACATTAAATTTTTGAACCTACAATAAAAGAGAGAAAAAAGTTACCGGCGCCTCCACCATTTAAGGTTAAGTACAGTATCGTTTTAATATATAAAAAAGAATGCATTCCATTTAAGTATAAGATTTGAACTTTATAGAAAAGAGACAAATTTGTCTAGACATAAGAGCTCTACAATTACAGCTTACCTTTAATGAAATTGCACCATCCATTGTATCAAGTAACAATGGAATGCATCGAATCGGAAGAGGCAAGCTAAATCCAAACGCGGAGAGGCGACGTAAATAAAACAACAGAAATACCCGAACACAGCAGCTGGAGCTTCACCTACCCCAGCTGTTATAGAATCGTAACTAGCTGGGGATGTTTGTTTTGATGTTGCAGCGTAAGAAATTCCCCGTCGCCGTTTTTGCCCTCTCATCGCCGAGCGCAATTTCAAAGAAATCGCATTACGTTCGAAAACTGCAAACAGAATTTTATATGCTCGCCGGAAATGTGTATGTAGCCGGAGCATAATCCGGCGTTGTGTTTCGAACAAGAAGTTCTGGTTTGTTTGCCCTGTGCAGCAATCTTATTATCGGGTTGTGTTTGTGTTCGAACAACTCGGTTTGTTCCGAGTTATTGTGGAAGTTTTTAGTCATCAGCGAAAAATAAAGCTTAAGTAAATCCTTTCGGAATATTAAGGACTAAAATATAAAAGCTCCAGCGCGAACGCAAAATATACACCTTCGTTCCTTTACTACTTCAAACTGTTTGCACCATAAAGAAAACAAAGAAAACTTTTCATTTCAATTATATTCTTTAATTTTATAACTCCAAATATGTTCTGAATTTGCAAGTAATTTAAATCTTGATTTGAATCTCCTTTTTGATCGGTCGTTCAAATGCCCCGAAAATCGTTAATAAGTTTCACGAAGTTGCAAGCCCCTAACGAGCTCGCAACAGGAAACGGCGGAATAATATTTCTAGATTACAAACGTATTTTTTGCGAGCGGGTCTCCCAAAAACGACGAAACTTATAATTGAATATATCGATTTTTATTTCATCCCCGGCATCCGGATGTGTTCCGGCCTAAGCAATCACAAATATCCATGTTTGTTTTCCTGCTGCCGTTTCGTTTATAAACTTGACGCGGATTTTTTCCCCTCGAATTTCGAATTGTAATTGTAAATCCCGCCCTATGTTGTGTGAAAATTAGAATTTAATATAATTATGTTATGACACTGCGAGCCCATTAATAATCCATTTATAATTAACAGATCAAAACGTGGAAATTACGTGCGGCACATTCGATACTATATATCAACAACTTCCATAATTCGAGAACGTTCAAAGGAAAAGGATGTCTCCCTGTTAGTCGCAAGGATGATAAATTCATTAATTAAGGCCGCTCCACGTTGACGGAAAAGTAGTTTAGGTGAAAGATGTTCGCGGATAATTACGTTCTGCTTCATAATTCATTTATCATTAGTTACAGAAACTGAACAAAAACAAAATCCATAAGCGACGATACTAAAAATATCGTATGAGAGGATCGAAAGCTCGTTCCCCAATTTTGTTGTATAAATAAATTTCAAAAAAACAAATTTGCGAAACTATTCCGCTTATATAAAAAGGTGTCACAAACGAGGCATGTAATCATTTTGGTTTAACAATTTTCTGCTTGGATTAAACAACGCAAGTAATCACAGAGTTTTATGTAAGTAAAGGAAGTTAATTTATTTATTTTTTTTAAAGAAGTTATCGTTGAGTAATTCAACTTTCACTGAACTTTTACTGGCCAACAAAGAACTGATTAAACAACATTAAGGCCCGATTTTACAATCCTCGGATAAGCATTATTCTCAGAATAACGTGACGTAGGTATGAGGAACATAAAGGGTATTCGGCGAACAGTTATTCTGTCCTTATTCCACGATTGTAAAACTGAGCCTTAGATTGTTTTACATAAATTTATATTAATTATAATTAATTACATTAAAACATGCAAATTTTAGTTCATATTTGAGTGAATTTATTATGTGGAAATCTTTTAACAAATATATAAATTTTAAAATTTAAATAATTCTTAAGCTGAGTTCGTTTATTCACGCGGTGCACAGATGGGGTAAAATGAGAGAGAGAGAGCGAAGCTATTTTGTCACATGTAAAAGTGAGACAAAAACGTGAAGTTGAATAAACGAACTCGGCTTTTATGTTTATTTAGGGTGAGGATTACTTGAGTTACGAAGTTCCTGTTCCTTACAAAGTTATATTAAAAAATAACTTTTTTTAAAAATTTTATATCTTCAGATCAATCATTAATTAATAAAATTCCAGTTAATTACAAAGCCCTAGCAAATTCATTTTAATAGAATAGATTTTCTTTGTCTACTGCAAATGAAATGAAATGTTCAATTAAAAACCCATCGAAGTTTCGACAAACGAAGATGAAGCAATAACTAAAAGTTGCAGAAATAATTTTCACGAATTCGCTATTACCGGAGTTGTTTGCTCTTTTGTGTTTTTACGTAAGCAAGCGCCTTATGTGCATTACATGACTGGAATTCCCCGAATCCAAGTTTGGCTATTATAGTAGAAAGAGCCGAGAGCGCGATTCGCCATTTCCTTCTGTTATTGTTATGAGATGGGTGCCTTTTACTTAAATAAATTGCTATTTGGACTGGGGCGGTTCAATTCCGATTGGCGGCGTCAATCGACATTGTAAAAAGAAATCGTCTTAGCTTTAAAGCTCGTTAATATTTTGATTATATTGCTACCCTTTAATTACCCCCGTTTATCTGAGTCCCAAATAATTGGTTTGCTTTAATTGTTCTTGCCTAATACAGGGAGTTGGGAAGCGTTAAATTTTCTTCCCGGAATCTTGAAAGCCAATTTGTAAGTACGTTAGCGCGCAAATTTTTCAACGTTGCAGACGTATTTCATTCGCGATTAATAATGCAGCTCTTGCAACTACGTGTTAGGTTTAAATGAGGTAATTCCGAAAAAGTTAAAAGTTTCCGAACTCGTTCCGATGCAGTTTAGATTTGTTTCTTCGAATTATTTTCGAGTTAACATAAATTAAACGTCTTTCTCTCTACAATTGGCCTTTTTCTTCTGGTTCGCAACCAATTACGTCCTTTAATATACGAATTAATAATTTTTAATTTATGGGCAGTTCTATTTGAGTAATTTATTTTGAACACTGTGCAATGAATGATTTAAAGCTTTTTAATAATGCTAAAGTTATCTGACCGAAATTGATCGTTTATGGCCTTATCAACCGACCGAGCGTGTACTTTAACCGCCGACAACCCACATGATAAACGGGTTAAAAGTTTTCTTATGTAATGATTTGCTGAAAAAAAGTTTGAATTCCAGGCTTTGCGTGCCGATGTTCCGATATTACCATTCAGAACGTTTCATTGCGTGTTACTAAGAAAAAAAAATCATGAATTAAAAATTAAACGCATTTTAATTCACTGCATTTTTACTTGGAATTGCTTTGCAATCGTATATTAAATATTTATTACAATTACATATTTGGCTTTTGTCGTCGTTGACGTTTCATTCAATTCGCGTTCCTTTGAAATATTCCAGATCATCTTCGCCTAAATAAATTCTAATTTTCAGCTGCTATTTTACTATGGAGATGTTGACAACATCTATTACAAAATGGCCCAAGGTCAGATTCCACAAAATCAATGGCGCCCATCTAAATAGGTAATTTTTCTTTTTTTGAAGTTGAACATTATTATTCGATAATGAACAGTGACGTAACGCCATAAATGGATAAAATACGGTTGATTTAATGCCCGACGGAAATGCGATCCTCGTAAATCTAATTTACACCGGCGAATCCTATGCAAACAGTGAAATCCTTTTAATAACAATGCGCCGAAGTTATAAGCGCGCGCGCGCGCCGAAACAAATTTAATTAAAACGCACACAAAATGAACATAAATTAGCTGCGGACGAAAACTTGCAAACCAGAACAAACGACCTGAGAAAATTCATAACGGCGCGAGCGCAAGATATTTCAGCTGAAACGCGACAGGACAACAAAGCGCGGGTTGAAAGGACATTATGCACCCGCATGTAGGTGCACCGGGAAACGCAGGCAATGACCGGAATTCGTAAACGACGCTTTAAAATAAACAGGGCCGAGCGAGTTGCGGGGCCCCCAAGTGATTTTCGGCTTTAAATAAATGTGGCGGCGGTGATGTAACAGAAAACGCTTTCAGGACAGACTGAAATTACCGCAACGCCTCTGAAACTAAATTGCATTACCGTTAGCGTTGCGAAATAAGCTGTGTCATTACACGAACTTCGTAAACTATGCAATCAATTTAGGAACCTATTTTATTTTCACTTTTATTAAACTATATGTGATGCGGTTTTATTACGTCCAAAATTTCTATGCTCTGTTATAATAATTATAAGTAATAAAAATATTAACAGAAGAAAATAAATGTACATAGGTAAGACCAAATAGGTCGCAATAAAAACTGAAAAAGGACAGATTTTATTAAGCTCCGTTCAGTTTATTGTTTACATCCGACTTTGTTTTAACAACAGAAACTCTAATTAATGTTTACGTTCTTGGCGAGACTTCAACAAGTTCTTACTGGATGATTCGCTTTGATCGAAAAACAATTCGCATTCTTCTTGTGTAAACTCAGTCCATCAGTTCAGAATCAACATAAAGAAAAAGCTTGTAAACAAGAGTGTATTTCATTTCTATTTTTAGACGGCATTAAATTTAAATGAGAAAATATCGAAGACACGGGAGGAAAGAATTCGAATATGATTCGAACGCCAACCAAATGAGAATAACGAACAAATTAATAAACTCAATGATATAAAAAGATGTTAGTTGAAACCAAAGACATACTCGTACATAAGTTAAACCTGAGAGCAGCATACTTGGAAACTTCGAGGTAATATGCAACTTAAAATCGATAAACCCGATAAGGACAAAGGTCAAGCTGAAACTTTTCGGTCTCCTTATCCGTTCGAATTGAATCAGAGTGGACGGAAAATAATGTTACTGCACCGGGAAATCCGCAGGACTCGGACGGTGGACTTACATAAATTAAATTTTTAATCTCGGAAGGACCGTTACGCTTGCAAGTTCCGATAAAAGCGAATGGAAAGCTTATCGCTTTTATTATATCTGCTTATGTGTAGAGAGTCTGCCTGGAATTGCCTATTTTTTCGATGATTAAATATTTGAAGATGGTTCATCGAATATAAGAAAATATAGAAATGAAGAAAGCACGAGAAAGGAAATGAGTTTTGGAAGAATCTTTTAACTTTTAATGTCTTTATGCCACCCACGTATTTCCAAATTGATGATGCAATTCAATAAGCACGAGTATTTTCTGACCTGTAAATTGTGTCGTGGCTAGCAAATAGCAACGAATACAGCTGCCCCATTAGCTATCACGCACGAGATGGCGGCCAGTGCGGACAAAGCGTGTCATCGCAAACTTGCAAAATTTTTAGCTGCTACTTTGTTCTTCTTTCTCATGTTTTGTTTCATCTTGTTAAGGTATGCTTAACAATAAAGGGAATGTCACTATTCCGTAGAATGTTTTAACGTTGCTTTTTACTTGCAAGAAACTTTAGCAAAAGCTTTGACTTCTTGCAGTATCAGGTAAGGGTATTTCCAGCAAACTAATTTAAAGAGAAGAGACACAAAAAAGCTTATTACAGGGATCCCGGATTAACCGCTTATCAAGTAACAAAAAAAGAACTCCAGCGTCTAAAGATCGTATCTATGCTTGATAAAGAGCGGTTGGTCAGTCCCAATTTTTACAGCCATCCGTTAAACTAACACCCACCATCCGTCTCCCGCTTGATGTCATTATTTAGCCTGTCAATTAACGGGCAGAGCACCAGCGAGGAGATAACAAACAAAAGAAAAAAAAACACAACGAAACAAATGACTGCTTATTTTTTATCGCGGCCGGCGGCGCGAACCTTAATCTCTTCGGTACGCAAAGTCGTGCCCGGAAAAATCCTATCGCCCGGAACGTAATTAATCATCGGAAAGTCGACAGCCGCTGGCAAGGACTTCCGAACCGGATGCGATTAATTTGCATTCTCTGAGATGTCCAGCTTTTATAATCGCAGTTTTCACGGATTGTTATGCACGGGGTTTCCAAAAAAGAAAAAGAAAAATTTTAAATTTGGTGTGTTTTGACCGTTCAAAACGAGATAAGGTTTTAGTTACGCTTAATTAATTATTTCTTGACTTTAGCAAACTATTTTCTGCTTTAAAGTTACCCAAACTAAAGGCAGAAGCTCTTGATATAATTAAACCTACAAATAACAATAATATTAGGTTATTAGGAGAGGATGTTATTGTCTTCTTCAAGCGACTTCCATATATGGAACTATACAACTTCTATTTTTCAATTATTTATTTTTCATTATTAATACATCATTCGGAACACCAATTAATTTATGAAAGCGCCCCCCCCCCCCCACATAAACGTATTTAATTACCCCAGAAAAGCGTCCCAATTAATTAAAGCTTGCGCAAGCAGAAGCACCCAGCGCTTTTCCGTTTTCATTTACCGTCCAGGAAAACATTTTTAATTGGAACAAAACGCGCGCGCACACACACATACAAGGAAAGCCCCATAACTACACCTACACACAAAAAAAGATAACATCGTGTCTTTGTGCTCCGGTATTTATGACATATTTCGGGCGAGCATATTTCAGCGTGCAATTCCGATAAAACTAATTAAAATCGAACGGCGGAGATAACGAACGAAAGCCACCATGGATGAAATGAACGCCCGGCGACAATAATTATGCGAAGAACGTAAAGCTGCGCTCGTTAATGAAATACGGGTTCGCGTTCGAAAGAGATTAAACTGATCACGATCGGCGTGCAAGTTGTTTCGTATTTATTTGATTTGTGGCAACTCCCAAACTGTTACCAAATCGTTCAACTATAACTAGACTTCGGACGCAATGAATTCATGGATCTTCGTATTGCGTAATCACGGCAACGCCTGAATATCCGAAGTCTACTTATACCTCAAGGATTCAAACCTTTTCGTTTCGGTTCAAAATGAATCACTTTGGAATGGTTTTGTGATTATTTGGATTTAATGTAACTTTTATATTTTTTTGTACAGGGTAATTCAGGTTTAAACTTGCGCTTTTAGTTAAAATAAAACCTGCAATATATTTCGTTTATATAAATATTACGAATGTGCGAAATTCGTTGCACACAAGCAGGAAATCAAACCCAAAAAGTATAACTAATACAAATCAAAATATTTTACAATTTCGTCCAAGCTAATAAATTAATAATTATTTGGACGAACAGAACGTGACGTGCGTCCATCACGTAATTAATTTATTAATGAAACTGCAACCCCGTGATTATATTTACATCAAATTCACGTTTAATTTGCCGGGTAAGTTCAAAAGGCCAGCGCAAAAACTATTTTAATTCGTCGCATGTATCTATGTAGCCGAGGGTTATCAAATTGGGAGCATCGCTTCCTACTCTATTTATAACTTCGTTTCATTTTCATTCAGAGCGCCTTTAATTTCGTGCATAGATATTCGTCTCCCGGCTCTTCTAAAGGCATCGACTACAACTAGCAGGAATATTTAATGAAAACTTTGTGTTCAGTTTCAACGGGGCGGGGGGGGGGCTCGAAACAGTCGGATCGTTTGCTCCTGGTCCCGCTTATGCAATCTAATATGTTTTTACTTTCGAACGTATCGCGTTCCCGGAAGCCCGGAGCTGACAATGAAATATCAACGCGCATAGAATTTCAAATAACAATGTCTTCGAATAAATTATCTGGAGATTTGCGTTGGAGCAAAGTAAATACTTATACCATTTTTTATAGTATAGGTATGGGAGAACCGAAACATTGAAATGATACTTCATCTATAGGGTGTTACTGAACACGAGCCATTTATTGAAATGATTCATTGGGGTAAAAGTCAATTATGTATAACAATGGTAACGATTAATTCGTAATTTATTTGTGAATTGTGAAAAGTGTGGAGGCTTCCGCCTAAGCAATAATACAACTGAACGAGTAACAATAGCAAGCCCGGATTATATTTCAGGGAAGTTATTTTGCTCCCTTTTCGCTAGACGTGCGGCCGTGCTGATAGCACGTCACTTTTTTGATATGAAATATATTCTCAAACCCCAGAAGGGTCACTCAATGGTCTACTTATAGCAATACAAAAAGCGACGTTGTCTGCCCCAACGTTTCCTTATTGCATTTCGCTCGATCAAATGGCCTGTCAGATTATGAGCTTTTTTTAAAACTAAACTTTCTTAATAATAATAATAAATAAAAAAAAAATGAAAACAACTTACTCTTACCAGTGTTCTTGGCACCCCTCTCGTTTCGGATGAGGACCTCGTGATCATCTTCCTCCCAAATTTCACCTTCGGCGACCGCGAGGCTCACGAGAATGACGGCCAAAACGAACAGCACCAGCCACTTCATCTGGAATGCACGAAAGTTTAGTAATTTATCAAAAAAGTAAAGCGTGTGTTTTATTAAACATTAATAACTTGAATCCGCCAAGATTCAATCTTGCCGTTGCCAGCGAACTTGCGCTTGCACACCTGCACAAGTTTTAATGAGTTTGATTGCATATAAGGCATTGAACAAAGCTCACTCGCAAATTCGAATTCCCCGAATTCTCCATAGTATCTTAACGGTGATGGCAAACGAGACGGAATATGTCTTCCTCGTACAGATCGAATTGAAGAAAGTTTGTGTTAATTATTTAGTCACTTCAATGCGAACAAATTAATTAATTCGAATAAACACGTAAATAGTGCACATGCTTTAATTATTTAAGCTCTTGAGGACTCACAAATCTATTCAAGTTTACGACTGTAATCTCTATATTAAGAGCTTTGCATCCACCAAGAAAATTAATGTGCTTGGGATGTATGGCTATAAGATACTCATGTAGTAGTGACAGTCAATTAATTTTCCGAGGCCAGTAATTTTCAAAGTTTACAGGGGAAAGAATTCCCATTCGCATTCCCCCAGATAAGTCTTAAAACGGAAGAAGTCGGGATCATCAAGGGACTCGTTTAAACTATTACGCTGACATACTTCTTAAAGGATTACAGCTCGTTTCTGTTGACGGCAAACACATTAGTAAAGAAATTAATTATTTATTGGGGGCTTTTAATATTTTTAATGTCGTCATAAATCCGGCGTTAAACGCTTAAACTAATTGCCGCAGTAAACTGCAAATATATAAATTCTCCTCCAGTAAACTGTTAGAGGAGAGATTATCTAAGGCAAAGAGCCACAGGATGAGGATGAATCATAAAACGGTCAATATGCAAATGCAGGGCAGAATAATTCTTAGTTATACATTTGAGCAGAGTTCGCAAATAAAATTATTACGCTCCGGCTTCGTCGAGGTTTAGTTAACATAGATAAATGTTCATTCTATAAAGTCTAAAGCACACAAATTCAGCAATTCAAAATTTTCCGTGTAACACTCGCGAGTATTATAAATGCAAATATTTATTTTACTCTCCGACGGTCTCAGCTAGCTACTAACTACTAAATGGCCAAAAAAAAATCACGTTTCGCGAACGAAATGAATTTGTATATAGAGCGTTCCGGAATTTTAATACGTTTCATTTAGTGCTCGCATATTTTAATATTAAAGTCGCGATGTGTCATGTTTAATATCGGAGTTTCTTTATTTATTTTTTTTCCTTCTTCCTGCCGGCTCCTATATCAACCGACCGAACATAATAAGTGTCAGAAAAATACAATTTTTTTCCTCGTCTTCTTCTTTCTGTGTGTGTTCGCGTCACAAGCAGTTTCCGATGAAGTTTCGCGAAAGTGAATTCCCAGGAATTATTTATATAGAAGGCGGATGGATGTTCGTTGTGTAAACCGAACGTAGTTCGCGCGTCGTTTTAAATATTTACGAGGCAATCAAAAGTTCGGGGAGATTTAGCGGGATTTACCTTGAAAATGACGGGGGGACTTTATTAAATGAAAAAAATAAACTTTCTTTTCAGAATATCAATAGATTACAGTCTATGTAGATAATCATGAAGCAAACAACTTTTTTTTTTACAAATTTACGCATTACTGACTTCTTTAGTTATTCTCAATTACTTTTGAAGATGGAACGACGCGACGTGTATGCATAATTGGAAGTAGGTACTCATCAATCAAAAGCTTTTTTTTTGTATTGTGCTTCTGTTCTGTACCACGTTAGGCTAATTTCATTTTCGATTATTTTATCATCAGCAAAAAACACGGAAACTTAAGGGAATTAATGTGGCACGGAACGGGGATTAATTAGCACGAGCGCATGTATAATTCCCATCAACCTTCCCGCCTAAAACACCATGTAAAACACTTAATTTGCAGGCCTGTAACTTTCAAGAGCCCGGATAATAAATAAGGACCTTTATGATCTACCCTTGCAGCGGATAGCGTCCTCCTTAAACCCGCGTAAGCTCCCCGGCATTATAAGTAAGTTCTTTTTATATGCGCCGTCCGTCCGGGGCCGTAAAGTACCCTGCAGCGTGCATATGTTCAAGATAATTGAAATAACATCCGGGGCTTATGTGAATTTACACTAAGAGAAAAGTTTGGAGGTGGACATTTTTGGTCGAGATTGAATTTCTAAAAGATGCAAAGAGTCTTCCAGTGTTACCATAAACAACCGATACCATATTTAGGAATAATATTGTTTAATATTCATAACGAATAGACAGAACAAAACGCCACATGCATTGGTAAGATAAAGAGAAAGTTACAAAAGCGTGATCGAAATTTGGCTATTACTGTCACGTCTAATCGCCTGTTAAACTTTGAGCTTTTGTTTTTATAAGCTCTTAGTGTCACATCAGAGCCAATAACGGGCGATATTATTGGCCATAGAGCGCAAGCTGGCGATCGATCGCCCGAAAATATTCTCGCAACGTTTTCCATCCGAGAAGGGGATGAAACCATATCATGCTGACGATGGAACCAATTAGGCAGACTATATTATTGCAAAGTCGAATTGAATGTCGGGGGCTTACTGTCGCAGTTACTGACAATGAGCACGAGTGCGAATTTGAATGTCGTCGCACAAAACGACTTGCTAATTGTAGTCATTTCATGATGCCTTGAATTTCCTGAACAGATCACGTCTGTTCCAACAACGCATTCATCTCGCCTACGATTTCCTCGCTCGCTCTTAAATGAAACAACGTTCTGCGTAATATGCTAATGGAGTAATTTTGATATTGAGCTGAGCTGCAGAAGAATGAAAAAAAAAACGCGAGATCTTTTACTGACTTTATCACGGGCCAAGTGGAAAAGTTTCTCGAATAACCCAACTGAAGCATTCCACTCATTTCTGTTTACAGTACAAAGCAAAGTACAGAAGCTCGAAGTTCGAAGTTCCGACATAATTTTCTCTTACTATGTCGCCTAGGCATTCGAAATTTATGGAGAGAGCGTATTGTTCGGTTAGACAATGCCCAATGATATTAAATCCAGCAAATTAACAGGACCCCCAGAATATTTAGAACTTGGTGAATTTTAAACGGAGATCTACATTTCAAAGTCCAAGGAACTAGGCTAATGCACATCTGCGATGGAAATTTATGAAACCGCGCGCATGTATCCGTACCCATTTTAAATTTAAAGCGACGTAGTAAAACATGTCTGGGCTCGAAAGTGGTCAGCACGCGGGGGGACTACTATTGTTTTATTCGGGGAGGCGACCCACTTTAACTGGCAGCAAAACAAGCGGACTCTTCAGTATTTAAAAAGTACGTGTGTGAGGTTTTAACGGGCGTTTGGCAAGTTCTACGTCGTATTAATAATGTTGTAGGTACTTTGTTAAATTTGCGCAGCCTTGCCCACTGAAGAGTTCCATTCTGAAACAAAGGGTTGGCGAGCATTGAATTTAAAGACCCCCTACCTTTTGATGTTAAATTATTTCACGGAGGAATAAAATTCAAAAGTTCTCTAACATAATAACGCAGTGCAAATTACATAAGTCCTCAGTATTGTATGCGCTAGTATTATTATTTGGTTATTTCAATTATTTAATAATCGCCTACATTTGCTGCATTGCATCGTATAATTTGCTTTTATTATGCAAACAAAATGGTTTTAATTAGTTAGAATTAAAGGTGATACTTTTGTTCATAATACTCCTTCCCCCCACTCTGGTCGATTTTGTTCCGCTTTAGGAAAATTAAAATCTGGTCAACAAGTGCTTAAGGCACTTTAATAAATCGATTAGGTCATTGCCAAAACTCGTAAGTGAACCTATTTTATAGCCTCTATTAAAATTAACATTATTCTGAAATGTGGAAAATTAAAAAAATTTAATAAAAATCTGCCCCTCGTAAAGTGTAGGACAGGTGAAAGTTTACCTCTAAACGTCTTGTTCTTTTTAGTGCCACCTACCGATAAGTGCGACAAATGAATTCGAATTTATTTACTTATTTAAAATACTGGTATCCTTTATGTAGCTGGAGACTGCAATAAATTTTTAAAAAAATCTTATAGAATCAAATCGGCGTCATCCGTAGATACACGCGTCAACTAATCCATTCAGGATTGGATTAAATTGGAAATCAAAAATGCCATCTATTAATGAACGGGGCAATTAAATTTTCACTCGGATTAATATCGTCTTTAAATACTTTCGAAATCCTTTCGACATTTTTTTAAAAGTTTAACAGATTAATTTCCTTAATTTTAACTCCGAGCAACTTCGGAAATCTAAAGACCCCTTACACTTCCCCAAACAGAATATAATTAATTTAAATCGCCTTAATTTTACGTCGCGATTATCAATAAATTAATTCCTTGTGAGATAACGCGATGAACCAGAAAGTTAATTATAAATGTAGGATCACTTTATTTGTTCTGTTCCGAAATACCCAAATTTTTATCTGGGGGCAAACACAATTTCGTGTTTTGCACGTACTTTATAAAATTAATTTTTTAAATAATCACCACTCCACTGTTTGGATAAGGACTATCGTTTTCGCGCCGTTCTATTTTTAGTCACGGTCACCGACATTAATTTTAACATTATTAAATAGTGTACTACATAACATCAGTAGTGGCTAGTGGCTAACTATAAACAAGATAGTTCGTTCGAAAATAGACGGAGATAAAGCTGTAATCTTTTCGTGGAAAATTAATTCGTGATATGTATTTCCCAAATCGCGCGCTCTTGCTTATAATAAATTTGCGCTTAAAGACAATTCGAACTTTAACAGGTCCTGAAACTTCTAATTCCCCAAAATAAAAGTTTGCCACGCTTGATTTACTCGCACGAACGACATGTTTGTAAATACTTCACGAGAAAATTAGTTTCACAAAAAAGAACTGGATGCCGTTAATCCAACGTTTGTTGGGCCGTTCTTTTTAATTAATCTGGATGTGACGTAAATGTTTACTGAAGAAGAAAGAGAAACGAAGTTTGAGTAACGCAAATATTTTTTTATAATTCTTTGCTGTTTCGAAAAGTTTTTTTTAGCAGAAAGCTAATAAGCCCAACAAGTTTAAGATCTCTTTTCGAATATGTATAGTTTCTGAAAATACATCTGCGGTTAAACTATGCGATTAGCTTGAAACAAAAATAAATTTCCGTTTTACAAGGACCCCCCCTAATCAATCACTGCCAAATGATTTTTTTGGTATTAAAGCAGGTGCGGGCAACACATGTTTGTTCTTCGGCGAGCTCTTCCTTCGGTAGTTTTAAAATAAAACTTTCGGGAACCGCCACAATTACGGCGCAGATTGTGTGTGAAAATAGCGAACATATTTTTCAGCGCCTCGCCTCGTTTTTCTTCTCTCTCCACACACATACCACAGATTCCTTCAAGAATGAGGGGGGGGGGTCCGAGGGGCGAAAAAGCCGAAATTGCGGCCGCACACGAACTATAAATCATACCACAGTTAAATAAAGCGATAAATCAAGTTTCCTCCTGAACTTTATCTGTTAATTAAAAGTGTTTTCTTTTTCCAAATTTCGAACCGGATTTGTCCGGGGGTTGAGTTACACTCTCGTTAGGAAGTTTTTAGTTTTTCGATTTATCACCCGTTTACACGGGAGACATTTTTCAGACGTCCTGCGTCGAGTTTCCCTCTTGTTGATTTTATTTACTTTGGGAAAGCAATATATTTCCCGGAAATGCTCAACAGTTGCGAACACATCCATTGTAGTTCGAAATT
Source organism: Dorcus parallelipipedus (assembly GCA_958336345.1). Classification (NCBI taxonomy): domain Eukaryota; kingdom Metazoa; phylum Arthropoda; class Insecta; order Coleoptera; family Lucanidae; genus Dorcus; species Dorcus parallelipipedus. Next base: position 27,817,737 of record OY284480.1, on the reverse strand, counting down.
ACCGTCTCGTCTTGTTTCATAAAAGCGACGAATCCAACAAGAAGAAGTAAGCACCTATAAGACACGGACAAGGATGAAAAGTTGCGGATGGAATTTATTTTAAGCGCAAGTTATGGATAATTACGACTGAAATGTTATCTTTTTTAGGTAAACATTGGGATAAGTTATTATAACGCACCTGGCCAAGTTTCTGGATGGAATCTCTTCGTGTTTTGAACATAAATTACAAAGTTAATGCCTCTACTCATAAACAAAATAAAAGAACTACAATAGATTAGAAATTTTTGTTGGACTTTTTGATGCTAGTAACGAACAACACACTCCTGATTTTATTAAAGCCATTTATCAATTAATTAGAGCTACTACGTCCCCAATAATTGAGGAATAAATTCTTTCCGGACGAACTTGTCCTCGTAATATACGTTAACTACCCGAGGAGAGAAAACGTTAAACTGCAGAATAAATCTTGTTCGGGAGTCTTCTGCTGTAAATATTTAGGTACAAAACGACCAGGAGCGACGGAGACAATGGCGCTTGACCTACTCGGAGCATAATTTATGGCGGGATGTCTCCACTTAGCTCTTCCTTATTGGGGTGCATTTTTCTTATAAATTGGACTTTGGGATACGATTCTCTCAAACGAAAAAAGGTGAACTTGCTTTGCTTTTTAATTTTATTACATTTCTGATTTATTTATTAGGTCTAATTAACGCGTTGAAGTTAATGAATAGTTACAGTTGTTTTATACTATCTTGATGGGGTTTAATAAAATCCCAAGCAATTACCTACGTTCCAATAGCTAGTATGTCATGATTGTTTAATTTTATGGCATCGCAACAAAGATCAATAAATTACCACGCTTGATGGACTGTTATGTAAGCAATTCGATCACGAAATGTCGCCGTTTCAAATAACCGAAAGGCAAATGGGGCAATCTTCCCTGGATTGCTTAAAAAAAAGAATCCGATCGTCCCGCGCGTTTATTTAGAGTTGACAAAACTGCTCCGGTTTACGCTCCTTCGGGACTTAATAAAGCGATTCTGGCCGGAGCAATAATGAAATTAGAGACGTTCCCCCGATACTCCGCGGTTATATCCGTTTAAGGTTAACGACGACTTTTAGTGGTTCTGGGAAGCAATAAAGCCGGCAAGAAATGGTATTTGTTTTCCTTTCCGTGATTAATGGGAAATTTAATTAATAAAAAGTGTCCGGTGCAAGAGCCGCATTTTTCTGGCTGATTAATGGAAGGCCTATCGATTCCGTAATCCGAGTTCCAAACATCATTTCGCCGTTAGAAAAATTATTTTCTTGATTTTATTTCAATGGCATTTAATTTCCTAAATAATTTTTAGAAAACTACCTAGTTATTGTTATTATTCTTTTCCCTCTTACATCAACGCCTCTTGATACACAAAAATTCTAAGCCATCATCCTAGAAGGACAACATAATTTTTCCTTGGCATTATCTTTGTGAGCAGTCTTTGTAATGATAAATCTTTTTATTTGGAAGATAAACTCAAAAGCTGAGCTCGACACTTAAAAAGAAAATCTAATCTATCTACCGCCTCTTGCCCTCTTGGTCTAACTGAATCACCCTGTATATAAGAAGGTAAATTACAATATTATAAAATAATTAACGTGAAAGTGAATGATGTGTACCAATCTGTAATTAAGAAAACTTTAGCAAATTGCAATTTATTTCTTTCGTAATGACTTTACGAAATTGTGTTCTGTCATTAATTAAAAGAACAGCTAAGAGGAATTTATTTTAATTATCTATGTACAACAACTAAACGATCAAAGCATTAACAAAATTTCAGTCAAATTCGAGCGTCAATTTCTATGGTATTCTTAATCCACCTTTTATTTATTTATTTATTCTAAGAAATACCTAAGCAAATTTATTTATTGTAAGAAATGAATAAGTAAATAAATTGATCGAACGACATTTTCCAAGAAAACAAATAGTTTTATGAATAATTCCAGTGGCCTAGTGTCAAGAAATGAATATTTTATAAATTTATTTTATGAATTTATACAAACGAAACAAAGACTTCTAGTCTAGGTATTGTTACGAACTCTGACTTCGATGTCACAATCGTTTATTAAATTAAAAATATTTTATTAATCCACAGGCGCTTATAAAATTAAAAACGCATTAAAACACTGAACGAACGAGCTGCAGTACTACCTTACCTAATAACATTTAAATTAATTTCTCCTTCTACGGTTCGCTTTTAACCAGTACATTTCGCAATCCGAAGGTTGCCTAAATCTCGCACCCGTTTCTGCTTTTATAGAAGTTCTCTCTTTTAAGAATGCCCTCGAGCAATTCTTACACTCAACTAAATTTACTCGTTTGGAAAGAAGTCAGAATTAGGCTATCATCATAGTAGCCAAAAATACAAAATAATCTCCTTGCACTTATGTAAAATTACACACTTCGCGATTCCGTTTGAAAAGGGAAACAGGGTCAGTTTTCAAAATTAGGCTATCATCGTAGTGGCCAAAAAGATTTCAAATGTTTATTACAAAAGAATCCCCTTGTTTGAGCTTGCACTCATGTAAAATTACTTCGCCACTGCGTTTGAAACGAAATCAAAATCAGTTTTCAAAATTAGGCTATCATCACAACAGCCAAAATACTCAAAACGTTTAAAAGTCTTCTTACTGCTTGAGCTTAACGTTCAATACAAAGTCAGTTTTCAGAATGAGGTTATCGTCACAATAGTAGTAAAAAAAAACTGAAAATTTTTATTATAAAATAATTTGATTGTTTCGTTTTCAAAGAATTTCATGTCGATCTTAAAATTAGGCTACCATCATATTATCCAAAAAGTTCAGAATGTTCAATAAAGAAGAATCTTCTAACTCTTGCATTTACTTACAATTACCTGGCAGTTTTATTTGAACAGAAGCTAAAGTCAACTTATAATATCCAAGACAACTGAAAATGTTTATTACAAAAGAATCTGCTTGCTCTTCGAAATAATAATAGCCAAGATACCCAAAACGTTTAACATGAAAAAGTCTTGTTACTGCTTGAGCTTATATTTATGTGTAATCACTTCGCAAATGCATTTGAGAAGAAACGAAGTCAATTTTCTAAATTAGTTAGATCACAACAAAACGTTCAAAATAGACACGAGAATTTTCTCACTGCTTGGGTTTTCACCTATGTAAAATAACTTCGAGATTACTTCTGAAAAGAAACAAAGTCAATTTTCAGAATCAGGCTATCATCATAATAGCCAAAAAGGAACTTATTATGTTTATTATTATAAAAGAATCTGCGTACAGCTTAAACTTGAGCTCAAGTAAAATTACTTCTCAATTGCGTTTGAAAAGAATCAGTCAATTTTCATAATTAGGCTATCATAACAATAGCTGAAATGTTAAAACGTTCAATGCAAAAGAATTTCCTCGTTGCTTGAGCTTTCATTTATGTAAAATAACTCCGCGATTACTTTTGAAAAGAAGCAGTCAGTTTTCAGAATTAGGCTATCATGATAATATCCAAAAAATGTCTATTACAAAAGAATATACTTACTGTTTAAGCTTCAGCGCCAGTAAAATTACTTCGCAATTGCGTTTAAAAAGAAACAAAGTCAAGCAAAATTAGGCTGTCGCCATAATAGCCAAAAAAACTCAAAACGGTCAATATAAAAGAATTTCCTCACTGCTTGAGGAGCTTTCACTTATTTATTATTCGCTTTAACTTCAAGATCACTTTTGAAAAGAAATAAAAGTTTTCAAAATTAGGCTATTATCAAAATGACCTGCTTCGTAAAAGACTGCGCTTAGTAAACAAGAGAAGGCGTTAACGAAGATTGGAAAGAGATGGCGTTGAGAACTATTCCCTTGGAAAGAAGGGTCATTGGAAAGAAAGTCATTTTCTCTCTAAAAAATCGCACTGAAACCGTTGCGAAAAACTTCACTTACCAACCAAGAGATGGCGCTAAATAATATAGAATACTACATTGCTTTTGATTATTTACAAGAGAAGGTGATATTCTACTTTGAAGAAGGAAGGTCGGTTCCTCTGAATAGATCTGTATGCAACGATACAATAAAAGCACAGATTGTAAAATGAAAACTTTTAATTTCAATTTTGCATAATTAAAGTATGACTTATCCTAGTTTCATTGCGCCTAACTGTATATGAAATAAATTTATTTTTCCAGTAAATTCTCGGCAAACGAGTGTTTGCTTTGTTGATACAGTTGAAAATCGTTTTATTTGTTGTGTTGCTTGCTTTAAAACTTGCGTCAAATCAATAAAGTAAGAACAAAATAAACAAAACGTTGTTTCCATCATATAAGCGCACTTGAGCATCGAAGGATATTTACAGGACGAAATTGGGTAGGATATTTCAATTTTACACGAGGTGGTACACACATGTGCAATCGCGCATCAAAGTTTCATATTATTTTTCTTTTCTGAACACACGTGCATTATTTTTCTATTAAAATCCATAATTTCTATTTGTATTACCAATCATGTTAAACTATGGTCTTTTTATTGCAAATACCGAGTTTTAAAATTAAATCTTCTCCGGGTATGTTTTGCACGAAATCGTCGACAGTTCCACAACAGTTCCAAACTTAATTATGGCCCCACTAAAATATTTAACATATTTATGCAATGTCTGCACCAAACAACTTTGTGCTATTTTACATGCGACCTTTCGTTTCTTGCATCCATTCAAATCGACGGGGGCGATCAATCAGCAGGTCCTTTGATGGATGATTGATCTCTGTTACGCGTCATGAAGTAAGTGGGCGAACGGTTTTCTTAAAATAAGTCGGGCGTAATCATATTTTTCTTCGGTTAAGCGAGTTTATGGGCGCGTAAATATGTCGAACGAATTTCTGCTTTATTTTATAATCCGGTGTGGGATGGGAAAGCTGCTTTCTTATAAAGTAAACTTTCCGTCTGTATTTATTTTATTTTTGCGCGTTGAACGTAAAATATTTCAAAATAGAATTTGTTCCATTTCATTCACATTTATTGTTTACAAGGTGTTCATTGTTGTTGCATTCGCATAGCTCACAATAGAAACAAGAAGCTGACAATGAAGACCCTGAAGGTAGTAAGTAAGATATATGTAATAGTGAAGTGAAATAAATACGAATGCGAGGTAAAAATCTCAGTTTGGGAGACCCTGTATATATATATATATATATATAACTCGAACTGAGTTTTCTATTTCTGTAATTTGTAATACGAGTGCCAAGGGAGAAAAGTATCCAACAAATCGGTTAGAAAAATACGAATATTTTCCACAAACACGTGTGAAACAATATCATTCAATTGAGAGATTTGATTCCTAATTAACGTAACACAGAAAAAAGAGAGACAAAAAAAAACTGACGGCACAAACAACGAGTCATCCGAAAACGAAATAATTAACTGATGTATAACGTTACGTTTTCGTCGTCGCTTCAGTTAATTAGTAATTTTACAAGCCAGTAAAAACACAACAACAAAAAAAAATGTTTCGTTTTACGACGGGCGTGTTTACGAACGAAAAAACGAAGCTGTAAAAAGATGGCCACCGTTCGTCCTGTCGAAACAAGGGGCAACAAAATTGTCGCCACCTCTTTTTTTCCTGCAAGGTTACACTTAATTTATCTCCGGGAGATGTGAATTTATATTACGAAAAAAGACGCAGACGTAATAAACTCCCTGCTGTTCGTTCAGTGGCGGCCATTAAAAACCAAAATGACGGAGGGTTGTTTCTTTTTCTTTTCTTTTCGTTGTCGCAATACGCCAGGGATATCAAACACCCTAACTGATATTCTGAGGATGGGGGTTTTAAAAAAAATTAATTTATTTTCTGTACATAATATTGACTTGCAAACCATAATTGCCAATTATTTAATGAAGAGAACTGGGACGGATTATTAATCAATCTTGCCAACTGACAACTCTTTCAAATCAAAAAATCAATACACTATTATTATTAATCAATAATTTTCGTTTAATTGTAAGAAATTCTTGTTTGTAACAAATGAAATGTCGTGTGTGCACATATTCATTCGTTAAATGATCTAAAAACGTTTTCTCAACAGAATTCATGGCCTTAATTGCATAGTATTATACCTTCTGACATTTCATTTAGATCTGCATACAAAGAATTATGTCCAAAACATATTTACCAAAAAAGTACTAAGTCACTGAAGCTGTGAAGCTATTTAATTGGAGGCCATCCGCTCAAAAGCTTCGAACAAAGAGCTGTTGAACAAGTAGGTACACCATGTAATAAGATGAGGACAGAAAAGACTTCAATGCCTAATTACTTCATATTTTATTCCTGAAAAACTTCATTATTGTTTAAATAACATATTTTTGACAGTATAATAGTCTGCTTGTCTTGCTGTTGTATTATAACTGACTTCAATGATATGGTATGCATAAAATAAATTAGATGTTGGGAGAGGGTCAACTAAGATGGTTTGGACTTGTACATCGTATATCGAATGAGACCCTTAACAAGGCAAAGCACGAAGTGAAAGTAAAGAGACAATGGGGAGACCACCAAGAGTATGAATAACGAATAAATGATATAGTAGAAAAGGCCAAGGTTTGGGCATGTATATCGTATATCAAGGTAATCCACGAAGTGGAAGTAAAGTGACAAATCTAAATGGGAAGCCATCAAGTGTGTGGATAACACAAATGATGTGACAAGGGAAGGTCAAAACTAAGGAGGTTCGCGCATGTATGTCGTATACCGAATGAGAACCTTACCAAGGCAATATACGAAGTGGAAGTAAAGCGAAAAACAAAATGGGAAGACCACCAAGAGTATGGACAACATAAATGATATGATAGATGATATGATCAATCCTCCTAAGGAAATATAAAGTGAAGGGAAAAGACCACGAAGAGCATGAATTAAACATTCAACACACAACAAAAAATCATGCACACTGCGATAGGATTAAATAAGTAGCAACACCTACTCACTAAGGAGTAACTGTGGTATTGATTATATCGAAGTTATACAGACCTTGGAAAACCAAATTCGTACAATCAAGAATCTAATCGAAGCTGTTCTTGCTTTTATTTTGTAAAAAGATATGTACAGTCGTTGGCATGAGTGCAAATTCCTGGAAGGAATCCCATTCACTAAATTTAAGACGGCTTGTGGGATTGAATGTTTTTACCATTCTGAGAAATTGGGCTCAGTGGAATTACAAAATTTTATAAAAGGAACCGAGAAACTTCGATACTAGTTAATTTAGAATACTTATGAAAAAAAAACATGTGTAATAGTGATAGTAGTAAACCTGATGTTATGCAAAAAGGCAGCAATCAGACGATTAAGAAGAATGTGATTCGAAGGTGACGTGTATTTAAAAAAATTGCGAACTTGCTATTTTATTATATGTATGTATGTGCGTTTTAAAATTCATGAAAGTGTATAATAATAATACAATTTATTAATCATAGCCATTGTTTGTAAAATCGCTTATTTATTTGCATGTAAAATAATTATTTTATAAATAACGAAGCAGTTGCTTATTTTCAGTGTTATTAAAAATGCATTTCCAATATGTACAGGGTGTACGTGTATCTTGAGATATTTCTTTGTATAGAACAACGATATAGGGGACCTATAACCGATTTACAAAAAGAAAATATAATAAAAGATTTTTTAATAAGGGAGATATGTTCTTTTTTTAAATACAGGCTATATCCTAAGTACATTCCAAAAATTGAGGATGTGATTTCTACTAATATTTTAAGGAAAAAGTTCCTATGAACATATAGGCGCAAATACATTATAAGGAGGCTTATGACCTTAGTATCATAGATCACTCATGTAATTGTATATAGATGCAGATACAGAGAGATTTTTTCAGCACTTCTAAATATGTACTTTCATCTAAGTACTTAACAAAAGGTACTGCAATTATTTTGCGATGTTATTTTTGAATAAATTGACAAAATATTTAAAACACGTTTATTTATTTTTGACAATATAATATTGTTTATGCTTATTGACTTGCTACGGGGAGTGCGTTGTAGGCTCGCACGGCATACTGCGACATGCGTTTAACAAAGGTGTTCTTCAACAAGTTAAGAAAATGTTCGTTGAAGGCGGATGTCTTATCTTGGATGCGTTCCGTCAACGCACTAATCGCTTTTTCATCTTCTATTAGGTCTTGCTGTTGTATTACGATGCTGTCGTAACTGACATCAACGACGTGACCATCAATGTTACGGAAGGTTGTTTCATTCTCCGTGAAAATTTCAGCTTCGAGTTTCCACACGATGGCGAGATTTTCTAAAGTATACAATTAAATGCAGAAGTTTGATGAGTTATAATTACTTGTACATATTTTAATGGTAATGATTTTTTTCTTAAAACTGTCAGTCTTCGAAATGATATATGATTAAGTTAACTAATTGTAAGCCAATTTGGATATATACGTGACATACCAAGTGGACAGTTAAAGGAATCAATGTAAAACCAAAAAAAGTATGATTAAATAAGTGATAATACTTACTAATAACTACAGTAACCTTTCCATCGCCCGCTATAGAAAAGTCACCGTATCTTCCTCTCGAAACAACATCGCTCTGCAAAATCAACTCCGAAACTAACACTTCAAAATCTGCCGAATTACTCTCCGGATGGACAGCCACATCGATTACTTCGAAGTTATGCACTCCTTCGAAGACCAAATTTGCAAAATCAATCGAAGCTGTTCTTGCTTTTATTTTGTAAGAAGACACGTACAGTCGTTGCAATGGAGGTAAGTTCCTGGAAGGAATTCCTTTGATTAAGTTCAAGGTGAGTAGAGCGACGGAATGCTTCCAGCATTCTAAAAGATTGGGCTCGGTAGGTTTGCATAATTTTACGGAAGGAACTGTAAAAAAATGGATTTTATTTTATTTAGGGCCGGTGTTAACTTTAACCTTTGATTTATTCCCATACTTATAATTGTAGAGACAATGGGAATAAACCAAAGTGCCGGCCGGCCCTTAAAATACAAATCAAATAAAATTCACTTGCCTGTTTCATCTGAGCCTAAGCAGAACAGAACCGATAAGAGGATTAAGAAAAGTGAGGCCTGAAGAGTTAGGAGTTTCATCGTTGATAGCTTGTAAGTACTCCGTTTCTAAATCGTCCTTTATATACTGATATGTGTACTTCAAATCTCATTCTATGCAAGTTATATCATTGTTTGTAAATTCAATTGTACGTAAATTATGAGCTAACAAGGAAATATATTATTCTTCCGTTAATTCTAATCTATAAATAATAGCAGATTTGACAAGTAGGTATTTAAATAATTTAATAAGCCAGTATTAACTGGTACAAGATGTGCATCAACAACTCTCATTTTATTTTTATAATTCTATCACTTGAATATGTGTAATGGAAAAATGTGTTTCTTTCGAAACTACTTATGTTGCTTCTTTCTTAATTTTCCTCGTGGATTTTAAACAAACTTAAGATCCGTTTAAACGTCCAAAGTCAAATCCTGGAACATCCTGTATAATGTTCACGTATCCAACACCATATTTCTAGACTTTAATTCCTGTTATTTTTTTTGCTTGGTCGTAATTTATGCAGGCATACGTTATCACGTTATCAGACTCTGCTGAAATATAAGCGACATTATCATTTTAATTTTTTTTTGTCCCGTGTGTGTGTGTGTGGGACGCGATAGCAACGCGTTAATACATGCGCCACATAATCCATATAAAGTAAACGCTATTAACAATGTAATACAACGCATCGATTATCCATAAAGTCACGCCTTGCAACGACCCTGCATAATTTCAAGTTTATGTTCCCGAAAATACATAATTCAACCCCCGTGAGCCTTCACCATCAACTCCGAAATGCTCTGTCTATTAATTTGTTCGGAACATCTAACCAATACGAAAGGAGAAAACTAAATTTAGAAGGAAGCTTCATCCTTCTTATTGGTATTGTATTACCAACATTAAAATTAACGTATCCATTAGAGAAAATGAAATCTCTCCCTTTCGTTCAATTATGATATTAGTTATAATTTCGTCCAGTTCATTTCCTTGTAGGTCCATTATTAATTGGGCTTTAATTCAATTAAAAAGTGGAATCCCAACGGTGTGTAACAAAATAAAATAAATGTTCCACGGCGCCCACGCATTCTTCCTCGTTATCCCTGGTTTTTCCTGGACGTTCATCCGTCAACGCTACACGCATAAAAATACATCCGGTCGCGTGGAAACGTGTGCTTCTTTGGGAGATGAATCGATAGCCGCTTGTTTTAGCCGATGTCTTTTATAGGCCCTTGTACCCGGAATTAGGTAATAAATAATCTATTAATCCTTTTATTAGCGGCTCTTGCTTATCGCGGTAATAGGGGATGATCAATAAAATCAGCGACTGACGAACGTTTTACACTGTTGGTAAGAGTGTCATCATCCCCTTTAATGCATCCCGAAATATCATCCAGCTTCAATTTATTAACAAAATAAGTTGCAAAAGGCGATATTTTACCGGGAAGACAAGGCTACCAAAAAAAAAACAACGATACGTCGAGTTGTTAATAAATAGTTTTTCTTTCGCTGTATTATCTTGTCGAACAAGAATATCGTCTCGGAATATTTTGCAGGAGGCCATCAATATAATACATTTATAGCTGCGTCACAAGAGATGACATCATTATTTATTACCATACGTCAACGCGTATTCCATAAAAATGTCGAATAAATTCATGAAAGTAAACAATTTCGTAAATGTATACCACACCTGAAAGAACTGTGTTTTTTTTTAAATTTTATGCTGCAAGATCACGGGCGTTGGAGTTTGTTGTCAAAGTTGACATACTCTGGGCCCAGGCATTCAGACGCAAAGGCTCTACTTCATTCCACAGTTATGCTACCCCATTTAACTTTCTGTTAAAATAATTAAACCATAACCAAATAATGCTACGATATTATCAATTCCTTGACCCTTTCGTTCAATACTTTTTACAGAAAGTAATTTGACGACTTTTATGAACGTTTTAGTTTTTAATGTTGTGCTATTTTTATCTTTCTATTAATAACTAAAGTTAGATCTTCGACGTGTTTGTTCCCAGTTGTAACTAGTTGGATAGGAGGTATTTAACGTGTCTATCGCCTTCAGGCTTTCGAGATTCAGCTGGAAAATGTCGGGCGCCCCAAAAGTTCGAAGATAAAGCCCAAATAGTTTGCTGCTGAATCTGCACAAAATGATGCATTAGTTTAGTACTGCACTTTCTCTAAATCACCGTCGATAACGAACTACAATTATTCACTCCCACCCAATCGGAAGCAATTAGAACGACTGTTATTATTAATCATTACGTCCCGTACGAATTTGAACTGAAATGGTCGAATGTCGTCGCAGAGCAGAAGCAGCAAAGGATGTGGTGAGGAGGAATCAATATTTCATTTAAAAGTTCGGCGTTTCTCGTCCGTGGGGACGCGACCTTAGTTAGTTCTTTGGTTTTCCGAAAGGCCAGGAAGTAATAACGCGCTCTGACTTGTTCTCGTTAAATGATAAAAATTAAAAAGTTCTGCCGTCGGAGGATTTTGTCTTAAAGTCTGAAGGTTATACGATTTTTTAAATTGGATGAACTTCTTTAAATACTATAATTTTTTATCACCATTCATTTTTCGTTGGACTTTCTTGCAACGCACAGATCCTAAATGTAATTTCGAAACTAAATAGGTAGGTACAAGATTTGGTTCAATTTAAATTATACAATAAATTGTATCAAAAATCCAATTGAATCAAAAACTATATGAAAATATAGAACGTATTCTATACCTATAGCATAGTCTAAAACGGTCATGAAAATGTTTGCTCTTAATGACAGGCGCCTTCTTTTTTCCATCGCTAAAATTAGGGGATGATTGATTGCAATGGCACATTCAAATTAACAGCGGAGAAAATTATAGGCTTTTACAAGAAATTTCGACATTGCGTTCCGCGATGTCAATCAAGCATTTCCTCTTGGCAATTTCCATAAAGACCGTTATGTTCTGCAATCTGCGTTGCGTGTATTATAAAATAATTAGCCGTCTAATCTTAATCTGTAACGAACCGTCGTAAGTGAACACTAATTATTCATGAGCTAATGGGTCCTGTCAGTTTTCGTTTGTGGGTAAGCACCCGCTTCAACAGTCCTTAAGGTACAGGTAGACTTCGTATTAGAAATTATGTTAGATTTGATTCGAACCGAATTTCATTGGTTCAAATTTACGAGAGTCTAGATTGGACTTTTTAAATTTCTGATTACTAACAATGAACAATATCCAAAACTATAAATTCAAAGTTTAGGCTTCTTGGTAGGTACTTGGGACACGTGGAATGAGCAGGTAATAGAGGCTGTGCAAAATTGGCTTTGCAGACAACCAAAAGAATTTTTCTCTGTCGGTATTTGCAAGGACATTATTTTGAAAAATAAAATTCGTTTCATTAACTTTGTGTTATTATTGTTATCGATGTGTAAGAAAGTCCAAGTCAAATCTATACTCCCGTCGTAGTAACTAATTCGAAATTTGCTTCCCACTTCAACATAAATCCGCCCCCTTTTTTTTAAAACGACAGTTAATATTAACTGTCGCTGTGAAGTGAAGTAAGGTCCGTATCGAGAAATATTTATGACACTTCTGTCCATTTCGCGTCTATAAATTACGTGACATGTTCGGGTATCTCTTGCACTTCTTTCGGTACGCTGGATGTAACGACGGGCGCAGTATGGATTCCGCTTTTAATTCTGAAATTTATGTCCATCACGTGTTCACTGATGCTCCAGATAGCTGATTACTTTTTGATAAATGGCGACAGTTCGGCGTTTAATGCTCCAGATCAAGTTCGGTAGTCAACATTGGCTAATTAAAAAATATATATACGCCGGACGTAAAAAAGCTTTCATTGACGATACGCACAAAGCTAATTAACTCTGCGTTTTGTCAATTTAAAACTGAATGTTTTTACTTGACGAAAACTGTTCGAAACACAAGATCGAAAGAAGCTATTAAAGCTATCTTCGAAATTTCATAAGTTATAAGTATTTTAGTTAAAAAAAAGTCCTCGTGTCTTTCAAAAAAGATTGGAGAGTGTATTTTTTTTAATTACAAATAGACAGAGTCGTGTGTACCTACTGGAATTAAATAGCAACAAACGCGGAAAATATTTTATAATTCATTTTGTAACGACAAGTTTCCTTTAGAGTAACTTGCTACGAGTGATACCCACTTAACAAGTCACAACGTGAAATGAATACGTTTCAAAATCTATAAATAATTTGTCATTGCACAATAAAATATGCCAACGCTGTAATTTCAAATTATAATGGAGGCTTAAAACCTCACCTGTCGCAGGCTTCTTGCTTATCATCAGATCACTGATTAATACATATGTAAATATAAGCTTGCGTTAGCTAATTCAAGATACTGTTAACTTTACGTTGATGCATTTCTAGTTTGCTTTCTTCTTCTAGATTTATTTTATGGTTTTTCTTTAAAGGCACATAATTATTTGTCTCCATACTTCCTCTTAAATTCGACTATTTTTGTTATTAAATGTGACATTTCAGAAATTTTTCCTGAAATATCAAGTGTTGAAGTAAGTCGGCGTAAATAGAACGGCGACGAAGTTAAACACGAACGTGCGACAGCTGCTGCATCAAAATTCTATTGCCCGAGAGGATTCAGAAAGGCACATTCTATTCGAATTCTATTAGTTAGTGCCCTTGTTTTACATATTTACAAGTAGCTGCTCTACAGATTCTGAACGAAGATTGCAAAGTTCAATAGACTCATACGATAATAGGGCTTTTAATAGAAAGATGTACAAAATTTATTTAATTAAGAGATAACATGGCAATAGGAAATACCAAAATGTAAGCTTATTTAATCACCTGGCATAATTTATTTTATTACTTAAGTGATTAAGCGAGATGCGATTTAAAATTTAGAACGGGGAAGTTGGCATGCGACGACAGCACTATCAAAAGTATATTAAATTATCGCGCGAGTTCATTAATTAACGAATCTTGGCTAATCTAAAATTCCGTTGTTGTGATTGCCAGATATTTGCGAACACAATTACAAATATCCTGCTTCTTTCGTGATATACACACTCTCAAAATGTAAATTGTTTCCTCACATATCCATGTTCAAAGCCATGTTCTGTTTCCAAACGCGGCGTTTGTGGTCACTCTTCGCGAACATTAAAGCAGCGAAATTCACTCGCGCTCGATTTTTTAAACGAATTTCTTACTGGCCCTTTATTGACTTATGTAGAATGCGAAATTATCTGCGATTTATAATATTCTTTTCTGTTTTCTGCGTTACAAAGGAGAAATCGGGATCGTAATGGAGAAGAGGGCAAAACTCACGGAAACCTATGTCGCACGCACACAATGGGAAGCGGTTTTTGTGGCCATTGTGGACTAGGAAAAAATTTAGGTGAATGCGCAAAGGGTGAAGGATCCTAAAAACATCATGTAGAAAGAGATTCACCATCCACAAGTAACCCGATACATTCATTCGTTATTATTTTCTTTAGTTATTCGCTCGAGAGGAATAATTTCAGAATAGGTTCGATTTATAATTGAAACAAATCTTTGCAAAAGATAGAATCGAATCGATTCAATTGACGTGAATCGATTCAGAAACTACCAATGAATATGACACATTTATTCTTTTTTTTGCAAGTAATAAGATTCACCATCCACAAGTAACCCGATACATTCATTCGTTATTATTTTCTTTAGTTATTCGCTCGAGAGGAATAATTTCAGAATAGGTTCGATTTATAATTGAAACAAAACTTTGCAAAAGATAGAATCGAATCGATTCAATTGGCGTGAGTCGATTCAGAAACTACCAATGAATATGACAAATTTATTCTTTTTTTTGCAAGTAATAAAAAAAAAATCATTAAAAGGAATGGAAATCGAATCTATTTCACATGTTTAAATCGAATCGATTCAGTGGATTCAATCACAAAATATGTAATTATTATGAATGTCGGATCAACTCAAAAGCCGACGTTTCACTGTGCGTTTGGCAACTTCTTCAGAATAAAAATGAATCATTTTTATTAACGCTGAATGGAAGCTGCCAAAGGTACAATGAAACGTTGACTTTTCAGTTGATCGGATCATTTATAATTACACACAGATCATTTTTTTATTATATGAGTTAAGAAAATAAACGACGAAATGACGTAACATGACACGAAAGTTAGAAGAAGATAGCTGCATAAAAGTTCTATGACTTACCGATCGCTTGATCGACCGGTGTATAGTAAAAAATGAATTTTACATATTTTACGTCCATCAGTTGTAGAAATTAATTTTTAGAAAGATAATCAGGACATCACAAATTACTCAGAAAATGCCTTAAAAGTGAAACATCAAAAAGAATTTCGCGCTTTAAATCTAGAGGATTGAAATTTACAGGATTGAAATGCGTAAAAAAGTTGACGGGAGGGAGCTTTTGTTGTAACATGAAAAGAAACGATTTGCACTCAAGGGAGAGTTACAAAAGACCCTGTTTTTTTCAATATCTGAAATGAACGTAATTTTTTACAGACGTTTCAGGAAAAAATACACTTAAAATTAAACTACATTTTAAAAACGAAATTCATTTCGTTTTCTAGCAAACATTTCGACGATGTCGATATTTCG
The DNA here is from genome assembly GCA_958336345.1 of Dorcus parallelipipedus. Classification (NCBI taxonomy): domain Eukaryota; kingdom Metazoa; phylum Arthropoda; class Insecta; order Coleoptera; family Lucanidae; genus Dorcus; species Dorcus parallelipipedus. The sequence goes on along the minus strand of OY284480.1, from coordinate 27,802,060 downwards.
GTATACGCTTGACAGCTTCTTCAGGATAAATAATAAATAAAGAAGGCGAAAGGTCCGTTCTCTTTTAATTCTTTCCAAATTTAATTTTGTACATGTTAAAATAATTGCAATCACTGATTTAATTGTAAGTGTTACTCAATTACTAGAAATTAATTCACTTGCACCAGCTTACAACGGACTAAACCCAAAGACACGAATTATGCACCGAAAGCTCCGGGTTCAGTCCGGTATTAAGTTGCAACATAACACACCTAATACCGTTAACAACAACTGCATCCACCTGACACCCATGAGAGGCAATTTCAATTACGTAGCCGCAATTCCGATTAAATTAGCTCTACACGTATCAGACGGACCGAAAAGTTTTCTAATTAAAGGACGCTCGGAGAGATAAAACAAAGATTCGTGAATATTTGTGAGGGACATACATTGGCGAACAGTGCTACTGTTAGAGTGCTATTCTCGTCTCTAATTTAGTTAACAAACGCACCAATTTAATAATAAAAAATACACCACGACGCTGCCGCTATATCGCTCGATTTATTTACATTTTTAATTGGCACGAGCACGTCGATGATAAAGTAAAAAATTATCTGGAAACAACACGGAAGGCTTATCGCCAAGTGAGGTCGTTGAAATTTCATGTTTTTTATTATTAGTGTTTATAACACAAACACTCGCGCGTGTTTGAATTATTCAAGAAATTCTGTTGTTGGTAAAGCTAACGCGTATTCGCAAACAAAGTATTATTACTTCGTTGAAGTAGTACTGCACGAAATGAGGATGTTATTCCGAATTAAATTAATTTCTTCTGTATCGCAGGAGTACCGATGGGTTTTTAAGTATGCAAATTGGCGTGCAAATTAAAATACCGGGGGTGAATTTTTTTTTCCTTCTTAAAAATCGATATCGAATTTGGTAAATAAAACGGACTTACCTTTGATGCTGGAAGACCGACGATGGTGATAAACAGAGAGTAGCGCGGTGCTGAGTGAGCTATGCCTCGGATACGAGCACGGAGAAGACTTCTATTGATCACGGCACAGGCGAGAACAGCGGGCGGGGATCCAGGATGTGCCACCGCCACCGCGTCCCTCTGCGCGTAGTCGCCCGCCACTGGTAGGGTTCCAGGGCATGAGGGTTGCTCTTACGGATGGGACACATCTGCATGTGGCTTCCATTAGCACATGTGCGTACCGGTGTACCTACCACTAGTAAAACACTTTTTGCTTCCGCACTTAGAACCCCTCGAAGACATCAGACAATGGTCAATTTTTTCTTACCCAGCCCCAACCTGACATATACAGGCCATGTCATTACAATTACAATGTAATATAAGCTCTAACTTAAAACCAATTAAAGGGCTTGTTTTGATCAACTTTGAAACACTAATTCGAAAGAAAAGAGGTTGCACGAGGATTAGCACCACCGAAGCCTGCGAAGTCATGATTTTTAGGAGAAATTTGCAAAGTACCTACTTCATAGTCCTAAATACTAACGAAATTGAAGATATTTCAGAATTAACGAGAACAGTTGATTTATACAGGGCGACTTTGAAGTACTTTGTCAATCTCTGATTTGCTGAAGCAATCGAAAACCAATGAGTTTTGGATCACCCCCATTAATCTACAGTTCGTACATATGACCTTAAGTGTGACCTAAAAAAATGCACCTGATGGAGCCTTGCCTTACAAGTTAGCAGAAATGTTATTTTTCAGATGTATATAGAAGACCTTGCCAATGACGTATCTTAATATTAACCACTAGAGAGGAGCGTTATTCGCTTCTTGCCTGTTGATATCCTTCGTATAATGGAGCTACAATATGGAAATTCATGTTAGTCATTCCAGGAAGTGTTTGGATGGAGCAAGAACTTCAAAAATGAGTGATTTTCGCCGATCTGATCAAACAAATCCTGTCTTGACGCCTTGATCGATTGCGGCAGCTGAAGCCTTAGTATATGCATGACATCCTTCAATTCCATAAATTGCCCAGCAAGCAGTTTACTCCAGAAGAACTTTTACGACAGTATGAAGCACAAGGAGATTCCTTTCCGGCAAGGATCGTCATGGGGGTTAGTTGTGGGTTCAACTTCAAACCAAGAGAGCAATCAAGTACTGGTGCCACACCATTCTGCCAAAACCCAAGAAGTTTCGCACAAAACTCCTGGCAGGAAAGGTTATGCTGACCTTTTCTTCGGATAATTTTGATAGGGGTCTGTAATCGAAATTAGTGTTTCTTGATCGAAAGCATTTTGCCCACTGAACCTAAAGAACCATCTCTCAAGCCTGCCATCAGAAGCACGCTAGCAACCATCCAAGATTTTAAATTTGAGTGTCTGCACGCCCTTCTTATTCCCCCGGTCTTGTTTCAAGCGATTACCATGTCTTTGGTCCAGGGTGTTAGGAAGGAAAAAGATTCAGAGCAATGATGAAGTGATTCGGGTGGTGCCCACGACCAAATTTCTTTTTCTGATATTCAAGCACTTCCAAAACGATGGAGCATTTGTAAAGTTTTTACTTTACTCTACCTCATAGAATAAGCCCTAGGAGATTTTTTTATAGATGGCCAAGTCGTATTTGTTAAGTCAAGAAAGATCTATTAAAGCTAGAGGATTAATGTGAAGCCTAAAATAAACTTGGTAAAAACGGATGAGACTCAATAAAGCTCGAACAGCTGCCCGAAATTACGTCATTTATCTCTACTTCTTTTTGTTTGTCATTTCATTGACATATCGTGTTTTTTAAAGTACACACGTAAAAACATGTTTGTGCCCCAACGAATTTAAGTAGGTATACCAAAAGCATCCCCGTCCTTGGACGTCCGTTAATGGAGGCGTAAATCTCTCTCGCCCCGTCTGAAAACTTGGAGAAATTTGGATTTATCGAACAATAAAAGGCGAAGTTTTAAAGTTCACACTCGCCTCAAAACACCGCCGCGCTGAAGAATAACTGACATTATTGATGTAGGTAGGTGGTAAACACACGTTTTATAACAAAAACTTCTTCATATTCGATATTCGCCGACGTACAAATATCCATTTTGCGTTCCGTCGTGTAGATAACGGACGGCTTGCAGCTGGAAGAATAATCTTCGCTCCCCGGAGGACAGTTCGTTCCATCTGCACGAATTAATCTTTTTAAATTCAAGGGAAATTTCAATTTTGAAAAATTACTGTTTCTTATGTTACTTTATAATCTAAAAATCGATTATTTTTTATAGTAGCTGAGCAGCTGAGGTAATTTTGCAAAGGAGATTAAAGTTAAGAAATTAACTTACAATGTTTCCGATACTTCCGATAGAAATGTAAAACTAATCTCTGTTAATTTAGCTCAGGAAGGAACACTCATAGTTTCATAATTAATGAGTAATAGTAATGGGGTTAGTCACCAGACCTGAACGAGCGACACATCAAACCTAACAAAAAGCAAAGTTTATAATAAAGATCGGATCACGTCCTCGCTCTACGACGTTCCTGCACAAATATAAATTTAACTGAAATGGGATAGTTTTCTAATAAAATAACATACTTCTAGGTTGATTGCGTCTTCGGCCTCTAATACGTCAAAAAAAATTACAATTAAATTAGTTAACACTGATTAAATATATACAGTGGTTAATTATTAATTTAAATAAACTTGTGCTCAGATTTATTTACTCGATAGTAATTCATACTGGGTCAGTTTCCTTGACACATTCTTTTGCAATGAACTTATAAGTAACTGGTGATATGAATTTAATTACAAAGTCATTTGCTATGACAAGTTAAGAAAGACGGCATTCTGCTGCAATGGCTGCAACACATACAAACTGTGAATGCACATGTTTTAATTGAAAATAAATTCAGGAGGCACAACACTGCGAAAATTGATCGTTCGAAAACAAGTATGTACAAAAACAATAAAACAAATTAAATCTAGATTACTCGTGTTTTAAGTATGAAATTAATGAGTGCGTTGTGCGCCGCTCTATTAAGAGAAGTGCAAAATCGTCTGAAAGAAACCAAATAGAACGTCCGGAGTTCCCGGCATGGAGGGATCGCGCGACAAGATTTATTTATATTGCAGTTTTACTTATACGTGTAATCCTCTTAATCTAGTCAGATGGTTTTCGTAGTCTCCGAGCATTATCGTACATGCCGCGTCCGGATTTAACTACGACCCGCCAATATTTGCATTGCGTTCGGCTATCCGACCGGCCATGATACCGACCGGCTCGTGCTGCTTATCTAACGCTCATTAATAATCTGTTAAGGAACCACAATGCTATAGATTCTGCGAATATTGATATGTCACAGTGAAAATATATGGTGTTTGGATATTTTAGATAAGTAAACCGCAATTAATTTATATCCGTAGATTTCGACAGCTACGCTGCCGTCTTCAGTTGTTTTCATTGGTATAAACTATAAACCAGAAGAACATTGAACAACTCAAACGCACATTGAGTTTGTCTTGCCAAAATGAAGCTCATATTTGGATTTATACTACATGTATTTAGATTATGTACAAGAATCCAAATGGCGCTTCTTTCCGGCAAATTACTTTTAAAATGTCTGCTCGCAGAGTTCATGGAGTGGAACGCGTTCGCATCGATTTTCTATGTATATTCGTCCCGGCAATCATTGCAATAAACGTTCTTGCGTTATTTACTGCTTTATTTAATGCGTCGAATTTAATCAGCAGCCGTTCGTCATTACATAAAACCCACATTTCCGAAACTCGGCGGTTAATCGATGCCCATCGCGGGGCGACTGCATTAAAAGTTGTCATGACGAAAAATTAAATGGATCGGAACGAAGGCGAATTGATTTGCTCCTATTTAAAGTTCAAACTCGCTTTGCAAACTTTCAGGACGAATCAAGGAATATTCTTCTCAAGATGCGCATACCCAAAGTCTCGATTCCTTTCTGTTTACTTTTGGTATACAGGGTGTCCCATAAATAAGGGGCCATACGGTAGCAATGGATAGGTGACCATATACAATAACTTTTTTTCTTCTAATAAAATTACGAAAACAGCATCGTTTGGGAGATATGCTAAAGTATAATACTTGCCTTCCCTGACCTGCGCAACGGAGGGCATTTCGAACACTTGCTATATACATCACGGTAACTAATGACATAACAATCGCAGTCCAAGGACCTCAGCAACATACGTCATTATGTTGAGCAGGCCAGTTTTATTATCGTTTTATAATCGAATTATCTTCACATTCGCTTACCTATGACGTATAGAGTTTATAAGCAAAACGGGACCGTATTCCAATCGTAATTTCGTTGAAAAATTTCCCAAAAAAATTATCGAAGCAGACCACTTTCGTTTACATTCGCGGACTCTATATGCACCATTGTGTTAGCCCTCGCATTATGGCCCCTTATTTACGGGACAGCCTGTATACATACATTCACACGTAAAGGCCGTTTTAGACCACTTGTATACGAGATTTAGTTCAATTTCTACAATAAAAAATCAGAATAAGAAGCTTTTAGGTCGTAGGTACAATTAAGGAATAGAACACGTTCTATTTTTCTATACTATAGCTTATAATTCAATTGTTTAACAAATCGAATCAAACTTGTACAAGAAATAGGGCAGTAGATCGTTAAATTAAACGAACCAGTGGTTTGAACTTTTTATTCCTTATATGTCAGACGTTATTAAACTACTGCCAGTATTGATTATGTGCAGAAATATCACAAAGTAAAGTGATCATAACTGTGTTGAATAGGAATTTATGTATAAAGCCACAATTTTTATATGCAACAAAAGAACTGGGTCGTCCGCATATACGAGTAAAATCTGCACTCGCAGTGTTGGTCTTTTTATTTTCGGCCAAAAACGAAACAGTTTCTATATTTCAATGTCAATTATTTCGGTTCCGAATTATTACCCTCGCGAGCTAAAAATATCACGCTGCTTCGAAAATAACACCCCCCTTGAAAGTATTCCGCACTGGCGGAGACGACGACGGGCAGGGAAATTTTATAAAAATACTTCCGTCAATTACCCCAGACGTCTTTCTCTTTTTCGGCCGTAAATTAACTGCCATGCGTAAATAATGAAAGCAATTTATAAAAATGTGTGCTCCGCAGAAATGCGAGGTTATTATTGGAAGCTGCTTTGTTGGGAGATTCTCTTTACAGTCGCGTAAAATTAAAACTTATTGCCCTTTTAACTGCGCACGGCAATTAAAAACGGTGCCCCCGCATAAAAGTTTAAATAAATCGCCCGAATTTTTATTACGCTTCCTCAAAAATTATTTAGGTAATACCAACTCAAGTTATTATCCTTGAAAATTACAACTTTCAAGTTTAAAGGAATAGGTAAGGACTTGCCTATGTATAGCTTCAAGGACCCCAACGTTATGATAATTCTAATATAATTCGAATTCTTGATAGTTTTGACTCACAGCTTTTAGTAAGTGTAACGTTATTACATTTTCCTTGCAAAGTGAGTTAAAATGAATTTCCATTTAACCGGCGCTTTTCGACTTCAGTTAAAAGAATGGCGTTTATTTATCCGGCGATAAAGGATCGCTTTCGATTTGGGCCTAATTGATTTGCTCTGATTTTTACGCGAAATCGGTTTAATCAAACAGAACCCACAAATATTTAAGCCCCGATCGAGTTGCCGCAAATCTTGGCAATTTTATTTGTGTACGTGGTTTTGGAGCTCGGTCGGAGAAAGTATCTCTCTCTGGTCGTAAATGAATGAGAAGTTTCAGTGAACGGCTTTCGAGGTAAATTAAAACCAAACGCATTTAATTGCGTCATTGCGACATAGCATAATCAATCATTAAATCTTTATTTAAATAAAGTATCTTCTTGTGATTTTGCACAAAACGCTTAAGATGTGTAAGTCATATGCTATGTGACGCTTAAAGTTAAGTTGACCCTTCATTTAGAAAGTCATTTAAAGGTAGAGTTATTATATGCGCATTAATTTATAACTTCACTTTCGAAACATAATACATCAATGTAAATGGGTTGTGAAAAACTTTGCAAACTTTAAAAGTGAAAGAAATATTTTCCTGTTTTTTTTTTCCATTCGAGATTTTTATGTATTTCACAAATCTCATAACTAAACTCATTCGCTCGTATTTCAAAAACTGAAATATGGAAATTGCCAAAGATCCGCGCGTCCTTAAAGCTCCTTTTGTTCCGATCGTAAATTCGACGACAACACAAACTAACAAAGCGTCGTCTTTCATCTGAGTAAAAAAAAAAAAGAAATTCATCAATAAAACATTTTTAACAGTCTTTCAAAGAAGAAGCGCCGTCGTCGACGCCGAGCGAGTAAAAGGTTTATTTGGAGAGAGTATTTTTTTGCAGCAGAAGTGACACATTGAGCCCGTCATAGTCTAACGCATTTCAGGCGAGAAAATTGGAGGTCGGGATAAACACCTGACACTTATAAATTTTCCCCTCACGTTCCTATATATTACCGGGGAACTAATGCTTTAAAATGAGAAAACTTTCTCGACTAACTTCAATCACATTATCCTGAAGTTATCCTATCAAAGTTCATAACAATAACTGTAAAAATTAAATACCTCGAAGGGAAAATTCTTTTTCAACTTCTTAGACCTAATTATTTAAGAAAGTTTTCTTGACCATGGAAGTTTATACTCAACGTGCTATTTTGATATTGTACTTAAGATGGCTGCGGTGTTAAATGGAATAGAAGTCGAATCCTGTAAACAGGACGATTTTCTCTCTGTCTTATACTTTTTAGCGCACCACAGGCAAATGGATTAAGCGACAGGAGAAGAGCGGTTCGAGTTAATCCGTTTAATTACATGCATTACCGCGAGCCAAGCAACTGCATTTATCCACAACTCTTGAGAGTATCAGATTCTGTAAATAGCACACAAAAGTAAACGGGGTTTCCAATTAAACGTCCAATAAAATAATAATCAAGTAAGCTCGAGCTAGATTACTTGCTGCTGGCAAGATTTTATCGTAATCATTATTTTTTATGTGATGCAAGCAAAGTCTTTAAAAATTTAATGTTTTAGTATCTTTTACTATATTTAATATATCATTGTTATTATTAGTAAATTGCAAATTAAAACTGTTCTACTTACTTTACGTTGCAGGTACGTACCAGCACTTTAAAATTGCAACCAAAACATGTGTTTCTCTCTCTCGTTTCCAATTAATTAGTAAAACGCTTGACGTCTCTATATGTGTTCGCAATACTCTACTCCACGATGAAGCCTCTCCCCATGGAAGCGAGGCCTCTTTGATAAATGGATTACGTATCAGTCGAAATTGGAAACAACGATTTTTAAAGACAAGGGCAAAAAACCGCCCCCCGCAATTAATCATACGAATGTATTGCAATTTAAATCCCCGCCGTTTCGGAAAGCGACTAAATAAATTCGTTTTTATTCCGGCTGGAACGTGTACGTCCGTGGATTGGATTATTTTCGTTTCAGGACGTGATGTCGGACTCTCGTTATTTAACAAGGTTTGCCTCCTGTCTTGAAATTTATAGCCGAGCATTTTACAATAAATCATTGAGCTGACGGTGAAGCTAATGACTCAATAAATGTAAAACGGGGGTTCTTAAAGAACGCCCGCAATTGCATAGTAAAAAGCAGGAAAGGAACTAACGCATACAAGACGGAATTGTGTGTACGTATATCACTGAGCCAATAAAACTTTCAAAGAAGAGATACAAATTAAATTTTTAATTTAAATTTCCGTGCACTCACTTGGAAGAGAATGCAAATTGAAACATTCATTGCACTAAATTAATTTTCAATTTAAATTCAGTCCATTTTCAAATACAGCGAATCCTTGCCAGACGGACTCTTTATACATGGATATACTCTTTACCTTATATACATGGATAATAAAAAATATACAACGTTATCGAAAAAATCTTAATTATTGTAACTCACACTTACAACCTCACACCTAAAAATTAAGTAAACAAACAACTAGCTTTATGAAAGGCTTTGCCATCATGAGTCAGGACTGGCCTTTAAAAATAAAACTGCGTTCAGAGAATATCAACTGCATATTGCAATATCAAGTAGTCATCACAGAAACCGGCTTATGCAAGCGAACGACCCAGGAAAATCACGATGACTTATAGGGCAAGATTTTCGTAATCGGAATTTCCGGCCTAAAACGATATAAAAGGCGACTGAGTTTTACGATAGATATCATACAGCTGCAAGTCGTATGGTCGAGTATCTACATCACTTAGAGTCCCAACGTATAATCAGGATTCACCGAATGTCATACTGTGTGAACAAATTCCGAAAGATCCGTCCGTCTCTCAGTATCTAATACCATGGATTTGGGTGAGAAAACATTCAATTACCAATTTGTTATATTATTAGTAACTAACAACCGCTTTATTTAATTTAATGAGCCATGGTATAAGTAATAATTTTATTCTACTCATGTATTTACGTTCTTTAATAATGTAGTTCAATCTTTTTTAAGCCAGAGACAAAGAAAACAAGAGGTAAATCACGGCGGCAATTTTCGGTAGGAATTTCGTGTTCGCAGTTGCATTATTGACAAGAAGGACAACCATTAAATCGCGACCTGCAAAAGGAAACAACGGTACGTGGTCTAGGGCCCGTTGAAGGGCGAGCGCCCTTTTATTTTCCGCACAACGTCGGCATACTAAATCCCTTCCTTGGCGAGCAGTATTTCAACGTTAGGAGCGCGATAATCCCGATGATCCTAATAGCATTGGCTTACTAATTAAAGCCGGAGTTGTACGGAAGTCTACCACCTCAAATTAACAAGAAATGAAGCCGACCGAGTTCTCGCCGCACAGGAGGAAGTGTATTGCAGGAGCGAATCTGAATTCGTCTGCGAGTCAAAACTGATTTTGCAACATTTGAATTACAAGTTACAGCTGCAGAGAGCAGAAGTTTGAACGTACGAATTTATCATCGGATGCTCACTTACCTGTCATTCTTATTTGTGTAATTTTAGAAGCCTTCATATATGTATATGTTCATAGTAGATTTTTTGGAGGAATTTTATTTTTATTTCGAGGTTTTGAATTTGGATTATCTTTGGCCTCTATGTTTATACATATTAAATAACGATTATTCTGAAAATTCATCCATTGTCAGTGTAAAGTAAGGAATAAAGAAACTAAATGGTAATTTGGATTTACAGTAAAAAAAATCCACTTAGACTTCCTCCAATCAAGAATTTCGTGCTCATGCAGAGTTATGTTTTGTAAACAACGTACTCACATTACACTCACGTGACGTCTTCAATGGGCTGTAAACTTCGTTAATGATTTAATTTTTTATTGTTTTTTTTACTCGTCTTGAATTTCATTGCTTGTTGTGTAACGGGAAACCGTGTTTAATTACTTACTGTATTATATTCCTTCTTGAGCTTACACCTGCAATACCTAAACAAACAATGCGCTACTCGGATATATTGCTTTGTCAAATGGGATTTTATTAATGTTATTAAAAATAGATATGCGAGTTTTTAATTAATTAATATTTTACAGCGAATATTTCACGTGCATAAAATTACGAAGGTTTTCATGAGTGTGTGTGCACACAGTGGTAATTACATGTGTAATGCAGTGCAATTTTGTGCTGTCTAAATTACTGGGTCGTAAATGCAAAATTGTAAAATATACATTCAAATTAGTTTTAATCTAATAACAGAGCTTCTGGTTTTTAATGCATATTTAACAGTAATAGGTTTTTTTTTTAATTTTGACAAAGAACATTCAGCATAATTTAGTTTAAGTTCGGTCTCATGTTGTTTGTATGTGCACCGAAATTTGTTCAGCTGTTCACTTTAAATTACCACCAAAAGTTAAAGAACGTCTTTGTGGTCTTTGAAAACAATTCAACATACACTGTAAAGCAGTTCAAGCGTTTGACTTTGAGCTAGATGCCAGAAAAGTAAAGTGAACCACTTCCTGGCTCTGCTAATTTAATATCAAGTTTAATGACGTGTTGCGAACCGCGTTGTTTAAAATATACACAGGGTCTTTAGACTAGAAAGTTTTCATTTGCAATGGCACTTTCTTTTTAAGTTAATATTAGCCATTTTATTGTTTGGATTTCATCAAAATCGATGTGAAATAAGCAAAATAAAAAGTATTTGGTCAAAAAAACGTACCATCTCTATACCTGATTAAAAGAAGATGTCTGTTTTCATAATCACATAATTTTTCATAAAATTACATAATAAATAATTTCATAAATAAAGCAGCAAAGATTGCTTTGAAATTCAAGTTCCAGGCTCCTTTTTTTTGAGCAATTTGCATAATTTATTTATTCCATCCTCCAGCAAATTCAAAACAGCACAGCGTCCGTAGTAATTCGCTTAAAACAAATTTTTAATCCCGGCTAATTTAAAGATAAAAATTTACCGAAGAGATATTTTCACGTCCATAAATAAGGGCTAATTCCGATGGATGTTCCCTCCTCATTGATTTACGCTGATACACCGCGGGCTATGCAAATGAGGGTATTAAGATTACATCTCCGTCACTCCCCCTCGCATACATAAATAACAATTGATAGTTTTTACATGAAGTTATCTGGCTTGACATGCTCGAAATCGTTACACGATTTTATCACTGGTTAAGATGGTTGTGTTAACGTTGATTTACATTTTACTTAAGCACAAATCTATTAGATTTCTGAAGTTATTTTTCTTTGTAAACAAAAATTGCCCTTTCTGTCTAAATAAAGAAGAATTATAAATTTGCCACTGAATGAGATGGTACTCTCTTATTTTCCCTACCTAGAAAATTCTTCTTCTAAATTGTTGATATAAAAATATTTTACACCAACTTAAACATGCAAAGCTAAAAAAATATTTTGTTTTAGAACTTATACAAAGAAAACCTAGTGAATTTTATGTAAGTAATAGAATTTCTCCAAATAAAATCCTCAAGAAAGTTATTTCGACGAAATAGCAAATATATCACGAGGTAGTTTACAAATATTTTCTCCCTCTTGTTCTTCTACTTCGCTTATGATATCACGTTCGCTTTATATTGATCTCTCACGTGTATACAGTAATTCTGTGCGTTACATATACCGGGGACGTAATAAATCTCGCGTTTCTCAAGGTGTAGACAGACTCAAAAGGGCAAACGCACACAGCAATATTGAATTTCAAAATCAGAACGGGACTGCAAGCAAATTCTTTAATTAAATTCTCAACCCCCCCCCGCTCGCTTTAAAAAAATTAACGTTTTGTAGCTGGTATGTCGATAGGGGTGGTGGCGTCGTCGTTAAGGATTCTGGTCCTGCTAGTTTTTATTACAGGTGCTGTAATTTGTCGAGTCTATTGTGAAAGCCAATTTGACGTTAATGGAAGCTCCGGTGGAAAGGAGCTTTTTCTAGGTTTAAAATGGGGAAATTTAAATCAGATTCGAGGGCACTCACTGAGAATATTGACAGACGAATTAAATATTTATAGAGCGATGTAATACTTTACTCCAAAAAATGTAAGTTGTTAATTTGTATAATCTGAAACCTTACCATTAGAATCATTTACTCAGTGATTACATCAAGCTTTCATTGCCTACGTAACACACCACCGGCCAATGGAGGGCAGGCGTCGCGACGCTCGTCGACGTTTCGGTTCCCCAGCCGGCGTTAATCTAGTCCTCTTTAATTACCGAGTAATTGATAACTCGGCAGTTTATTTAGATTAGTAACTCATTCGCAAATTAGTGTACAGATGCAGCTTCGGATTTGTCGCTGAAACTACGCTGCTGAAAGCAAATCTCGTTTCAGCTATGAAATACGCCGCCACCTGAGGACGTGCACATTTCCAGCATTGTTTTTATTTATATGCAAATTTGCTCGTTTCTTTCATCTTTTCAATTTTAGAGCCCGCCCGAACGAATGCGGATTGCAATCATAACTTTAATTAAAATTTTACACAAAATTTTAATTGACGTTCACAATGTACTGACAATTAATTCAACAACAGTTGCTGATAAGAAAAAAAGCTATGTGTGTACATAATTGGTCGACGTTTCGCTATACGTTGACAGCTTCTTCGGGATAAATAAAATTTTTCAAAACGCCAATCGAGAGGAATAATATAAATTGGCGCTGGCATTCCTCGAATTTATTTCAGCATTTCAGGAATTGTGAATAATTTGCAAGCCGATTATCGAACCTCCCAATTATGAAACAATTTAATATTTGCGTCGACAGGAATTCGTTATATACATTTTAAATACGACGAATTAATCGTTTGTTTACATTGCAGCTTACATCACGAGTTTCTGATCGAGGGTTGCCGAAAACACGCCCTCAATATTAAAACAGGAAAGGGCGTAATGTAAGCTTGACAATAAATTAACTTTGCAATTTGCGATTGCTTAATACAACAAGCCATTTGTATTTGATTTTATTTATTCAAATTGTATGCACTGCTCCAGTATTAATTCGTTCTGCAATTAAATGAAATTTAGGAAATCAATCGCAAGTATTTTAATTATATATTACAGTAGGGGGTTGAGGAATATTAAGAATATTTTAATGAACTGTGTAGATAAGATTTCCAAAACAAAAAAGAAATTAATGAGGTAAAGTTCCTTATCTCACGAAGCGATAAATTAACATCTCATCTTATTTATTTCAAGGGGAACATAAACCTGCCGTAAATAATTCATCAAAACTGCTAAACAACTTAATATAAGCTGCTACTTTAAACGCAGCAGATGACAGACGCAGCCGTGTACGTAATGGTTTAACAAACGCCCCCCCCCCTCCCCAAAAAAAAGAACAAAGTAAATAAAAGGACCGTCATAAAAATAGGTTATCAAAATAAACTGCTAAGGCGTCGCACTTACAGATAGGTGGCCACCGAAATAGAACGCGTTCTATTTCTTCCTGGACTATACTGAAGAGCGGAGTGGTTTCGGCAGTGACGGCGGCGTATCGTAAAATGTTAATCTCTTTCAGCAAATGTTTTCATTGCTGTAAATATCTAGGAGGACGGAAGATATTTATTTATGTGAAGGAGCCGCTTCCATCCCATCTAAGTTGTGGCCGTATATTTTGTACCACGAGTGTTTTTCATTTAAATATTTTCATGGGAGGAACGTTAACTGAAATTAATAGCTTTCTTAAATTTTTATAATAGAACCACGCGATACATTTATCATCATGTAACACCGTATGTATTATAAAAAGGATGCCAAATAAATATGGTATTTCCTGATGATGTTGATAATTGACAGTGTCGTGTAGTTAGTTATTTAAAATTACAATTTTAGAGTATATACTCCGAAAAGTAAAGCATCAGGAAATGTTTGAAAATCGATTTTCCGTTAGGCCCGAAAGTGAGTCCCACATCTAATTTGAAAGCGGGTTGTGGAACTGATACTAATCTCGCCCTATTATGACGCAGCCATAAAAATATCTTCTCACTTTGCGCCGAAAAATATTCATCGCATTCTCACTCGATATTCACGTATAATCCTCGAGCTATTAAGATGCAATTTGTGCGATTACACCGAGTTGCATTCGTTGCAATCTGTTCCAGTAGAATTGCGTTCAGCAGCTTAAATTTGATTTTGTATACGTACCTCTGGCGCCGTTTAATTTGGCGCGCTTGCAGTCTGTGATTTTCGATTAATCGAAGCGTTAATTGCGAGCTTCTGTACCGTATTTCTGCTTGACGTATTCATCACACTGTGAGATGTAATGCGAATGATAATCAAGAGACAAACTGTACCAAATATTGAAATATCAAAATCAAAGTTCGATTTCCTTAGGTACACGAGGACTATTTTGTTCAAGAATATAAATATAAACTATTTCTTTCCGAAATATATAAAATGGTCTTGAAAATAGCAGCAAAAGTGACAACGAAAATGCTGAATTAAAGAATTAAAATGTCGGTTTTTATCACATCCAAAAAACGAAGTAACTGAGACTCATAGGGACTACAAACTAAAGACAAAATGTTTTAAAGGTAGCCAACTAGCAGAAAAATAAAACAAGGCCAGAACATTACTTCAGGTAAAGTTAAGGAACATTTAAAGAAACTGAAAGTCAAGAACAAAACGCAACAGTGGATTTATTATGGGCGTTCGTAAAATTATGTACCAAATGTGTATGTATGGTTGCTTATCGTCTAAGGCGCTCGGTGTTGAAGGCCGTCTGACGTGAGACGGCGCGAGAGAAACGTTGGAAGCAACAGTTTTATTAAACAGGGGCAGTTACTTTTAAATTATTAAACAAGTGCAGCTTAATATAAATAATAAAAACTGCTCCTGTTTAATAAGGAAACCATACATACACATTTGCTACAATGTGTTAATTCTCCATAAGAACGTCATCCCTAGTACTGGCAAGGTGAATCGGCGTTCTAAAAGAAAATATAAATAGCTTTTTAAACAAGCGTTAGACGAAATAACTCGAGGACCTTACGAACTCAACAACGAAGCGTTTTATTTTTGTTTTGCAGGAAAGAAAACTGATTGAAGTTTCCTCGGGGAAGCCCCCTGTAATATTCCGGGAATGATCAGAGGAGAATTCCAAGACAAATTGGAACAATTACGTGCAAGACCTCCACCTGTCTCGTAACGTGCGTTCTGTGAGAAAATTAAACGTCTTCCGGCTGCCGTAAACGATAGCCCGAGTCAGTCTTAAGAATAATTCGAAATAAACGATGCTTCCGCCATAAAATTTCTGCTCAGTTAAATATCTCACGAACATTTCATTAAATCACCGCCGGGGAGGAAACCTCTGTCTATTGGTTTCATTCGTTCATTTAGATCGAATTCAACATGCTCAGGAAAAGTATTATATTTTAAGTCCTCGTACGCCTCTGTATTTTGCGTACGAATTTCCATCCACGTTAATATTTAACTTCGTTCGTCGCTTTCCCGTCATTAAGTAATTTTCATCTGATTATTATCAGAGAGCGTTTTAAGCAAACTTTGCGTCGCTCGTGTATTCGGATGGATGTCAAAGGCTAAATCAGTTTAAAGCCTTTCACAGTGCAACGCGTTAATATTAGCGCCTTAGCGTTTCTGTCGGCGTTTTATCCCATCCGAAGGGTTGGAAGAGAAAGCGTAAAGCTCGCACGCACCCGAAAGGTCGACGAAAGTGCAAGCCGGAGAGAAGTCGTTTATAATTTACGGATCGCGAAGAATGGCAAGGAACGACGCGAAAGCGTTGAAGGAAATATAAATCGTACGTGTTCCAGACGTGTATATTGAATTTACATATTAAAACACTGTAGGTGGCATATTTACAGCTTTCGTAGTTTTAAGGGGAGGGGGGGTCAGGTCACCGAAATTTTCTTTTTCACGAATTTGCATTTCGTTCCGGCTACTAAATTGTACCTAGCAGGAAATGCTCTACGAATAAGTTATGGAAATACCAATTTGCATGACAAGTGCATTTTAATTTGCCGTTTTAATCTCGTTTTCAAAACGTAGTGCAGCTCAATATTCTTTTTTTAAGGAAATTCCTGGAAGTAACAGAAAATTAAATTAACCAACGGCACCTCCACCATTTTTTTTGTTGAATTTCGTAATTGCATGTAAGATAAAATCGAAAGAAAAACTATAAAATAATAATTGATCGCCAAAATTAGAGAGATGCCTCCCTCGCATCCGCCCCACAGGAACAGATGTTAGGGGGGTTGATGTATATTACGCTATAATGAACATACCATCCGTCACGGTAGTTGTTCATCACAATCGTGACGTTCGCGTGCAAGTGGAATTATCACGACCACTTCTACTTATTGCATACAATCACTTAAAATAATTAATTACGGCATTTACATTCAGCTGTATCGCTTGTCGCAAGGCAAAACTATGAAATAAATTATGGCGGCCGTTTGCGAAATGGTAAATGAGATAAAGCCGGCGGAAGGCGATATTTTATTTTAATGTCGCAGATTTTATAAGAAGTATATAAACGAGAGGTGCATTAATTCAACCCTATTTGCATGAATTTATGGTGGAATGCTTTTATTGTTATTGCGTCATTCTAAAATACTATTAAATTTTTTCTTTACACTTTCATAGCTTATCATCATCCACGTTTCGTTACAATCAAAAGTCAAAAGCAAAATAAAAACAAGGAACATCAAGGTGAAGCATAATGCGGATGATCTTACCCTATCAGTTAAATCAAAGAATAACGTCCAAGGGAAAATAGAAGGAAAGATAAAAATAAATAAAGAGAAATCGAAGTCTAATGCACAACAATTTAAACAATTGAAACGGCTCCTCATACATTCGAAATGAATAAAAAAAGAACCAAAAATGAAACATTGTCACCAACTTCGACATTGGAGTTATTTAATGGATAAGTTAATTATGTTTTTTGATAGAATGTTTATCAATTATTGTAAGTGTTTAATAAAAAAAAAGAATAAGTAACATTAAAATTCAGAGTATAAGATCGACTTGATTTATTTCTAGCAAGAAAGCCATAAAATTTTCATAAATAAATAAAATTTCAGGCCCGGGTTATTCACGCCTGTCCAACTTTATTCACATTAGCGATGCGGCTCTGAATTTTGTTAGACACGTCGAAATCTATCGCGCCATCAATCCAAGGATGGATGCATTATGCATTTTTCATCCACTTCTTGCACACTTATCCTCCGTGTGCGACGCGAAGATGTACGGCTGTTACGACCAAGACCGAAACGTCGATATAATCATCGCGAACACTGTTGCATGCATAGGTCTTTGAACCCTCGCAAACTTGCTAATAAAGGAATTATGCGATACGGTGCTAATCGTATTTAACAATTTAAACCATTGAGCGAGCACCGAGTAGATTGATGGGTGGAATATGCTAAAGACTTCTTAGTGCGCGTTCTGTACCGAAGGAGAGTGTATTTTCTTATTTGTAACAATTTGTTGAAAATCCGGCCCGGAATTTGACTTTAAATATCGGTGTATTTCATTTCCCTTCTTTCATCCCTTTCCGGGAGATCTCCGGTAATCCTAGAGCTTTTCCATCTTGTCAGACAATAAAGTAGATTATATAAGTCGGATGACCCGGGTTAATTTCGAATGGAAATTCCTCCTTTTTGTCGGAATTAAGCGAGATTCTTATCTGATTACTAGATTGTGTCTTTCGTGTGATTCAATTATTTTAAATTCCCTGAGACTTGAAGTTCTTCCCGTTTCGTTAACTCAGCTACCGGGAGATTATTAAAGAGAACTATTATGCACAAATGTAGTTACTTCTTGTTAATTAGAGCCAAATGTAATGTTAATTGTTCCAAAGACGAATTATAACTTTATAGAGGAAAAATTAAAACTTATAGGTAGATTAAAGAATAGCAAATATAACAACAAATAAACAATAAGGAGAACATAAAATTCAAAGCTGTTACAGAAAACTATTTTTTTTTCGTTCTACTTCTTCATTCTTCTGTGCCACATGTAAAAATAATAAATAATGAAACTTTGCAAGTGTTGCCATCAAATGCATTAAAAAATTAAAGCCAGCATAAAGCAAATTGTCAAATAAATCTCCTTTATGACGCCTTTGCATTAAGCTACACTCAAAGAAAATACGATAACGTAACGCCGCGCCCCCCTTAATACATATTATTTATCCTGTTTACATGTTTACATTGTCATATTGAGCAGCAGTCTGGAAATTGTATCATCGCATCGTGCAAAACGATTATTAAAATTAAAACAATAAAGCCCGATTTTTTCATCTCCAATTAACTTTATCTGCTGATTAATTCCCATAGTAACGATTGAGAACATAATTGTTACTACGGGAATAAACCGTCAGATAAAGATAACTGGAGATGAAAAGACCGGACCTAATAAGTAAAAGGTAAAAGGAATAAATAATTTTGAGATCGCCAGCGAGTTAAGAATATCAGGAAAGAGTCGTCCCAACATTAGTTTCTCGTCCAATCTGGTCACTAAATATGGCCGCGGTAAATCATGGACGCATACAAGCGTTTTATAAGATTCTGAGACGACCACAAACCACACAGTTCACCATTGTTTATAATACAGTAAATTTAACAAAGTAAGATCCTAGAAATGTCTATTGTATTCTGGATACTGGAGTTCTATTATAAAAGTACTTGAAAGGAACTTACTTACATTACGCTTGCTGCGCCACTGAACATCGAAAAATTCCAAAACTAACCTAAACGTTAGGGTTACTTCAAGAAGCACAGGTACGCTTTTTCAGTACCAAAAATTGTGAACTCTTACTTTTCTTAAATCCTTCACAAACGTACTCTTTTACTTAACATCCTAAACCCAGTATATCCATAAAATACAGAATACCGACATTTAACCCAAAAGCATCATTATTGATGATCACACTTCTCTTAGCTTTTCACAAGTCATGGTTATTTTTATTTACATTTGACCGTGACACATGTAAAGTACATAAAGCGACATCTAACAGAAGAGTAGCCAAACTACTAGCATTAGTTCACGGCCGCCTAGACTAATGAAGCACCAGTGCTTTATCCGGCCAACCGGCCGGTCGCGTTTAAAAAAAGTCTCGTTAGTGTGGCTCCTTCTGCATAATTTTGAATTGAACTTCCGCCGTTGCTATAGTTATTGCGTTTAATGGTACATTTTCATTCGAATTTGGTACTTTTTATGATATTTTGGATAGTAAATCATAAATATATTACATTCTTATCAACCCCAAATGCTGCACTTTAACAAATTATGCGCCAGTTTGCTCACAATCACGTCTCTGAAGTTAGCAAAAGGTGGCTCCCTTTTCGGCACAGAAAAATGGTTCTGAACTAGGAACGCGACTAGCCGGATAAGAACGTCATTATTTACTAACCTAGGAAGCCGTGCATTAGTTACACACTTAGTTTCCATCACCGTTTCCATGTACTCCTTTGTCAGGTACTTTTAACTTTTAACCTTTTAACTGTAGTCTGTAATTACCTATCAATGTATCGTTTGTATCGTATATTATTGTACAGTTACCAAATAAACACATAAGCTTGTTCTACACTCAGATACAAACACAAAATCCGGCAATTATTTTTGATTTACGGATGTCAACAAACCACCATATTGGAGAAACTTACCTACCGCAAAATCAAATGTAATTGCATTCTCCCATCCCGCATCTTCTCCCTTTGGAGATCGCGTTTTAATGGCGCCATCTAGAGCCAGAATCGAATACCACTCCAAGCATACTTAACCCCTTTTAACAATTCATGATACAACCAACAATACAAATTGTCAAATAAATCTCCTTTATGACGCCTTTTTGCATTAAACTACTTTAAAAGAAAATACAATAACGTAACCTTCCCCCCCCCCCCTTAATACATATTTAGCCTGTTTACATATATTTATGTGAGCTTCGGGCAAAGTAATCTAATCTTTCGCGCGAAATGCGCGCCACCCAAAATAATAGCCGAATTCAATCTTCTGGATTTTGGCATGCACGGTTTGTTTGCATTTTGCGATAATAAAATTATTTCAGTGTTTAAAAAAGTTCTGAGTTTCCCTTCAACTAAAAGCGTTTGTGTTAGTGTAAGTTTAAGCAAATTGTTTAGTTGGAAAGTTTTGTGAAATGTGAATTTTTAAAAAGCATAAATTCCCTGGTTTCACATAACTGCGAGTTCTTTAATATCATTTCATTAACAACAAGCAGGTGTTCGCTCAGGAGCATCGGATTTCTTTCTCCCCAAGCCATTTCACATACTAGTCCGTCGGTTTGGCGTACTTTAAAGACTTGAAACGCAATACTATTCTGCGGTGGTTCTGTAAATGGACATTAATTACCAGCGGTTACTATTCACTAACATCATCAAAAGGCCTATGCCTACGGGCTTTAATTGGGTGTTCCCCGGTTTTGATTCAGTTTTAGATCGATTCAGATTATATAGCAACACATACATCACAAGATATTATTCACTGTTCTGACCTGACTGATCCTAGCAAAGCCTTTTTGCAAATCAACAATATTTATTCATATGTTACGAATTTTATAAATGGCACCGTGTATAAGTTGATCTAGTTTTCTTAAATAAATTTTTGTACCTTTTGTACCTAATAAATAATCGATATGCAAAGCTGTTTTGTAATTAAAATGAGCCGTAAGGAGGTGATAATCTATCCAGAGATCAAAAACCTTGTAACTGCGGAATTAAATTTTAGTCCGCGTGAAAGATGGAAATGATTAAATTGAGTGAACATTTCAATTTGATGCCGGGGCAGGGGGAAAGTGATAGGAAAATGAGTTTAGCCGAATTGAAATGTCCTGCGATCTCCCCGGAATCTTCCCCGAATTAATATTTGTTTACCCGAAACTGACTCGAACTTCCACATCAGACGGAGCTCTTTTATTTCCGGTTTGTTTGTCTTTCTAGAATTACGCTCGGAAAATATTTAATATTTGGTCGAACTTCCAGAGATTAAAAATGAAAACCTAGAGACATCGAGTTTGTTTATTCGAGAATCCTTTTCTTCCATTTGTTTATTTATTTATTTATGAGGTCCGTGGCATTTACGGCGTGTAAGAAAATGCAATTGTAGGGAAGGCGTTTCGGGAGAGTGTCAATGAAAAGTTTCTGAATGGAGGGTTAGATTGAATGGGTGTCATGTCCTAGAGCTTTCACATCCTTCCTTTCAAACATCTACCGAAGGCTTTCGCTTTCCAATTGACAAGGTCCATATTAAAATTCCTTAGGAGACACATGAGATTAGATTAATAAATTAAATTAAATTTTAATTTCAGTATTTAACGAAGTGAGATTCGAGAAACATCAAAGAAAATTACTTTCCCTCGTTGCACGATTTTTAAGAGTAAAATTGGAACCTTGCCGAAAATTCACGACGCATATTCACCTCGAAAGTTAAAGCCCGCCAAGTTTCCCTTAATAAAGTTTCGAATTAGGTACCTGACTTAATCTTTCTAATTACGTAATGACTTCTCCGCCTCGTCATTACACATCAAAAGTTTCGGCGGAGACCTTCCTGGGTACAAATTAAAACAAAGCTTCCGCCCATCGGTTTCCTCTTCTTCGGCCGGGGCCGTTAAAGCGAAAACTTCGGCGGAAGAATTAAAATTCATGGCTAACTAAATATTGCAACAATAATAACGTTCGTCGTTCATGTTTAATTCAGTTTGGAACTTTTCGGAGAAATTGCTAGGCCGTCGTGGCACCCACTAGCATGATATAATTTAAATTAACTTTGCATTTTAAATATTAACGAACTTTCAAAGGCATTAGATATTTATAATCATCTGTAATGCTCGCATTTTATCAATTTATTTTGCTTATTCTACTGCAATACATTGGTAAAAAGAAAATATAATAAATAAATCTCTTATTCTTGTTAGTAAATATAAATACTATGGGCGTTCTGAATCACTCTCTTACATGGACGTATCAAACTAGCATGTATGGTTGCTTGTCGTGACTTTCGCTAGGCGGTGGCGAATAGTAGAAGGGAGTTGTAAGATGAAGAAGTTGCCTAAGTGTGGGGCGCAGAGATTTCGAGACTCTGAGAAGGCGCATGTGAAGAGCTATCTGACCAGGATTGCCAATACTAGGGACAGGACCGTAGCAAGACTAAATACTCAGGGGAGGCTTATTCTGAATGTCGGGGAAGCTCATTTGTGAATAAGCAGTAATCTATCCCATCTTTTGTGAATAGACGAAACACGATTTTAATATAAATATATATCATTTCATCTCAGGTCAGAGCAGGCTTAAAATTTTCCAGGACAAGCTCATCCTCCCTTGGCGTCCCCCTGGCTACAGCCCTGACTAATGTACGATAGGTTAAATTTATCTGTCAGTTAGAATATGACATACAGTTTGTGTACAGCCAACTGTACATCACATTTTAACCGACAGATAAATTAACCTTAGAATAAACATGGTGAAGAAATCGGCCACAAGGATATTTCCGTAGATTTGAGAAAATCATGGCAAGTTTAGGAAAATAGTGAAACAGATCATTATTCTAGGGAAAGCGTGTCATATTTATTGCTAATAAAACAAAGGTGTCATCTATTACATTTTTCATAGTAGGCAGGGAAATCGTCTAGGGAAATTTTTCAATGTTGGCAACCCTGAATCGGGCATTTTGCGCGCGAATTTCGAAAAGTGAGATTTATTGAGGAGTCCTTGTTGCTCCGGCGCGCATACTCTCTGCCGTTAAGGCATACATACAAATTTTAAAAGTCACTACTCTACCACAGTACCGCGTAATTTTCTATCTTGCCATTGAATTTGGACAGCATGTCGTAGCTTTACTTTAAAACAGCATAAAGGAGTACAATGACGTGGCAAGAGTTGATAAATTTTTTTTTTAAATCACTCATTACCTACTTACCCAGTAGCGACACTTTAATATCACTTTCAAAAGAACTTGCAATACTGTTTAATACCTGTACAGTAGGCAGCACAGCCCTAGGTTGTGTTCGACAACTACACCCTCGAGTGCAAGTTGGGCGTGTATCCCATCTCCTTCACGCACCATTTCTAACTCATTTTTCATCTCGCTTATCTGTTTCAAGAAGTCTTGTGTTTACATTATTTCCATGGCAACGATCGCACTTTTCACGCTCTGCTAAAGGTGGGTTGTTAAAAATGCGTCAAATGTTGTCATGGTAATAGTGTAAACACAAGACGTGTGGAAATAGTTGAGCGAGATGCAAAATGAGTTTGAAATCGTGCGTGAGAAAGATGCGATACACGCCCAACTTGCACTCGAAGGTGTAGTTGTCGAACACAGCCTAGGTATCAAATAAATGGCAAATATGGCAGATATACTCGAGTGACGCTACTAGATTCTAGATTCTTATACTGTGACTACTATCTTTTATTTGAAAACTGTTGCCTGTTTTTGCCTGTTATTTTATAAAACTGCTTATTTTTTAAATGAGCATTTCTCGGAGTAATTTTCCACATAGACATTTTTCGGTGTGATGTGACCAATTTTCCGTGTGCGTATTTTCCTTCTACGGTTGACTGTAGATTTTTTCTATGAGCAATTTTCGTATGGACTTTTTTCATGTGCGATTTTTTCTGGTTACATCCATGAATGCTACACCAGCCAGTTACATCTCGGTATCAAAAGCTGCGTTCCTTTTGCCACAAATCTCACTTCAGATTACATAAACGTCATTTCCGTTAGCACGAACAAGTAAGTTTGAATGCATATTTCAACCTAGCGACTGATGGAAGTGCTCGAGTGGCAAGGTGGGAGCACATGGGAGGTAGAAATCTCAATTCAAACTTACTTGTTCGTGCTAACGCAAATGACGTTTATGTGATCTGAGGTGAGATTTGTGGTAAAAAGAAAGCACCTAAAAACACAAACATTTCAGACAACGATAAACTGAGCGACTGAGCACTCAGTACCTTCATAATATATACAAAAATTTGCTCCGAGACAACAAGAAAAGCAGCAGCATCAACACCAGCCTTGGGGAAGCCCTGGACTAGACGAAACGTCAGAAATGCCACAATTTCGACGCGGTTCCAGCTCGGAAACAGGAAAAAAAAACATACAAAAGAACTTTCTACGTAGCTTAAGCATTAACAAAATTTAATAATTTCAGTTGACAAATTATTGTTGTTAAACGCGTGATCAATATCTTTTCTAATTAAGTGACCTATGAAAAGAAAACCGTATGTCTTTGATTCATTCATTTTTTTAAATGTCATTTTCATTTCAATTATTTATAACTATCAGTAAGTTTAATTCATTAACAGAAATCTTTGTTCATAAGAGTTTATTTCTACATTGCGAACGGTTAAATAACAATCCAGTAATCTTAGCGAATGCTATTAACAGTTGAAAACGCAGAATTCGCTTGTGTGTTTACAAGGGAACAGCCGGACATTTTACGCATCTAGTATCTTTAGTATTTTTAGTGAAAATACCGATGTATTTTGTGCACTTGTGATTACCGAAGGCTATGAACCAATTTTTCATTGTTCTTGACGCGTGCTTTCATTTTGTGGGAAATGTGAACTTGGGATTTGATATCCAAATTTATTTTGAAAAAACATGTAATGACATATGAACCGCAGTTAAATTTTTTATAAAAATGCAATGTAAATAATTCAAATGACATTTGAAATAATGAACTAATCAAAGACACATGATTTTATTTTCATAGATTACTTAATTATAAATGATATTGATCATTCGTTATAATGTACCTACTTTTTTAATTTGTTATTCTGTGTATATGTATGTATTCCCTTAATCCTCGTACGTCTTATTGAAGCAAAGCAAACTTGGAAAAAGAAGGCTGAAGTAAATTATAATTAATTAAAGTTTGATAATTAAACTTTTAATTGGGAATGTTTTAGCGAGACTTGACTAAGTTTTCTGTTTTATTATTATTACTGCTATTATAGCCATATTGAGGAGCAGTCTGAATATTGTACCGTCGCGAAGAACAATTAAAATTAAAACAATAAGTAAAAATAATTAAGATAAAAGGAATAAACAATTTTGAGATCGAAATTTACTGGCGCCATCTATCGTTAGAATCGTATACTACTTCAAGCATACTTAACCCCTTTTAATGGTTAATGATGCAACCAACAATACACCTGCGACACACCTACAAATTGAAACGCTTCGATGACGTCACCTTATTATTAAATGTTTACATCAACAAACTACCTGTTCTGCGCCAGCCAAGCCGCACCTGAGCACGTAAGTGGCCCACATATCTCTTCCGGCACCCGAGAAACAGAGCATAAAGCTCCCCCCAACACGTGAGTTCTTTCCCTCCAACCCATCTCTCACATACCTTCTATTAAGCTTAATTGAGTGTAATTAAGAGAAATTGTTATGGAGTTCGCCACACCCCATTAAATTCGGCGTTGCTTCTGCTTTAGATCTGCCATTAACGTCTTTTATCGACGGATTCAATGAGCAAGTGCGATGTCTGTGCTGGATGTTAGCGAGAGGAAAGCCTATTTAGAGAGCCCTTATTACAAGAAGATCGACTACGGTGACTTCACTCCCTTCTATATCACCATCAGTATTGTTACTATTGTTGGGACGGTCTTGTTTGTTTTGAATATTGTTTTCGGTTGCTGCTCGAGGTATTCACGTTATTGGAACGAAAGACATACTGGTAAGTGTTATAAAGAAATATTGCAATCCAATTGAAACAGTCTGTATATCAAAATTTACTTGCAGGTAATCGTTGGATAACAACTCTGTGGTCTTCAACTCCACACAATCAACCCCCATTAGACTACTCAGAAATCACTCCGGCTCATATCACAAAAATTGTTGTTTACCAACCACAGGAACACCCATACGAATACAGCAACGTCCAATTTCAAACTCAATCCAGCGAGCAAATTCCAGCCCAGAAATCGGCCCAACCTCCTGCCCAGTACTTTGAGATGCAAAAAAGAGAAAGTGACATCTAATCTGTGTTATATTAGCATCTATTGAAGTACATAATCCAAGATGTTTCACATATTTTGGCCAGCAACCGCCTGTTTGACCCTGGTTTTGATTGTGGGGGTTATCATGGCGATTCTTAAGTATGGTCCCGTTTTGTGCAAGACACGTCATTATACTTATGCAGATGACGTGACAACTCATCGTCCTCGAAGAGAAATAATATAAACAATCACTTTTTTTAAATCATTTTAGATTTCTAACTATAGTTTTATTTACAACGAATGTAATACTAATACTTTGTTTTTATTTTTTAGTTTAGGTAAAATGCCTTACTGCAGTTTTATTGATTATGCTGTTCAAAAAGAAGACAATGTATATACCTAATGTTAAAGTAGATCTGTTCGAGCTGTTTACACTGAATCTAAATGTTGTCCGTCCATTTTGATTTTACACTTTTATAGAACTTTTATAGGTTTATTAAAGCGTATTTTACTTACTCTCTCGTTTTATTGATTGAAAAAATGAAATGTTTATAAAAATAAATGTTTATTATAAAGTTCTTTATTGAAAATAATTTATAGCGTAATACTATAATGTACAAGACGAATAAGAAAAAGTACATCACACAGTATAAACAAATAAAAAGTAGCTTCAATTATTGTACAGGAAATAAAGTACAAATTTTCAAAGGATTGTTGAATCAAGTGTCCCCTGTAGAGAGTTTCTTAACATTTTAAATCACATTTCACGTTAAAAATGACAAAAATATACAGATCGTTCACTTATTTATTATAATACCACAGATTAAACTGAGAGTACAAATCACAATAAAATCTAAACGAGTAGTAAAGCTTGGAGAGTTGCTTACACCAACCTTATCAAAAATGAAACGTGCATTTTCTGCCTTGTTAATTTCACTTGCGTTGTTGTTCAACTTTAATCGGTGGTATTATTTTATGCTAAATACGTTCGTAATGTTTAGGTGTAAGGAAAATGATTGGGAAATCATAAGACAAACAGAAAACTATTAGTAAAGAATAACTTTATTGAAATAAACTTTTCTTCACATCGAAAAAAGTATCACAATTACTTGTTTTTAAGTTACATGATGTCTTTTCTTTTATAACAAACTTCACAGTAAAAAAAGAAACGTTCATTTCTAAGTAGTTTAACGACTTGCTTTAAGATTAAAACGCCCACCCAAGACATCGGCGAACGTTCCATTCTTAAAACCAATGCACGAAATGTGCGTTCGTATTTTGTACTCAAATTTGGCGAAATTTTTGCACTTATAAAATAAATAATAATTAGCCCCAATCATTTTCCCATTCTAGCGGTGATATCTTCGTTGATATCGCTTTATTACTGTTTCGTGTCTTCTTCAATTTATGTCGCGTTATCCGTCGACATTGAAGCACTGAGAATCTCATCAAATGACTGTACAAGACAATGCTTAAGTTCTGCGTAACTCACAACCAAAATACTTTGTTCGTCTCTTGACATCAGACAAACCTATATAAAATAACATGTTATTAACTTATTCAATTCTGATAAGTACTATTATGGGCAATACTTTTTGGAAATTTATTGCAAATTTTTGTTTAACAAAAATCAATGACAATAATTTTGTTATTACAAATTCTTCATAATCTATTACGTTTCAGAATATGTATGAGCTGAATTAATTACTAGATCCCTTCTCAAATGCCAACAATTACAACTTAAGATTTGAAATTAAGCAGTTCAGTTGTTAATCTAAAATAAAGCATTAATATAAATCATTAAATTACCTTCTCTGGAACACCAGTATCTAATTTATTAAGACATTGAACGACATGTGCCATATCCAACCAAGGTCGTCCATCTTCAGTGACCTGGTGGAAAACATAATCTCGGAATAGTTTCAGCATATACCGATCTCCGGTCTCACTCCAAGTTCCATCCATATTGAACCTAATCACAGAAACATTGAAAACAAGAAAGCGAAAAACTCAGGCTCTCGTACTCAGGACGTTCGTTGATTGTTCCCAGCTTCACCATGAGCCTAAACAAACGACCGTTCTCCATTTCTTTAGAAACCTCGTTCTCTAGAACGTCTGTGCGTGATTGTATATTATCCAATTGGGTGTAGAATCGAGCACCTATCATCGGCATTAAATCGGTGACACTCCTTCGCTGTTGCAACGTCAACAAGTACCTGCAAAATACACATCAGGCGGATCTTAAAAGATTTTCATGAGCCACCAACATAATGAGATTTCGTAAGTCTGATGTATAGGTTCTGGTAACGACATCGAGCGCCGTCGATATGTTGTCCCTTTGCACAGCCATCGTCGATTTACAAGCCAATGCCAAGACGAGTTTCCCAAGCGCTGTCAGGTCATCTTGCTGGTAGTGTTGGATCATCCCTGCCGGATTTGTGCTCGTCGTGGTGTCATTCATAATGACATCCATTACACCCAGACAACTCAATCTCAATCTATTCCCCGACGTTATTATTATTTTCGTTGGATCTAAGCTACGGCATGCCAAACCTGAAATATTCTACATTAAAAACAATACATTGCTACATGGAAGATGGCTCATGCAAAGTCATTCACGTGTAGCAATGGATTTTCAGACTGACGTTCCTGTTGTAAAAGACCTAAAACTTGCTAATATATTGCTAGTACATTATTAACCCTAGAAAGACCAACAAGGAAAATAAAATATTCCTCCTTAATCATTGACTTCATTTACAAGCTTTACGAATTAAAAATTCAGTTCTTTGTTTGCACTTTTATGATAAAACCAATTATAGCTACATTTTTTTTTATAAGTTAATAACAGAAGTATTTATTTTTATATTATTTACAGCTATAGTATAGACTTATAGTGACTGTCACACTACGATCTTGCAAGGGTTAACTACAGTTTCTTTTAAATACGATTTGTATAAAAAAAATTTACCTGTTGAATGAATAACTCGCAGAGCAGAAGTGAGTTGTATTATATAGTTCCAAATAAGTGGTTCCGGTAGTTTATTGCTTTGTTGATGGCGTAATATATTATTTTTTTGATGACTGTATGGACGAGGTGCAGTTGGATCGGTGGCAAAGGGATCTGTGTACCCGTTCAACTGATCAGGAGAGAAGTGTTTATTCAGTAGAGTTTCAGAGCCAGGATGAAAATCGTACACAAATACCATTGCTGGAAATTAAGTTTCATCATTTTGCTTCCCACCCGTTAATGCCTTTCACTTACAATTATCACCAAACGCTTTCGTGGTAAATACTTCTTTTAACTGAACAATATTGGAATGGATAAGTTTTTTCCATTGGTCTACAAACGTCATGCATTTCGTATTTTGCAGACGGAAACCTAAAAATACTTAATCTATCAGATTTTCAACGAACAAATTCTTTTTCTTACCATGAATCCTCCTTAAGCAATAACGTATTCCAGTCTTAATATTGGTAGCCTTGTACATGGATGCTTGGTAACCTAAGTGAGCTTTATGGAGGGGATTGTTTGGAATGGGCTCCAGCGGACAGAGTTCGTGATAATTGTCCACTTCTTGAGGAAGGTCTTGAATAAAAACAATAACTAAACTGATTCGAAACAATCAACACATGCTTAGACATTACATGCATCAGTTACTGATAATATCAAAAGGAAGCGATCGTACCTGGATATTGCTCCGGATCGGTTTGCAGAAGCGTGAGAGCGTTCCTACTAAGTATCTCCATGCGAGTATCATCAGAAATGAAGAAAGTTAAGTGACCCCCTCTCGACTTAAGGGTTGTAACATGGCTTGGTGTTCCGGGGTACACTTGATATGATGACGAAATTATGCTGCTGCTTACAGATATTGAGCTTAGGGTGTCATTTGATGTGTGCGAATTTTCTGCCGATGTCGGATAAAAGTATGTAGTCCCGCCAACATTTTCCTACAAGATAATTCAAATTAAATTAAATGAAGCTAAAAATAGTTTCGATTTCTAATTAATTAAATGTGGACTAAATAACAAACTTTGAAATACTCTTATCTGCCAATAAATTATATAAACGTATTATGTAAAGCTTTGCAATTTACATTCGCTCTTGCTACTTTATCTGATGTAAACATTAACACTAGCAAAACTAAAAACAAGTGTTAAAAATGTTATCACAAAATAGAAGTTACAAAAATAAGTATGACTTGGTTCGTAAAATACACGAGATAATAAATTACTAATTTATGAAACGACGATATCAACTAATAACAATTAACAATGTGCAAAAGCTTATCTTCTTTATATCTATGAGCATTACATAAACATAAACAAATATTATGCAAAGTTTATAAACTCTTTTTTTTCTGTTTTGCATTTGCATTATCATTTTCTTTTTTTTTGTATAACTACTCACACTTATATTATTTTTTTAAAATAATTTAAGAAAACATGCTTTACTTTCCTATAAAATCATTTCTGAGTATTAAACTGTTCTAGAATATTCTTTATTTAGTTCTAAGGTAACAAATTATTTTTCCATTATTTTATTAAAAATATTTGTTCTGTAAAATAACAACCTGTTTCATTTATTTATTTATTTACCTTGAACCAGTTCACAAAAAACATTTTGTTATCTTTATATCTCAGAGCAAGCACTGAAACGTAAATAAATATTATAAAGGTGAATATACTGCTTTTCACGTTTTATTATCACTTCTTATCTGATGCTAACTTTGATACTTATAAATAAATTAGCAATATAAAATATTTTTATTAACAATAAGTTATAGCAACGTTTTTTATTGTCTATGGGAAGAAATATAAAACGTCTATTTTTATCTGAACGAAAAAACAGAACGTTTCTATATCCATTCATTCACTTACAATTAGAGTATATACCACGATTTTGCTCAACACATTCACAACCTTTATGCAACACAGTCAACAAAAAGGATTGTACCCTCTCAAAGCATTAAAAAATTTTACCCTTGCATTAATTCAATCTAGTTAATCTTAAACATCCTCAATTAATCGCTTTGGCCCGGTATTTCAGTAACAGTTAAACTTTAATCTTTACTTTATTCTCATAATAACAATTATAAGAACAATTGTTCCTACGGAAATAAACTGAAGATTAAAGTTAAATGTAACTGAAAAACTTTAATACCCGTAGGTACCTTATAAGGTAGCATTAATTTATGCCAATCTTTCTTCATAGACAAACTTTGCCCACTGTATTTTGTTTTTTCCCATGTTTTTCCCCTCTTTTCCAAAATTGTTACCATATCACTATCCCAACTCTTCCCAGGTCTTCCTGTCAATCTTCAGGCGCTTACTTTCGCTTCCCATATGTTTTTCATTGATCCACTATCTTCCATTCTTGTTAAGTGTCCAAACCATTTCAGTTTCTGTTCTTCAATTCTAGCCAAGATTGGCTCAACTTCCAGTTTTTCTCTTATTGACTAATTTCTTATACGATCTCTTCTTGTTACTCCCTTTACTCTCCTCAGGTACCTTATTTCCATTGCTTGTATCCTACTACTCTGCGTGTTGGACAGTACCCAGCTTTCAGATCCGTAGGTCAAAATCAGTCTATACATAGTTTTATATACAGTCATTTTTGTTTTCCTTCTGATTTCTTTTTTTCCTAAGAACGTTCTAGACCACGAATGGTACAATCGTACTGCATTATTAATTCTATCGCTTATTTCTGTGTCTTCCTTCCCATCTCTGTGTATATTTACTCCCAGGTATCTGAATAAATCTACTTGCTCAATTTTTTCTCGATTTATTTCTAGCTTTATTTGTTTGTTTTCTCTATCTATTACTAATACCTTAGTCTTCGCTGTATTTACTTTCATGTTCCTCTTCATTAATTCTTCCATCGATACTGCAATATAGTTTCTTAGGTCTTTTCCACTTGGTGCACAGATTATTAAATCGTCTGCAAAGGCACACGCTGACAACTCTATTGGTTTTAGTTCATTGTATCCTATGTGCATCCTCTTTACCTTTCTTCTAGTGGCCTTTATTACGTCGTCCATAATTATTATAAACAGTAGAGGACTCAATAAGCCTCCTTGCCGTAGTCAATCCTTTATTTCCGGGATTCTAAATTGTTTTTCCTGAGATAACAGCTATTCTTGTCATACATACTCTTTATTTTTTGCCTTAATGTGAAGGGGACACCTCTCTCTGCTAAACTATTCCATAGTAATTTCTGCTGCACTCTGTCAAACGCCTTTTCTATGTCGATAAGACTTACTGTTGTTAATTATTGTATTATTTTTAATCAGAAAATAATTACAGGTATTACAAGTATAAAATGATGGTACATCTTTCAAAAACAATGTGTATTTTTTACAATAGTAAAATTAAAACAAAATTAAAAAAGGATGTTTCCATTAACATTTAAAAGGTGGAAATATGCCAATTTTGTGACAATATATTATGTGTGCTGTTAAAGTAAAAGAGGAAATAACATCTTGGATTGTTATGGAATGAGTGCTATGTAAAAATAAGAATAAAAATGTACTTACTTGGTATGCAACAGCAACGGTACCTATGGGTTTTTCGAGTGCACCCGGAGGTATAGGAGAGCAGTTATTAACAGGAAGAGGAGGTGGCGAAGGTTGAGGAGTAACATGTGGTGAGACGGTACTACTGCGAGGTGAATCGACCAATCGAGAGAAGCCGGGGCCCGCCGCAGATCCTGCTAGACCAGGAAATGAATTGAAAAAGTTCGGCGAAGCTGAAAACACATGAGAATTAATAAGACGTCAGCGAGCTGCGTGGCTTTAATTAACTGACCTCGTTTGCGACAAATGAAAGAAAACTGCAATGAGCAAATCAAATGCACTTTACTCAGCTAAATGTAGTGAATAATAAACATTTAAAAACGGTGTTTACCTGAGGTACTACTCGCAATAACTCGAGGTGCAGGAACGAATTCGGGTGATTGTGGTGTTACTTTTTTGGATGAAACGGGAGAGTCGATACTAAGTTTTGAGAATGACTGAGATAAATTATTTGTAACCACTGGTGTGCTTGTGTTTTGGCGATTCTACACAAAATAACCTATAACTATCTACGGTAAGATGAAAAGGTGCTACAGTATTACCATGTAAGTAGCTAATTTCGACTCTTGGGGTACTCCGTTCGGAGGAGCATAAGGTAAAAACATAGGATGATCCATTCCAAAATCTGCAATGCTTTTCAATTTACAATAAACATTAGTAGTAAAAATAAACACATGCACTATCTCTTATGTCTTAGAAATGTCAAATTTATCATTCTATCTGGAACGATTACTTTAAAATAGGTTACCGTACTAATATGGCAATGAGCATGATTCTCTCGTGACTATTTTACTACGATAACACTAGCAACAAATCGAAGAACCTCCGGAATCACTCGAATTTGACGAAAATTCAACTAAGACCTTGGACAAACAACAGATGATCGGTACAAAAAAAAAATCTCAAACTTTTTTATTGCTATCGTGTTCGAATAAATGCAAAATGCACGATGCTTATATGTATGTGTAAATAACTTAAAAGGAAATAGTTTTGAATGTATAATTCAAGAATAAAATGATATATTGACGTAAATGTCAACTACGTACTCTCAAAACAAAAGCTTGTTCACTTCATTTTGCACTTGTTTGAGTGGGGGGAGCCACAAGCCATGGAGATGTATGCGACGGCAAATCAACCGCATACATTAAAAATAACTCGAACTAAACACGAAATCGCCCCCCAAATAAAACCACAAATCATTTAGAAATACTTTCTTTTATTAGACAAAAACCTAACAACCTCCTCGTTTTGCAATAACGCCTTCTTTTTTTCGTTCAGTACTTCCTGTAAGGAAATGTGTTTGTACTGATCATCAGGTGTCCTTCCGTTTGCACCGCCGGCTATTTTTTTCTTATTATCACCTGCACTGGCGCTTTCTTGATACGTAGCATCGTTACTCTCTGGTTCCTCTTTTATCCTAATCAAGTGCGATTCATCGGTCGCTTTCACTTCCTTGTTTTCTCTTTCTTGCTGATCGGATATTTTTTTCTGAATCAACGTACTCAAACGTTCTTTGACATTTTCCGATTCCATACTTTACCTAAAAACACATAAATAAAATCCTATTGCTACCTTATTTCATGTTAAATCCCCCTTTTAAAAATGTACTTCTACTTACCATTGGTAGCACTGATTGCTTTTTGTGGCGCCAATGTAGCCAATCGGTGAGCACTAACAACTAAAATAATTTAAAAATGTAAAATCAAAATTTGAATAACATGAAACAACATCAGAGTTTGATAATCTTACAAAAATTTAATTCTCAAATCGGTGAAGCATGATTTACAGACGCCTACAGTTTGGAGGAAAAATTTAAGACACTTGCGTATTTAAAAGGGCAAGAACCAATTACATCACTGATTCCTCGCGCGAAATTTAAAAAGTGCGAGAGAATAATTCTTATTCTTTTAAGTCTTCTGTTGGGTTCTTATTCGTTTGAAAATAATAATAAGATAACTTAATTCGGGGAAGTATTAAAAGATGCCTTTTCAGTATACAGTTTGAAGAAAAACTTAAATACCTACTTCTGGAGATTTAAATTTCTTGTTATATAATTTTACTTTCACTATTTTCTTTGTGTATTTGAGTTTATATTTTGTTGTTCATTTAATAAATAAGTTATGTTAACTCAGGGATTTATTAATTTTCGTTTGGCCAATGACCACTGATTTCTCGTGCGAGATTTAAAAAGTGTGCAAGAATTATTTTTGTTCAAGGATTGCGTATTTGTTTGAAAATAATCCAAAATATAATATTAAATTATTATTAGAAATTAATTAATATAATGACAACTGTGCTTCTACATTCTTCATTAATCTTTCTTCTTCCTCTGATTTTCTTTGGTGATGTGACTAATGTTGAACGTTCTAAATTTGGGGGGGAGGGGAAGTGGGTCCAAAAACCAAGTTGTGGTGAAGAAATAATAATTATTTATGATAGACACCTACCAGTGACTTTATTCATTACATCTAGAGTTGTATAAACACAAAAGCACGAAAATAAAAACTATTTAAAAATGCAAGAGATGCTTTATATCACTAGATACAACGGTATATCTAAAAAGGATACACAGAGACATATGGAAATACATATATTAATTAATAGCGAATAATTTATTAATCCTTAGGCTGAGTTGCGTTGGATATATCAGACTGATCGCGTTCCTTGATTATCCCTTCCAAGTCAGAAACGGCAGCAGATAATTGGAACAATCTTCCGAACACATCGCCGAGATCTCCATCTTGATTTGTTATTATATAACAATCTAAATTTAAAGCAACGTAAACATTTTAATTAAAACAATATTAAAATTTGTAGGCATAATTATACCTGGCCTATCGAAAACCATTTTCTTGCAGCATGTGTTTAAGATAAGCGCAACATCATCCTCGAAGTTTGCATTGCTCTCGCGTTCGACACAAAACTGACCACGGTGGTGTTTAACGAACGATATTGCACTACCCCATTTTTCACTGGATATCAACTCGTAAAGGGAATTCTCCAGCTCTTCGAGATTAGATGGGGCTGGCGATGCTGCAGCCGATGACACCGGGGTCGGAGTGCCCCCATCAGCTTCGGTGTCCTCGATCGCTCTAACTAATGCGCTTTTAATAAGGATAATTTCTGAAGTCGTGTCTTTCAACTGCAAAAATCAAATTGATTATTTACTATATCTTAAATTCTTTCTTCGTGAGGTCCAGACTAACCTGAGTGCTTTTCAACGTAGTATTTAAAGTAGCAATCATTTTATTGGCAGCTTCAATTAAGAGAAGAAGTTGAAAATGTAATTTATACAGGGCCTTCCCCAAGTCCAAAAGGTAATCTTCATGCCGGACATTCCCCTGTTGGCCGCTTAATAGTTCCAACTTCAATGAAGTCTTTACAGAATCTGAATACTGAACATTTCGATCTATTTATTAGTTATCGATTAATTAACTGAATTTGCTTACCATGGTTGCTTGATCTCTTTTATCACAGAACGTTTCTAAATGCTCCTGCACTTCCAGTATGCCGTACCTCAAACAATCCGCCAATTTTACGTTACTCAGCGAGGCGGAGTTGAACCAGATGAAATGTGCAGGCAGGATGCGAAGGTTCACAATGTCAACCATCGAGTTCAATCTGGTGTTAATTATTTTCACGGATGGCAAATTACTGGCAACTGACTGAGACAAGCAAGTACAAGATTCTTTGGTGATAGAGATTGTGGAATTGGAGATGCTCTAAAATATTGTTTTCTCTAAAAAAAATTTATAATACACTTTTGAGATTTACCCTAATAAGTCTTTGTAGTTGATGGAATAATTGCAAAGGATCCGTAGGGTTTTGTATCATGCTATTTTGAACATACGACGTCCAAGTTTCTAAAGTATCGCTTCTTGTGATCGGTCTCATGCTCATCAGTCCAGATAAATTTGGTGACGCATTACACGGTGTTACATCACCCAAATCACCTGCGCTTGATCCACTAAAATAAACAAAATAACTTCACGTGCTTTCACCTGGACAACAAAATACCTTGTGTCGGATCTAGCACTTGAATCACGCCTTGCCCTTGTTAGACTCAACGAAGAAGGCGGATAAACTACACTCCCTGCCGCAGAACTACTTTCGAATTCGGGGGCAACGACGATCTCATCCAAGGGTGATTCAGACCCGACTTCATCATCTGAGGACTCCTCAGCGGCAACCGCCTACAATAATTGCCACGAAGGTAACTCACATTTCATTTAAGGATTGTTTCAACGAAACAATGAGCAATGCACACCGTAAGCAGACAGGGACTCACATTGTGGTTAAAGGGACACACGTGTACCTTTCTGACAGTCAAAACGGGAGTCTGTTCGCTTATGCTGTCTTCGAGTTGTCTCAGGCTCGGTTGTTCTTCTTCACCTTCACTTAGAGGGCGACGACGTACACCCCAGTTAAAGTTATCGGTGCTTTCGCCCTACAAAAACCGTTTATTTTAAGTAATAAAAAAAGAAATTTATTGTATAATGATTTACTTCGATGCTTTCGCTTTCGTATTCTAAGAAATCAAAGTCCTTAAAGACTCCGAAATCTGCGGTTGCATCATCTCTGCGAGAGCCTCCGCTTAGATCGTTGTTCGCACCAGAAACCTCTTCGGTACTGGAGGCCATGCTCGACTGACGTTCCAGTATGTCGGAGCTTTGGCTGAATATTACCTAGAAAAAAGGGGGAGATGTAATTCGGGGTTTCGATGATGCTGTCCCATAACACTCAGAATGTGGCAGGCAAATCATTAAATTAAGGAAATAATGATTTAAAGATAGTAGAGGATTAACTACAACTATTAAATATAATATGTATTATTATTAATTTTGAGCACTTGCATTTTAAGTGTGATTTTATTTTTTAAATTTATAATTGCATTTAATCCTAGGTAAGCAATAGTCTCTTGTAGTAGAAAGAGAGAGAGAAATAGAGTGAAAGAAAAGTGTAAATTACATACTTTGTGCACTTGTGGTCCACATTTAGTGTTATTGCTTGTGACAGAGAAACAAAAACACTGAAACATGCAATTCTACTACTCACAAAACACATAACTACAGTTTCATTAATTAATTATGTACACATTTTAATTTGTTACAAGTATTGATTTAAATTTGTTGTTCATTCTGTTTATATCAAGAAAAATAATAAAAATATTGTACTGCGAGGTGACTCTAATATAAACATTGACATTTCAAATGAGTTTACTATGCACAATCTACCAAATATTTATTTTATTATTCTAGCAGTCACCTCCGATCATGTAAGTTATGAATAAAATAATATATAAGGAATCTTCTCTCGCATTTTCTTTTGATTTGTACGAATACTTTCAAAATGTATAAATTAAACAGACATGCTACAAACTTTATTTATAACGTCTATAATAAATAGTGATCGTGTTCGTTAAGTGCTTCTCTCATCTTCCTAAAAGCTTTAGTGTCGAAAGTGAAAATAGTGAATGGTCATTTTTGTTTAAGTTACCTTGGAGCTTATAGTATTAATCATATCATCCTAGAAAGTAGAATCACCGATGAATACCATAACAAAAAAAAATTAAATTTTTACAAAAACTGAAAAATCAGTTTGAATGTGTACAACACCGGAAGAAAGACGTAATGAAATTACATGCTACAGCATTAAACTATTCTAGTTTTTACACGGACGAGACATTTTAATACGTAAAGTAAGAAACTCACCGAAGGACTCTTGGGTAAACCAACACGCTGTCCGCATGTGGTCAATAGATTCACCAAACACTCACGCACTCTTCCCTAAAAAATACGATAAGCTCACGCAATAAAAAAAGACTAAAAAAAACATACCTGAGACATCCAAGGCCTTTTCCAACCGGAAAGTGGAGAAGTATCAGCGGGGCTTAAAGAACACGATCTCCTAGGAGACGCAACATTTTTTGTCTGCATGTTATCTTCAGGTTTCGTTAAGAAACGACGACCTATCACCGGTGTTTGTGAAACGTCAAACGTAAAGTCCATCGTTCTGCCTGTAACGCAACATATTTCATTTCAACACTTAAGACTCGGCTAAGTCTTAACTTACCGGGCAATTCTTTTTTGCTGAAAACTTCTATTTCAGTGAACGAGGGATGCGGTGCTGAGGCCAATGTACTCTCCCAATGTGTATGTAAAGACGTCGGGGGTGCAACTAGACTGCTCGATCTTGTTACGACTAGTTTTAAGATCTTCAGGGATTCTTTCCAGTGCGCCCCTTCGATGTACTTCACAATAACACGCAGGAGGTCTGCGTTTATTGGTTGGGCGGCTGCGGATGCTAGATCTATATAATGCAACATGCAATGCAAGATGTTAAGTACGGGCAGTTGCAAATTTGTTGGACCTTTCTCCAAAACCTCAACCAAAAACGTCAGCATCGGCAGGCTTAAATAAGAGTAGGTGTCATAGAGGTATTTAACAACGCACTTGGTCCACTGGAAGCTTTCTTTGCAGAACGTTCTTCGACTGTATAGGTTCATCACCGTTCCTAAATTTTCTAATTTCTTGCTCTTTTCTATGCTAACCTAAAACGTCGGCATTATTATTATTAATACTTAGAAAACCCCTAAAGCTTACTTGAGCTATGTTTTCGGCACTTCGAATGCAGAGCTCGTTTGCATCTTCGTAATTTAATAGC
This sequence comes from Dorcus parallelipipedus, assembly GCA_958336345.1. NCBI lineage: Eukaryota > Metazoa > Arthropoda > Insecta > Coleoptera > Lucanidae > Dorcus > Dorcus parallelipipedus. Next base: position 27,762,466 of record OY284480.1, on the reverse strand, counting down.
ATGTAAGGTAAGAGAGCTATGACGTTCATTGGAAAAGCAATGCTCTGTGAAGGATCGACGACTACTAAATCAAGTAGAGGTGTGAACTGCGACAGTAAAGCGACTACAGGCTCGTAGATGTTAGGGTGAGTACAACCCTGTAATTAACAAAAAGTGTGATGGTGTTTTCAATCAAAAGATTGATTACCTTTAATAGAAGAGCGTGCACTCCAGGGAATGAGCCCCATCGAAGCTGTGCCTGTAGTTTCTCAACTTTATCCCTCGCATCCGGTCGATCCAAAGGTAATCGATGCATAACCCTGGCCAACAGTCTCAAAGCGAGGAGAAACTCGTGCTCATAATCTGATTCTAGCAAAGACACGCTCAGCCAAAACAGCTGAGCTAAAATCGTCATTTTATCATCTTGGGTTGCGGAATCACCCAGCAGTTTCAGACTTTGCGCAGAGCGTGACCTCGACAAGTTCGAGCAGAACTTGCTTAAATTAGAGCCGGATCTGTTTTCCATTTCTAGGACGGTACGACCCCTCAACTCTTTCGCATCAGTGGCCGGAGAACCTGATGTCTTTCGCAAGCAATAAGATACCGAGTAGCTCGTGCTGCGAGCGTGTCCTGCTTGGCTCAGGTAAGGGAACGGTGGCATTGCTTCTCCGTACATAGCGTTAGCGTTGCCTGAGCGCTTGCAGATAGCAGTTTCTTTATTGTTCAGATTTGGGGTTGATTTAAAAAAGTCACGCATGAAATCGAGGGGGCGAAAATCTGACTCTAAAGATTCAACTGCTGCTTCTAACGTTAGGAGTAATTCTGTGACGTAGCCTAAAAGCAATTTTTTTTTCTCTTCAAACTGCTACGTTTAGTTAAATTGTAAATTAATAGTGGAAATGGACAAATTAAATACCTTGCATATCTTCACCTTGCTCGGCAACAGTTTCTACTAATCTACTCAAAATATCCGACAACATTCTAGAAGTAATCGGGACCCTTAACGATCGGTATATTTGTAAAGAACGGCCTGCGTAATGCCTCGATGAACAACTCAAACCCAACTGCAAAGCGGTCTGTGCCCATCGCTCGTTGATGTGCGCATTAGGTAAAGAATCTTGGAACACCCTCAACACGTGCTGCAGAAACATGTCGATTTGCTCTGCGCTTCTAACTTGCCACACTTTAGCAGTGATGTCCTCGTAGTTCCACAGTGGTTGATTCTGTCGAGTTGCCAGAAAATCAATGAGTGACTTTATGACCTCCTGTATGGGTAGATTTGGCCCGATTTCAGGCCCCGTCCAGACCGAGCCATCTTCAGGCGTGACAATCACGGGTGGTACCGCAGGTTCCTTAATTTTTTCGCCTGCAAGTGCTACGCGTTATTAAACGGCGCGTTCTCACTAGACCATTGAAGTATTACCTGCACCATTAACACTAGACGAAACAACATTCGTGCTACTAGAATTTGCATCTACATTTGACGTAACAGAAACAGGACCTTGCAGATAACTATCAAAATTTGGATCGGGTTCTATAACACAAGAAAGCTAAAGAACATATCTGACATCGACAAGTATGGTATTAGTCCACTCGTGTGTGCAACCCAATACCCTGCTACTATTAACAATGTTGACGAGGCAGAGTTTACAGCAAAAAGAAATAAAAAATCAAAAGACATTTTATTATTTAAATAAATTAATTGTTACGAAGCTCAGGTTGTAGTGTGTACAGAAATATTTGAAATATTGGTGTTTGAATTTAGCGCTCTGTCGTATTAGTAATTTTCACCTTATAACGTTGGTATTCCTGCGAAATATGATGAATTGTTGAATCCAATGTATTCTTTTTTATAGGATATTCATAACTGACTGAATCTCACGTGACCAAATTGTGCATGACAGTTAGGCCACAGTATAAGTAAATACTCAGGAAGGACCCTTAAACGTCAGTGTCAAAAAAAAACCCATTTTGTTTGATGCCCTTATGCAAATGTAATGTAATTTGCAAACCAGTATGTATCAAACAAAATAGCAAATGTGACAGTTGTACTCAAGTGTCCCTACTGTATAGATTCTTATTTATTTCTTTTTTATCAATAATAATTAATAATAAATTATTCCATGCCTCGCCCATGGTAAAACAGTAGGAAAAATTAGTACCAACTTTTACAAATAATCTAACGCGCGGGAAATTCAAACGCTTTTCAATCATGTCTGTACACACTGTAAAGAAAACATCTGAAAATTAAAAACTATTTATAAATGAACACAAAATCATGCGATCTTGACTAAAATAAAAAATAATACGACACTCTTACCTGTAAACGTGTGATTTACAATAGGCAAGGTCGGTGTTGGTAGCCCCAAATTCAACTCATTGGTTTTGCTGTTTAAAAGTATGTGGGCGACCATCAAGTGATCGTTATGTTGCGCTTGCACGATGAGTAGGTTCAAAAGCAACTGCTTGCAGTGCTGGTGCACCAAGAACCTCGTGTGGTCCATCCCCAAAAATAATATGTGCAACATGAGGGGGACGTGAACAGTCCAATCGAGTTCAACCCCGTCAACCACTATGTCACACAGAAGCATTACGGCTACATTGCACCTGAAAACACACGCTTCAAAAATATACATCCGTTTTGCTCAGAAAACGAAATTACCTGTGAAAACCTGAAATCGGTTGAGAACTGTCAGGTAGGTATTCAGTTAGTGGAGCGAAGTAGCCTCCATATTCCGGCATTGCCAACGGATGGGGTTGAGGTATTGATATATCTAATTTATCCGCTTGTTGGTTGGGTCGGGACATTGAAAATAAATCCTCAGAAGCCTAAAATATTTAACAAAGTATTTACTTCAAACAATTCTGTAAACTACGTACATCATCAGTGGTTGGTGTGCAAATATCTTCAGAAATATTACCACCGTTACATGCCCTAGATTTCGGGGAATTAAAATCAGGCAAAGATTTGATTGCGTCTGACTTTGCAGCACCCGATTTCATGGGGTCCTCACCACTGTGTCGTTTGGTGTGAATTGTTCCTTTCTCTACACCTAAAAAAAATAGCAAGTTTCTCTCGTTGAGAGTAAGTGAGGGCATAATACCTAAATCACTTCTGCTGTTGGAATCCGATTGCCCGGCTACTCCTCCGGTCCCATCCGAATGACTGGAGGCCTTCCTCATGACAGTAAGTCTATAAAATGGGGGCGTTTCAGTTCTTTCTATCAAGCAGTTGAGGGTTTCAACTGTTTGTAGTTCGAACATCATTTCATCCAAGAGTCTTGCCGTTTGAACCCTCGCCAAATACAAAATCACTCGCTTTGCCTATCAATTAAGAAACATGGGGTGGAAGTTGCTTACAAAAAAAAATGGGGTCTTACATAAGGCAAAAGTTCGTTGGGGGCCATTCCTGATATTATCGTTAAATATCTAATGATGACTTTCATGTTGTTAGGCCACGATGTGCAAAGCGTCGCCCAAATTTCTTCCAACTCCTTCGGATGATTGTCACCAAACTTGAATCAAACGGAATTTATAACAATCTAATTTGGCCCATTTTGAAGGCATAAAACGCCGACGGGAAAGTTTGCGTCTATTTAAAGAACGAGCCACAATAACTTTCCTCGCGTTTACCTCGAATTAGACGCTTATTAAACGTAGGCCGTTCAATTAAACAAGTGGGCAAGAAGCAGGGAAGCTATAAATATTTAAGGCAACTTTTGTAAAGCGATTAAAGTTTAATCTTATTAAAGGATTGAATGCGGTATTGGAAATGATATACCTGCGGGTCTTCAATGGTCTGAAAAGAGGATTAGCTCTTTTGAAAAGCTCGTGTTGTTTGTCTTTTTTTTTGGCAAAGTAAATCAGGATAATATACTCAAGCGTGAAAGAGATTTAAAAGGATTTTAAAATATTTATTTCACTCCGTACTTTCTTTGATGAGCAAAACGTTCTTAGAACAGTTTTCTTTTATTACTCTCACGGTTTCTGTAGTATTAATTCAAAAGTCTTCATACAATTAATTCGTTTTAACTGATAAGATATAATGCAGATATCTTCCATTGCAGAAGTGTCTGTTCTAGACTGGAGGCCTTTCAGAGTACATCACGATTACGACATTGTGTAAAACTCGCCACTTGCAATATACATATTTTAGTTGTAATCAAATTAATCGCTGCCTTTCATTTAAAATCTATATCAACTTACGATGATGCTTACATATAAATCAATTAATTTTAAAGTTCCTGCACGAGATTGAATGAAGTAAATAGCAATCTAGTTTGCCAATTACTCAACTACATCAAAGGTTTAATTTTAAATCGCTTTTTTCAATTACACGTACATTGATTTGCCTTTAGAAGAATTTAAAAAAATGGTAGACACTGCCTGCAGTTAAAACGAGATCAAGCGCAGGCCTATTTCTTCACAAACTAATTTAAACTTGACGATAAGGGCAAAATTTATTACAAAGTTAATTAAACAGCCGAAGTTGCAAACGCAATTAAATTAGGTACATATTATCGATTTAAAAACTTACTTTCGCAGTTATGTAAAAGATGTTGTTCAGGACCATTTCGGTGGCCTCCGCGGAACCCCAGCCTTCCCTCCGCCCCCCCGGACGTCCGATTTCGTTGGCGTAGAACTAAAAAGAAAATGCGAATTGTGCTATATAAATTTGCGGCGGGGTAATTCCAAAGGGAAGGCAGATATTAGCTATTTACCTGATAGTAGAACAAAAGATTCGTCGGTGGCACGTTGGGGTCCACTAATTCCATATTGTGCAACCATGGTAACAAGTACTGAAGGAGGAGTTGTCTTACTTCAGGACGAGCAGTCTGAAAGCGATGCGTGATTTCTGAAAATGATAAGTAATATTATTAACTTGTAAACAACGAAATTAATGTAGATGTTTTCTTGGGTTATTTAATTTTCTTTCCTTTTAAATTATTAACTTCCCTCTTGACAATTGATTGTCTTCAATTTTAAATTATAGTTGTCAGACTGCACTTTTAAATGAGTTCGAATAACTTCAGATTACTCTGCAATATTCCTGCAAAATAGGAATTTGGAGTGCGCTCTTAATGAGTGCCTGTGCAATTAATTTCCGATCTTCCTAGAAAGACTGCGCCCGTGACGTAATAATGCAGGCGTTGCTCGGATTCGTTTGAAGTTGAAATAGACCATTTCTTAGAAGCGGAAACCGAGATGTGTGCCGTGACAATAAAACTGAGCTTGTGATCTGCGTTAATCCCGTGTTTCCGCTTCTGTATTTAATGAACGTATGACACAAAGGACACGCCACGGGCAATGAAACGTGTGCACAGGTTGGAATTTTCTGTGTAGATTTTTTTCTCTACATTGCTTTCGGTGGTTTACAATATTTATTTTCTTTTGAAAGAAAAAAGAGAACGACATTAAAAAAATAATTTCGATATTTGAATTTTTATTTACTTTTGTATTCTGTATTGTGTCGTCGGTGGAATTTAAACTTACCGGAAAACATAGGCATAGTAAGTTCTGGGTGTAATTGTGATAACTGACTTGAAAGGTAGAACTGTGATCTACAGTAAGCTGTCGCCAATAAAGTGTCCAAAGTACTTCTGCCCTTGTCTCCTTCGGCTGAAAAAAATTAATAAATTATAACAAATAAAATATTAAAGTTGTTTTGATCGGTGCTATTAAAATTAATTTACTGAACCCCACAAAAGATTGATTACTGAAACCTTCCTCCGATGGCATTGTAAAATTAAATTAAAAAAAAAAAGATTTCACAGAGTTCCCTAAATTGTATAATGAAATAAATAAGGTAAATTGTTTTTATTTTTCTGACCCGTGTGGTTAATAGATATTAGTTGACACGAAAGTACACAATAAAAAAATTCAAACCAAAAATAATTCAAATATTTATCCAAAATGCAACTAATAAATAAAGTTATAAATAAATTATTCAGTGGAAGAGAAACATGTTTCAAATTTTTGAAAACCTCATTTATTTCAAGCATTCAATTTAGGCGTTAAGAAGAAATATTTTATCCACTATTAGTATGACATTATAATTGGACTTTTATCCACACTTATGAAGTATTTAAAGTGACCTATTATCCACTAGTGGATAATAATAAACAACGTACCATACCAACCAGTAGGTGTGACAAAGCCTGTCACGTTTTATTTTACGAATACGAATATTTTTTAATTAAATTTCGTTCATTCTGATTCCATAAATGTGGTGATTGTAGATAAAACGTTGTATTGCATGCGTGTTTTAGATGCATTGTATCCACTTAAGAAAATGCTATTTAAAACACTTATACAATAAATAACTATTATTAGAGGAGAAGAGAGATAAAAAAATAAAATCGTTTTAAAAATATCAACAGACACCGATTAGTTAGTTTTCAACGTCTTTACTGAAACCACATGAAACTACAGAAGTTCAGAACTGGACTGGATACAGATTAGGCTCACATTAGAAAAATGAAAGTCATTTAAACAATTGTTCATGAACAAATGTTTACTTTATAAACATAGCCGTCCTCCATTTACATTCACTTCAGCGAAAATCAAATCGATTTGATTCTGAACTGAACTGATTTTAAAGTGAACAGAAAGGTACTTAAAGGAACAGAAAGGAACGATATTTTGTAACTTTTACTATGAGATTTTTAGGTTATGTTTACAATTTGTGGCGGCTATTTATATTGCAACAAAAACTAAGCCAGTATGCAATCTGAAAATGAAGAACCCAGATTTTCAATGAAATGTTTGACCGTTTATAAACAAAGACTACTGTAATAAAAACATTTTGTTAATTTTGACTATTTTATTGTGAAATGATAAATATAAATATGAAACAAAAATAAATAATATTTAACAGTCAAAAATAAAATGAACTCTAATTTTAACTATAACTTCTACAAAGCCAAAAAGGACGTTTTACACTAACCTATAGAGTAATTTAAAACGGCCTTAAGGCAGAGAAAATTTAATTTTTAAATTGCACAAGTTGCTTCAAAAGTTGAATCTTTTCCTCTTCAATTTTCAGTTTCTTTTGTACCACTTCATCTTTTTTCTTTTTCCGTTGAGTCTTTTCTTCTTCTTCTATTTCTTTTCGCTGAAACTCTTCTTGTACGAAAATTATTTTTTGTTTATAGTATTCAATTTTTTCTTGCAAGAGTTCCTCAGTCTTATTATTTATTGAACGTTTCCTTTCTCGCTTTTTGGAGTTTTCCTTCACTGTATCTGATACTCCTACATTTTTGAGACATGTATCATTTGTATTTTCTTTTATTATTATCTTCTTTCCTATAATCTTCCAACGAAGTACTTTCAGAATTGTTATCTCGATCCAGATAAGTCGTTTCTATCGAACTTTGTATTACATGTTCTGATGTGTTAAATGGCTTATCTCCTACAATATCATCAATTTCATTATAGTACTGAAAACGCATGCTTCCCGATCCTGTTTTCTTTTTATTGTCTCTTACAGATTTATAACTTCTAATGAGGTTTCGCCATTTTGTTGCACATTCCTTTGGAGTTACCTAAAAAATATACCAAATTGAATATTTCTATTTATTATAAAATATAATAAATGTATTTTTTAGTCATGTAATGCTAATCCTATTGGATTAGTTGGATCAATTAAGCACAAGTCAGATAGTGATGTTAAATTAAAATATGAAATAATTAAACTAAAACTACTTTCCACTGGAGGGATGCAAGATGAATTATTAGTTGTAAGGGGAGCTCGTTTGTGAAATAATTTTTTCTATGTTTGAGACTAACTTTACCAGCCCTTTCTCTCGAAAATAGGAGGTAGCAGGAGGTGCTCCATATTTTCGTAAAGAGCGTGGACTGAAACATTCAGTATAGTGTTAGTTATTCAGGGTTCTAATAATTAATTATCCACTTAACCACATAAAAGACCGGTACTTCATTTCAAAATACGCAACATAACTTACATTAATGTTTAAGACCTGTACATTTTCACTTATTATTGTCCACATAGTTTTCCGTTTTCTTGGATGAGACATGTCTAAATAATGCTCCTTTACAGAATTTATTAAAGCAAGAGTTTCATTATAAGGCCACAGTCTTGGACGTAACTTGTCATCATTTTCTTGTAAATTCTCTTCTTCATGATCTTGTGTCTTGGGTTCATCATATTCATCTTCATTAATAATGCCAGTGAATTCTTCAGTATTTTTTTCGTAATTAATTTGTGCATGCCGAAGCATCCGTGCAGCAAAGTCATGATCTAAAATAAATAAAAATATAAATATATGTATAAAAATACATATATACAGGAATTTTACTAATTATAAAAACAAACCTTTAGAAATTCTCTCTGCATCTTCAGCACTCACAAAAAATTCATAAGTATTAATCCCGTCAGATAAGGATACTTTTACACCTTTATTAATTTCAAATGGTTCGCGTTCGCACATTTTCCTATATGTCTCCTATATCCGTTATCTCCGTAATAATGTCTTGTTTATAACCTTCAAACATGAACACAACCTCAAAAAATTAGTGAAATCACTTGAAACTGATAACTGATTTTAAAAACCAGCTTGATCAGATAGGGGTGCGGGACGGGAAAGTCAATCACTTCGTCATCACTGATCGCCAATTGAACAACTGCAAATGGAATGCAATCAGTGATTTTTAAGTGAATTTGAATCGATTCGCGTTCAAATAAGTTGTAAATGGAGAACGGCTCATGTAAGAACAGAAATAGTATCCAGTGGTACCACTACAACCAGTGCTGCCAACTCATTAGACTTTTAATTCTCTTTTAGGAGCTCAAGAAGTACAATTTTTAACGAGAAATTCCCTGTCGTTAAATTTAGAGAAAATCATGTTTCATGTATTATCCGTTAACTTGACAACTGCACTGCAAACGTCACCCTTAAAACCTCTTGTGATACAGAACTGTCAAATTGTAGCACTTAAGCTGCGCGCGACTATACATTCAGTTACTAACATGTCAGTGAATAACGTTAGAAAATGTTTGTGTGCTCTTAAAATTAACAACGCCTTTCTTAAATTATTATAAATAAATAAAAAAAATTAAATAAAAGAGGAAACGTCGCAATTGTGCAGTGATGCCAACATACTATCAGATGTCAAGTAAACGGACAATAGAGGTCGCAAATTGACAATGGATTGATTTCTTAGCAAATTTTGCTCGCGACTGTACGCAATTCACTTTGGCCCTTGGCACGTTTTCATAATGCTAAAAATTAATGCAAACTAATGTTTAATGAACACAAAATGGGCATTATTTAGAACCCCGTAAAGTGATGATAACTGTTAGACTTTTAATTTGCTGCTTCAAAATTTTAGCAAAAACGAAAGACTTACAGAAGATGACAGCGGACCAGTTATGGCAGGAATTGAGAGATATTACTATTTCTTCGGCTAGAGAGACATGTGGGGTAACCAGAATAAATAAAAAAAGAGGACAACTAGATGGTGGTGCGGAGAAGTAGAAACAGAGATACCGTTGAAGAAAAATAAATGAAAACAATACTTAGCAAATAAGTCAGAATGACTATAAGAAACAGTGGATAAGATTGAAACACATGGGGATAGAAGCAAAAAGTAAAGCCTGGCCTGAATTTGGTGAGAAACTCGAAAGCAACAACAAAGAAAATCAAAACAGAATATTGAAAATCTTAAGAAAAGGAAAAACAGAACGAACAACGTCATTGGGAAGTAAGCAAGGAGAAATAATCACGGGAACCAAAGAGATAATGGACCGATGGAAAGAATATTTCCAAGAACTATTAGGAGCAGAGGTACAAGAAGAAATGGCTAATGAGGAGGCGGACGATGAAGAACAGGAAGAGCTAGAGGATAGCATAATTGAAGAAGAACTCAAAGAATAGCAAAGCACCGGGATATGACAAAATAACAGCAGAAATGATCAAGAAAATGGAAAACGAAGGAAACAAACGATTACTATTACTAGAGCTATATAACAAGTTATCGTAAGAAGAGAAGACACCAAAAGATCAGCAAGCAGGGAAAATAGTTCTGATTTATAAAAAAAGGAGATAAGAAATGCTGTAATAATTACAGAGGCACATCATTGCTGAGCATACCCTTCAAATCTTATGAACAAGTAATACAAAGGAAACTAAGTAATATAATAGAATCAACATTGCTTAAAGCACAGAGCGGATTCCGTAAAGGAAGAAGTGTTCAAGATAACATATTCACAATAACAGAAATAGTAAGGAAGAAGATGTAATACAATAAAAATATTTTCTTTGCCTTCACAGATCTGGAAAAAGCGTTTGATAAAGTAACACGTAAGAGAGTATGGGAGATCTTATACAAAAGAAACGTAAGTTATAAGTTATAAAAGGTGACAAAGAATTTATATGTATAAGTGTACCAGGAATTACGTCATCAGTAACAACAACAAATCTGAAGTGTTTGCAACAAGTGAAGGTTTAACACAAGGGGGAGTAATGAGCCCACTATTATTCGCAGTACTCATGGATGAAATCATGAGGAAATGCCAGTTAGAACCAAAAAAAGTGCAAGTAGGATACAAGAATTTACAACCGATACGCTTTTGCAGACGATACATATACAGTGACCATCAAAAAGTTCGCGCCATATGGGAAAAATTTTTATTATTGATTTTTCTAAAAAACTTTTTGCGCTAATAGCATGTTCGATAACCAAATATAAGCAGGATAGATTCGGTGAACTATTTTTAGTGTGGCTAAAAATGGCACCTATTTAAAATACGAAAATTAAAAAAGTGTTATAATTTGAAATTGTTGGACATATTAGACAAAATTTTAGTAGAATCCGATAAGTTATTGCAAAATGTATCGCTTGGTACCTAGATAAAATTTTCTGCGGCATAATATTACGAAAAAAAGAAGATTTTAAATTTTTTGGGTTTTGTTCAAGATGTGAAGCGGTAAATGGGCATTTGGTGTTTAACTCTTAGCAGTAGTTAGCTTACCCATTTTTTTACCGAAAATTTTGTGTTATCATTTTTGATTCCTTGGTAATGCGATTCTAGTAACTCCAATTTAGCCTAAGCAGACCGAAAATTGCAGAAATTCGAAGCACTTTTTATTTTGGATCCGTTTAATATCCGTACTTAAATAATCGATATTTTTCATAGTAGCCATGAAATATATATTTAAAGTCGATTTTATAAATGCGGATATTAAAAGCATCTAATCTAAAAAGTGCATACAATTCTTGCAATTTTCGGTCTGCCTAGGCTAAATTGGGGTTATTAGAACTGTATTGTCAAGAAATCAAAAATGAGAGCACAAAACTTTATGTAAAAAAAGCGTTGCACCAGAAAAATGAAAAATCGTCTCAAATTTTCTTGTGCATGCAACAGTTAAGAACCTAAGAGCAGATTTGATTCTTTTAAATATTTTTTACGGATATAAATGAGTAAGCTAACTCGTGAGAGATAAATAACAAATGCCCATTTACCGCTTGAACAAAACTGAGAGGATGAAAAATCTTCGTTTTCTTGAAATATTATGCCTCAGAAAATTTTGTTTGAGTACCAAGAGACACATTTTGCAATAGCTTATCAGATCCCACTATAATTTTGTTTAATATGTCGAACAATTCCAAATTATAACACTTTTAAAATTTTCGTATTTTAAATAGGCACCATTTTTAGCCACACTAAGAACTGTTCACCGGATCTGTCTTGCTTATATTTGGTTATCGAATATGCACAAACTATTGGCGCAAGAAGTTTTTTAAAAAATCAATAATAAAAAATTTTCCCATAAGGTGCGAACTTTTTGGTGATGGTAGATAGTGAAGAAAATTTACAGAAGAACGGAATGAAAATAAACACGGACAAGACTAAAGTAATAATACTAGCTAAAGAAGCACGGGACATAAACATACAAATAAATAACATCAAAATAGGGCAAGTGCAGAAATTTAATTACTTAGGAGTAACAATAGAACAAGGAGGGAGACAAGAAGCGGACGTTAACGAAAGAATAGAAAAAACAAGCAGATTACACTATGCCATGAACAAGGCATTCATTAGTAACAGAGAAGTAAAACAAAACTTAATGTTTACAGAAGGATTTTCCGACCAATTCTGACATATAGATGCGAGACGAATGAAAGAGTGACTAGAGACAACAGGGATGAAATTTTTACGGAAAGTTAAAGGAGTTACATTAAGGCCCAGTTTTACAATCGTGGAATAAGAACGGAATAACTGTTCCCCAAATAACCTTTAATGTTCCTCCATATCTACGTCACACCTACGTCACGTTATACCAATAATAATGCTTATCCGACGATTGTAAAATCGGGCGTAAAAGATCACATAAAAAGTAAGTAAGACTTAGAAATAGACTCAGTAACAGGATACACAGAAAAGCGACAACTGAGCTGGTGGGGACACCTGCAACGGATGAGTGAAGCAGGGAAAAACATGGAGCGAGGCTAAAAGGACAGCAACGGACGGAAAAGAATGGGGCAAATTTGTGCATAATAAGCAGCGAATTTAACCCCCTACACCATTATGGTAGATGGAATTTTGATTATATATAATATATATACTTCAACTTTGGTGTCAGCGTAGTTGTCAAAAACCATGTTCGTTCATTTCTTCAGTTTCATATGAAACGTGATACGTTTTCAGGAATTTAGTACAGTCATAAATAACAGTTGGTTGCTATTTACATTTAAGAACTTGAACTACGGGTAACACTGTACAGAAGTGCGCTGTTGGCGGTAAACAAAGACAGAACTAAGCAACTATAGTGGGAAAAAAGAGAGAGGGAATATTTACAATTCAAGTATGTTTTAAAATTTTATTTCATTTACTTTTCAAGTTGCATACCTATAAGTGATATTGTCTGAAATACTGAATTACTATAAAATATTTTTTTTCAACAAAACTACCTTTTTACTTTTAATTTAAAAAATACCTGCAGCACAGACTACCGAATTTCAGCCTCCGGTTGTCCCTTTTTTTTATTTCATTTCTCACGATAGTTTGCTCTTATTTATTTATTTCTTAGTTTTGTAAAAAGTCTCTATTTCGCTATGTTTATAAAAAACGTAAAAAGGCACAAGAAAGGCTATTAGTATTAAATGTGGAGAAATATATTTAAAAACTGCTCAAAACAAAAAGTTGAATTTTAAATTATAAAAAAATGGCAGTTTAAATTTAAGCTAAAGCTTAAACCCATGGCAACGATTATTTCAATAATTGTTGTTAAGGGTTAAGCTTTGACTTAAAGTTAAGCTGGAATTGTACAAATGGGCCTTAATGTTTAATCCACACAATAAAATGTGAATACGCTCATTGAGTGAACAATGACACTCATTCCTACAATTTTCTTGATTTACGGGAAACCCCCCAGTTTTTAAATTTTCTGTTTTAATGTAATCCTTCGAGAATAGAGTACAAATGTGCCGTGGACGTGTTAAACTCAATTAAATTTATACTGTTATTATCTCTGTCTGTTCAAAATATTTCTCTCACTTCATCAGTGAAATCTTTGATTTACCTGAAACTCTCAAACTAATTGCAAGACAAGATTTATTTATTTTTTAAAATTTTGTACTCTCATGACGAATTACTTTTTTCTTTTTTGTTTTAACTCTTCAATGAAAGGTAAACTGAATGTAGCTTAATTTATTAATTTCTTAACTTCTTGCTCTTTCAAATAATACTTATTATTAATACTTTTAATAATTATTAAATGTTAAATTTCCATTTCACACATATTAATTTATTTTGTAATTTAATAGGTTTCAGCCATTAGTTTAGTACCCATAACAATTATTATGTAATAGAATCTAATCCCACCAGCAGGAAGCACTCATGTAAATGGCCAATTAATTGTCTTTCATTGAACTAGGTTATACTAAGCTTATCCTTCCCTCCTGGAATTTGCACCCATACATATAATTAATTATTTTTGTAATTAAAACAGTTCTCCAAATTCCTTTAAGCAGATTATTTCTGTGTATTTTCTTAGTGTAAACGCAGAACTGTCTGTTTGCAGGATATAATAATAATATAAACCGTAAGTAAACAACGTGAAGTCAAAGAGAAATTATAACTTTTAACTACTAATCGAAAAAATACATACAAGGTAAAGTTTTTAAGAAATAGCTTACGGCCGAAAAATAAGATAAAATCTTTTTGATGCGCTTTCCTTTTACACATCAAAAGAAAATAACTTCTTGAACTTTAAAACTACATACATAAATGACTTGCGGCCAAAAGCTTTATATATTACGGTTTACAAATGCAAAGAACAAACTGAAAGACGTAGAAAGTAAATTGAACTGGCTTGCGCAAAGATCTTTTCTTTTTTCTGTATAGGCCCACGCCTAAGATTTTCAACGATTTCAGAAACTTAAAAAAAATTCATCCACTTACAACAAGTACCTACCTAAGCTAGTCTATATTTTATACTTAGTTTAAATTATTAATTCATATTTTCTGTTAGCATCGCAATATAAAGAATATTACATAGCAAACAAAGTATCAACAATTAGATGTTGCTTTTGGGGTTTTGTTATATTTTTATATTGCATACTGCCAGTATGAGAAGTACACACGTCTTTTTATGTATACATTTTAAACAGTTAAAAACATTCTTTTAATTCGTATGATTATCTGAAATTCTTCATTTATCTTATCTCATTGACTGAAAACATAAACGACCTCTGTACATTCTCTTCACCAAAACAGTAATTCTTGTCCCATTACAACGATGTTCTGTTTTAACTTGCTGTGCATTGTGGTGCTATTGGTTCCAAACAACAGTTGTAAAATCGATACGTTCACACATACAACAATCCGACTGATATACTCAAACAAATTCAAGGATGCAATTATAAGCGGCTGCATAAAAAATTTTAAGGAACTCTCGAATGTCGTCCGCATACAAATCACTAACGAATCCTTGCCGATATTATACGAAGAAGCAATTTCGAATTTACCCTCATTGGAAGGCGTGGATTTAATCTCTTCGGGTATACAACACATCCAAGGAGCGGCGTTCGTTAATTTAACGAATCTGCACTCGTTAGACCTGAGCAGCAATAAAATCGAGGAAGTACACAAGGGCGCGTTCAACAAACTGCCCCTTTTCAGACTGTCGCTTTCGAATAACAGAATCTCGCACGTCGAAGACGAATCATTCAAGAATAAAGACCTCAGGCACTTGGATCTTTCGAAAAACAAACTGGAAGTATTCCGCCCTAAATGGTTCACCAAATCAAAGCTGAGAGAGCTCCTGTTATCCAAAAATTGGATAAGCGAGATTCCAAAAGGTTCCTTTACCAAAATGAAGAAGTTAAAAGTGTTAGATTTATCGTGCAATCGCATAAGTAGCTTGCACAAGAATGCGTTCGAGGGTGAGTTGAATCTTAAAGTAATAGACCTATCGCATAATAGACTCAAAAGACTTCCAAACAGTCTGTTCTCACATCTCGAAGACGAATTGCATCATCTGAATCTTGCCTCAAATTTCTTAACCTACTTTTCGAGGAAGATGATGAAGAGTTTGGAAAAATTAAAGAGCTTGGACATTCTGCGAAATCCTTTACAGTGCAGCTGTTATTGGAACGTAATTGAATGGATTGGAGAAAGAGGGATACGCTTAAAAATTTTGGGGGTTGAAGAAACACTTCGGCACCCAGGTGCCGTATGCATAACTAGTGTAACGCACCCGGATGTTTGTGTAGAAGAAATCGATGAAGAGATTTTGAGGGAAAATCGTAAGAAAATGGGGTGGCTTTATTCACGATTTAGAAACATGTGCATTTATTAATTTTTTTCGTTTACAAGTAGGTAATATCTTTTTTTTAAATAAAATACAGAAGCTCCTAATTTTATTTTATTTTTTAATCTGATTCTAAATGAACTATTATAAGTTATTCTTCCATGCGCATTTATTTGGTACGTTGTGTTTATATGATCGCATACTTGTTCTGTCGATATTACGCCTCGAAAGCTGTTAATTTTTCTTTAATTATTCAGTCGTGCCAACATGACGACCAACCGTATTACATACATCCCACGTTGAAGTGGCATTCGTAAATAGAATTTTGAATGAGTTGACAGTGAACAATGTAAAGCCAAACAGAATGTATGAAGTGTTCGATATTAAAGTGGCGAAAAAACATGAGATTTTATACAAACGCGTAGGTGCATACCAGATAAAAAAAATTAACATTTGTTTGCATAATTGAAACAATAACGTCGAAAACTTATTTAGCTTTTTATAAATTTTATTAAAGAAAAAAATCTGTGGCATTTACTTTAAAGCTTTAACATAACAGCGATTTGCAATTATAATTTTGAGCGAACAATTATGCAAACATTTGCAATGAAATCAAATGGAAAACGCACTTTATTGACTATAACATTTCAGAAAATTCGAATTGGTATAGTAAGCATATAAAAGATTGTTGGCGATTTTATAATTTTTAAAATTTTGGACAACCTCACAATATTAGAGAAAGTCCTGAAGTGAGAAACTTGTGGCACTCCTGAAGTCTGTAAGGATTAAGAGCCTTTCGTTATTTTAACGATTGACTTTCCAATTTTAGCAATTGACTTCCTAATAAAACTGAAATTTATATCATTTTAAATTACTATAATTATGTTTTTTTTACTAGTAATTAGCAAATCTAAATGGTCCAGTTTCAAACAGATTAACAGCTAATTAATTAACGCCGAACAAACAAGGCCCTTAATCAATTAGATCCTGACGTTCACAATTTACTACACGTCTCGAAAAAATGACGCTACACCCCTGTATTAAATTACACGTAATTTAAATCCCCAAACCGTCGAAAATATTCACGGCCTTGCGTTTCAAAGAGCATCCTCGTTAACGCGACTAATTAATCGGATGTGAATCAAGGAATTTGTTGCACTCCTTTGGCGAAAAAAAATAAAAAATCAACGAGCTTCCGAGTTGCTTCCGACGGAGAGCTCCGGGCCTGTTTGTGGAATAATTCGAATCACGAAAGTCCATTAAGACGTAATTGCAAAAATTCATTGCTCAGATTAATCACTTTGCTGACACGATAAAACCTAATTGATAGTGCAACACGCCAGCAGCTTTAACTAATAAAATTTCTACGGTATTATCCTTAACAATTATATTTATAATAGTGTGATTTTGATTATAAATAGCACGATGCAAATATCTGCCTAGGATTTTCATGATCGGTTTTAACGATTTCTTTTCATTGGAACGAAGGTAAAAATGACAATTTAAACATCGTCGAATTTGCACACAGTCGCAATCTGACATTAATAGCTGAGATATTCCTGGAAAAAATAATAATTTTATAATTTAGAATAATAATAATAAAAGTTTCATTTGATTTGATTCTTTCGCGCGTTTATTTTGCTTGCGAAGCATGCTCGTAAAAGAAGCAAAGTTTACTTGACAACTTTATTGATGCGAACAGAGATAGTCCTTTCGATATACAGGACAAATTTTATATTAAAATGTTCATAAATACCAGATACCTCTTGCAATAAGTTTTGCAGAATTTACGTGTTTAAATAAAAATAACAAATTTAACACTTTTCTGTGAAAGAATCCATTAATGAGTCACAGGGTGTTGACAAATAAGTGCGCTTTATTATGTTCTCCCAAATCACATGAGATTTGTTTTGCGCAAATTTTAACAAATTATATATTTAAAACAAAATAGCATATCGTTGGCGCAAAATAAATAAATGAATCGATTTACATTTAAATAAATATCATGAATGTTAATTACGCGTGCTTTTTGTTCAACGTTATTTTGCAATAACTATTTTTGTCCTTTGATACCGGACGTTATTGAAAATGCAATTAAAAAGCCTTTCCATGCAAATTTGTATTTATGGTGAATTGCATGGCCGGCAAAATCGAAAAATTAATGTTTCACCACTGCCAGGCATTTGATGGAACTATTCGCAAGATAAATCGAGCCTGTTTTGGATTTAGCGAAGAAGCAAAAGTCTGTTATGTCACGTTTTATGTAACTTGTACGTGTACGGCGGAAATCTCATTCAATTGCGTCACATTTTTCATATACAGTACATTGCAAAATGATTGACAAATAAGAATATAAACCCGTAAATATAAAAAGCAATCTTTATGTACCTATCGAGGAATAACTTCAAATTGGAGTGTATACCGATAGGATGAAACCAATTCCGGTAGCAAATGCGAAATAAATATGTGGGGGGCGGGAGCGTGCAACCAGATGCGTTCCATGAATTTATTCATAAGTGAGAAATATGGAACATGACAGGATATTTATGGAAAACTGCAGCGACGTAATTTTTCTGGTGAAGCGAAATGCAATTACTGTCATTTCACGGGCAGGAAATTTAACTCATGAATATCCTTACGCGCTTTTTACGTACGCAATAAAACGTCGGGCCTCATTCATGTTTTGATGCAACGTTCTTCAAACGCAAATAAAGTAATTCGATATTACTATACGGTAACCAGTTATTTCATTTCCGCAATTGCCGTCACTTTTATACGCTGGATTAAAAAGTTGATATACCAGTTGACACTTAAAATGTTCTTTGCTGCGTGGTCTTCTTTGCGGACTTTTTTAAACGGCGTCGAAGTATGAGGATGTTTCTGGTAATAATTTCGTGTTAAGGACCTATCTGATGAATTCGTGCTAACAGAAATGGACAATGATTCTATCATACTCTACAAGTTTCCCAATACTACAGGGTCAAAACATCCCCATGTTTGAATGGATGCAGGAAATTTGTAACAGTTCAGCTTAAATCATCCTTTGCCCCTTGCTGGCATGTTTTGGAGTGATCTGTGCATTCGTTTTCTAGAGACTGGATGACAAAAGAGATTTTGCTGCTATCATCCTTGTTGTTAAGAGGCGTCTCATTGAATACACCAGCTTGTCTTATTCCGATTACGTTCTGCTACTTTGTGTTGTTTTTCATCCCATTCATTACCAGTCTCTTACTATCCATTTGAGAAACTTAATTGGGGAAAAAGAAACACCAAGAATTGTGGAGCTGTATTGGGCATAACATAACGAGAGTCAATTGAAATAAGATTTCAACTCAAATCATGTCAACCAAATTGAATTAGGTGCAGCTGCAACAGGTGAAAAATCGTAATATATTCAAACCGAACGGGAAAAAAAGGGATTTGAGAAGATTACCGAAATTAAACAAGATTGGAGGATTTACGAGGACAAAAGTCTTCGATTAAAAGCTCCTCCTTCTCGGATAGTATGTACAACGGTAATCCCATACGTGAAAGGTGTTTTCAAGAGAATTTGCAAAACAGGTTCAATGTCAAAGCAATATTCAAAACCCTATTTCTAGTCAAGATTTGATTCAATTTCTTGAAAGAATAAAATATTGCAGAAAATTGTAGGAAAAAAATAGAACGTGTTCTATCTCCAAATCGTATCTGCAACCCAAAAAGTTTCTTGTTCTAAATATTATTATACAAATCGAAGCATATCTTGAACAACAAGAAATAGGATAGTGTACTGTAAAGCGACCTTTAGACGTTAAGCCTGTTTTACATTATCATAGAAAATAATACTAGAGAAAGGTATACCGAGTTTTAAGTGTAAAACAGGAAAATAAATTATGTTAGCAAAAGTATTGGAGAAACAGAAATTACTGTAATGTAAAACAAGCTTTATACTGAATTTATTTTTATCGTTAGCCCTTCAATAAAAACACACTTTGCAGAACTCCAGCTTGACTAAAAAGAAACACTTCTGTATTGAATTCAAAATGATTCAAATAAAGACTGAATACGTGAAACTTGCTGTGTGGGAGTTATCTAATCCTAAGTTACGATTTCCTATATTTAATTTTATGCCCCATAAATGATACACAATAACATCCGAAAATAACAAACTTTCAAAAAGAAAAAGGCATCTCAAAATTCTATCGCTTATAAATGTGAAGCCTTTCACGTATCAAATTTTAGGCCTGTCATTTGCCAATAAGTGTGAATTTTTTAAGCTCGAAAAGTCCAGCACATTTTTCAATTTTTGTTCTGGTCCGCGCACCGCAAACTCGCCGGCGCACAATGAAACAAAATTTAAGATTTCCAACTTTTTTCTAAAATAGATTTCGCAAACGTGGGCGCGCGCGATACGATTTTAAACAAATAAATCGGGGTAATTTATATAAAAGACAGAGAGGGAATTAAAAGCAACAGTTAGCATGCGTTGACTCTACAGGTAGGTAGATATACTCGACGCGTTGAATTATGAATGAGCAATATTTTCCAAGCCACCCTGCGAAGAACAGGCAGCGGCCTCTTCAACCCTCGAACGCGCCCGGAGCACGTGTTTTAAACGGTTCGCGATCGCGTCCGGAAATTAAATTCACGTTATGGAATAAGGTGTGCAGTGCATGTTAAAGAAAGTAATAAAGTGCGAAAAGAAAAATGCAAAATACGACTGAAGCAAACGAAATGGAAAGCGGGGCGGAGTTATCTTTCAGAAAATTAGAACTGTTTCAGTTGTATTATACTCCGTGTTTAGTGGTCCTTGGTGTTTTAGGCAACACACTCTCGGTGTTTGTATTTTTCAGCACCAAATTAAAGAAAATCTCCTCCTCTTGTTATTTAGCCGCGTTGGCCATCAGCGATACATTTTTCCTCTTGTTTTTATTTGCGACTTGGTTAACACTGATTGGCCTAGACATATACAACAAGCCGATTATATGTGAATCAGTCACGTACCTGTCGAGTGTGAGCAGTTTTTTATCGGTGTGGTTGGTGTTGGCTTTCACCGCCGAAAGATTTTTGGCAGTGGGTTACCCTTTTCACAGGCAATCAATATGCAAGGTATCTCGCACGAAACGAGCCAAAACTGTCACTCTGATTTTGCTGGTGATAGCCATGATTGTATACTCACCCCTTCTGGTTTTCGCCGGAACGAGTTTCATTGATGGAAAAATGATGTGCGGGATGAACGAGGAATGGAGGAAAGAGTTGCACATTTTTAATATTTTCGATTCTGTTATAACGTACGTCATCCCCGTCGTTGGGATTGCAGTTCTAAACGCGTTCATCAGCAGGAACATGTGGGTGATGGCCAAAGTGAGGAGGAGGCTAACTTACCAAGGGTCATCACAATCATCTAGAGAAGATTCGCTGTTAAAATACAAAAGGAAGATGACACCTGTGTCCCAATATAAAATAACCAAAATGTTGCTGATGGTATCGACGACTTGCTTATGCCTCAACCTACCCAGTTACATCATGAGACTACTCGCTGATCTTGCTGATGTAAGTAATAATGTTATCATCTTTCTTGTTAAATTTAGATGATATACGTACTAATTTTTGTAAATATAAATATACTTTATGCTTTGCATTTTTATATTGAGTCAAACAAAAAAATATAAAATAGAAACATGTAAACGAAAATAAAAGAGACGTTCAAAGCACGGTGATTGATGTTAATACCGCGTTTTTTTTTATAACAATCCCCAATCGTGTTACATGGAAAGCCGGTGAGGTTTCCCTTCTCTTTCAACAAAGGCATCGGGTTTCTGTTTTGATCGTTTCTTTCAATAACACGATGACGCGTTCTATTGTAGAGGGAAAATGGGGTGATTTTGGAACACTTTGTTTTAGGTTATTGCACTACAACTTGTAAAATACAATCTGTTACTTAAGGCAGGACTGCATAAAAAATAATATTCAGAATCTTGTTTGGTAAATAAAATAAAGTTATGTAATGCAAACTGCCGTGTTTTAGCCACTGTATTTGTATGAAACAATATTTGTTATCTTTTCCTAAATATAAATAAACTTATCTCCGTCCATAAAAACGTATTTTGTTGAGGTTTGAGTGTTCAGGTCGCAGTGTAATCTATAAAATGTACGTCCTCTTAATTTTTTTAGTTCAAATCGTATGCGTTTGTGTGACTCAAGTAACTGAAAAGCGAGTAAGTTTTCCACAAGGTCTAATATACTTCCGCTTAATTAATGTTATTCAAAGTGGTTTCAAATGCAATCAAAATTTGAAATGCCGACACGGAACCATTCATATGATCCTTGAAATTGTTAGATCACATGAAATCGTTTTTGTTCAAGAGCCTTTTTTTAAAATTACTTACTTAAGTTTCTGCATTAATTGTTGAGCCTTTTGGCACATATTCAATTAGAAGGATACCCTCACTATCTCAAAAAAATCGTAGCCATCAAGTCCCAAAAGTGCACCCATGGTGCAACGCCAGTGATAATTTGCAAAAAAATTGAATGAATTTCTTAAATGTGTAAAACTAGTAAATGTATATGCATACAGTGTTTTGTATTGTTTCCAAAAAATGCAACTTCAAGAATTTCAGTGCGGTTTACTTGGTTTTAGTGAAAAAGTAAAACAAGAGGCTTCAGTTCACATTCTATTACGATGCAAATCCACCGTTTTGCATGCAATTTCGCATAAACCGACTGAGTTATCCAACGTATGCCGTCTAAGGAATTTATCCAAGGGCTTTCCGCAAATTGTATTGAATTTCCATGACACTGAAAACGGAAGGAAATCATTTGTTGTGTACTATAGACTTTACAGAGTATAAAAGAATCAAATTTGGAACTGAAATAAACTAAATAAGATAAGATAACAAATAATCATATCTAAATGTAAAACAAACAAATCTTAATCGGCTAATGTTAACCATTCAAAATTGCTGTTTCAAATTACCTGAACGGATTAAAATATTAACAATTGTGCTATTCGAGTCTCACGAAGAGGCTGAATGCATCCATATTCATACAAAGCAAATGAACTCAATGAATGAAACAATTATTTGCAGGTAATGTGTTCTGTACGTATTCAGTCTCAATAACAATTGACATTAAATTAGAAAGAGTGATGAACAAAGAATTAATTAATACATCACAATTTTGGAATATATTAATAACATAATTATTAGTTTTTTTTTAATACGTTTATTGTTGGAACCTTAAGGCAGATTTCCACTGAGGCAACATTAAGCATGCTATGTGTAAAGCGCAGATTTTAGACCAACTACTTTTTTTATTTATGTGAAGTAAATTAAAAACTTCTAAGTCAAATTAAATGAACCCTCAAAATGAATGATTTTTTCCAGTAAAATAAACTCTTTGTGTTCTTTGCCCAATAGTTTCCCTTTTTATGCAATTTTATTTGAATGGTTCTCGTCTCGGTATAAATTATCAGTAAAAAAAACTTCATCGTCATCTTCTTTAGGTTAACTGTGATAATCAGACAGCAGTTGATTTCGGAAAGCAATTGATTTTTGATAATCCATACATCAAGGGCTTGTGCGTATATGGAGAATGTAGCAGCCGCCAAAGTGCAAGTTTCAAGGGCAATTATAAGAAGATAAAAACGTGTGCTAGCAACTTCCATTCCGAATTTGCACATTCTTGCGTAGTTGAGGAATATAGATGTTTGATCGGTCGAAATAATCAATGGAATCAATCGAAAAAATCAGAGATTATACACCTTCATCTCCAAATGTCTGAGATTACTTTGAAAGAATGCGACTGGATGAAACAAAAAGCTACAAGAGCACAAAGACCTGATGTGCTCATCAGGCTTGTCTTTAATAAGAGCAATGAATTTTGTACAGAGAACTTAGTAAATCCGAACGGACAATCTATACATTGGGATCTAACGCCCATAGGGTTTATAACAGCACCAATCTACGTGTGTCTTAATCAAACATGTTACGATGACTTGTTACTCGATGCAGACTTTCCTGCTCTTCAGGAATTATGTTCTGCTATAAATCCAATGTCAACACTTGCCACATTCAGAGAAACCAAGCTACTTCCAACTTTCGCAGACTACGACATAAACAATGTATGTAGATTAAAACCTTACTCCTTCAATCAAATCAGTAATCCGAAACAGAGTTTAATCTTTAATTCCAACACAAAAAAGTTATTATTAATAACCTCGGAAACTAGTTTGATTTGCTACAGAGTATCTTGCATTGAAATAAAACCACTGTCGGATGATTTTGCGAGCGAAGTTTGTCTCGATGAGGAAGTGAGAATAACTGATGTTTCTTTTAGTTCTAATGATAATACATCAGAAAACGTATATGAAGTACAAATTGAACAAAATCCTGGGTTTTATAGATGTAGTGTTAATAACAACAGTGAATCAACTAAAATTGCAACAGCGTACGGACGGAAAGAAGGGAATAGTTTTCTGTTGCATTTCACCATGAACTGTGGCAACATAAGAGAAGCAACGCCGATATACGTGGGTTTAAGTTCGTTATGTTTGGAGGAAAGTACAATTTGCAACCTCATTTACGTCGATCATATCGACTCACTTACAAGTAGTAGTACAAGGTCTACTAAGAATCCAAGTACAACAGAGGAATACTTATACGAAAATCCGATAAACTTTAACGAATATGATATGATAAACCTTATCGTGCAGATACGAAGAGATACAACGAATAACATGTTATCAGAATACAATATTTTAAAACGAATTCTAAGAAAGTTTATATTTGCAGACCTTCAATTAACCAGCACAGAATTTTGTCTGCCAGACGAAACGCCAAACAAGGAGAACCAAGACAACACTAAATGGAATTTAACACCCGTAGGGTTAGTAGCGATCCCAGAACATCCGTGTTTAACCCCAAACGGGACACTCTTGACTAGAAAATGTGAAGGTGATTTCTTTGGAGGTGGAAAATGGGCAGATCTTGAAGCTGAATGCTGGAGATTACTTTCGCAACAAGAAAAACCGGAGATTTTGAGAAATGCGTTCCAAAGCATTACATTTGGCAACCTCGAGAACTTGGTAAATCAATTAAGAGTTCCCTACAAGTCCCAAGAAGACTTTCTTGAATTCAGTCAAGACATCGCTCTTCACTTGCACTTTAATTCAACCGATCAGACTTTGATGTTGCACGTATTTTTCGCAGGACCTGACCTAGAACAACTTCTTCAAATCGATTGTTTCGTAGCGGGAGATTCCAAATTATTGAACGGTAGTTTCATTGATTACGATTTGAGTTTGGGTCTCTTGGAAAGACCGGTGAAAGTCGAGAAGGTTTACCAGAGGAACGCAATTTTTAAACCAAGGCCGTTCCTTCAAACACTGCACGTCTACAGCGTGGACATTGAAGAAGAGCCGGCGTTGTACTGGTGTAAAGCCTACCAAAATCAAAGTAGACTGCTAGACAAAAGCGAAAAAGTCGAGGCGTACAAGCGAAAAATAGGAAATCAATTTTCATTGCATCTTTATGTCCATCCGGAAGGACTGGCTAATTCTACGCATTTATTTTCTGAGGTCTACTCGCTCTGCAATACTGCACAAGTTAGATGTAAATTGATGGGGGTGTTTTACGAGGTCTCGTCTGGTGAACCAATCAAAATAGTCATCCACCTTCGCACAAACACCTCGGAAGATGCTTTTACTGATCGTAACATGTTAGTCGGCATTCTGAACACGAATCCCAACTTGTTGCAAATCAACAGTACCTACTTCTGCTTCCGTAATGAAACCACAGATTTAGTAACATGGAACACTACCTCTGTTGGATACGAGGCAGTCGCAAACCAATTTTGTGCAACAACATACGGAGCTTTGCTAACCAGAAAATGTACAGGTGATTTTATTTTTGGTGCAAAATGGGAGGAGGTTTATCAACTATGTTCGAACACACCCATCGCAGCGTCAAATCGATCGATTTATTTGAGCGACAGCGTCTTTAGCACAACAATCAATAACTTAGAGTCTTTCTGTTACGAGTATAATTTCCTAAACGATCTGGTCCATCCAGAAAATCACCCGGTGTATAGAAACCAAGTGGATTTGGATTTGAAATTTGATTCTAACACGCGTTCTTTAATCCTAACTGTATATTACATACACGCCAGACCTGACGATCTACTGATCAAATGTTTTATGGCAGGCGATAGTAAGTTGATGAGTTATCCACATATCGACTTCAAACTGCGTCTAGGTCTTCTCGCGAGTGATGTCGCAATAAAAGAAGTTTACAACTTCCGGGGAGCTCCTTCAAATAACATCAAGAACTTCAGTATATACGAGCTAGATATTAAAGACGCTCCAAGTTTATATTGGTGTCGAATTTATCAAAGTCCATATTTGTTACTAGCCTCCACCGATCAGGTTTATGCATACAAGCAAACAAGCGGAAGCGAGTTTAGTCTGAGTTTGAGGGCGAACTGTGAGGATATTGCCAACATGGCGAAGATGTTTTCTGAAGCGTACAATTTATGTAATGGTGATGATATCAACTGCAGATTGACGGGGACGTTTCGTTCAACGCCCCCCAATGAAGTAGACGTAGTCATGCAAGTTCAGAAAAAATCTACGGGCGACGTAGTAAATGACCATGAGCAACTTGTTGGAGCGTTTGCAAAATTAAATCAGTCTTTCCCTGGTCGCGTTAAAATCAAAACCAAAGATTTCTGTTTGCCTGAAGCAACCGATCAAATCAATTGGGGTTTAGCTCCAATAAACGCCGTGCAACTCCCAGAAAATCTATGCTTAACAAATTCTGGGGATCTCCTGACTAGAAGATGCGATGGTAATTTTATTTTCGGGGCGGAATGGTCCGACCTAGAGGAAAGTTGTACAGACTTCAACGTACCCCCACAAATTACCGATTTGCAAAACGCCGACTTCGAAAATCTCCTTAGAATAACTGAAACGCCCCAAAACATATCCAAAACTGAAGTCGCTTTAATTTCAAACCGCCTGTACGCCTTATCACAACAAACGCTTGAAACTGATTTAGAAAATTTTACCCTAGCCATAAGTAACATCATGCGAACTGAAAGAGCCGTGCTAAAGGATTCGCAAATCATCTTCAATTCCACCGATCAAATCTTGAACGCCATTGAAAATGTTTTGGCCCAAAAAGCAGAGTTGAACAACAAATGGAAAGAGAGAGTGAATCTGACCGTCGACATGCAACCGAATATGATAGTCTTCATGACGAATTCCTTCGTAAATAATATAACGGGGTTTGCACTGTATCGAAATCTTTCCTCGTCGTTCTCAGATTACGAAATTAAGCACATATACAGGCACCAAACTTTTCGGGATTTGGAACTGGAGAATTTGGAGTTGGCGATATACGTTCCGGAAAATATCTTGCAGAACATTTCGCTTTCAACAAATCAAACGAACGCAGACATTCAAGTAATAACTTCGGTTTTCTACAACGACAGCCTATTTGTCGAGAGCAAAATTAATCGACAGGTTTTTAAAAACGTAAGTAAACGTAGCATCCAAGCTGTGGGTAGCCGAATCATCAGCATGACCATTCCGGGATTTGGGTCGTACTTACAGACACCTATTCCCCTACTTTTCCGGTCATTGGATGCCCACATGGAATCAGATTGCGTATTCTGGGATTACGGTTATTTACGAAGAGGTAGCTGGTCAACGGGCGGTAGAAATTACTTGAAGACCTTCTCCGACGACTCACTGGTTGAGTGTGGTTTCTCGCACTTATCTCATTTCGCCCTTTTCATCTTGAGCGATAGATTCATGATCACCGAAAGAGTCGGAAAAGTTACCCTCACTTACAACCCCCTCAAGAGTCACGATGTGGCACTGAATATAATCACGATAGTCGGCAGCGTACTATCTTACCTTGGACTGTTCATGATGTTCGTAACGGCGTTTTTATTTAAGAAATGGAGGAACGATCGCTTTAATACTCTACACCTGTCGTTCATCATCTGCATTGAAATCGCCGCGTTACAAATAAACGATAGATTTACTGAAGATCAAGTTGCATGCAGATACATTGGGGCAATCATACATTTTATACTTTTAGCAAAGTTCTCGTGGATGTTGGCAATTGGATTTATACTTTTTTTGTGGTACATATTTGGCCGAAGAACGACCTTCGAGTCTTTGCGTTTGAAAGTAATGCTAGTAATTAATTGGATTTTTCCGTTGATTATAATCGTGGTGGTGTTTTGGATTTCCCCAGACAGTTACAGTGCAGGGGCACTAAGATTCTGCTATCCAAAAGGCGTAGTGTTTTACGCAGCTTTGATCGCGCCAATCTCTTTGGTGTTGCTCATTAATTTGACCATCTTCTGTATTATTATGGTAAAGTTATGGATCTTCAGAAAGGAAAGTTTTGCAGACAAAGGGCGAGCTGTGCGCGAGCAGGCAGACAAAATCCGACGAAGAGAAATAAAAGCCGGCATCTTTTTCTTCTTCCTCCTTGGGATACCTTGGGCGTTAGGTTTAATTGCAGAGACTATCCAAATTTTCTCGGTGAAATTAGTGTTTGTGTATTTATTTTGTCTGGTAGGACCTCTGCAAGGTTTCATCCTTTTCATACACAGCTTCGCTTTGGACAGAAATACTAGAGATCAATGGAAGAAGCTGTTCACGAAGAAAGATCCAAAAAGAGAATACAATTACACTTTTGAGGAAACTCCTCTGAAGAGTAGAGTCGATTAACTTTTACAATTTAGAAACGTTCATGTTCTGTTTTTACACATGTATTTACTTTTACTGCGTTGTAATTATCTGACTGTACTTAGACTGAATTTAATATTCTTGTAAATGGAGAAATAAATTTGTTTTCTTGCAATTTGAAGTTACTTGAACGAGTGTTTGTCGCTGCTTTTAATAGAAGATAATTAAAACAGAATCATGGAAGAAAGTTAGGTGTACAAAATGTGCTTTTAATTTATGCATGCAAAATAAAAATTGCGTAACAGAATTTTCAAACAAAATTCTTTTTGTGGGAGTGGCGACTATTTACATACATCCGCAAACATTTTCCAACTTCTTATAACCGGATGAAAATTTTGTTGACTTGGAATCCAAATAAATAAATAAACTTACGTTAAAAGAGTATCGTAGAAGCGTGTTGTATTGTATTTTGAGTTATACTTTCAACAACAATCTTGCGATTTTTATAAATACAAATTGATGCAAAATATTTGCAAAGTTTCAAATTTTGAATATTTTTCCCTTTAAAGATATTCAAATAACGACGACATACAAACTAAGAAAACAATTAATAGTTGTTTTTTTTTAACAAAGTGGACTCCCAAAAAAATGAAAGTTAATACTTACTGCAATACAGGAATTATTAACAAGTATCAATAAACAACAAAGACAAGATATCTTCAGAAACAAAAATTAATTATGTATTACTAATAGCTTCAAAGTATTCCGCATGAAAATCAAAGTTATATATGTGCAGAGTACCTCGAAAGTGGAATTATTTTTACATTTTTGTGTTAATTAAATTCAAATGAATGAAGTTCTCGTATTTACCCTGCCATCAAAAGAATTAATACCTACACATGTAAAAGTAAATGTAGGGTGCGTTTACGACTGCGATAATGTGTTTTGACCACGAAACGAAACGTACTTAATTACGGTTTGCTGTAGATACAAGAGTTCAAATGAATAGGCAGCTAATTATACCAAAAAAAAAAGCTTTCAGGTTAATACCAAATTTTAACTGAACGTGTATGTGTTACGATTGTGCATTCCCAGAACAAACTGAGTTTTAGATTAGTTTTCGTAGACTTTAATCGCTTTCTGAGCTATTGAAAAACTTACTTATTTCACCAGATAGAAACTTAATTAAACTTAAGAGTTTATAGTTTGCAACTCTAATCACAACGAAGGCGGTGGTTAAATATTAATTTTAATAAAAATAAGACAAATTAAAAAAAAATTATTGAAGGCAAATTCAAGAATCGAGCGACAATTTCTTTAAAGCCGGTGCTACTATTAATAACCAGAAATGAGTCAAATATCTTAAAACTATCGTTTTTATACGGCCATTAGAACATTCCTCGACCTCACTCGAGGATGGAAATATTAAATATGCGTATAACAAACTGCCTTAATACTTACAAGAATTCTTTTATCAGGCGCGAAATTTATCGGCATTAAAGCGCTTCCGTTCCTTACAAAAATATACTTAGGCATTACGTTTTCTGCTAATTGTGCTTTCCCTTTTATTTACATCCTGATTCTCGGACAAACGAAGCAGGTGCTTTCCCAGATTTTTTTTTCTCTTCATCGATATAGTTTCCCGAAATCACAGGGCACATATTTTTTCGGTGCTTTCGATTTTTGAGGTTGTTTGTTTTAATAAGAAGCGATTTGTTTTGATTCGGATAATAATGCGATGATTTAATAATAAATATGAATTTATCAAGGACAGAGGCGCGTTTCTGTAGCTATGCCTCCAGAGGATCAAATTTTCAGTGAAAAGGGTTTTCAGGTAATCAATTTGAATGGATTAGCAAAAGAACTCTCTTGTGAAGTCATAAGCCTGCTGTTCCCAAAATGTTTGATGTACACTCTTCAGCTCAAAAACTAATTCTCCCAGAGTTATATCTCGGTGTTTTTCAAGAGGTTCATGAGACACCCTGTATAATCCTCTTCGTAATCCAGGGCTTTAAAAAATGTTGACATTGCCTTTTCTGATTTAAGTCTAAATCGGTGCGTACACCTAAGATCTTCTATGTACGTAAAGGTATGCAAAGATAAACTAAATGAAGTTATATGTTTACGCATGTTCAGTATCCGATGAAAGTAAAACAAGAACTCGGGTGTAAAATTAAAACTCACTCAGGCGGGAACTATTTCGCGATGTAGAAGTCCGAAAGGCAACAAGTAAAGACGAGGAGCGCTCTGGAAGTCAGATAGTTTCTACTTTCTGCAAAAACAAATTTTAATCTTGTTTATAATTAATTCAAAGATGAGATGAAAGCTACGTTTATTGGACGTGTAAAAGCTTTAACAACGAAATTAATTACGTTGGTTAAAATTGCAGGAGGCTCTTGATAGAATTAAATCTTGTAATACCGACAGACGATGAGGTCAGAGGCTTTTCATATTAGAAAACTTAATATCTTTTTGCTTCTCGGAAAATATTTCGTAATTAATTGGAGACTTCTGAAAATAAATCAGAAACAAAGTGCCTTATCTAGCAAATGATTAAAGCAATTTTTTTATCTCATTTTTTTTAATTTTTAACAAACATTGAGTCCTGATAATTACTTTCGGATTCATCTTTCAACATCTGTTTCACTGCCAGTTTTTTTGACACGAGTCGATATTTGAACTCGAAAAGCTGGTGAGCCAAAGTCTTAAAGGAATATAATATATTTTAAGGGAAAGCTAAAAATAACACAAATGTTGCAATGTAATGGCCCGAAACTACGAAGTGTGGAGAATACAGAAAGCGGAAAAACATCATAATTTAAGTCGAGGGAAAGCGCCGGCAATTTTTATATATATTTCTTGTAATTTCCCGACGCAAGTGGTGTCGACATTCTTTAATAAATTACAATTTAAGAAGTCGAAATTACTGCACAAAATCTAAACCATTTAAACACAACAGGCGACTCTTTCCACTTTTATTTGCCATTAAATCAGCACATGCTCAGTTCATTTTAAATTAAAGTAAACTGATCGTCTTTGTAAAGAGGCGACGTAGAATTTAAATTATTTAATTTATTCATGTATTTGCAAACTAGTAGTTCTCTACTTCAAAGGTATTCGTTTGTTAGATTATCCTTTCAGAGAGTTCTTTAATCCGTAACCCGAGAAGCCCCCCCCCCGTTTTACATAAAAGCTCTCTCGAAATATTCGCGGTTTCATATCGTTGTGAGCGAACGAAATAGAAAAGAATACCTCTGATGCAGCAGGATTATTCGAGGGGAAACATCATATCCAACAATTTCTCTTTCGTCGTTTTTCACGGTAATTCGTTTCGAAAATTTATGCTCTGTTGTTGTTTGGACAGGATGAGTCATTCTAATTGCTTGCGGCAAACTATTTGTTAGCCTGATTATAACAACAAAGAAAATGTAAAGTGGTCGTGAATCTGCGGCCAAGAAACTTGCTTGCATGTTTAACCAAGGAGCACGATAAATCAAGCGTTTTATTGGGCGGTGTTTCAAAATTGTTGCGGAATAAATCACCAGAGATTTGTGGTCACCTCGAAATAAAAATTCCCAATTATTTTTTGAAGCAAGAAAGCGAGCTCAACTGAAAAAAAAAGAAAATTTGACGTTGAATGAAACATCCCAGAACGCAATACGGAATACTAAACGGATCGCTTTATAACATATGCAGACATGTGCCGCAGGAAACTCTCGGGAAGGATGTTACAGGCGGTACGCAAAGCTCAGGAATTCCAAAACAGTCAGATTCACAGTCGGTTGCTTGAAAATTCGCGGGAAGATCAAACGTTAAAGTTTCATTGATTTAAACGCGTACGGTTCTTGAAACTTAACTTTCCGTCAAGTTTAATACGTTTCAGGCCGCCATCAATCATCACCAAGAAGTTACATTTCCCTTCAAAGTTGAAGGCACAAGAAATAGACGAAATATTATTGTTCAAAGGGAAGCAAAGTTTTCGCAACGAACAGAATCTGTTTTGGTATCAACTTACACTGCGAACGACGCATGTTATCATGTCAAAGTTTTTACAAACTTTAGAACTACACCTCAATCGCCGAAGAATTGCATCCCAAATTAGTGCAGATTTTTAATCGCTTTAGAAGCTGTCTCCTCTAATAGTTAGCAGAGCAGTCGACCACGATTCTTCTTTTAAGTTCAAAAAGGAAGTTAGAACAGCTGCTTCTCATCAACTCTGACTATCAAGTGAAAGAATTTTAGCAAAACAACTTTCAAATTAACTTCATATAACCAATAGAGAACTCAAGAGACCTAAAAAACAAAATTCCTTAGAAATGTAGGAGTTCCTTAAACTAAACCTGATACATACTGCTTCATTTAGTTCCCAAATTTATTCATTATGAAACAAGTTTTCATTAAGTTGACGTGCCTACCGACGCAGTATCCTCATGTTTCGACAAACTTGCAAACCAAAAAAAGAATTCCCTTCGTGTGGAAGAAATGAATATGCATGACCGTATTAATAATTCATAACATCGACGCGTGGGCTGCTATCACAGTTTTTCAAGATAAATAGCAATCCGTCCCGATATCTTTGGATGTTTCGGCGGGGCCTTTTAGTCTTTACAAAATCGAATTAGATACCGCCGGTTGGGTTTTATGCGAAATGACGAGCCGTAAACCGCGGCCGGACTTTTTCCTTTTACATCAAAAGGCTTTCATCTGACACTGATGATGTATTACCTGCGCGTGCATCTGATAATTTGGAATTTTTATGCCGAAAATGTTACAGCGCAAATCGAAATTTATGTGTCGTTTTGAAGGCTCAAAACTGATGAAGAAATAAATGGTTTAAGTGCAGACAACATCAAAGCTGACGTGAAAGAAGTTTTTGGAAGAATTCACCCACGCATATTCAATTTAGGGGAAGCAATATAAATGACCATGAAAAGGCTCAAGAATATTTGTGATTGTTAAGGGGGCCCTAATTTATTTGATGAATCTAGATATCTAGAAGATTGAAGATCTCAACAACATTTTAGCCTAATTTGAAAAACTTATGTATTTATTTTATTTTCATATGTGAATTTTAATTTTAAAAGCACCTCGAAATATTAAAAAAAAAACTCGATGTCTAAATCCGACTTATTTATGCACCGCTAAATCGAGAACCAGAAATGTTGACAAATAATAACTCCCATCGATTTTATATTTTCGGACACACGTGCACCTCGCCAGAATAACTCTATCCGTTGAACCCTTATATTGCCGACATTTTAGAGACGATTTAATCCCAGCTCTCAGGAGAAATTCGTACAGAACGCCCAACATAAATAACAATTACATCTAAACGAAAGCTCCCGTTTGTGTTTCAAAACGTGAAAGGATACTTCTCTTATTGGACGTAATAACTGATTGTGACAGTACTCTCTAATTATTACTGCTACGTTTCTGGAATGTAATAAAGCTACAACGAAAAGAAATTGCTACAGGATATAACCTTTAAACGAACGAAAATTTTCCCATAAGTGATTTCTAATTGTAACTATTGCTGTTTGTTGCACTCTTTTTTATGAAAAGTGTATATTTTCTCCATTGAACACTTGTTTATCTTTTCAGGATTTTATAAATTTTGATTAATTTTAAGGACAAATTCACTCAAAGATTGAGATCAAGACGTATCGTTGAAAGAGAATCTAATATTCAGCGAAAGCAATAAATTAGCCTCTAAATTTTCAGTCAGCTATTAATATTCAATAAAAAGCCTTGATTATTTAACTTTCGCCCAAATTTACTAGGTCGAAGCGTTTGAAGTAGCCGCCTTCGTACATGTAAAATAATCAAACGCATGCATAGTTTGTGAAGAAAATCGAATGCAAACCGTCACGAACACAATCACTCAATGAATTTCGCTCGTAAATCACATCGAGTTATTCAATCAAAACATACACGCTTTTACACTAACCCATTTTTTATAAATATTTACTTGAAACATAGCCATCATCGACTGAAAAATGAAATATAATTTCTTTGCAGTCTGGAGTCCTGGAGGTCTCGAAGGAACCGTTCATAATAGCTCAGCAAATCTGCCTGCAACTCTTCTATGCGAATTTTGGCATAGATTTCGTCCTGTACTGCATTAGTGGCCAGAATTTTCGTAAGGCAGTTCGGTCTGTTTTTTGCCCTCGCCCCATGAGAAGACGCGAAACCTCTGCAATGACAGGTAGGAGCAAAACGAGGGAACTTTGCACGCAAGTGTAAATGGTAAAAGGTACCGAATGAAGTTGCTATTTTATTTTATTTGTCTATGGATGATTTCCCATTCTTTTTTCCGTATAAAACAAACTTTCCAAATTCGTAACCACTCATCTCAGTTTCCTTACTCTGCCAAGAGCAAATTTATTAAATCGCATTTACTCGAATTTCCATTTGGATCATTGAAAGCTTAGGAAACATCTGCAATCGTCCTAAAATTAGGCATCCTAATCCCTTCAAATGTGATTAAGAAATGGGACTGCGCCTCGCTTATGCTAATGAGAAGCGACTAAAAGCAGAAACCATATTATTATGAGGATCGGTGGTTGTATTTTGTTCATTCAAATGAATAGAGAAGAGAAAGGGTTTAATTACGAAAATTGAGACGCGGATACAAAAATTAATCAACCGCAAAACTACTGTCCCAGCCACAATTAGATATGCCTGTCCTTAAACGAGGGTGCGATCAATAATTTGATTTTAGCCTTTCTAAAGCAACATTCATCAAAACAATTCAAAACAAATTTAATTTCCATAATGCATCTTTCATGAAATTTAAAAAAATTAGAACCGACTAACACTGCTTTCTTTTAAGTTTCAGAGAGTAGAACTCAGTCTACGGGATCATCAATTTCAAAAAAGAGGAAGACCCCTGTACCTTCCGAAGTTCAAGACAACCTCAACTATAACATCATCGCGATGAAAGTATTTTAGTAATCAGCGTAAGCAGTACGCGTAGTGCGTACTGGAAAACTTAACTCAGCAGATAGTAAATCTGCAAAGTGTATACATTTTGCTTGGGCGAAATGTCTTCTAAATCTATAGGTGTCACCGTTGACTGACGCACTGAAAAGCACAGAAGCTTTATATGTTACATACCAGAGCTACAATGTTTGTATTTATTGCGCGAAAAAACAAATCGGAAAAATCGGAGAGTAAATTATTTTTGATAAAAATAAAAATTTACAAGCATTGTATAAGAACGCTTGCTGAGAGTGACTTTTTTAAACAAAACAGAAAAAACCGAAAAACACACAGAAAGTCATACTTGTAATACTTTTATATTCTTATTGAACTTTATAGATTTATATTAAGAAAAAATCAGAAGTAACGTTACTTCGATTTAGTCGTAATTAAACGCAAGAAATAAATTGCATTTCCAGTAGCAAAACCCGAACGTTTCTAGAACATCTGTTCTCTAATTAATTAATTACGTAATTAAATTAGTGCGTTTCAAATTGCTTGGCATCTCATTTACTTATAATTCGGAGTTAATTACTTAAACTTTGCTTTACAACGAGCGATATAGAAAGGTTTGTGTAACTGATCATATTTCTTAGATGTTTTCGCTTTAAATCATGTACGAAACCTTCCATTTAAATGTTAATGTAATTAAAGAATATTATAATGATTAAAAAATGAAGTAGTATTCATCGAAGAAGATGTACTTATCTAATGTTAGTAATTTATAAAACACATTGTATTTTTTTTTGTAATTTTTCGTATGCATGTCAGAAATCTATTGTGTAAAGAAAAAAGACCTCACCTACTTAATATTTGGATTTATGATAGAACGTCTGTGTTAAAAATGATGTACGAATATTTAATATTTATATAATGTAAATAAACCAAATATGTATATTCCAACGTAGTTGTTTTCCTTCTTCCATCCTTAACACAAATCCTTCGGATTTATTATCTGTCGCCTTGACACTAACAAATATAAATATTTGAAAATTTTCGGCATACATACATTAAAATTTTATAAAAACATGAACGTATTCGACCGTATCCATCAACTTTCGCATTAAACTTATGAGCAAACGTCTTGAAATTTTAGATCAGAGTGACACAAACTAACATAAGGGAATATTTTAAAAGCTTCAGTCATGCATACTTTAAATTTTAATACGAAATATCTGTGCACTTAACTGTAGAAGAGATATGGAATTGAAACATGAAATATTCCACAACAAACATTTCATAATCACTCTTTGCTAACGAATTTAACGAGAACGTATGAAAGTGGATACCAGCAACATTAATTTCGAATTAATTCATTTCAAGTAAATTCCCCTGTAAAGTATCCGAAACGTAAACATTCTAAATTCCAATATTTACAAGTCGATGATTACCTCTCGGTGAAACGATTTTCTCTGGAATGCGCGTTTCCAAAATATGCTCTTTAAGTAATGAAGAACAAAATAATTATTCCCAAATAGAATTAATTGGTGGGTGAGACCAATTAATTCAGCATCAAGCAATTCGCCCGGAAATTTAGTGGCGAAAGTTTGTTTGCGTAGAACCCTCTCGACTTCCGTATTTAACTAGTGTGGGTTTTTCTTCATTGATTACATTATGGGTAGACTTTGAGTAAATTTGCTTACGACCTACGCGGCGCAAACTTAACAAGAGTAGAGAAAATTACACGAAATCCTTAGGGCGTTTCGTGTTTAAACTGTTTCTTGTATGCACAATTTCTTCAGTAATATTTAGAATTGCTAAAGAAGTGGACCAACTATTATACCAAAAAATAGGATTGACTAAAATTAAATAGCAAATACAATATTTTAACTTTTAACCAAATCAAAAATGGATACGAATATTTCTCTGTTGTCTATCGTGTGAGAATGAGAATAAAATCATGCTTTTAAGTAAGGGAAGGAAAAGTATTCATAAGGTCCACGACATCCTAATATTAATATTCTAAATATCGGTCAAAATATGAAGGTGTATAAATGACGCAAGACGTACAGGTGACACAATAAATGTTAGGAGTACAATAATAGAAGAAAAAAATTGTATAATTATTTAATAATTACAATAAAGAAAAATTTAAGTCTGTGTCAGCTTTCGCATTTCGTTTATTACTGCATTTTTAATTGAGAATTTAAATTAGTTGAAAATATTGGTAATGAAATTTATTCTTTGAGTCGACTAGTGTGCATAAATTGACTTGTTTGATACTTTGGAAAAATGTCTGGCCTTTTACTTTCTTAAAAGGGGACGGTTAATGAGTTCTAAAAGCAAAAAAAATTAAATTTCCTTCGACAATACCACATCCTTGATAAGTCACATTTGAATAGTTTGTAACGTGCGTTCAATAAAAAAAACGGTCAAGTAGGCTGTAATTTTTGTAAAAAGTTTAATAAATTAGTAATAAACATTTATTTTTGCAGTGTCTTATGAGTTGGAGTGATGTTGGAAGAAGACATTCAAAAATAAACGTTTATTACTAATTTACAAAATATTTTACAAAAATTAAAGCGTGTTAGAGCCTACTAGACCGTTTTTTTTATTGAACGCACGATATAAAAAATAACAATTATACAAAAACAAAACTCAGAATCAAAAGACATTTTAAAAAATGTGATATTTTCATTTCACAATCTAATAATTTTCTAATTTTTACGCAGTCGTATAACAAATTTAACAATTAACATAATTTAGAGAAAAGAAAAAAAATCAAGAATTTAATAACTGATGGTATTTTTAGGGGTCCTCTCTCTAAACCCGGCAGAAAAAAAATTTCCTCATTAAAAAATATATCTGTATTTTCTCGGAATGCGTGTGCAACATTTCAACCCCCTAATCCGACAAAATCCAGCAAAATCACACTTTTAAAAATTTTACTACAAAAGGAGATTCCGTGCTGACGTCACAGAGCCGAAATACTATAATCATTCACAACGCCCGCCAGTTCTCGGAACTCATGTAGGCCAGCCATTCAACGTCGCGACCTTTAAAGGTCGTCCGAGTTATGAATTCAACCGAACGCAGTTCGAATCCTCCGGCACTTTCTTACAGGAATTTCTTGCTCAGTGGTTGGTATCACTTACATAAGTAACTAAATTATTATGACAGTTTGAATTGCAACGAATTATGAATTCAACCGTTTTGTCTGAAATAAACGACGTGACAATTTTTTTTAAACCTAACCTAAAATTTGATTATTCGACTTTTTTACGGAAAAGTGCCTCAAAATGAGGTGCCAATCATCATTAAATTATGTTACAATTTCTGATTAACTTATAAATAAATAGTTTTTTCTACTTTGCGTTCACAATGAATTCATTGTGACACCAAAAACAGTTTCACAATGAAGCTCACTGTGGAACTGTTTTTGGGGAATTTTAGCCAATTTTTAATTGAAAATATTTAATAGATTTTACAAAATAATTCATTATTTATTTGTTATTTAACAGAATACTCACAATGAAGCTGGATAAGAAAAATTAATAACATATTAATAACTCGTCAATGTGATTTTTGTTTAAAACGAAGGGTTAGCTTTAAACTTTTTGAGGTTATATCATAAACGTAAATAACTGGCAAATATAACCGATGTGTTTTCGCGATGTATAATACCGTGTTAAGATTTTACGTAACTGAAGTATATAGTGGGGCAGATACCGCTTGCAATTACCACATCTTAAAACGGTTAGTCGCGAAAAAATGCTTTATATGTATACGTCAGATGAGTGACAGTGACATCCGAAATTTTTTGTCCGCAACTGTAGTAACTGTACCAACCAAAATGCATCTAGGAATTTTGCTTTTTGGCAACATAATTCAACAGGTGGTGGTTTTTTTAATTTTGAAACAGACAATAACTTGACATAAAGCGAATTTTAGCGACGAACAATTATTCCTACATTTTTAACGCGGTTTATGTTATGACGTCATTAAAAACGATATTCGCCAAAGTGGGCTATTCCATCGCATGTTATTGTGAACTGTCAATCAATCAATTTATTGAGGTTGTTTTCATATTTAAGTGAAAATGAATGTAGAAATGGCTATTATCGTAGCAAATGAAATCGTATTTGACGATGACAGTACTATAATAGAGATTGTTACAAAATATTAACAAAATATCATCTAACATAACCTATCTTCTAAATTCAAACTGTTAAAACTTAAAACACTCTTCTTAACCATCATCCAATAGTTCCACAAACCGCGTTCAAAATATATAACAATGACGTCACGTGTTTGTCGATAAAGTATTTAGTTCCATAACCACTATAACCTGATTCGTCGCGAAAATTCGCTTATAATAGGTAAAAATTAAGTAACTACAAATTATAAAACATTTAGTAATAAATTTTTTTATTCAAATTACCGTACATTTGATGTACGGTAATGTGTTTGGACCGTATACCGTGACATTTCAAAAAATTACCGTACCCGTACGATAATTACCGTACAGTTGGCATCCCTGGCATCCGGTTCCTTTGAATCAAAAAACTTATTATTTCGTTATTCTATACACAAAGAAACGAAAGTCCCTATTGAATATTCCCAATTGTCGTTCTCTAAATGAATTCTATTTCGAAAATAGCACTTAAAATGCGTTAAAAATGCCTTTAACATATTTTTAAAGAAAATCACAATATTTAAATAATGCACTGAAAATTTCCGTCAAATCAGTTTTAAATTTAAAAAAAAGTATCTAACGTTTAAACATCACCTGGAGTGCGTTCACAATCTATACCTTCGACAGCGTCTTGGGCGTGTAATCACGTCTTTCTCACTCACAATTTTTCACTTATTTTGCGTCTCGCTCATTAGTTTTAAGAAGTCTAGTGTTTACATGATTTCCATGACAACGGGCAAACCTTCCACGTTTCACTTTTAAGTAGGGTGTAGAAAATAAGTTTGTTGCTGTGGAAACACACGCCTGATTTACGCCGATTTTAAGCGCATAACCGGTAATTACCGGTCAAAAATATTTGTAACTAAATATGTTTAAGCTACCTGAGGTGCTGTCCAATTGCACGGATGCATTACTCGGAGCTACTTGGATCAACTCTGGAATAACTCCGAGTAGTATCTACGCATTTGGAAAGTATTTAGTTAAAAATATTTTTAACCGGTAATTACCGGTTATGCGCTTAAAATCGGCTTTAGTTCTATATGATTCTTGTGTGAGAAACAAAATATACGGTGTATTTTTTTTTAAATGCCATAAAGGTTGGCCATGAAAATTAAAACTCATGTCGTAGCTTGACATCTAACACATGCCAAAACTGATCATTTAAAGTACATGAATGGAGCTAAGACATGAATTTTCTTTTCCACAGCCACCCCTTATGGCATTTTTAAAAAAACACATAGTATAAACTCATTTATGCGAAAGAGACCACAATATTAGCCGAGAATGACCCTAGAGTACAATTTATGAACACAACCCAGCGCAGCGTTGTAATTGAATCTAATAGCGTTTTCGATTGGTCACTCAGGCTGCGTTGTATAAAAGGTTTAAGCACAGACAATACTAAAACAGACCCACCACGCATATGAGATAAAATGCACCTAGCAACTAGGGCTGAGTTGCTCACTGCAGGTTTAAACTTTGTTTAACGTTAACTAGAGCTTAATTTTTCTTTTTGGTTGTTCAGACAGTGATTAAGAGGTAAAACCAAGTTTAACTATGACATTTGTTAAACCATGAAATTCGATCGTTTAAACTATAATTAACGTAAAAATAACTTGAAAGATTTTAAACACAAGAAAAATTTTATTGGAAAAATTTCGATTGCTTGGTAAGTATTTGTAATAAACTACAGGGGTTTTCTTACTCATGGAAGTATTAAAAATAAGAGTTTTTAGTAACAAGCAAATATTATTTACGTTTGCTGACGTTTCATCAAATATATTTTTGGCTTTTCCAAATTGAATAACGGAAAAAACTAAACAATTTAGACGTGAAGAGAACTTGAACTCATTATTACAATAATTTTCACATATTTTTATTATTATTGCTCTCATTGTTACTAAATAAGTAATACTATAATAATAATAAGTATTACTGATAATTTGTTAACATACAAGTTCTCTTCATAATATTTAAAATTAGTAGGGTGCACTGTATAATCTCTTCACTTCGAAAAATTCAAAAATGTATTTGGCGAAACTTCAGTAGACATAAGCAATTAATAAAATATTTGCTGAATACTAAAGTCTTTGTTTTTTCTTGTGTTTAACAGAATTAAATATTTTGTCTTAAAAAAAAATTCGTGAAGATTATTTTATATGATGATTTCTTTTAATAGATTTCCAAAAATCTTTCCACAACAACTACTACCATCTGTGAAAGCCATAACACTTCAGTATTTTAATCTCTTTTTTGAATATTTCTTAATTTTTTCGTACTTGTACTTTTTGACACACGTAATAACTACTGTTACGAATAAAAAAAGTTTAAATTTACATAGCGAAATTAGATACTAAAGCACTTCAGAGCTGCCAACATTCCACTAAAAATATATTTAATTTATATTATGCAAGTACCTACCTCATCAGCAGATTGAAATATATAAGAATAATCAGACGACATCAACAAAATGTCAATATCAGGCTGCGGCCTCAAACCTAAACCTTAGTTAATAAATCGGTTGGTTAAAAATGACTGAACAACACTTTGAAAGAAAACTGTTGTTTGATATTTAACCAACAGTTAACAAATTACTGGTTTAACCAGACACTGAGCAACTCGGCCTTGGTAATTTCAAGCAACTAAACCAGGTGTCACTACGGTTTGTTGCCTATACAATAAGCTAGGGGGGCCTATTACTTAAAATGTACTTGTTAAGAATAGGCCCCCCTGGCTTATTGTATATGCAACAAACCGTAGTGTCACCTGGTTTAGTTGCTTGAAATTACCTAGTTGCCAGGTGCATTTTACCTCATATGCATGGTGGGTCTGCTTTAGTATTGTCTGTGGTTTAAGCCAGGATTAAAGTTAATCCTAAGTAACAATGTGACACACGAAATACTGTACGTCATAACAAGTGTCACATTCTAACTTAGGATTAAAGTTAATCTTGGCTTAAACCTTTTATACAACGCAGCCTAGGGCCCAGTTGTACAATGCCAGTTTAAATTTAAGCTAAAGCTTAAACTCATATCATCGATTATTTCAACAATTGTTGTTAAGGGTTTAAGCTTTGGCTTAAAGTTAACTCTATAATTTTACAACTGGGCCTTAGGCTGCGTTGTATAACAGGTTTAAGCTCGGATTAAAGTTAATCCTAAGTTAGAACGTGATAAACACAATGCTGTACATCATAATAAGTGTACATTCTAATTAAGATTAAAGGTAATCCTGGCTTAAACCTTTAATAGTACAACGCAACCTTAGGGCCAGTTGTACATAGTAGGTTTAAACTGACGCTCAACTGAACCAGGTTCAAAGTAAATAAATTCGCATAGGATCGTAATGACATATGGCAAATAATGCATTCATAAATAAAATTTGATGCGATTTTGTTCACTTTGAACCTGGTTCAGTTTAAACCTCCTTTGTACAACTGGCCCTTAGAATACTCTGAGGTTAGGTTTCTCAGTTCTACTTTAACTTTAAACTCCTGTTTATTCCCATGGTAGCAATTATAAAAACAATTGTTCCTATGGAAATAAAATATAGAAGTTTAAATTTAAACTAGGACTGAGAAACCTAGCGTTAGAGTGCTTTAAGGATGCGTTGTATAAAAGGTTTAAGCCAGGATTAAAGTTAATCCTAAGTTAGAATGTGATACACAAAATGTTGTACATCATAACAAGTGTACATTCTAATTACGATTAAAGTTAATCCTGGCTTAAACCTTTTATACAACGCAGCCTTAGGCCCACTTGTGCAATTCCAGCTGAACTTTAAGCTAGAGCTTAAACCCATAACGACTATTGTTGAAATAGTCGCCTTAATTTTTTATCTTATTTTAACATCATGTAAATAAGAGATGTATGTATTTCGAGAGTGCTCTAGAGTATCAGCTTCCTAGAAACGTGCATACCTAAACATTGAACAAATT
This sequence comes from Dorcus parallelipipedus, assembly GCA_958336345.1. Taxonomy (NCBI): domain Eukaryota; kingdom Metazoa; phylum Arthropoda; class Insecta; order Coleoptera; family Lucanidae; genus Dorcus; species Dorcus parallelipipedus. The sequence continues at coordinate 27,718,976 of OY284480.1, read as the reverse complement.
AAATTGTCTTGACTTTAGTGCGGTGTCATCAGACGTTCATTTCTTCGTTCATTCGAAATTTAAACTCGACAGAAAAATTTATTTTGCACAAACTGAACAAAATAACATTGTAAATCTTTTATTTCCAATGGGAGCGTTACTTTGTCTGCGCGAATTTCCAACTTCTAGTCGCACTTTGATGTGAGTTTTTGAAATTCGATATTTTTTTCTCGAAAACGATTACAGTTGGATACCATCCTAATGATATAACATTTTTTAATTGTCTTGTTCCAAGCTACCACTTAATATTTGTTTCAAAGCCATTTTCAACGTAAATCTTTTTTAGAAACACAGATTTGCTAAAAAAAAATTCATCGAGCACTTAACCATTCAACCTTTACCTAGCGTAGCCCACGCCGAAATTTTTAGTACAATTCACATTATTAAATAAGCATCACCCCAAAAATAGCCGGGGCGTATTTAAATAATACAGCATCCGCTTTCCATCTCGTACTATAATAAGAACCTAACGGTCCCCGGTGCATAGAAAGCGTGGGCTTCATTCAAAACTCGGCTCCCCCGTTAAAAAAATGATTAATATTAATTTAAATAGCTTCTGCCGTGTAAAAGTACCCCCCCATAATCGGAAAAGCGCGCGAGATAATCCCGCCTGTCTCTGCGGTGGGATACGCATTCATCATCCCCCCCGGCTAACAATAACGATTACGGAAAGTGCGCTCTCGACCTGTGTGTGTATGTGTGCGTTTGCTATTTTAAATTGCCGCTTATATTTTTAGAATTTCATTCATGGGTATATTTAGGCCCCCAAAATTTATTTAATAGGAAATAATAAATAAGACACTCACCCAAGTCGCCCTCGGCTAATGGAACGACCGCACCGAAGAATCGCTTGTCTAATAACTGAAGAAGCTGAAGGGCAGTGTCTCTAACTGGGGGTCTTGGACAACCGGTGTTCATCAGAGTAACGTTGATCACAGCTGTGTAGTGATCACAGGGGTATTCTCTGAAACAATTTGCACAATTTTTTTTTTTGAAATAGTTACGTTTACGTTTTTCTAAAGATTAGAATGCAAGGGCAAAGAGGGGGATGGGTACTACCTTGCACTGAAGATGGTGGCCAGTGCTAGAAAGCATCCATCAGCAACTGCGGCATTTCCAGTGTAACAACGGTCAACAACCCAGTCCAATAAAGGACCAATATCTGGGTTGCATTCAAGCAGTAGGACCACGGTTTCACGAGCGAGGTTGTATACCTGGAAAAAGCAAATCAAATTTGTAAATTGCTCATGAAGGGCAAATTAAAAATCGCGACGTTAAAAAGTTTAAAATTTTATTCAAAGATAATCATTTTTTTTTCTGTGAGGTAACATAAGCTGGTTTCGAAAGTTAATTGATTTGAAACTCTCAAACTCTCAAGGTTTAATTAAACTACTTTGCATTAATCATTTTCTTTTTGGTATGATTACTTGCTTCCAACAACATCCACAAAATAATGGAGTCATGCCAAAATTAATGATCTCGTAAATACGTTATACAGATGTCTCGGTTGACCCTACGGACGGACAAAAAATAAATAAGATCATTACTTCGCACGTCAAATAAAGCCCGAGATTAGATTTGAAATGAGACACGTTTATTGGACGTACCTACAACAATGCGAATTTCTTAGGAAATACATTTTTTTTTCGGTAATCTGTCCTAACAGTTGTACGTACAATTTAATATGCGTAGAGGAAAACAATAAAAATAAAATGAAACTACACATGACACATAAAAGAAGCCGCCTTTTGAAAATTGCATTTCAAATCAAATTTTGAACGCACGAGATATACAGCGGCCCCACGCTTCATTTGCGACGAAATTCATATCTTGAAGTGCTTCTGATGAAAGAAGCACATTTTTTATGTGTGTAGTGGGACGCGCTTTTAAAATTCTTTTAATATATAAAATAAATCAGCATCCGAACGCGATCTAATCAATTCACCGACGTGTTTATGAGGTATTTAAAAAGCAGCATATTTTTATGTGTTATAAAAATTAGAACAAAGGGCGGAAACATGAAAAGACGACAAAATTATAATAATTATTTTTTTTGGTGTGCAAGAGAAAGCGCGTTCGTTAATGTTAACTTTGAAATTAGCATCGTTAAGCCGTGATTTGATATCGAGAAACTTCTGGGGCGCCTAGTAATTAATTCGATCGCAAATTTCAAAGTTTCAACATTTAATCAATAACGTACTTTTCCGGCGAGTAATTTTCATCCCCGATCGCTTGCGTCAAAGGACAACGAACAATGTTGGTTAATTGCTAAGTGCATAACTACTTTTACGTCCTCCAGGTACGGCTAAATTAAATTAGAAATTTCCAGAAGCACGTGAACTTTTAATCTTTACTTTCTAACAGAAGGTTCTGGAAACTCTACAACAGTAATTTCAATCATGTATACATATTTATTCAGATAAGTAAAATCGTACTTTTACATAATCTAATGTAATGTAATTTATTTAAATGGCAATATACTTTATTTAATTATTAAAAAAATTAGTTTAAGTGTTATTAAAATTTTAACTACATAAAAAATTCACCACCTAATTCAAAAACTACTATGTACAAATAATTGCTTTTTTTTCTGAAATGTAAATGTCCACTAATTTTCGTCTATTTTTTTTCTAGCTCTAAGTAAATGCAAGAAAATATATTACCTTTTCTTCGTTACTTTCGAGCATAACATCCAACCATTGATAGAAAGGCCCATCCTCAGCAAGTCCCTGTGAATCAAAGCAAGGTCCACAGCACAGCAAAGCGCTCATGGCCTGCAGAGCACTGTACTGCAGTTCGGTACATTTCTTATGACCAGGTTCAACTTCGGATGCAACGAATTGCCTAACCGGAGCCCCATATTTCCCAGACCAATTCGAAAAAAGCAAAAAGATATTCCTCCGCAGATCTCGTTTCAACAACGCCTGACAAGTTTCCACTGAAACATGAAAACCAGTCCATCACAATAAAGCTCTCTCTTGCGGATTGGCAGGCAACTTACAGCTGAAGCTCTTAATCATTTTTGTTATGAAGTTGCAAAAGTGTAAGGTAATTTCTTTGACGGTGCTCGAGTTTTTGTCGGGTTCACTCTCGAGGTACAACCGAGCTCCGTCCATGTACTCGACGAAAGTGGGATGCAAGGACTGAGTGTCCCGATCCAGGACAAACATGCTCACACCGAAAGTGCCATACTCGGCTATGAGCTCGAGCACTTTTACTAATTGCAATCGAAGAGCATCTCTACGTCTGCGTCGCCTTACATTTTCCTGTTTCCTGTCGACTGCTTCCCGGATGTAAAGCAATAACTCTTCCATTAAATCTCTACAACGCAATTTAAATCAATCAAGTAACATCGGCATATATTTGAGTGGTTACTTTAGGGCATCGTTATTAACATTTCCCAGGGCTAAAACAGCAGCATCACGCACATCGCTTACTTCACAGCGAAGAAGGGGCACTACGAGTTTGTATAAGGCCCCCGGAGATATGTTTGCGCCTGGAGTTTTGGTGTCACTGCGTTCCGCACTTAAACTATCCGGTGAGGAACTGTGGCAGAAAAATACGGATTAATTTTATTCTTGTAAGTTGCAGTGCAAAAATTGCAGGGCCACCCAGTCAACGTAAGCCAATTTTCTTTAAAACCATTAAAGAAAAATGGGTTTACTCTTAAATAGGTATCACTGTCAAAACTATTTACCTAAAAATAAAGTTGCTGCTAAATAAGGCTACATGCAAGTCAAACAAAATCAAACCTACTACTTTACTCCAGTACAATTAATTTCAACAAATGCATCTAAAAACAGTATTTCCAGTTAATTTAGATTTATTTAATTGTTTGTGTATCGCGTTAAACATGCACTCTGTTAACATGCAGACCTGTAAGTCAAAAAGCTTTTTTTATTTTATTTTGAAATGCCATCGTTATTTGACTGAAAATTAAAGTGATTTCTTCCACCACCTCAAAGCTGTTTGACTACAAGAAAATTGCAGGCAACATACTTCTAGTACTACACAATATAATAGGGCTGGCTTTTAGGGGGGTGCCACCGTACTCCATACCATAACACTATGCTTAAAAAAAGGGCTTCACAATTCTTATTACACCCCTGGCCCCTTCATTTAGAAGTCTCTTCCTGCTGCTTAGGTGTTTGATTTTAATAAAATCAATTTATACAAATGTGTTGTATATAAATAATAATTTCTCAATAAATTAATTACTGCTAAATATAGCTACTAATGTGCTTTACAAATATCTACGTCTTTGAATTTTTAATTTCTTGAATGTTGGACACATATTTTATGTACAAAAGTATCAGTGAGATTCACCTGGTGCGTTTATGTTGTTTCCGTATCGCTGATAATGGTAAAGTAAACCTCCCGGTTGAAACCAAGCCCTGTGCCTGCACCAAATTTTCTAGACTCGAGCTAAGACCGTTCTCAAGAATACCTTCCAACGAACTTAAAATAACAAACAGTTCAGTTTAAAAGCAGAAACCCGCCTACCCTCAGAACACGAGTAAAGGATGAGGAGCAACAGACAATACTAATTAAGTTATGCCACTACCAAGCCCATCAATACACAGCAAGTACCAAGCATGTGGATAAAACAAACTGAAAGCAAGTGCCAACCGGATGAGCCCAAGCTTATTACTTACCTCAAACTTAAATCGGGACTGGCACAACGAACGATTGGGCTTGGAATTGGGGGAACCACACGAAACCCAAATGTGATGTAGTTTTTCCAAACGTGTATGTAAATGTCACGCTCATTGACTGGTTTTTTTACCGTTGTAGAACTTCTTAGCAAGGACGCACGATTATCATTAACTGGCCTGCAAGTGCAAACTAAAGTGAAGAAAAAAAACCCTAATTTTTGGAAACTTACGTCGGATCTATCACTAAATACAACGCATTCACTCGTGTAAACACTATGGGCCATGCGTGGCTCACTACGGTTGGACAAAGAGTTAAAATCCTATCTCTCTCCAAAAAACCGAAGAGACAAATACTCCAAGGATCGACCGAACTTAGACTGAAACTGGAACCGCTTTTCACTAGGCCGTCTTCGTGTAAACCAGCTGTCCAAATACATGCACTGCGATCTGTCAACCACTGCAAATCTATGTGCGACACAGCTTGGATCGCTGCTTTTTCTGTTGCTGGTAAATATGGAATGCATTTCTCTACCACTTGCGGACAACACTGATCCATAACATCAATCGCAGCTTGATCCTCAGAGCAATTAAGCAATTTCGTTAGTGTTTTAACATCACGCAGGATATGCACGGAGAACCTTCTAGTAGACAGGCGATAGTTACATAACATAACTAAAGCGAAAGCCTCGACAAGGTGTAACACTGATGAAACCGGCTCAGGTTTCTGCGTGTCAGTTCGAATGGTCGCGATTGTATCACGTGAGTATGGTTTAGTAACTTCAGATTCCTTTCCTAAACGCATTGTTGAACTGTTGTTACTATTCACGGAAGTAACAGCCATTTTCCAAGCCGTCAACAACTGCAAGAGCATCCTCAAACCATTATCGATTAACTGAGGGAACGTATCCAAAACATCTCTCGCCAAGAACTGAGTGAACCCCCATAAGACGTCCTGCCTCCAATCAGGAAAGTCCATGACTAACGTCTGCAAACTCTGGAATGCTAATCCCCTCAATTCTTCATCCATGTGCACTGTCAACCTCGACAATAAATCAACTAATTCCGCGCCGGTCATTCCATCCGGAATCAATCTTGGCACTGCGGCTACGCAAGTTCTAAATAAATCAATCCTTGGCTTTCGCTCGCCTGTAATCATTTCATCCGGCTCTTTATTAACATTCTGCGTGCTAGTCATCATTAAAGGACGGCCGTATTGTGCGTCCAACGCCCGTAAAATGTCGACAAAAACTCTGCGTACATGTGGGAAGTACGCACTCATCCCAATGCTCCTCGCAGTATCCTCGGTGAGCATTTTATTTAAGAAAGTCTTGCGCACTCGCAGCGTGTTTCCACTGGGTAGAACCCCCATGGATCGGGGCATTGGGGGTTCCCCTTCTTTCTGTTGTAAACTATCGGCGACCACGAGGAACGCCCTCAAGCCAATGCTCATTCTCTCCGGGGTTAAAATTATTTTTATGGGGCGGCCAACCGAGAGCAAATCGAAGACTATCTCGCGCATCGCAAAATCTAGGCGTTCTTGAGCAATGAATTGGATTATTTTTACGAATATGTTGAGAGGTGTGTCTCTGGGGACAACTCCTTTAGAGCCTTTCGGAAATAGTGAATTGACTATGCTTTGGAGTCTCGATTGAGTTGCCGAGTTGCTTTCGCATTTGATTCGGATCATGTAGACCCAGAGCAAACGATACAGGGCCTCTGGAAATCAAAATTTAATTTAACTTCATTTACTATCACTTCCAGAATTATCGAAATTAAAGTAATTAAACTCAAAGAAAATTTCTACATTCATAAGTAAGTGGCATTAAATAATAGTTACGTGTGGTAATGACGATTATTTTAAAAAGTAGTATCTAAATGGAAACTTACCTAAAGCAACCCTGCACATTTTAGGATCTCGGTTCTTCAAGTGTGACAAGCACATCGCCAAAAAGCAGTGCCAATTCTGAAGGAAAAACGCCTTTTGACTTACACAAAGTAAGCAAGTTATTAATGGAAACAGGGCCAATCGATGTTTCGATTTGGTGCTCGCATCCAACGTCTGCGAGTATAACATTTCGACAAAGTTCTTCAAACATGGCACGTTCACCTCGTTTTTCACAGTCTGAAATTTTAGCCGTGCTTAAATACAGTTTAAATTGTGAAGGTGAAGCAACCTACAGCGGCAACTGGCACAAGTATCTCTACGAACAATCCAGCCAAAGCGTGCTTTATATCTTTGTCTTTCACTTCTAGAAAGTATTGAGCACATTCTTGCATGAATTGGAAGGAGGCCTCGAATTCTTCAATGGGCACCATTTTCACTCTGAAGAACTTCATGCCCATTAAAAGACTGATTATGCTTTGCGTTGTCTGGGGGCTTGGGTCTTTCGCTCGCAATTCTTTTAGTTCTTGCATGAAGCGAGTGCGTACGGACATGAAGCGAGATTGAGCTAAAGCCCCAATGACTTCTGCGTATAAATCTGCAATGATGTGGATGTTGCCTGCATTCGGACCTGTTTGGATTCTGTAAAAAAAAAATTCAACAAATTAAAACTCTTTATAAATGCAAATCCAATTTCATTGAACAAAAAAGGTTTAGTAACAAATAATTTCTGTAATTTAACCTACCCATCTCTATACTTGAAATGTTTAAACGCGATATTCTCTATATATTGTACAAGGTCTTCATGTCCAGGATGGAATGACAGTTGTCGCAGCACTTCTATCAATACTAAGCAAAAAATAAATTCCACAGCCAAATCTCTCCTTTCCTGCTGAATATCAGCGTCGCTTCTTTCAACAGTTTCGGGTGCGTTTCCAGACACTATGTATATTATACTGAAAATATAAAGACCTAACTTGTGTTCAAGGCATTTAAAAAAAATGCAAACCTTTTCCCTTTCTGATCAACTTTTTTCTGTTCAGAGTTCGAAGCCTCAGACATTTGTCTTTCGTACCATGAAAACAATGCCCTTAAGAGCGATGGCAAACAGTGTTCGGCAACAGATCCAAAAGCACTCAGCAATTGATCGAATTGCAAATCTTCACCTCGTTGTAACAATTTCGATAATGGTTTCTCCTGGGGTTCCCCCATTACTGACTCAATCTTCTTTTCAGCTTGCACAGTAAAATCAGCAAATAAACTTCGCATAACAAACTCTCCTGGTTTTATATCCATATCAATACTTGGGCCTGCACCTGGATGGGGTGACCTTTCTTTATGTGCGCCCCAAGGTAATAAACTACCCTTATTAGTCAAGGTGGTGCTTGTAGTACTGGAAGTATTATTTTTTGCATCTGGCTCTGCAAATTTATAATTAATCTACGATATAAATATCTAATTAGGATTATCTCTTACCCGGGGAGCTTGATGTTAAAAATGCTGTGTTACTAGCATCGATCGAGGCAGAACTGAGATGAATCATGGGGCTATTTAATGAACCTTTTTCTGTTAAACCTGATAGTGATGTGTGTCCACTGTGAGTGTCTGAGCCCGAACACATACTATGAGTTGAATCGACATCAGAATCTTGGCCACTCGATGCACATTCTGAAAAATAAAGTAAAATATACTGATCTAGAGGAGGAAAAAAATAATCATAATCTCGTACATATCAGACACAAATACAAGTAATATTAAAATACTTTGATGCGTGGGATTAAACTCTTATCTGGTCATTCATATTAACAAGTCAAACTGGTGTGATTCTTATCAAAATATAGATAATGAATATGTATATAAAAGATAAAACTATTAGTGCACGTAAATCTAAGGCGTATTAATCACAAAACATGAGTATTGCTTACCTGCTGCAGCATCTTGGGCAGCAGCAGCTTGGTCTGCGGTATCAGCCATGGTGTTGTCTTTTATATATTGCTACTCATCTATAATACAAAGAAACTTGTTTGTTTAATGAATTAAGCACTGGCGATTCGGGATCAATAACGCAAGTAAATGAGGTGATAAGAGAATGAAATAATAAATCATTCTCGGAGTTAGGTTATGACAACTTAGCAACGAATCAGTTTACCTCTTTACATGATAATGCGAATTTTTGAAAGCGCGAATCGAAGGACGTTTTTATTAACTACGTGCTTTAAGCAATATTTACTTTTATTATTTATCAAATTAAATTTGACAAGTATGACAATTGAGTGCGACGTTGCCGCACAGCATAATACGCATTTAGCAACACTGTAAAATGGAATTATTTATTTACATATTGTATTTAAATGATTCTACTTTCGAAGTTCTAAGTAAGTTACGGAAAGCTTATCTTATTAAAAGTAATTAGATTTTCTTGTTTATTTACTTTAGAATTAAACTCGGGCGATGAAATCGATCATTGATGCGAAAAGCTCCGGTAAGATGTCGCCACAATCACTTTGCGCCTGAATTTAGGCATTTCTATCTACACGACCGTGAATTTGTTGTCAATGTCAAATCTTAGTCATGTTTCCGTAACAGCTGTTCTATGTTTGTTATGGCGAACGCGATTAGGTGAGATCATACCAGTTGAAGAAACTCGCGTAACATAACATGATAATGCTTGAGTGAATCGGTCATTCCTTTTTAAGCACGTGATGCATCGACGGGTGCATGCCTATCACCTGTGAGTTGTAGATTTTTAAACGCAACTACAATGAGGAATTACAACTCTACGGGATCAAGAGATCCCATATGGACTCAAGTCGCAAGCGATCCGGAAGATGGGCTGCGTTGTGTATCTCAGGAACGAGTAAGTTAGGAACTTTTTTTTATGTAGTACGAACATCGTTCTATCTTTTATTTTAGTTACAGGGAGCGGCAGTTAATATCATATCAAGATTCCCCAGAAATACGTATGATCAGCCCCCAACGAATAAAAGGGGCCTTAATGTAATTTCCGCTGCTATATTTATCGCGGGGGAAATGGCGGGGAGTGGTGTATTGGCCCTTCCAAGAGCTATTGTGAATTCAGGTAAAATAATTGTATTCAACGTCAAGCTGGAATTATGAAAAAAATAAGAATGTAAAGGTCAAGTTAAGCCAATTTTGCTTTCAGTAATTATGTGTGTAGGTATCTTTTTGTTCAAATCTGCAATACCATTGATTAAGTGTTTTTTGTAATGGCAAGTACCAAGGGCAAGAATGTTCATATTATAAAATAAAGAATGTGATACAGCATACATTTTCAAAACAATTTTAAACGGGTATTGTTTGTACAATTATTTAAATACAACTCTTACTTTAACGTAAGTAAAAATAACTGTAGATGAATATCTCCACAATTCAGAAAGACCCAAGTTGAGTCTTATGTAGATATTTATTTCCATTTTATCTAATTATGCTTTAGTTGCTAAGGTGTATTGTTTAAATATTATCTCTTGTACTGTAATGAACTTTCGAACTCTCGGTAACCAAGTGCAAAGCGATCAATGTAATACTACGTGACCTATGCATTAATGTTATCTAATCCTAACTGTTTTATGTAACAAACAACCGACCTTTAACCCGAATATTTTGTTGTTCAAAACACATCTGTTTATTTAGATAAACAAACAAAATTTAATTCTTGGGTGACCCTTGCTCTGCTTGTCTAAGTTTTAGTTTATTGTTTATCAACGCAAGTGCAAATGTCTGGAACGCAATTTTGCAAACACCTACTGGTTGGTGTAATCGTGAAATTGCAATGTCAAAATTCGATTATACTTACTGTCTTTTATTTATTTAAAGAAACAGAAAACTTAAGATAAAAGAATCACTTCTGAAACAACAACTTTTTTTAAAATATTATTTGAAAGTATAATATTAATAAGCATTATTTTTTTATAGGGTGGATTGGTTTAATTTTGTTGTTACTATTTTGTTTTAATGCGGGTTATGGTGGAACAAGACTCGGAGCTTGCTGGGACATAATAGAGGAAAGATATCCAGAACACCGAGGGAGGACAAGAAATCCTTACACCACAATTGCTCACAGAGCTGCTGGTAGATGGGCAAGGTAAATAAATTGTTGTACTGCATTGCCCAAATTTAAAAACGTTTTGCTATTTTAGTCTACTTGTATCTGGTTGTATACAATTTACACTGTTCGGTGCCGGAACTGTCTACCTCCTCCTATCATCACAAATATTTCAAGAATTACTGACAGATTATTTTCCGAAACTTAGTTTCTGTTTTTGGTTTTTGTTAATAGCTGGTTTACTGACACCACCAATGTGGTTAGGATCTCCTAAGGATTTTAGGTAACTTTTATTAGAGTATTTAATAATTTACTTACTATTCTACCTTGCATTCAGGTCTGTAGGAGTTATAGCTGTTATGACAACAGCTGTAGCATGCGTTTTGTTTTTCACACAAATAGTAATGGACGGTTTGACTAATACAGAACCGGTTAAGCATACATCACATAACTTTCACGACTTTTTCCTCGCTTTCGGTACTTTGCTCTTTGCATTCGGAGGTGCTTCAACGTTTCCAACAATACAAAACGACATGGAGAACAAAAATAGGTTTTCCGTCAGTGTAGTTATTGCTTTTGGAGGTACTTATTTAACAAAAGTTAGTGTATCATCTTTAATTATGTTTTTTTTTTTAGTTGTTTTAGCTCTGTATTTTCCTGTGTCAGCAGGCGGTTATTTCGTTTACGGTGAAGATATTCAACCAAACGTTGCAATGTCATTATCAAAAACTTCTTTAGTAACGTTCGCTAACATTTTAATGGCTATACATTTAATTTTCGCTTTCTTGATTGTGATTAATCCTGTATGCCAGGAACTAGAAGAAATCTTCGGTGTTCCACACTGTATAAATTCAAGGATTTAAATTAACTTTGCACATTCTCATCTTGAATAAATTTTAGATTACCACTGGAAGAGATGTGGGCTACGCACGATAATCGTTTTAGTAATGGTATTAGTGGGGGAAACAATTCCAAAATTTGGGAAGATTCTCTCTTTGGTGGGAGGGTCCACAATTACTCTTTTAACGTTTGTTTTCCCTCCGTACTTTTATATGAGACTATGTAAGCAAAAAGATCCGACGTGGCCAGAAAGGTTTTGTTTGAAAATAGTTTGCATTTGATATCTTTTTAATTCAATTTATTTCAGACATATTCCAAGATATATTAAAATATATCTTTGGGAATTGATATTTATTGGCCTTGTAGGGGGTACTGTCGCAACGTACAGCGCGATTATGGCTATTTTTGGGTCTGGATCCATGACAAAGCCATGTTACTGGCCTTAGCAAAAACTAGTGTTAGTGAAATTCTTCTAAGTACATGGTGATTCACGGATCTGTATTTTTAAAATAACTTTCTTATTTTTAAAGATGGAGTGTGAATCATTCTGTATAGTTTCAGAAGTCAAAGTTACCTGCCAGAATTATTTATTATAATATCTAAGCACAAAAGCATATTTATGATTCATTTCTTTAACTATAAACATTTTGCGCAATGTGATATTTTACATATTAAGTGTTAAAATTTACGAATTTTATATTGCAATCAGGTTGTACATTGATCTTTACATTTTTATTAATAAAATCTTCGAAATATTTTTTTTATTTCAAACTTTATTTAAAAAAAAATCAACCTACAAATACGGAAAATTCAGTTTTGAATAATAGTTGGTCATGTATGCATGAACAAGTACGCTATTAATGTTAAAATAAATGGGAAATTCTTTTTAAAATATTAACTAACGTAATTATTTTAAAAATTCTGTACTTAATATGCTCCATCGTATCCGCCGCCACCGCCTCTACCAAATCCACCTCTGCCAAATCCTCTGCCTCTTCCAAAGCCTCCACCTCTTCCGAAACCTCCGCCTCTTCCGAAACCTCCACCTCTTCCAAAACCTCCACCTCCTCGTCCAAAACCTCCACCTCTTCCAAATCCTCCACCACCTCTGCCAAATCCTCCATCTGAGTAGCCTCCCCTATTATCCCCAAATCCACCATCGCGTTGAAATTTTGGTGGAGGGGGTCCTCCTAGACCTAAGGTATGTCCTCTTGGCGGCCGTTTAGAATCTAACTTAGACGGTGTGGCTCTGTCTATTCTATAACTACCAGCATTAAGTTTACATAACTCTCTGATGACGCTGACAACCTAAAAAAATTAACTTAAAATTTTATTATACAAATTGTTCGTACTTACTTGATGATCTAAAGGACTCATTTCTAATACTTGTTCCGGTTCTTTGGAAGCTCTAACAACTAAACTCTCAAGAGCAGGACGTAAGGCAACAATCTGTGATGCCACTAGTGGATCCATATTAAAATTAATCCAATTGTCAAGTCTGACTACACCTTCGATCTATTAACAAACGTTTATTATAACAGTAATCATAAATTACAATTATGAGAACTTGCCCATTCCACTTTCCTCGAACCGAAAAGCAAAAGATGTATTGGTGTCACCATTGACATCTGTTTGCAAGAAACAGCTCTTGTCCTGATCTTTTCCCCAAACACGAAAAATGGATACGGAAATGTCTGCTCCAAATTGCTGCAATTTACTGAAGTTTTGTGTATCAAAGCAGCTTTGCTTTCTGTAGTCAAAACCTAAAATAAATTAAATCAGAATGTGACTTCAATAAATTTAGTTCACTTAAATACCTTGCGTTTTTCTTTGTGATAGCAAACATTAGGGTACAACCCGTAACACATAAGTGCCATAACTACGTCTAATTTAGGATCTGGCCCCACAGTGTCTAAATGAATAGGCACTAAACTTTCTTCAGGAAATCCGACGGATGTAAGAATTGCTTGAAGCTGATTTTTTGCCTCCCACGTTATCCTCATAGTCGGCATGCTTATTCCTTTGTAGCTACAAAATCTTAATTCAGCTTCCTCACCACCCTGTCTGGCTTGATCCCACAACTAAAATCAAACAATTAGCAAAATTAAGGTCAAAAGTTATAAATTCTCCCTTACTTCAAAGGCTGTTAACATAGCAACATGATCAGAACAACGATCACCAGCCAACGCTTTCTGATGATAACTGAGACGACGTTGGCCTCCATCCATATTGAAAATCTCAGGAAATGTGGAAGAGTTGGCAGCCATTGTTGCAAGTGGGCCTCCACACATGAAAATGCAACCCAACACCATCATTTTACCTAAGCGAGGCTCAATTGGAAGCTTCGCCAAGATTCGTCCCAACGGTGTTAATTCGTCGTTTGCATCTAAACATTTCATTTCGCGCAGCAAAACCTGAAATTTGAAATTAATTTGATTGACTTTTTAGTACTGACAACTTTTCTGTACCTCCGCTTCAATGACGGCATCAAGTGGTGGTGGTTCAATTGCTTTACTTAAAAAGTGTCCAATCGAACCCAGACGTAACAACTTAATACTCAAAGCAAGTTCATGCAGAGGAGTTCTGAACATTTCAGGCGTCATATGTTCTTCTAGTTTATCAAATCTGGCTTTTGTGCACAAATGAAAACAACAACCTGGCCTGACTCGACCTGCTCTGCCCTTGCGCTGTTCTAAATTTGTACGAGAAGCCCAAACAGTTGCGTAGCTTGTCATGTTATTGTGAGAAGTGAAAAGTTTCATTTTTGCTTTGCAACTGTCTATGACGAAAACGACGTCATTAATAGTGATTGATGTCTCAGCTATATTTGTAGACAGAATGACCTAAATCATATTAAAACACGTAAAAACATTTCCCATAATTACTCTGACATATACCTTTGTAACATGTACGGGTACTGGAGCAAATACTCTCCTCTGATCTTCACGTGGCAGTTGAGAATGCAAAGGTAGAATGCAATATTTGGATGTACCATACACAGGGTGCTGCTGCAAATGTTTCATCATAGCAAAAATCAGATTCCAACCAGGCAAAAATATCAAGACAGCCCCAGGAGTATTTAGATCTTTGATGTAATTTAGAAGTGCTTCTATCAATTCAAAGCTGATTTCTTTTTCTGACAGTCGCGCAAGTACATTTCTAGTTTGATCCGAATACTTGCCCGCTACAACCTATAATATACAAAGTTATAATTACTCTTACCAAGTAACATGCTTAAATGACAAGTACTTTATTTAGATTCTCATCTCCTTCTTCTCCTGTAACTGAATCTTCATCATCACCACCACCACCTCCTCCTTTTCGTTTGCGACTGTCAGCTGGTGGAACGAACTTTGTAAGCTCAACACAATCCTCTAGGAAATACTGCTGAACTGGAAATGATCTCCCTGAGATTTCTATGACCGGACAATCATTGAAATATTTAGAAAAGAGTGTAGTGTCAATTGTGGCCGACATAAGAATGACTCGCAAATCCGGATATGTATGAATCATATCTCTCAGTACAACCTGTAAATTTCGTATTATAAACTTTTAATGTAAATAATAAACAATTAGGTACTTACCAAAATAAAGTCACTGTTAACGTCACGCTCATGTATTTCATCTACGATCACATGACTAACACCTCTCAACCCACCTTCCAACTTCTTCAACAAGACTCCTACCGTGCAAAACATAATCGATGCATAAGGTCTAGGTAAGAGAGATTCAAATCTAACTGAATAACCAACGGATTGACCCATGTCTTCACACCGCTCGTTTGCAATTCGTTCAGAAACGGAAACGGCAGAAATTCTTCTAGGCTGAGTGACTGCGATGTTACACCAGGCACCTTGACCGGATGCGATATAATCGTCGAGAATAAACTGACACACCTGTGTGGTTTTACCTTACAAAAAATTAAATACATAAAAAGAAATACAATTTTTTTTAGCTTATACATACCACAACCAGTGTTGCCCCGAATGATGATGACAGGATTATCATTGATCGCTTCCATTATGGGTCCACGCATTTGAAACACGGGCAACTGTTTCCGATCGTTTAAACTTTCTTGCAAAATTTTATCATTCTGTTGTTGTTCACGTTTATCATACATTATCTGCTGACTAAGATCTTCTAATGTCGCTGTAGCTAAAGGACCCTCATCAATATTACATCCTGTCCAGGGATGCCAATTTGGTTGTGGTGGCGACCAAGGTACTACACCGCCAACAGTTGGTTTTGAAGCAACAAAATCATCCAAAACATGTGAAGATAAAAGCGACACCGGTTGATCTGATTTTTCTTGGTTTACTAAAGTCGACGTTATATTCAACTGATTTAAACAATTCTCTACTTGTTTCAGCAATTCTGGTGAAATAGCCACGTCGTACGGCTTCATTTCATTACCCGTCTTTTCTTTTTTAAGAGTCCCGGAAAAAGGCTCAATGACACCAAGGTGAAACAATTGTCTCACGATCGACAGAGCGCAACTCTTGCTCGCTGATTGTTTATTTGAACCGGTGTCTCTCCCCATTATTGTGCGTCCCAATTGTTTCACGTAGAAACTCATTTCCGCAACAAAACTCCTATCGAAAAATAATTCACCCATCAATTAAGCAAGTGGGTGCAACTTGAATATACTTACGTGTTGATCAAACATTTAGTAGGTGTTATGCGACTGAATACCTACAGAAAACATACAAGAATGTACAGTTGCTCATAACATAATACAGAATGGCAAGCTTTTTTGCAGCTTGCTTCTGTATTAGATTCATTTAGTATTTCAGCTACACTTTTCTACAAGCCGATTGAATGTGGAAAAAAGTTAAGCTGAGTGTTTCTTAAATTTATACATTTAATCTATTGATGATTATATAACTTGAAATTGTTATAGCATCATCAAAAATTAGATACATCGCAACTGTACATTCCTGCAGTTCTTGCTAATCAAATAATAATTCAAAAATCTACTAACGAAGATGTACACTTGGCATACAAAAAAATTATTTTTGTCTACTTGGTTTAAAGTCAAGCTTATGAGGTGAAAGTACACCTAATAAATAAACTTATGAAATTAACGGTTTTTTTCATCTGTGTGAAAAATAAATCTTTGTTCATGTACCTTCAATATTATTAACTGCCAAAGTAACCTTCAAGAAATTAACATTAAGAAAGCTCTCGTCATTTATATAGGAAAAATTGTGTATGTAACAAAGAATGATCAACAATGATCGATGACCACATGATCTCTTTTGTCTGTTTATTATTCAACATAGGGATGATTGAGATGACAATTTTTTTAACATTTAATTTAAAGCTTAAATAGCAAACATTAAAAAATAATTATTTTTCATTAATTTTGAGTGATATTGCTACTTTGGCATAAATTAAATATGAAATTCAAAAAAATAAAATGCATTTACAAATGGATATTTTTTAATGGAAAATATACTTACTTTGTATGGTCAGGACCCACAGGTGTGTATTTGTAATCGGCATTAATTTTATTGCTCTGCATGAACTGATGCAGTTTTGATTTTGCATTTTCTATAGTCCAATTCCCGTGGATCTGAGCGTTCACATCAAGATCTTCTGCTTCCTCCACCCTTTTCTGCTGTTGCTGTTGATGCATTCTATCCATATAATGCCAAGACCCATCAGGTTTATCATTACCCACAGGTCGATAGGCTTCACCGAAACTTTGAGGACCCAATCCTTCTCCAAACATTGGCCGGTGTGGTGCTCCATTATCTTCCAAGATGAAGAACATTAATTAAAAAGGTGCAAATGAAGGTGGATTTATAAACTTTGCGCTGTTTTCGCAGTTCACTGTTACAGCTGCCATTCAAAGTTAAATGAATGTAAACGCTTAGGATCGTTTATAAACTGCAAACAGCGGCAACTGAGTTTATAAACGATCCTAAGCGCTTACAATACTTTTCGGTTGAATGGCAGCTGCAACAGTGAACTGCATTGTCAGCGCAAAGTTTATAAATCCACTTTTAAATTTTTTGGGCGAGTCAAAAATTAGATTGGAGATTTCGATAAGCGGGCTGCTTATTTACCTGACACTGGCGGTCCATCACCTCCCGGTCCCGACAACCCCAAATCAGTCGGGACTTCATTGGCACTAACCAAAGCCTTACGAACCAGAAAGCTCACGAAATCTCTTGAAGCGTTTGCCTGGGCGTCTTTCTTGTTTGTGGAATTCCCCACGCCCACATAATCAAAACCATCCACTCGTACTTCACATAGAAATCGCTGACGATGCTTCGGTCCTGTAATGAAAGGTTGGTGGTGATTTTACGTATGTAAATTCACGCGTGCATACCTGTAGGTCGGATTTCAAACGAAGGCTCAGTTTTATTCTTCTGACAGTATTGGTGCAGAAACGATTTAATATCTCCCATTATTTAATTTTGCATTAACTATTTAATGCAAAAACACCAGCCTGAAACCGGAAAAATCAATATGAACACATCCAAAATGACCAACTTAAAAATAATTGAATTAACACGTCGCCATCTATCTACAGCTTAAAAAATAAAACTTATATTTAGTTCTCGAATTTATTTAAACTGCCTACAGCCTACATTATACAAATGTAAGCAAAAGCGTACTTAAAAAGAAATTAATTAATATATGTAATAAAACTGGAAAATATTTACGAGATGAAACTGATATAGCGCCATCTACTGATCATTAATCCACAGATTGGATTTGTAATAAATAATATCTACATATTATCTTTTGATTAGTTAAGAAGTAATAAAGTAAAGAGTATATAAACGGGAACGATATCCTACCTCATGACAACTAATTTAAATAAGGCGATGTACAAACATAATTTTGAAAATATTGTTGCCGCCTAAGACATATATGGCGCCATCTTTCAACTTTCCAGTCATTAACATTTTTATGAAATCCTTAATTAATGGGCGCGTTTAGCGAACAGCAGCTGCTGAATTGCTTACTCAGCAATCGTTTGTGATTGGCTATTACCTTAATGTGAACCAATCACAAACGATTGCTGAGTAAGCAACTCAGCAGCTGCTGTTCGCTAAACGCGCCCAATTATTTATTTATAATTATAATTAGCGAAAGTAATTATAGCAAACGGCTTTTTTCAAAATTGAAAATTCCATTGCCGTCTGCAAATAATTTAGCCAAATAAAAGCCAGTTTCAAAAGCAGGAACAAAAGAAATGAAAGTGAACACCAAAGGAATTCGTATATTAACAAATTTAATTTAAATCTGACTGCCATTTTCAGTATTTTTAACGTTATTGAAATTAATGTACTGTTTAAACAACAGGATTTATTTAAAAACTATAATCGTATGTATCAAATAATTTTCATTCATCCTGTATCTAAAGGTATGTCTAACTTTTGTGATACGTTTTGCATTACGCAGAGTTAAATGCGTAGAGGACATTAACACTTTCATTTGCATTCCAGGAGCTATAAATAATGAGCACGCGAGGAAAAAAGGAAGTCTCATTCCTATTCGAGTATTGCGCAATTCCTTGCGCAAAAATATGGCAACGGCGTAGAAGTGGTTGTGAGCCCAGCTGACAGACTTTGACGTATTTGTCATGAATAGTGGGTGTCGCAAAATCTAAGAAATACGACGACACAAGCTGTTAGAAATGTTCTACAATGCTTTTAGCTAATTTTATTTATACGACGCTTTAATTTTTCTTTTACTCGAATATACAGGATGTGTGATATTTTTGTGAGTGTATAAGTTAATAGGAAAACAAAAGGATGGATCTAGACGATACTGGCGATGGTCTGGGCCACGAGACCGTGTATGTAACCCACGAGGACTCCCACATGGTTATGTCAGAGAAAGTGCAATCGCTTGCGGGCAGCATATACCAAGAATTCGAACGGATGATAGCACGATACGACGAAGACGTTGTCAAGACTTTAATGCCGCTTGTTGTCAATGTACTCGAGTGTTTAGATGCAGCTTATCAAACTAATCAGGTACATATTTATATTTCTATAAGGGAACGCTTTGCTTTATTTATTTTGTGACTAGGAACACGACGTAGAATTAGAATTATTACGTGAAGACAATGAACAGCTAGTAACTCAGTATGAAAGAGAAAAAGGAGCTCGCAAAGCATCTGAGCAGAAGTTATTGGAATTTGAGGACTCTGCCGAAGGTAATTAATAACAATATAGAAAGTGTTTATAGCCTTATCAACAAAGAGTATTTTTTTTATAATCATTCAAATTTTATAATCATTCAAATGTATTATTTTAATCTCCACTGTTGTTTACGACTTTACATTTTATCAAGGATGTGTTATGTATTTCTTTTTATAAAATGATGTGCTTCTTAATATCATACAGTTTCAATTAATTACTGTGATCAATGCAACCACACAGTTTTCTTATTTTGCATCTAAAATACTTACCAGAATATTTTTCTTATACACTCTGTTCATCACTGGCGATTTTTTTTATTACTTCATTGTTATATAAAGGTATTTCATATCTGACAGCCATTTTAAAGACTGCCTTACATTAAAAACATATTTTGAAATTTGAAATAAATCTGATCCAATGCAATCCTCCATTATTAGCAAGTGGCATATTGTAGTAGGTACCACCTATAAATTAAAGTGGCGACATGCTTCATGGAAAAGTTTTTAAGATTATTAAAATTATTCAGTAACTGCATTTTGTAAATCAGGTGAAAGAAAAGAATTAGCTGCAAGATTGGAAGCCCTCGAAAGCATTGTAAGAATGCTCGAGCTGAAGCACAAAAACTCGATGGAGCACGCCGGTCGATTAGAAGAGCGCGAAGCCGAGCTCAAAAAAGAATACGCGAAATTACACGAGAGATACACCGAGCTATTCAAAACACACATGGACTACATGGAGCGCACTAAACTACTACTTTCCGGAGGGCAGCTGGCAACCGAAAGATCCGAAGGCCGATTAAATTCAAACAGACTGAATATGTGTCGAAGTTCTGGGCCCGTATCGTACGGTTTTGCTTCCTTGGAGGTCACCGAAGGAGTCGACAGCGTGCCAACATCTCCGATTAGTAGTAGCCACTCATCTCCTAGGTATTAAATGAAAAATAAATTTGAAGTCATATTAAAAAAAAAATGTATTAGTTTGCACAGTGAATTAGACAATGTAAAGGAAGGTGTAGTACGTACAGTAGAGAAAGCGCAAGAGACTGATAAAATAAACCTAGAAAATAAGAGCATTATTACATCACCAGTGAGTCCGCAAGGTCCTGCTCAAAGTCACGGGAATGTGGGAAGAGTTCATACTCGAAAAGAAGAAAGGAGTGGTAACACGTTGTATCAAGAACTTAGTTTTCAGGTAATTCAAACCATATCAACAAGTTTCAAGATTGAAGTGTAATTGATTTTAGGATGCCGATGCTTTAGCCGACATGGATGATGGAGCTGACATTACAGGTAGAAATCGTTTAAAGTAAATCGATGTTGTATTTACTGATGTATTTGTTTTAGGTGGATGGGTGCATCCAGGAGAATATGCATCATCAGGTAAATTACGGAATACGAATTTATGTACATGTTAAGTTGCATGTGTAAGATGTTATAACTAGCTAGGTTTGATATTGTTAGTCTTTACTAATGCGTCACTTTTTCTTGATTTATTGCTGCTTTTGATGGACCTGCACCTTGCAGTGAGTGACAACTTTTACGGTGAGTACCCGCTTTGTATCATAAACGAGTATAATTACATGTAAAAGTACTTTAATTGACAGATTAAATTAGCGCAGTGTTGCATATTTGTGTTATATGTTTAGCTCTTTTATTAAAGTAGAATTTTATAGAATTTGATCTTTTTATTAATTCGAGCTTGTAGACTTGGAGTATTAACTAAGTGAAGTATATGTGTTGTAGTCTTCTTTTGTATTCTTGTTAATTTCACTAGTTCACTGCCTGTAGAAGTTATTTTAGTGAAGATTCCTGATTTCTAAGATTCTATATTTCTGAGGTAAGTTAGCGGGTTGTTATCTACAGATGCATGGTTAATAACTGCAAAATTGCAAGAGAGTATGCAGACACATCTGATACACATTTATTAAAAATTTTATTTGATTGATCTATCTTTACAAGAAATATGTAAATTATTTAACCAATACTTATTGACTATTTTGTTTCCTCATTAATTATGTTTATCTATAAATACATAAATAAACACATTTGCAAATTATTTCTCTTTTTATGTGCCTGCATATATTTTCAGATGCTCATGTGCATGATTTCTCTTTAAATAACTGTTACAAGCGACACTCAGGTGAATGATTTTTTTTTTTTAATATTTTTTGCTTATGGGTTACTTTTTTTCAGATTATACAAGTTGGTTAAAATTTTAAAATTTCTTGTTACTCTTTTATTGTATATATTTGTATTCTGCATGTCCTTCACAGTTTCAAAGTTTAAAGTACTTTTACAAAACCTTGGTTGTCATAATTTTTAAAACTGTTTAAATTCGACTTGACCACATTTTTTTTTGTTTACTTTACGAATTAAATTTTTTAGGTATGGGTAAAGAAGTGGAAAATTTAATAATGGAAAATAACGAGTTACTGGCTACAAAGTAAGTTATAACACTCGCATACATATCTTTGCGATCTACTACAAATGATTGCAGGAATGCTTTGAACGTCGTGAAGGACGACCTGATAGTCAAAGTGGATGAGCTAACAGGCGAGCTGGAAATGTTACGAGATGAAATACTATCGCTGAATGTTTCGAGGACGAAACTCCGTGAACGCGTCAGTGATTTGGAGGAAGAGTTGAAGAGAGCCAAGGAAGTAAATGAAAATAAAGTCGAGGCGGATGAGGAAGCCGATGTCCCGATGGCTCAGAGAAAGCGCTTCACTAGGGTTGAGATGGCTCGAGTTTTAATGGAACGTAATCAATACAAGGTTCGAACTTTTAAATTTGTTGCGAATTACTTTCGATTTCAATAATTTCAGGAGCGTTTCATGGAACTTCAGGAGGCCGTTCGTTGGACTGAAATGATCCGGGCGTCAAAAAATGATTCGACTTTCGACAAGAAGAGCAAGCAAAGTATATGGAAGTTCTTCAGCAATTTGTTCAGTAGTTCAGAGAGACCGAGACCTTTGTTGGCCCCTCAGTTGAGATACCAAGCGGCAACTAATCAGGTCGCACCGGGAGTGAGAGCCCTGCCTCGTTCTGGGCAATATTTTTTAGACACGGAGTTGGGTACGGAATTATGATCTGTTTATTGCACTATCTACTGTCAATTGTCTGTGATATTGTATGTAGTTATTTATAAAGTCATTGTTTTTTTGGTTTTAGTTTGTTCACTGTTTCATCTCTAGCTATAACTTTGCTGTCTTGCACAACTGCTTGTGCTTTTCTTGCTTCTTATAGTATCTGAATTTCACTGAGCACATTTCTCCACTCCATAAGCACTGTTTCAGTTGCGTTTACATTTATACCAAATCAACGAATCTTATTTTACGTTATATATATAAAAATATATTCTATTTGTATTGTTGAATATGTCTATGTTTTAGTTTTATGCCAAAAATATATTAATCTACTAGTCATGCTGACTGACAATGAGTACATTTTAATTCAAGCCAATTACTGTTTGTAGATCAGTATATTTATTGTTGTTAAGTTTACTAAAATTAAGGTGGTGCTGCGTTAGCAACAAATTAAATTGTTATTATATGCACTTGTTACTAATTCTTTAGGTATAGAGAGAAATCGGTTCGGATGTTTAGAGTCCTTAAAATTTCCACTTTTTTAGATTTGGTGAAAAAGTACAATATTTAAAATGGAGAGAAATATAAACACTGGCCAGAACTGTGTTAAATCATGAGGATAAGTTGTTTTCTTGTGTATTTTTTTTTACACACAAAAAGGATGGTAATCTATTTTGTTTTTTTTTTATTGTACTATACGTAAGGTTTATGTTATACCAAATAATATTGTACCTGTAGTAGTTCTTATTTAAATTATAGCTCATATTAATGTAACTCATTTTTTCAAGTTTCTCAATCCATTGAAATTTCTTTAGAAATTATTGAATTTATTTATAGTTTTTAATCGGATATCAATTTACATTCTTAAAAATTTGAATGCTTACTGAGTTCAATTAAGGAATTAATTGAATGAAATGATTTTTTTTAATCATGTTTAAGTTGAATTCAATTTTTACTGGATATCACTTTATGTTTCAAAAAGTAAAATAAAACATGATTAAGAAAACATAAAATTTTTGCATGGTTTCTCTTTAAATTACAAAAGCATATTTTTTGACTCAGTTTAAATTCTGTAACATATATTTTAGTTGTTAATGTTATAGAAATGTTTGACAAAGCTATCTGAAACAAAACTAAACAATTTTAATTGCAACAATGGACAAATCATTTTAGAGTTTGTGACAACTGCAAAATAAAATTCAATAAATCAATCACTGATGGCACACCATTTAAAGTTAAGCGCACAAGTTAAATTTTGTTTCACATAACGAATGTAAAGTGTTAGTTTATTTTATTAGATGTGAATTGCTCATCACAACTTGTACCTTCTATACCCCCGATCTGTGTTGCAATGCCAATAGTCCGTTCAAGTCCTACGAATTATAATGTAATAACATTTTACAGTACTTCCAATTAGTTTAAAAATAATGGGTTTGCAGTTGAGTAAATTAGAGTTTTCTAGGAAGCATTTCTTTGCAGCAGAATAAAAATATATTAATTCAAAGCAGTGTTTCCATCTGCCAAATTCCAAGTAGATTTGCTATTTGGTTAGTTGTTTTCTGTTTAAACTTTGGAATGTTTAGGTACCTCCTGACATGTTGCGATAAAATTCTAGTCCCAATTAACATGTATCGGTTGTACAATTTATTTTTGTTGAACCTATTTTTTTTTTTCAAAATACATTTTATATAAAATAAACTTTTCGTTTTTCTTGTACTTCATTTATGTCTTTCTTTTTTCTTTCATTCTTTAAACAAATGTAAATACAAGTGCATGTAAACTGTGCATGTGTAAGTTGGTGTATACCTTGTTAGACTATGAAATAAATTGACAGTAGATGGTGTTAGTAGTAAGTAATGATAAAATCTTGCGATAGCCACCTCTTGTGTAATGGTTCAATGCGACTGTGTTGCAGGACATGGATCAGAGAGACTGGCTTCGAAGAAGGCGGTTGAGAGACGAGAGCAATATCGACACGTTAGAGCCCATGTTAAGAAAGAAGACGGACGGTTGCAAGCTTATGGTTGGAGCTTGCCTGGGAAAGTTGTACCAGAAACAAAGAGTGCTCAGAGTAGTGGTGGTGTACCGGTTCCTGTTCCTGTATACTGTCGACCGTTAGCCGAAACCTCTGCTGGCATGAAAATGTGGTGTGCTGCAGGCGTTAATTTAATGGGTGGTTACACAAAGGATGGGGGTTTAATGGTATGTTTTAAGTTAATTTTTTATTCATCAACATAAACTGCAAGTCTATATTTTTATTTATTAAAACCAGATTAATTTTTAGGTTGGAGGTAGTGTATTCTATTACGATGAACCTGTGATCGAACGTACTAATCAACTCTCAGAAGTTGAAACGCTGGACAAAGAAATAAATGCAAGCAAAGAAGGTGCACTGCTAGAAACTAAACTTTCCTCCCTGGTATGGATATGTACATCGACACATGCAGCTAGTATAGTTACCGTTATTGATGCTAACAACCCGGCGGATATACTGAACAGTTTCGGTGTATGTGCAAATCACTTGTTGTGCATTGCCAGTGTACCTGGTGCTAGTCCTAATGACTATATTATCGATGATAAAAATGTGAGTAGTGATGATGTAAGGAACAACGTAGAAACTGATAAAGATAGTGGGATAAGCAATGGGAAAGAAGATGAGGGAAGCAGCGAGGATTCAAAGGAAGATACTAGTCCGGATTCAATCGTGAGTTCCCCCCCCATACTATTTTTTACAAAACTAAAAATTATTTTAATTTAGCTTGGGAAAGTCGCTTTCGTCGAGTACAATGACACCATAGTAAACAAGAAAAAACAAAAAGTCAAGACGGCTGAAGTAGAGGAAGAAGCAGAGCTAAAAACTGATGAAGCTGGTGAAGCTGATCTTAATAATGTACCAACAAATTCCAATGGCGAGACAAGCTCGCCAACCGTAGATGATAATACCAAGAGTGCAAACGACCATGAAGTTATGTCCAGTGTTTTAGCTACGATGTGGTTAGGTGCTCAAAGTGGAATGATTTATGTTCATTCTGCTGTTACAAACTGGAACCAGTGTCTGCACTCTGTGAAACTTGGGGATGCTGTACTGGATATAGTGTTAGTTATTAACTGAAGCATATTTCTAACTTTAACACATAATAATAATTGATTTGTTGTAGACATATAAATGGTCGTGTAGTCGTAGCTTTGGCAAACGGTACCGTGGCTGTGTTTAGACGAAGTGTAGACGGTGAATGGGACCTGTCTAGTTATCATTTGGTGCAATTAGGTTTACCTCAGATTTCAGTAAGGTGCTTAGCAGTTGTAGGCGAGAAAGTTTGGTGCGGATATAAAAATAACATTCACGTTCTTGAACCTAAGGAGCTGAAAATCGTTCATACCTTAGAAGCACATCCAAGGCCAGAAAGTCCCGTGAGTACACCTTTTTGTCCTTCGATTGGAAATTAAACTCTCCTTTTAGGTGAAACTTTTGGCTTGGTTAGGCGAAGGTGTTTGGGTATCAATACGATTAGACTCAACTTTAAGATTATACCATGCGTACACCTATCAACACCTGCAGGACGTTGATATAGAACCTTATGTTAGTAAAATGTTAGGTGAGACACGAATTCTTGAAATCATGACACTTTGCTGACTTGCAGTTTATAGGAACCGGTAAACTAGGGTTTTCTTTCGTAAGAATAACGGCGTTATTAATTTCATCAAACAGGCTGTGGATTGGTACAGACAACGGTGTGATTATTTCGGTTCCTTTAAGCGAGTGCTGCGGGACAAGCGGGGCAATTGTACATCGTGGCGGAAGTGTTCCCGGTAGCAGCGTAAGAATAACAGCCATGCCGGGGAGTTACATACCGTATTGTAGTATGGCTCACGCTCAACTTAGCTTTCATGGTCACAGAGATCCCGTGAAATTCTTCGTTGCTGTGCCTGGAAACGGAGGTAATCGAAAGTCAATTTATAAATTCAATGAACATTGTGCTTTTTTTTTTTCTTTTTTTTGAAGGAATGAGTGCTGCTTCTACCCCTTCCGAGGCACACTCTGCAGCAGTTACACCTATTGGGGGGCCATCAAAACCACCGGCTGCAATGTTGGTTATGTCAGGAGGGGAAGGGTACATTGACTTCAGAATTGGTACGTCGTCCGTAGTTTTGTTTACTGCATGTGGATAGTTCAGTTTTAAAAAGTAGAAACTAATTTTTTTTATTTGTTGTGGGCTTAAATGTTGCAAGAAATTAGCTATTGTTAATATGCTTGCAATTATGTTGTTAATATTTGATGATTAAGCAGCATCTACAAATACACTTGCACATAAAATCACGTTTATTTACTTGATTAAAAATGTTATGCACGGTAACAAAATTCTGCACCAAAGAATTTATTAAAAAACGTGTGTGTTGTAAATAAAACAACTTTTTTTATAAGCATATGAAGGCGATGATTTTTTTTGTATAATACACGGGGGATTTACCGGGAATATCTACAAAGGAATTTTTTGTTTAAAACAGGTGGAAGCATTTTTATGTACATAAGTAATACACTAACACCCTGTTCCTTTTGTATTATTTTCTTACTCTGTTTGCTTGCCTTGAACTAGTGTTTGATACAGTAAACAATTGCAGAGGACGATGAACCTAGAGACGGAGCTTCTCACCTTATAGTTTGGCAGCTTATGTACGATATTCCTGGAAATCCTTTCGGGTAGGTCCTTAACATGCAAAATTTTAACGGATGACATTAAGGTGAGAGCAAACACAAACTAGTAAAGTTGAAACTTGTGTCTTCTCTCATTCAAGTGCATGAACTAAAACCCAACTTTGAATGTTGAAGTTTCGTTAAGAATATTTGTAGGACTTAAAAAATTCCAGGTTAAATAAATAAGACGGTTGGATTAGAATGAGTAAAAAAAAATACATCACATTTTTGTTTATGTGCAGGTGATGGTGAAATGGAAGACAGTATGATCGCAGAAAAATCTAATAATCTTGAGAGTACCCAAGGTGAACCGAAGGGTGAAAAAAGTCATCTGATTGTCTGGCAAGTGACACAAGGTTAAAGACCTACTAATTTTTAATACTCACTTGAATTCATGAATAATGCGTAGGTAGGTAGAAAAATTATAATTCGTTAGCTCTTTAATAAAAAAAAAAAAAAAACAAATCAATTTTATATTAACCAAAAAGGCATTGGCAGTTGTGATTGTTTGTGTTAGCAAAGTGTTGCGAAGTCATTTTATTTATACTGTACAATTAATTGTTTAGCAACAATTTTAACGATTTATTTTAATCTGTAAGGAGTATATATTATACGGAATATACTATTTAAGCTTGTATTATAACCATGTTATTTATTATTTAGATATTAGTATAGCTAGGTTTTAACGCTGTAGTTGACTTTATACAACTGCATTTCATCTTAGTACATATGTATAAATATGTAAATGCTTATTATGCAATTTTTATTTTATAAAGTCTTACATCCACTAATTCTTTCTTTTTTTCTTTTGTAATGTAAAAATTAAATGTGTTCATAGCAATTGTACTCTTATTACTCTTTCTAAAAAAAAAAACCATTATTACTTAATTAAAAATGATGTACTAAATAAAAGAAAACATGGTTTTAAGAAGTAATTACCAGCAAAAGAATAAACTTTTTAATGCAAATACAAAAGACATCTACACATTCTGGCTAAATAAATAAAATTCATGTGCATAATTTCTGCTTACGTATGAATTAAAGTACGACAAAACATGAAATATTTTCAAGTTAAGAAAAAATCAAAATTAACATATTTTTATAAAACATTAAACAAACAAAACTATTCCAGAATAATCATATTTAACTTAAAACTATTCAAGTAAATTTCATTTTGTCTTAGAGGGAGGCAATTCGTATATTATTTCACTTATTTAAATACGTATTCAATGAGTCCGTTATTAACAATATTAACTGCAATTACGATTTAAACAATTGTATCACACTTAATGCTCTTTCGATGCCATATGTCGTATTAAATTGTTAATAAACTTATCGATTTTCCTAACGTCCTGGGCTATTTCCGTTTTAAACTGTAAACACTGAAACAATTAAATCGTTATAGAAATCGCACCGTTTGCATGAAGAATACTAACCACAACATCGTTGGTCATTTTTAATATTAACTGGTTCTTTGAATGGGCGTATTTCATTGTGTATCTAACTTTTGATGGTTCTTGAAGGTACAGACGTTCGGCAGCTTTTTCAAATTCTTCCCACGAGTTTATAAAAGTCATTTTTACCTACGAATTGAAGCAGCCTGCAATAAAGCGTGTTTACGTGTGATTGACATTTCACGTTATGACAGGGCACTGCTACCAACTTATCTAGTGTTTACTCCCTGAGAGTTTTTAATGCCACAGTTTAATTTTTAACTGCAAATACTTACTCAAAATAATCTATTTCGAACATGCTCGTTTTTATCATTAACAGAAATAAAAGGAATTTCTATTATAAATAAAATTGAGTGCCACAAGACGTAAGTTAGTTTTATAGTTTTTACATTGGCTAGCCTGCAAGCGCATTATACGGCTAACATCCGGAAGTACTTGGGTTTTGTAGGTTAACACGTGGTATTTTCAATTTCTTTATAGATTATTTTTAGTAATTAATTAGTTTTAATAACGGCGAAACACAATGGTGGTGTTTACTTGCAATCACTGCGGAGATAGCTTGCAGAAACCTCGCGTAGAAAAGCATTACATGATCGCGTGTCGAACTGCAAAGTCGTTGACTTGCATGGATTGTCTGAAAGATTTTAGGTAAGATGGGGGCTTTATCTTCTAAATTGCAGTAAAATTCCTGTGCTCTGTATGTGTAGGGATGAAGAGTATATGACGCATACCAAATGTGTGTCAGAGACGCAACGTTATGGTGCGAAGGGGTCGGCTGTTGAGGAGGTGAAAAAGGGGGAAGTGAAACAGGAAAATTGGACTAATTTCATCAAGGACGTCATTATCAAGAGCCCTGACGTACCTATAAGTTATCTGACTCATTTGCAAACTCTCTCTCAATTAAATAATGTACCAAGAACTAAAGAAAAGTTTGTGGTAAGTATAATTCCTTATTTAAATTATTAGATAATTCGATTTGGATCTATTTTGAGCATTGTAAACTTGAGCGTTATTAAAATTATCATAAAGTTATTAATTGTAATTAGTCGGACAGTTTGTAAAATCAATTTAAAAGTCAACATTTCACTGTAGCTTAACTGACAGCTTCTTCAGGATAATTTAATTCAAGTTAATGTTGGTGAAAATAACTTCATTAATTTTTTTTTATTTTTTCAAGCTAAAGTGTAATAAATTTGTTTCTTTCAGAATTTCCTGCAAAATTCTGGCGGACGAAATCTACCCAAGGATCTTGTGAATGGATTATGGGACTTCATTGAAAAACATAAGGCACAATACAAGGAAATTCAAGAAAAAAATAAAAAAAGTAATCAGAAAGAAAGTAGCTCAAGCGAACTTGAAAAGAACAAACCAAGCAGACAGGAAAACAGGAAAATAAATAAACAACTTAAGAAAATCGACAATCAAGCTAATAATTGTGAGAATCATGAAGATGAAGATAATGGCAAGGTAACGCAAGAGGAAAAAGGAAATCAGGAAGACGAAAATAATGCAGCAAATGATTCTCCTGTTCAGGTAAAACCTAAGAAAAGGAAGTCCGACGCAGCTGATGAAGAAAGTTGTAAGAAACAGAGAGAAAATAGTATTGATAACGAATTAAATAACTCTGCAGCAGGAATTAAGAAAGGAAAGAAGAAAAAGAAGAATTCGTCAGCGTTCGAAAATTTAAATACAGATGCAAAACTAAATGGTATACAAGAGTTCTCAGAAATTGCCACACAAAATCAAGAAACTGCAGAAATCGGAGAAGACAAAAGCAATGATTCCATTCGTGTGAAAACTAAAAAAAGGAAGTCTGACGCAGCCAGGAATAAATTAGATGTAGAAAGCTGTGAGAAGCAGAAAGAAAATGGTTTTTATAATGAATTGGACAATTCTGCAACAGAAATTAAGAAAGACAAAAAGAGAAAAAAGAAAAATTCGTCAGCGTTTGAAAATTTAGATACAGTTGTAAATGATGCACAAGAGAAAGAAGTAAACAACTCAGAAAATGCTGCACAAAATCAGGGAAGCGCAGAAAGCGGCGAAGACCAAAATAGTGATTCCATTCGTGTGAAAACTAAAAAGAGGAAGTCTGATGCAGCCAGCATAAAAATAGATGAAGAAACTTGTAAGAAGCAGAAAGAAAATGGTTTTTATAATGAATTGGACAATTCTGCTACAGAAGATAAGAAAGAAAAGAAGAAAAAGAAAATTTCTTCATCACATGACGAGTTAAAGCAAGTAGACAATTCGAACGCCGTGGAAAATCAGAAAATTATAGAAAATGCCAAGACTGCTAAGAAAAAAGATAAAAAGCAAAGCTGTGCTTCTGACTTTTTCACAGAGGAAAATGTAAGTCTTAGTAACAAAGAGGAACAAGTAAATAATGAGGAAAGTAATTCCAACACTAAAGAAAAGCCAAATAAAAAAATGAAAGGTGAAAATGTTCAAGCAGAAAAAGACAGTTTTGAAGTTCTTAATAATGCCGGAAATAGTTTCTTAGAGGCATTTCCGTTTCAAGATAAAATATTGGATATATTAAATTCAAAAAATTCTATTTCTTTAAACAAATTACAAAAGAAAGTGCTAAAGGCTTATAAAAAGACTGATGATACGATGCCAGAAGAGAAACTCCTGAAGAAAATAAGCAGGACTTTGAAGAAGTTGAACAACATAGAAGTTAGTAATGATATTGTAAAATTAATAACTGTTTAATTGCTTGTAAACTTATTTACAATGGATCTTGTTTTTAAGTCCATTTATGTAAATAAATGGCAACAAAAAATTAGCATTATATTTAAAAAGTTGGTCTTCTAATTACACTTATAATTAAAAATAAAAGAAAAAGTAGCTTCAAGATATGGGTCAATGAAAATGTATATAATTTCCAAAATCTATTTCACTCTCACTTGGATAATTATTGACATTTAGGTTGGTAAATGAAGTATAAAGAGAAAAGATAAAAAAAATAATTTAAACTGAAATGCATGAAGTAATAAAAAATACTTTAAAGAATCATAAAATACTTATTAAATTAAAAGTCCTAAGATAATTTCTTTTTATCAAATTAAATTTGTTCTTAAATAATCATCCTCATCCTCAAGGTGAGTATTCAAAAATTCCTCAACAGAATCGGTGTTCCACTTTTCAATCGCAACCGTCTCTTTCAAAAATCCATCCTTATCATACAGTTTAATAATCGGATCAAGACCTCGGATGTATTTTATCTGTAGATTTGGGAACTTAGCTGGTCGTTCGCTCTTAATGAAGGCCTGAATTTGTGGATACGCCCCAAATTTGCAAGTGCACACTTCCAACACCGCTTTTGCATACTTCTTTGCCACAGTCGCAGATTCATCTGGGTGGCAGCACTCTTTACAATGATCTCTGAAAGAGCATATTCAATCAGTCGAACCAGCAATGAAGGACACTTACTTTAGTATATCCAAGTCGAATCTAGTTAATTGATCGCATGAGGAGCACAGCAAATTGGCTTTGTTAAAGCCTAGCGACCAGCAGTCTTCAGTGGAGAAATCTGATGAGACAAAGTGCTGAAAAATAGCCTCATTTCACCACTTGGTAAACATGTGCAAGTATATTATTTACCAGGGGCAAAATGCTTGTAAAATACAAGATAAGAAGTAACTTCAGCATTTTTGGATTGTACTATATTTGACTTGTTCATAGCAAAACATAACCTCTTTGACTCAACGAGAATTCAACCAATAAACATTCAACACGAATGAAGCAGCGTTGCCAGGTCTAAGCAATTACACAGTGTGACCAACTCCCTAAGGATTAAATAATTTCTTTAAAAAGGGATTTTCAATTTTTACTTCGTAAAAAGAAACTGAAAGCCCCTAGACAGCTCAAAGTTGCTTTTTCATGTATTAGGAAACCCACTTTATGTAATAATAAAAGTTTTTCATATCCGACGAAACCTTACTTTAAAAATAAACATAACGCCTTAAAAATTGTAACACATTCTACTTCTGTGAATTTAGTACATTATGACAACACAAAGTTACCTATTTCTGATATGACTGATTGGTTGCCTTTTCTAATAACTTCAGGGGCCACGATTTAAAATGGAGAACTCGTATAATACGAAAACGTTCTCTAAAGTTAGTAGTTTAGGGCCGGTTTATTCATCTCTGAGAAGTGCCAAGTTATAACTCGACGGATTAGCACTACACGTTGCCCTATTTTTAATCATCAAATATTTGACTGAGTCTACTAAAATGATCCTTGTGTATGTTTTTACAACTATTTATTAGGTGATTGTAAGACATTCAGCAGCACCATCTTGCCGATAGTTATAGTCTTCTTTAGTTTAGGGCCGGTTTATTCATCTCTGAGAAGTGCAAGTTATAACTTGACGAATTAACACAACGTTGCCCTATTTTTAATCATCAAATATTTTACTGAGTCTACTAAAATGATCCTTGTGTATGTTTTTACAACTATTTATTAGGTGATTGTAAGACATTCAGCAGCACCATCTTGCCGATAATTATAGTCCTCTTTTCATTCGTTGCTCTGAAGATGATTCACTGCTTGTGTTGACTAACCACCATCCATTGAGCAATGAGTTTCAAAAGACGGACGGTCGAAAAAATAATTTATGTAGTTACAAGAAGATATAAGAATAAGACAAGCAACGGCGCCACCTTTTGAAGCATGCCGAAAATTTTTTTTCCTTGTTTGAATTATGAATCTACTGAATTCTGTTTTGTTGTGTCTCTTGTTTTTTATTTACTTTTTTTTAACATTATTTTTTTAAATGTTATTTATTCCTTTGTTTTGTCACCTTTCCTTCCAAACAGTTTTTTGTTTATTTTTTTTAAAATTTATTAACTACTGAATTGTGCTGTAAAATCGATTGTCTTTTGTTTTTATTGTTTGTTAAATTTCATTAATTATTTCGTATTTTTTAAAAATTCTATTATACCAAATACTTTGCTTTCTCATCTTTTTTTATTAAAAAAATTTAACTATTAATCTATTAATTTGTTTCCTTTCTTTGTCAGCATTCTTTTCAAATTGGGGGTGTACAAAATAAAAGCGGCTTAAAAATTTTTGTTTAAATTTAACTCGTCGAACTCATATCTCGTACCAGGTTCACATAAGCGTGTGGAAATGTACAAAACAAAAGTGGCTTAAATATTTTTATTTAACTGAACACGTCAAAATGATACCTCGTATATACCAGTATAACAAAAAGCGTGTGGAGATGTATATACAAAACAAAAGCAGCTTCAAAATTTTTGTTTAATTGAACACCGACCGGTGAGAGGTTAACAACAAACCTCCAGCAACAAAATTTCAAAATTTAAATTGGCTGCTAAAGTCGTCCTAATTATCACAGAACTATAATTTTTTAACAGCATTATGAAGATCATTAACTATAGTGTGTCCCTGGTGTATCACAATTGAGAAAAAAACGAAATCTAAATTATTGGCAGTAATTAATGCCCCTGTATCTAATTATATAAATAACTTCTTAGAGCAACTATTTATGATGAAAACTTTCACGTAATCGGATAGCAAGTGATCAAATATATCGAAAGATAAGTAAGTTTTGGCCGATCGATTATTGATTACTGATCGATTGAAATGTCACGCACTTAAAAGACGCCAAATACAATAGCACATAACTTTTTGTACAAATGTTGCACCAACGAAATTCTGGCAAAATACGAAAGAGAACATTCAAATCTATCGATTTATGTTATTTCTGAATTTTGGCTGATCGATTTTATTGACTAATTATCTATTGGAAACGGGCGCTCCGACACTTCAGATATTCAAGACAGTGTCAACTATAAATGCACATAACTTTTTACGCAAATGTTGCACAAACGAATTTCTTGCAAAATATGAAAGAGAAGATTCAAATCTGTCGATTTATGCTATCTCTGAGTTTTGGCCAATCGGTTTTATCGATTGATTACAGATTCTAATTAGGCGTTCCAGGGCTTAGGTATTCTATTCAGCGTTAACTATAAAGGCACATAACTTTTTATACAAATGTTGCACAAACGAATTTCTTGCAAAATATGAAAGAGAACATTCAAATCTATCGATTTATGCTACCTCTGAGTTTTGGCCGTTCGATTTCATTGATTAATTATCGATTGAAATCGGGCGTTCTCACGACATCAGATATTCAAGACAGCGTTAACTACATATAAATGCACATAACTTTTTATGCAAATGTTGCACAACCGAATTTCTTGCAAAATATGAAAGAGCACATTCAAATCTATCGATTTATGCTATCTCCGAGTTTTGACCCATCGATTTTAATGACTGATTATTGATTGTATTTAGGCATTCTCGGGGTATACGTATTTGGTATTTTCGGGGTATACGTGTACGTATTTACTGCAAAAAAAAAAAACCTAATAGGTATGGGCCAAAACTTAGAAACATCACAAATTGATAAATTTGAATATACTCTTTCATATTTTGCAAGAATTTCGTTTCTGCAACTTTTATACAAAAAGTTATTGGGTTTTGTATTTGGCGTTCCTTAAGTGCGTGAAATTAACTATTTTCAATCGATCAATAATCAATAAAATCGTTCGGCCAAAACTCAGAAATAGCATAAGTCGATAGATTTGAATGTTCTCTTTCATATTTTGCAAGAAATTCGGTTGTGCAATATTTGCATAAAAAGTTATATGCATTTATAGTTAACGCTGTTTTGAATATCTGAAGTCGTGGGAACGCCCGTTTTCAATCGATAATTAATCAATAAAATCGATCGGCCAAAATTCAGAAATGGCATAAGTCGATAGATTTGAATGTTCTCTTTCATATTTTGCAAGGAATTCGTTTGTACAACATTTGCATAAAAAGTTATGTGCATTTATAGTTAACGCTGTCTTGAATGTCTGAAGTCGTGGGAGCGCCCGTTTTCAATCGATAATTAGTCAATAAAATCGATCGGCCAAAACTCAGATGTACCATAAATCGACAGATTTGAACGTTCTCTTTCATATTTTCCAAGAAATTCGTTTGTGCAACTTTTGCTTAAAAAGTTATGTGCATTTATAGTTAACGTTGTCTTGAATATTTGAAGTCGTAGAAGAGCCCATTTTCAATCGATAATTAGTCAATAAAAGAGTACCTGAAGTACCATAAAATGACAGACCTTTACAAAGTTAGCTGATATCCGAAATTTCCTTGGATAAAAATGTTCAGTCAGAATTAAAAACTTTATCTCCCCAATAAAAAGTTGCGCCTAATCACTTATGGCCGCTATAAAAAGTAGTGGACAGGCACGCATCCAATTCTTGTCGATGTTCGCTTGGTCGCCTGCTTGTTATGTTGATCAAAATGGATTTTATTGAATGCCATGACTATACACCGCTGGGAATTTAATCGTTTGAGCTTGTAATCGATTTTATTGAGTAACGAAGATAAGATTTTATTTTCACGTTAGGTTGACAAAGAAATTTAAGTTGAATTACTTCTTTTTTTATAATAATAATTTGTGTTTTATTCAATTGCAATGTCTTCAGGTGATTTAAGTAATAATAATAATAATTTAAGTAAGTAATATTAAAACAATTGACCTTAGTCAATTTGAAATTAAATGAATTACTATCATTATCTTGTTTTCACAATAAAGGTAGAAAGGAATTGAAGACGAGGCTTTTTTTCTTCGAGTAACAAAAACAAGAACAAGTACTTAAAAAAAGTACTTTTTATTTAGGATTTACAAATGTACAAATTTCTAAAAGATATATATTTACATAAAATAAGGCACTCATATTTTATTATGATGGCACGATGAGTGCCCGGATAAAAGCTTCAGTTCTAAAGATTCAAAAACGGTCAAATTTCATTTATTGCTTTCGTTATTGGTTTCGAATTTTTAGAACCTTTACTTACAAATTACAAACAAATTAACAAATATTGAGATTTTCATAATTCTATATAACTACTGGTCTTTTACTAAGTATGATTGATAAATATCACAGATATAACTGGGCAAGAATGCAGCCCACGATGGAGTGGATCTTCTGCTAACGTGACTGCTACGACGTTTGCGTTTCTCAGTTTTACCCATTCGTAATTTTATTTACAGTTACAATGTACATGCCATTTATTAATC
Organism: Dorcus parallelipipedus; assembly: GCA_958336345.1. Taxonomy (NCBI): domain Eukaryota; kingdom Metazoa; phylum Arthropoda; class Insecta; order Coleoptera; family Lucanidae; genus Dorcus; species Dorcus parallelipipedus. Next base: position 27,681,975 of record OY284480.1, on the reverse strand, counting down.
ATGGCACATGATTATTGTCATAACAATGTGATTTCTTACTAACTAAAGGCCAGTTCCAAAATACAAGTTTTTTTTTTAATCTAATGACTTCGTAATTAAGAGACCAGCCACAACCTAAACGTAATTAAGTAAGTTATACCGATTTTTTTTGTATAAAATTACTAACGTAGAGGTACAAAATGTAACATATATTGTAGTAGGAAGACTATATTCTATATTTACGATTAAAATGAGAAGTTTTGTCTAAAATTTACAGATAAACGAAGTGAGGAAAAAGTCAAAGTATTCTTGTTGTTGTTTGTAGTATTTTTAGCAACTTACTTAACTAAAAATTCGAGAAGTATAAAAATTTGAAACAGCAGTGACCATTTGCATACACTCTATACGGGGTGATTTAATATTATGGGAATGTGTTTGATTTTAAAATAATTTAATTCTGTAAGTATTAAAGACCATAGCTTTGTTTTGACAATTACACTAATAAATCACCCTCTATTATTGCGAACTTTTGCAATAGCAGAGGCATCAGCTGCTTTCCAAATAACTGATCACTAATTTTTTGTTTTAATTGGTATTAAAAAGGTATCATGTATTTAGAAAATTCGTAAAGTATTCGCACGCCAATACCTCTACTATAACTTGCGCTTCTTAGAGATCAGTATGGTCATAGAATCAAGAATCACTTGAATCAGTAGGTTGTTAATGATCGTTATTTCGTCAATTGGCAATTATTTGGCAACAAAAAATATGTAGTACGATTGATTTTGAAGCGCGATTCCTGATTGTCGATTTGATTTTCACTGATGTCCGTCGATTATAATTATGAAGAATATCAAAAATTTTGTACTTTTCTGTTGTAACGCATAACAAATGCAAGTGAAAAATTCAGGCACAGCCTTTCTAAAGAAGACGAATAAGGCGCCGTCCTAAACAGTGGTTTCACCCTTTTGTTTGAGCGGCTGCAATTCGCGTCTTAAGCGATCGAAATCGTTGTAGTACTCATGATCAGATTCTTCCTCGGTGCTTCTTTGTGGCATATAAGGTTGAGCTGGTTTAGAGTTGTTTTCCGCTCGCGTGAGCGCATGTACTAAATTAGAAACCGTCGGAATACCCAACGTCTGCGTAGGTGTTTCACTGCTGAGGAGGTACTCGGGATTGTCGATGTTCGTTTTCGTAAAATCAGAGTAGGACTTGTATATGTTAGGATTTAATTCGTCAGAACCTTTGGAATCGCCTATCAAGTCGACATAAGTCGAAGCGTTTTGATTTTGTTGAGGGGAAGGTACCAGGTAATCATCTTCGTCTACGGGCAGTTCTAATTTCAAAGTACCAACTTGCGCCTGTGATGACGCTGAATCGTACTCATCCGAACCTACATTGTAACTTTTGTATTTCAAAGAGTCACCACAGTAATGTATGCTGGAATCATCCGAGTTAATATTTCGCAACTGATTAGGGTCTAAACGTGACTGGGCTAGCAAACGCTCCTGATTCCAATTGTGCTGATTCTGAGGGGCGCAGCTTCCATCGGACGTCATATGCGAATTATACGGCCAAAACTTCATGGACGTCATCTGCGGAGAACCCGAGGTTGATATATGTAAAGGAAACTGTTGAGCCTGCATGTCATTTTCTCCGGAATGACTCGAGGAGTTGGTCACTGGATTGGTCCTACGACGAGGGATTACGTCTTCCTGTAAAAATTCTTTTATACCCCCAAACAATTTTAATGTTGTAAAAACTTACGTGATTCTGAAAGTTGTTTTTTGTTTCCCCGGAAATGGCCAGGTATCGCTCTGGATCCTTGGACATCTTCATGAAGTCGTCAGATAATTCTTTGAAACCCGGTCGACTCTCAGCGTCCAACATCCAACATTTCAACATTAACATATAAACCTCAATGCTGCAAATACTAGGTTGAGGTAGCCTTTCACCACTTTCTAATAACTCCGGTACATCCCTGGCCGACACGCTTTCATAGGGTCTTTCTCCGAAACTCAGTAATTCCCAAACTGTAACACCAAACGCCCACACATCTGATTTGTGAGTGAAGATTCTGTGCTGTATGCATTCAAGCGCCAGCCATTTGATCGGCATTTTTCCACCGGCTGCCTTGTATTCCTCTTCGTTAATATCTAATAACTTGGCTAGTCCGAAATCCGTTATTTTAATACACGCGGGTGTTTGGACCAAAACGTTCCTCGCAGCCAAATCGCGATGCACCAAACGTTTTTCTTCTAAGTAGGCCATACCTCGAGCAATTTGAGTGCACCAAGTTAGCAAAGGCTTCGCGCAGATTTTATCACGATTTTTTCTCACAAAATCCAATAAGCAACCAAGCGGCATCAACTGAGTCACCAACATCATTTGAGTCGTCATGCAGACACCTAACAATTGTAGCAAATTAGGATGATCAACGCTGGCCATTATGTAGGCTTCACTCAAAAATTCCTTGCTGGTGTTAATACCTGCGTCTTCTCTAAGAACCTTTATGGCAACGGGGATTTTATTATTCTCGCATTCGTACAACCAAACACCCTTATATACAGTCCCAAACGCCCCATAACCCAGGATGCCCCCTTTTCTCATTTCGGCTTCTTTTATAATTCGCAACTTTGCCAAATTTGGTAGGACCTTACTGGGTTGTAGAGGCTCGTTCTCCAATCCTGTGAGGGCCATCGTCATTTTCAAAGCGTCTTCTTTATCCTGAACTTTTCTGCACCAGTAATACGTGACCAAACATATTACGATCACAAAGAGGCTTATAATGACGATGACTACAGTTAAAATTATGGGCGTACTACTGTTGACCAAGGCCCCAATCGATTGTTGTTCTGGTTCTTTGGAACAGTACGATTCGGAACTGTCCTGCGGAAAAACCCTGAACGGGTATTCGGGGGGGCAAGAACTTACACACTTGAATGTTAAGTTATTAGTAGGATCGCCCTCTTCGTAGAGTTTGAGATTTTCACAGGCGATGCATAGATCCGGTCCAGGACCTGTGCACCCTTTACATTCCCGGTCGCACGGTAGGCATTCGTGATTTTCATCGTCTGGATAATGATCACGAGGACACTCATCTTCGCAAAGCTCATCTTTTTTATAATTCGCGCACTGTTGGCATGCTGCTATGTGAAACCCGTACGACGTACACTTCTTGCATCTGGGGTGACACTTTCGACAATTACCATTCGAGGTTTTGGCCTGGTGCTCTTTTGGATTAACGAGTTCTAAATAGTAACCATCGGGGCAATCATCTGATTCGTCGATGCACTCCGTGACGGACGTGTTTACGATACCCTTGTAACATAAGTTACATCCCCCAGGTCCGACTATGTTCGAAGGTCCGGTGCAATCTCCGTTGCACGTCGGGTGGCAAGGCTTGCAGATGCCGAATTCGGGGAATTTCCCCGTTGGGCACTTTTCGACGCAGAAATTACCGTCTTTGACGTGTTTACATTCCGTACACTTGTCGGCACCTGAACCGTGACAGGATGAGGCGCATTGTTCGTTACAGCGTTTACATTCGTTTTTCTCAGAGTGATAAAGTCTGAAACAATAAAGAACGAAATTATTTTACAGATTATTTAGTTGAAAATGTGTACGTACCCTGGTTTTACACTGCAATTCCAAAGGCAAGTACTTTCAAATTTAACGTGTGCGCAAGACAAACAGTTCTCAGGCCCGGCGCCCCAACAACCCAAATCGGTGCATTCCTCGTCGCATATCAACCCTTTAGCCGAGCAATTGGCTCCGTTGCTTTGTATTAGGGGCGGTTGATCCGTACTCTTCTTAATTTTCGACCAGTCGATCGTCTCCGCGAAGCATAAGTTCTTATTCTCCAGTATCACTACGTTTCCGGAATTGATGCGTTTTAAGGAGCGCAGCTCCATCGAGCGCAAGGAGGTTTTCACTATGAACAGCGAAGAAAAGAAATCGTGCAACGTCCTTCCACCGATAATTTCTAAATTGCGAAAGTACGAGAGGTTTTTGAAATCTTCGTGGTACGCTTGGATGTTGATGAATCCGGTGACCTCGCGCAACGTGCTGAACACTTCCAAACGATCGGGGTGCATGGGTGGATAACGGGCTCCGAAACTATAATTGGAGAATATGTGTTGATAGCCCTTGATTGAGTTTTCTAAGATGTGTAGATGTCCGTCGATGATGGTGCAGTCTTTGAAGGTGTCTATGTTGCCGGAATCTACCAAGACACCACCTGCACAGGTTTTCGGACAAGGACCATCGCAATTAACGCACTCTCCATTGACCGCCGTTTTATTTGATGGACAGGAACGAACGCATGCGCCGTTGTCTTTCAAAAGGTGCTCCGGGCAGTTTTTGACGCACGTCGCACCGTAAGCGTATTTTCCATTGGGGTTTGGTTCCCACGAGTAAGTTATGGGATTGTAAACTTGCATACTTGGACAGTCTGCAGTGCAAACTCCATCGTCGTAGAAATTCTTGCAAGCTATGCAATCGGCTTGTGTAGGCCCCGTGCATCCACCCGCGCAGAATAAATGGCAGCATTCCCTCGGGTTTGGTCCGAAACATCTTCCTTGATAGCACTGGGGGCTGCAGTAGAGTTTAGAAAATTTCTGGCAGTTTTCGTCTCCTTCACCCCAGCAACCTCGTTGGCAGGTTTTATGACAGGGTGGGCACTCGCGTTCTGGAGAATTGAATGTGTAGTTGTAGACGTAGGAACCGTTAGGATGCGAAATGATTTCTTTCCACTCGATAGTCTTTATGTGACACAAATTGTAATTGCTGATCATGCCAACGCTGCCGTTTAGAACGTCACGTAAGGATGGTAGTTCCAGTGAAAACATTTTCGATTGCGTTACCAACAACGCGAACTCTTGTTCACTCATCGCGATTTTGAACAACGTCCTCCCGCGGATGATCTGCAATCTCGGAAGCACTATACTTTTTATATCGACGTGCGATATCAACACGTATCCCGTCACTTCCCGTATGTACTGCAAGAAGTTGAGGTCCAAGTTCTCATCCTGAATCCACGTCAGCTCCAAATTGCCGTCGACGTACGTGCAGTTGGTGTAACGGTCCTTCAGATTTCTGTAATGGTGGTCCCTGTTGGAGGGCACGGACATACGGCCGTTCGTTCCGATGCAGACTGAAACAAAAAGTATAAATCAGTTTCAAATTCGATGATAATAGAAACACGACGAGGACATTTACATTTATTATTCATTCACTTGATGAATGAGCCTCTAACTATCACGAATGCAGTCAGCTTAACAAATTACTTAGACAAATGCGTGCATGCTTAATAATATCTCAACTTGTCATACTATTATGTTTTTTTCTAATTTGAGCGCAACGACGAAATTTATTGGATACGGTTTCGAGGGAACCGTTTTGTATAATCTGTCAAGAGGTGTGGAGGAAGCTTTTATCTTATGCATAATTCAGATATTCATGGATAACAAAAAATGTGAGGGAATAAATGCGCTAATGCGTGGACACTATTCTAAATTCTTCTGGCTTCATGTTGCCTACGACAAATCCTCTCGTTCAAGACATTTTAAAGTGGTAATTGCACTATGGATCACTATTGTAGTGCATAAAATAAAACGGTTACATGTAGTATAATCTAAAACGCATTTTCAAGATATAAGTGTAGATAGAGAGACCACACATAGTTGCATATAAAACACATAAAAGATATTCAACACCGCATCCTTTCGGTTAACAGTTTTTGCAAGCGTAGCTCTTTGAATAGAGGGCTGCGACTTGTGGGAGGGGGCAAGGGGGCAATAAGTGGAGCAGCTCGACAGGTATCTCGATCTGGTTTTACTTTCGCAGAGCTCACAATGGATAACTGACTCTCAGAAGTACTGTTTTATGCATTGACGATGCTAAATGCCTACAAGTAACACGCACCACGACGTTCCTATTTGTTAAGGTCATTGATGATGATACAAATCAAATTTGTTACCCTAATTAGCTCAAAGTTGATTTAGAAAGCGCATACTTGCGCTGAATGTGGTAACGGACGTCGACGAGAATTAAAAACGAATTTCTTGTTGTGGCTGCTACTCCAAAAAGAAACGCATAGTTGTAACGTCATACTCGTAGTAAGAGACCAGTTCGCCTACGTTAGCACTCCTCGACGTTGTCGTCAAAGTAATTAATATCCAAACATTTGCAATGCCATACGATTCGTGTCATTAATATACGAAAACGAAATACTCATATACGGTCTGTTCACACTTACTTAACATTATCGCTTACGAATCTAATCTTTAGTTTGGATTAATTGTTAAGATAAACCTGCTACTTTCGATCAAGTTACTGTAAGACACAAAGCTGTTATTATTCAGTGTCAAGGACTTTTAAGGATGAATCGATTTTCTGTTAGCTATAGGCTCAAACGTTTCATGTTAGAATTCATAAAAAGCATCAAATAATAACATAAAGCTTAAAAATAACAAACCTTATAGACATAATACATGTTACACTGGCGTTTTCTGAGAAAGCTCACAACAGATCGGTTTTCATAATGGCCGGGACTAAATTACATATAATTTCGAGTGTTTTGTCGCGTGGGAGTCGGCATAAATGCATTAAATAGAATTACACGTTAAAATAATACATCGATCATACAAAACTGGTATGAAATATGAAAAATAGCGTCGGCCTACGTGCACTATCCTTATGCAATGCATACACTTAAGACGCAACATCGCGTGACGTTTACAAACCGACGTCTATTACCTTACAGGCTACCTTAAAATGGATATACCTAGAGTTTTAATTATCCGTTTCTGGTATTGTTAATACTCGTGGGATAATTACAGACGCTTTGCGACCTAAAATTATATATGTAGTTAGCGATAATTATATAAACGGCCGCTATTAAAAATAAGTGGTTCGGCATTACCGGATTCCGATAAGTCGAATATTGCTTGCGGATACTTATCCCCTCCCCCCTGTTAATCGCAAAAATACACCGAAAATTGATGACTGTAATTGCTACATAAATTTTATTTTAAAGAATTTATGGATTTCGCTGCAAATTGCCATTGGCCATAAAGAACCTCTACACACGCGTTGACTAGCTCGTAAATTTGTTTGCCTGTGAATTCTTGAAAACACACACAGTTTTCTTTACAAAACACGGGGCGCATTCGCAAATGTATTTAAACCTATTAGTATTGAGCTGCACATCCTTTAAGGAATCTCATTTATTAACGTGTAAAAAAAAGAACCGATTCGATTCTTAGCTAATTTTAATTTCTTTAGACGAAATCACATGTTGTATACATATACAATATACAATATACAATTAGGTGTACATAATTAAAACAAGAATTGTATTAGGGTCATTACACCTCGGAATTTTCGACGCAAAGTAAATAAGCACTTAATTGAATAACAGTATATGGTAAAGTGTTTCGACTTGAAACTCGCAAATCATTCGCGGTGCGCGCTCTTATTACACTTAATTGGCGATTGCGGTAAACTGACAGCGATTTTTCACGTTGACAGCGAATTATAATTCCGCTTTTTTCGACTGAACTTCGGGGCCGGAGCAACAAAGAAATCTTAAATTAGCGGTAATTATTAAGCCGAGGCATTTTAATTACGCAACCGACTCGTCCAGGACCGGTCCAAAAATGTTGGACGTTGGAAATTCGCCGCGGAATACGTGACGTATGTAGGTCTTAAATTAAACGTCGAGAAAAGAATGTTGTATGTAAGTACTTAAAGGTAATAAAAAGGGCATCTAGAAATATGATTGAAAAGTGACTTTGCACGATGGTGTTCATTGGTTACTTTGGCCTGCAACAAATGCTACCTCGAGAGAAGTGGTCAAGGAAGGCGTGTAAACACATCCAGGAATTACATGAGATCACGAGTTAGAAGTTATTTTTACTAAAGAATACTGCATTCACAACACATTTCATATCAATTAATATCAATCAAAAATGGAGACAATTAATCGTCCTCATCATTGCAAATGTAAAGAAATTGCTTTAATAATTAACATTTGACTCTTTTACCCACCCCTTGGATAGTGTTACATGGCCCACGTTGGGCGCCAACTCTCTTGCGTTACAAAACTCATCTTCCTGACCCTAATTCATCTCGAGTACTTTCGTTACAAGAATTACAGAAATCTATCAAGTCCTATTAAACATTAAAATCTGTGTTTACGTAATTGAATGATCAATAGTAGTGGAAATGCTATTCATTAGAATGACTTGTTAGTTGTTTAATTGCCTGTGAAGGATAATTTATTGGCACCAATTTACTCGTTCAAATTAAACTTCGACCTTTATCGTTCGTTCTCAATTTTTCTCGTATTTAAAGAATCATGAACGGTACGATTTCTGATGTATTTTTTTTTAATTGTGATGTGTCCAAATCAATTTTTTTTTCTTTCAAAATCGGTAAGATTTTATGGAGAATTTTTGAATGAATTTCAGAACTCAAAAGTCTTCTTCTCATTCTTCATGTCATTACAAAGCAATTAGAGTAAGCCAACGCAAAACATTAGAACATGTTTGTGTAGGAGAAACATGATAGGGCATAAAGCAAACAGTTTTGGTAACGTCGATAACGTAATTTGCGTTTCATCGTCACGCAATTGAACGTGTTGTGGCGACCGTGTCATCCGACATGCAAAAGACACAAATGACTAGATTACCTTTCAACTTACAATTATAACCATTATTCTGGCATGTGAGTGCCCGACCAAACGGTTTCCCAGGGCAATTCGCTCTTTCATTTCGCTTTTTACCAGTACCAGGCAAAATGATAACAAAAGCTTCATTAGACCATTGTTTTTTCCGCGCAGCTTAAAACCGTAATTGCGACAAGGCGAACGTGACGGATTTGAATCCATTTGCATACGTATATCTCAGGCGCAGATTAAGAAGCGTGTATCTTAAAAGCCGTTAACGAAACACGTTCACGACAGCTAATTTTTAAATGCACTTAAAAACTTTAGATAAGTGCGCGATACCGGGCCTTGTTTTTCTCAAGGAACGCTTAGGAATATGGATTCTGATATACTCAGCGTAATTTATGTTATGGAATCTATTATACTGGTTTGAATAAGTTGCTCCTCGATCACGTCAGGCTTAGTAACTCTGTGTTAAGTAAATGCTGATAAAGTTAAAGATTTACTACATTTTTTTTTATTCAAATATGTATGTATATAAAGTCGTGCCACATCGCAGGAGCACAATTTCGACTTCTTCATCTTAGTTTTCGAATTTTTTGTTTGTTTTTGACGAGTTCGTATTAGTGATAATTAAAGCACGGATTTGTTAGTTATTATTGTTATTTCCTGTGAAGTAATAATACATAATTGATTCTTACTACTATTTTTTTATATTACATGGTATTGTTTGAAGGTAAAGCTGTGCACGTTTGCGAATATGTAATATTCCTTGAACCGTAAAAATCCAGTCATGTGTTAATTAATTTTTTTTTAATTTAATGCATGCTCCGAAGCTGTAAACTGAGTAATACTTAGAATCCATATAGACTTACGTAATCAAGTATTTATAGTGAGTAGAAGGCAAACGGATTCCGAGTAGTGTTTTAAAATTATAAAAGAGCAATGCCATTTAATTTTTACGATTGGTGCACGCTCGGCATTCTACAAATGCAACATTCCAGGCTAGAGAAAAGCAGCGAAGCTGCATTGTGTTGTTTACCTGTGTTTCCTGGTAAGGTACGTCTATGCGAGGTCGGCTTGCTCGCTGAAGACGAAGGGCGAGGGAGAGCTGAAGCTGTGTGTAATTCCCGTTACGAACAAGTTTGAGGCGCCAGCAACAACTGCCTTTTCTGGAAAGAATCTCCATCCGACGCGAAGGTTTAACAGAATATTGCGTTTGCACTTCACGGTGACGAAGAGAAAATTCACCTTGCATTAAATCTGTCGCCCGACGTATGTCTTGATTTTAGCTAATTACAATTCTGACTGGAATAGTAATTAATTCACTTCGAGCTCATAATTATTCCAATAATGATCGGTATACTTTATTGGCACTGGGCGTACATACGAAAGCAATTGTCCGCCGGTAATTTATATTCCAGAAGCAATCCAATTATTATTACTATGCAGCCGTCGTATTTTATTATGTTGTAATGCATATTTTGTTTCATATCTGGAACGTTTGAGCGAGTTTTTCTCATTTACCTGGAAGGACGGGGATATTTTCGGGAATTTTGCACGGAATGTCTTCCGCCTTTGAACTGAAAATAAATCACTTCACTGTTATCGCAGTGTCTTCTTCTTATAAGGTATAAATTTAATTTCTGTATCCATAATGTTCCGGGAGAGTTGCGCTCCTATACACTTCCAAATACATACGGAAATATTCCTATCTATTGTTATAGTAATCAATAATTTTTATTTTTCTATGACAATAGAGGTTTGCGATAGGGGATCCACTTTCGACAGTGTTTTTGAGAAGATTTTAAGAGAAAGTGAAATAGATACTAAAGCAATAATATACTACAAAAGGATACTCAGATAATATAACCTTGGTAACAAGATCCAAAAGCGAATTAGAAAGATTTTTTAAAGAACTGGAAAGCACTTCAAAAAAGTATGAACTCTGATAAAAGAATAGCAAAGCCTTAGAAGCCTTAAACAGTATGATCAAATCCATCGATAAAAACGAAGATCCGGCTATACATATAGAACAATAGTTTAACCTATTTTGTTACATGGTTGTGAAGTTTGAATCCTTAATAGAAAGAATAAAGAATAACTAAAGAGAAGGGAATGAAAAGTTCTGAGAAAAATATTTGGACGTGTGAAAGATAACCAAGGACAATGGCGTAGAAGAACAATAAGGAAGTTATGGAAAAGTTTGGAATGTCTAACTTAGTACAAAATGTACGAGCACAGAGTGCGCGTTGGTTTGGACATCGCATTAGAATGAAAGAGGAGATACATGCAAAAAAGGTGTTTCGAGGGCAAGAGGAAAAGAGGCAGACCTAAGAAAAAATGGATAGAGGCGGTTAAAGAAGATTTGCAACAACTAGGAGTACAGGATTGGGATACAAGAGCGAAATAGGCCTCTAAGGTCTTCTACGCTGTTATGTGTATAATTAATCATTTGATAGAATACATAAAAATAAATTTAATTAGACTGGGCTCTTTATCTTCCTTGATTGTAAATACAAGAATTGAATGCATTCCTGAATCGAACATTTCCTGATACTTCTCTCGCACAAGATAATTACACCTCTTTATAATTTATTTTTCCTTTCAACTGTGCAATAATAGCACGTCAATAAATAACAATCGTGTAAAAATGTTTGCAAGCAATAAATATAAAGTGACATGCGATCTATGACTAATAAGAAATAAATTATTTAATAATAATACTGGAGAGCTTACGCTTGTGTACAGGCTGCCTGAGGCACGTGAAACAACAACTTAGTACCGACCGTTAAAAGAGACTTGGGGCTATAAACGAATCAATCTCGAAATATTGTAAAATTAATTACACAGGCGAAAATTGTTATTTTTTTGCGTCCAAACAGGAATACCTCACTCTCAATCAAGGACTCTGCATATTACTTAAGCAAATACAATGCAAGGATAATGCTTCTTTTTTCAAGCATTCCTAATCGGTTCCAAGCAGAAGAGCGTTTCAAAGAATTTCTTCCAATGTTGCGTTCCGACAAATAGTATTAAAATCACGTGCTAAGTACGCTTCGTTAATGGCGCATATATTTTCTCAACTTATTGTTTCAGAAAATATGAAATACGGCAGGACAAAGTACGGAACACTTGGTCAAATATACCTTAAGCACGTATCACAAATATTAACTTAAGGTCTCCACCACGATATGTATTTACACAGAATACTTTTGAGGAAACGTCCATTGAGGATGGTTTACTTGTTAGGTGTCGTTGGTGTTTGCTTTTGTTTTATTTAATTTTTTTTTCTCGAACGACAACGAGAAATTTGTTAGAAATACAAACTCATTACTACAAGTGGACAAATTATGACCTATATGTTTTTAAAGTAAACTTAATGCAATTTTTCATTAAATCAGTTTCTTGTTTACCTATGTGTTAAGGAAAGAACATAGACATCTACCTATGTATACAGGATACAACAATCATTCATGAGGTAAATGTATCCAATTTTATAGAACAACTTAATAACACCTACGTTTCCTTTCATAGTCGACTTGCTATAATGAATCGATGGAAGTTGATTTAAAAGAAGGCAATTTTTTCTTGTTTATTGACAGGAAAGGTGAAATTTCTTTTGTGAAGTTACTCTCAATCAGTAAAATTCGTATCGTTTTATCTTCACGTTTAAATCAAAATTTCCAAGGACAACTTGATAAGGATGACAAATATTTTCGATGTAGTCAGTTCCCTAAGTTCAAAAGAATTGATGGATCGTAGATACTTCCATAAATATGAAGAACTAATACCTAATACGCAAGCGATAGCGACATCAATAAAGAGATTTAGAAAAATCAATAGTGATATCGCTCACGTGAAACTAAATATCTAAAGAGCGGGAAGATAACGAAAGACAAACACACGAAAGGCAAACGAAACTCCCGGAGTTGACGGTTATAAATTCCACCGAACTTGAAATTATCAGGAACGAGATATAATTAACGACTTGTAACAATTACGGCCAGAACAATGGCGATGGGCGTAATTGACGTCAAAGTTTATCGCTTTCGTGATTGAACTTAAAAAAATCAAAAATAAGCAACAGCGCATTAAAAGCCGAGTGGCATTTCATTGACCTCTCTCTTGGAGTTGCTTATTGTGTGTAATTCAAACACGCACGTCCGAAACGAAATTGTATTACAACATCGTTCACATTAGCATTTGATTACTTATTTTGCTGACAGTGTAACAGTAAGTTTTTTTTTAATGAAAGTTTTGACTAGTAGGTAAATATTTCTTGGGGACGTACACAAATCTTATTAATAGCTATAGTATTAGAAAAATGAATGAATTTGCCTGTTCATATCTGATTCGATTTAAAGCCAAGCATACAAATTAATTTTACGAACAGAGAAAATAATCTAGATGTGAAGTAGCTAATCCAACAGGGGCATTTCTTATTTTCAGTTTTGACTAGTTAGAAATCCTAATATTTTAGTACGAAAAGATCAAGTTGATTATCTTTCGATTAATTTGTATTACGTGATCAAATTCCGTGTTTAGGAATGGCGAATATTTATTTAAGAATTTAAATTTTTGATTAGTAGATTTGAGCTAACGAGCTCCACGGATACGTACTTCACAAGGACGTATTATTATTTGCATTTCGAATAATGTAGAACCACATCGTTTATTGGCTGGTAAATTAATTACAGACACTTTGCCGTTTTGCAGAAATCAAAATTCATTTTACAATTTTCAATTGCAATGAAAGCTCTGATAAGCGGACAGTCACGGTTCCAAAAAATTTGCATTGAAAACATCCTTCGGTTTGTAATCTACATCGAAGGAAGTTCTTCATAAACTGATCTACATCTACTTGATTGACATCTGCCGCTTCGTCCTAGACGCGCTTAAAACTGATGTTCTGTCGATTTCTCCACTTTCAACCACCCGTCGGACGCACTAAAGTTTTACAGCCCAATTTTTCTGCAAAATCCTTAGCTTTCGCTTTTACCAATGGTCTTAATATGGGAATGTTGTGATTACGAGCTTTCGCGAACCACTCAGAACACAGAAAACCTCTTTTCAAAAAACTTTTCTTTTGCTCAACCTTGACATCAGACTGCTGCTACTTGTTCCTTATATCTTCTTTCTGCTTTGCGATTTCTGCGGCCTTCGCCAATATTAAATCTCTTTGCTAGATCCCGAACTGACACCCTTTCTCGGTCCAAAACATTAACGATTTCCATCTTCTCTCTGAGGGTAAACATTCTCTTTTTTGGTGCCATCTTATGCATCCTTCTTCACACAAGAATCTCAATAACTAACAGTCATTAAACAAACGAAAACCAAGTGAAATGGCTAGAACGGGGACTCACCGAATATTGATTGGGGATTTACCAAATGTACATAAATACATAACAATAAACGCTTTTGTCGTCTTTAACGAACATTGCTCGTCGTCCGCTCATTATAGCTTCGCATCCGTTTATAGGAGATTTTTATCCTTTTGTGGGAAATAAAATAATGTCCAGGTCCGGTTATTAGAATATCCGCTTATCAGAAAGCATTTAACATTGAAAACTAATTTGGTTCAAAGCAAAATGTCCGGCTGAGGGAGACGTCCGCTTGAGCAACGAAAAAATTGAGGAAGAAACCAAAAATAATCAATCAACGAAGAAGAAGAGACGAGTGAGTAATGAAGAAAATCAAGAAAAAATAAAGGCGATCGACTGTTGAAAAAGAATAATAAAACAAAAACAAGACAGGAAAATTACGAGAAAAAATCAGATTCTTGTCCGATGAAAATTATATCACAAAATCTTTTATACGGACAGTAAATAAAAAAAATAACGCAGCTCTTTTTCTAAAGTTAAAAGTCAATAGGATCTTGTACAAGGTGGGGCAGAAATAACTGGACGATTTAAATTTGGCGCTGTTAGATGGCGCCCCAAAACCGATATCGACGTAATTTTCTGTCGAATAAATAAATTATTGTCAAATGAAAAGCAAATGCCTTTATAATTTTTTTTAAATTTCATCAAACTGTTTTTATAAAAACTGAAACGACAGCTCAACAACGAAAAAATTGAAGAAGAAATCAAAAATAATCGGCCGATAAAAAAGCACACAATCACTTTTGCATTAGGTATGATTTTTTTAATTGTTTGAAAGTGTTAAGAAAGAGGCGACTGAGTAGTAGTGAAGAAGAAGAAGAGACGATTAAGTAACGAAGAAAATCGAGGAAAAATAAATAAAACAAGACCGACTAGTGGAGAAGGAAAAGAAAAACAAAGACAAATAAGGAAAATTAAGAAAAATATAATCGACGCAGCTCTTTAACTAAGTTAAAATCAAATAGAGCCTTGTACAAGGTGGGGCAAAAACGACCGGACGATTTAAATTCGGTGTTGTTCCGCCATCTTGGTAGATGGCGCCCCAAAACAGATCGACGTAATTTTCTCTTGAATAAATAATTGCCAAATGAATAGCAAATACCTTTACATCTTTTTTTTTTAATCTTCATCAAACTTTCTTATAAAAACCCAAAAGGACAATTGAGCAACGAAAAAATTGAAGAAGAAGAAACCAAAAATAATCGGCCGATAAAAAAGAACGCAATCACTTTTGCATTAGGTGTTATTTTTTAATCGTTTGAAGGTAGTTAAGAAAGAGACGATTAACGAAGAAGGAAAAGAAGAGACGATTGAGTAACCAAGAAAATCAAGAAAAAATAAATAAAACAAGATCGACTCGTGAAATAGAAAAAGAAAACAAAAACAAAAAACTAAGAAAAATATAATCGACGCAGTTCCTTCACTAAACTTAAAATCGAATAGTGTTTTGCACAAGATGGGGCAGAAGCGACTGGACGATTTAAATTTGGCCCCGTTTCGCCATCTTGGATATCGACGTTTTTTTTTTTCATTGAATTGCCAAAGGAAAAGCAAACGCCTTCATATTTTTTTTAAATTTTACCAAACTTATAAAAATTAAAAGCACAACTGAGTAAAGACAAAATTGAAGAAGAAACCAAAAAGAATCGGCCGATAAAAAGAACGCAGTCACTTTTGCATTGTTGTTTTTTTAATTGCTTGAAGGTGGTTAAGAAAGAGACGATTGAATAGTAGCGAAGAAGAAGAAACGATTGAATAAAGAATAAAATCAAGAAAAAAGTGAAAAATAAAAATAAAACAAAAACAGAAAAGGAAAATTACGAAAAAATAACCAACGCAGCTCTTTTTCGAAAGTTAAAATCTAATAGGATTTTGCACAAGGTGGAGCAGAAACAACTGGATGATTTAAATTTGGCGCGCCGTACCGCTACCTTGATAGATGGCGCTCAAAAACCGATAACGCTGTTTTTTTTAATAAAGCTCATTAAAACTGCATTATAAACAACTCATCGCAAAACCAAAGTAAACAAATTTAATGTGTAAATGTGGTACTTAAATTGGTTTCTTTAATTTAATTTTAAGTTTGTATCTATCATTGATTTTACCGAATAAAAAATAATTTTAACATTTTTCTGTATGTTATTCCTACAATTGAAAAAAAAATCGTAAACACAACCGTCTTTGAAGGTTTGTAATAAACAACATTTCCTTCGTCCTTGAGGACCAGATTAAAATTTGTTTGGAGTGAGCTAACCCAATAAATATTAGAATCCATCCTCCATAAAAGGAAACTCGTCCAGATTTTTACTTGTATACGAAGTAAAGATTTTTAATCAACAGGACATATTTAACAAACAGAAATAAGGCGGACTGCATTTATGTGCATTCTCGCGAACCATAATCAAGTTTTTGATTTTTACACACTTACACTCGATTTAAATACCGATGTGCGCTTGTATTTATACATACGTATGTAAATGTGCACGCGTGAGCTGGTTTCTTCAATAATATGCACATATATCATACAGGGGCTTTTTTCCATGATGCTCGGTCCAGACGATTTGATCTTGATTAATGGACGCCAGGAAAATTCTTGGCCCCTTAATTAATAATCGCTTTGTTTGTGAGTTGGTCGGCCAAATTAAAGAAAAAAAAAGGCCGTCCGTTATTAAACTCTCGAACGTGTTTACGATCGTAAATAAAATTATAATAAAGTCCAAGGTGAACTTCCTTGAAGTATACTTCTGCTAATGGTCAAATATGGGCAATGATTTTCCTAGAAACACAAACAGTAACGTTATTAACGTCGGATTGAAAAGCAATCTGCATCGGTTTCACACAGTGACGGTGTGTTAGAACACCTGGTGCTTTTGAAATTTCTATCCTAATTACTAATTATGCCTTTGTTGCTTCGGCGATGCTGATTTATGATATGTAGCCGTTTGTAATAATAAATCATCTCTCAGTTCAATTAAATCTTACTTATGGAAGGCACATCTACAATCTTCTTACTATTTAATGCTCGTGCATTGTGTATCTTATAATTGAAGAAGGCTTTTCTGATGAATACAAACAAAAAATATACGTTACGATATTTTAGGAAGTCCGTTATAATTTGAGGAATACTTAATTGGATTTTTTTGCCATCTTCCCTTCAGTCTATTTTCTGCAGTAGTGAGCGTAAGTTTACTGATTTAATAAAAGTGTTCCTACTGCGTTCTTAAGAAATCGAATCCTACTTCTGAATTTAAATTATAAACCTAACATTCACCACTGCAATTCAACGCAACGGTAGTTTCGACTCTAAAAAAAACCATCAAGTCAAGTGCAAAAAATGCACGCACACAATAAATCATCGGCTATACAAGAGCCATCGTCTTTCCGTTCACCTCGCCAACTAATTTGGGTCATTCCACCAACAAACTGACGAGGTGTGTATGTGTATATCGTGTTCAGCCACAGCAACAAGTTGTTTTTTTTTTCGTTCTTCGCGGCTATTCTGTTGCCCACGTTTTTGTGCCACGTCCAGACAAACTGCATTAGAACGGTATACCTCGGAGCGAAGCAATCAAGCGAATATGAAAATGTTTCCTTGTCGTAAATTATTGAGTTATTACGCAAAAACAATCGTCCAATCAATTTGTGTTACGTGATTAAATTTCCCAAGTGGGAAAAAAAATTTTGGTTAGTGAAATTGAGTTGCACTTTGCCTTCTTTATTGCTTGAACTGGCACCACGTTACTTCTTTTTTAGTCAACGTTTCGTCCTTTGTTGAAATGAAAAGGATTTCTTCACGGCTACCGCTGTTAGTCTTAATGATTCTTGCCGATGCTGGCTTGTACAAATCTGCTGCGAAGAAATCAAGGAAAATAGCAGCAGCACTGAAAGAGAAGCAGTTTCTACAAATAAACAACGACTACAACAAGAAGAACAGCAGCCCTGAAGAAGTGCTATTGCGACAGAGGACTTTGTCTTCTATTGGAATCAGTAATAGTATTAAAGAGTTTAATGGTTTATTACCATCCTTATTTTTTTAAAAACTAACATTCCAAAGAAGTAATCCTCCGTGTGTAATATTTTTTTCTTACAACTTCTGCCTTGGTGGTATTCCCCGAATGGTCGTAATTCATAATTTCATGCATTTTACCTGCTTCGCTAAAACCTTTAATTAATCGATAAACTTAAATCAGAGTGGCATACGAGCCGGACGGGCAAAAAAAGCGGACGAAGGCCTTTATAAGCGGAGAAAGATCGTAAAGGCGCGCGCGATTTACCATACCATCGCTGCAAATGAGATTTAATTGATTAAAACCATCGAGCTCGATGATTGCTTCGCAAAGTCGCCGACGGTTGCAGCTACTTAAGCGGTTTTATTATCCTTACTTAATGGCCTTTTGCGCTCTCGAGGATCGCTTTTTCGCTTCTTGGGATTCAGGCATTCGTCAGTGATTTTGAAGCCTTACAAGGCTCTTGGAAGTATTATGTGTCTCTCGTTGATGTCAGAGACGGCTCTTAGCAAGATGTTAGTTAGTTAATCACGAAGTAATTTGAATTTGAAGAAGCTGATGAGAAAATTTAGAGAAAAAAGTCGAAAAAAAAAGATCGACGAGGAGAGGCGGGAGATAATCAAATCGTTAACAGCAAAGAAACAAAAGAACTTTTAACTTGTTAGTGTATGTACTGAAGATTACAGCGTAGCTGTCGAAATACGTACCTACGGATATAAAGTACCTAATTGTGGACACAGATTATTTTTTAATTATGTTATTTGTAATATGAAAAATTGATTCGATTATAAAAAAATAAAACGATATGCAAAGAAGGATTCAAAATTAACTTGGAAAAATGCAGATTTTCACAAGATGAGGTACCATGTTTGGGTTACTAATGAAGAAGGGTATAGAAATAGATCAAAGTAGACTCGAAATAAGTAAAAATTACCCAAGATCCAAGAATTTAAAGAAACTTACGAGGATTTTTAGGAATTCTGAACTATTACCAGAAGCTCGTGCCAAATTTAGCAGGTAAAGCCGAGAAATTGTTAGAATTGCTAAGAAAAAGTACAAAATGGCAATGGACAAAAGAATAAGTAGATGCTTTTGAAGAATTGAAGGAAACATTTTACCAAAATTTAAACTTGATACACCCAGATTTCACAAAGGAGTTTCATTTACGAACCGATGCCTCAGGAAATGCAATTGCTGAAGAATTAATCCAAATTGTTGAAGGAGAAGAACAACCGATATATTTCGTGTCTAGAATTTTGAAAAAGTACGAACTGAATTGCACTGGATCTGAGAAGGAAATGTTAGCTATTGTCTACAGTGTTCTAAAGTTGAAATATTATTTGTTGGGAAGAAAAGTCACCTCGAAACAGATCATAGTGCCTTAGCAACGCCTTTAAAAGTACGATTTGCGAATAGCAGAATATATCGTTGGTCATTGATACTGCAAGAGTATGAATTTGAAATCCTGTGCAGAAAATGTGAAAATAACACAGTGGCAGATGCATTAAGCCGATGTCATAACAAGTTAAAGATGGCAAACGAGTTCGAGATCAACAATTATGGTTTTCAAAGTGCTACAGAAAGATATACGAAAGACAAGATTTTAAGTGCACAAAGATCAGAAGATTTAAATATAATAAAAGAAAAATGTCAACAACAGAACTTTTACAAAGACTATAACATGGAAGATGGATTGTTGAAGAAGAAGATGAACAGAATTTGATAGTACTAGAAAGAGAAGAAGCGGAAGAAATCTTACACGAAATACACCACAATAGGTTTATCGAAACCTGTAATAATAAACAATAATATTTGTCTCCGACATGTTATAAACGCAATTTCTATTAAATTTTAATAAGTATGACATTATAACAATTAACTTTTTTATACCAATGTGACTTTTTTGGCAATGTTTCGTTTCTATCACGATAGAAATTTTTCGTCTGTACCTTAACCATAGACGGGTATAGATTTTAATATGTGGTCAGTTCCAAATTATAAATCAATTTAGAAAGCTTTAAATAAAAGAAGCCAAATAGAAAAAATATTTCATTTAGTTAACTGTACCCCATGTTAAAATGAACACACATATTTCTGATACAGCCTGTATATTCGATTACAGATTAATCCAAAACAATCGAGTAATCGAAAACAATCAATTGTGCAATTGTTAAATTGGTATCTCTGAATTCGATTGGCATTTAACACACCTCTTGGGGTTTAGAAGTCAACTATAATCAAAGATAAGTTGCTGGTAATAAACTATCGAAGTAATAATCATACAATGAGGACATCAAGCAGGACAAACCCACTTGATTATTAAAATACATTACTAAAACAAATATAACAGAGTATGGCAGGTGTCAATGTTTGACATGCAGAATACCATCGGTTGCGTTGACCTTGGCTCATCCTTGCGGCCTCTCTCCAACCGATCGGGCGACCGATTGGACGCTAATTAAAAAAGAAGACTATTACATGGGTATCTGCGAGCGATCTCGCCTGCTATTAAAATATGAAACATGATTGACGTTATGAAAAGTACGTGTCATGATTCCTGATTCGTTTTTTTTTTTGCTTCTAAATATCTTCGATTGGTTTTTAACGGTCGCCTTTTTGTACGGTTTCCTTTTCGGTGCCTAACACAGATTCATATTAATTAAAAACACTTTGCGTTCGAGAAACTCGGCGCTTTGTCAGGTAAGTAGAAAGTTGCTCGCGAGGTTTCGTGTAATTATGTTTATTAAAGTTGCAACCTTTTAGAAACGCGAAATTTCTATCGGAGATTTTAATGATAGCTCAGAACGAATTTTACTTACATGCAAAAACGCACCTCATCGTGCAATTTTTTAACAATGGACCATTGTAATACAAAAATAGAAAATAGAACAGCTTCTACAAGTAAAAGAAATAACAATAACTATAGACTTATAAATACTACAAAAAATACTATTTCTAAAACTTTTATAATCTATAGAAAATTATTCTAAAAACAATCTGTCAATATACATAATAGAAACACACATTATAACTGAAGTAATTTAGATATTTTATATTATCTGTGCATGCTTTAGGAAGTACATAATTGCAAAATTGTTATAGGTAGTATAGAACGTTTCAAATTATTTGAAACTCATAACTTATAACATCGATAGCACGTCAAGTATTCTGTGAGTTTCAAATAATTTGGAATATTTCTAACTCTGCTGTTTGTGATGAGAGAATGTTTTTTTTTTTACTTAAGTGAAGATGTTACACAATGAAGAAGCTGTACTCTCGAAGAACGCGATAAGTGCTTGATGAAATTTTGAGATTACACATACAGTAAGGTCGGTGTACTTTGTAACATGTCTAATAGTTATGCGGAAAAAAAAATTACAGAGATTTTCGTTTTATTATCCTCACTTAAGTCGTTATAAAGTTATATGGCCACAGAGGAATGCCTTGTTAGAAGCATGTAAGTGGCGTTTAATATAATACTTATTACTCTTTCAAAGTTAACCGACGGCGTGTGTTTTTTCGAATCCTCCACTTATACAATTAACATCAATTAGAATTCCCATTATTTCTTCATTTCGTTGCCTTAAAATCCGAAACGAGAAGAGCAAACAATGGTTAAGGTTTACGATTTAAAAGCTTTTGTTCCCTTCCAAATTAGAAGGAGGTAATTAAGGAAAGCTCCCGGTGGTTATCACCCTAATTAACGCGGACAAACCTTTTTTACTAACGAATTCGGTGTCCCTCTCCGGTTCGATGGTGACCGTACGGTTTCTATGCGAGGATAATCCGTGTCCGTGGTTCCCATGCTTCCGATGTCTTTCTCTGTCCCTGGCGCCATACACAACTTCCGCGGTACCAATAAGGATAAGCAAGCACAGAAAAACAACTGTCCCCATGCTGGGGGGCAACATGGCCGTCCGAGAACGATGTCACATGGTGCACAGTCTGTGCAACAACGCGGGCGGGCGAAGACTGACTCCAACAGCCTGAAACACACCTTAGTCAGTTACCTGTCCACAGGTGGGACCAATGGTGGTTCTTATTACTTGAGAGCGGCAAATGGAAAGTTGATAACGGATTATCTTTGATTGGTTCAAGAGGTTGCTTATGGTGTACGACATTGAGTGGGGAATTGTTTTGGTTGAGATTGAAGGACTGGGATGTTGTATAACGGATTTGTTGTTATACGCTGCGGTATTTCACGTTTTCAAGCAATTAACATTTAAATTTCACAAAATTTCCTCAATTCTATTCATTGCCTATTTTCGAATTAAACAAAGTCCAGAGTTTGTGATAATAAATTCTTTTCTTTATCGTTTGTTGTCATTTAATATAATTTTTCTATTTTGGTGCTTTAACGATTGCATTATAAATCCTATATGGATTTTATAAAGTAGCTCGGTATTTCAAAAACAAGTTAACTTTAACTCCCATTGCCATAACAGCAATTGTGTCCACAATTGTTACCATAGAAATAAACCTGTAGTTAAAGCTAACTTGCTTTTATAATACCGGCCCTAAAACACTCGAAATTTTATTTATTAGGTTGGCGACAACGTATATAGACACTTCAAATTACAAAAATAACCTCCACATTGACATTTCCTTGACACTGTTGGCATCTCAAATTATATTTGTTTGAAATTTTTTTAAGCGGTAACCAATCTCACGAACCGCCATGTAACAAAACAGAATTTTCTTATATTTTGAATAATTACAAAGCGACGTAGTTTCTTGAGCTATTTTTTACATCTAAAGGCTGTTTCACACTTGTTAAATTTGATAACAATTTTGTTACAAAATGAGAGAGATAAACTACCACAGTGAATTCTGATTCGTTGAATTGGCACTTCTCACTCACTTCGTAACAAATTTTACATAAAAATATCATAGCGTAATACGACTCTAAGAACCAAAATAGAGAAAATACTTATGAAACTAGTTTTTTTCAATTTACTATTTTGTTGCAACAGTAACTGCTGTAACTTGAATATTAAAAAGATTAGACTGCCTGAAGATAACTTACTTAAATATTTAAATAGTCACATGAAAATTGCATTCACTTTGATGAACTCATTCCTCTAAGTAGGCGAAATCTGATATCAGAATCTGGTCTTATTTCTGTCATGTATATAATTTATTTAAATCGAGTTTTATTGTCAACGCAAGGTCTTAACTTGTAACATTGATAAACAGGAAGGTGTTCTCACTTCTCATACATATTTTCCTTCCGCTTGAGAGGCTTGAGACAATTATTTAAGTCAGTAGGTACAGTGATGTGCAGAATTAATGTCTCCGCAATAAAATGTTAAATTACGAGTGGGCGGATAAGCAGGTGTAATACTCGTAGTTCAATAGGGCAATGCAATAATGAAATTAATTCCACTGTATACCTACATCATAACACCGTCGTAGTTACATGACTCAAATTGAAATAATTACATCAAGAGTTAATTATAATTGTTGGTTTTATGAAAAACGACCGTCTATTCCATATTAACACATTCGCTGTCATAAGCGATTTAATATTTGTCGATAAGTTCGATATTTATAGTATCGTAAATAATTAGCATAACGCCAACTGCACACCCACTGCCTGAAAATTTTACGTAGACATAGGTGCGTATCCTTAGCATTATTTCTATAAATGGGGCCATTGAAACCGATTTTATTTAAAACGTTTATTTACTGCATTTCGCCATGCCCCTAAATAAGAAAAATCGTCGACCGTAAAAGTATCAGTTTTCAAACGTTGTCGTCGTTTCTAGTTTTTGAACGTGTACCACCGCATACTTAGCCGGCGAGGTATTAGCTTATCTGTCACGTACCTATATCAAATTCTTCTTGCTTTTTAAGCACGTACAAGATTCCTGTAGCTCCTATATTAATTACTGTTTAAATTATTAGCGACGTTTATAAACGTCAAAGCTTGAAAACATGGAGATTCTTCGAATTTTAATGGCCGACCAGATTGTAAAAGGACGCTGGACGTATAACAATTTAAATATCTAGAATAATTCCTCGTAAATTTGATGAACGCGTCAGTTATTGCTGGGGCTGCATTGTTTTGTGCTTTGAACTAAATTGGCAATTCAAATTTATTTTGTGATGTTTAAATTTATTAAAGAATATTCGTTATTCTTAGCTTTAATATTTGATGCAGAATAATCTTATTAATTATTACAGGTGTAAGAAAAAAAAAAGAAACGACATATACTGCGAGTATCCACGTTTATTTATTGCATACTCGAAGGACGACTGAATCTCATAAAATCCATTAAAAATTCATATTCCTTTATTTTCAACAATATGCCATATTGTAAATTCTGTGAAGTACGTGTTAACACGCCACAACACCATTAAGAATGCTATGTTTTAGTGCGGCGACGGGTTTTGTTACCCATCCAGCGTTCAAGTCCCCGTTGATTTTTATAGCGCGCGCGCCCATCTTTGTCTTCTGCGTTCGATTCCATCGCGTTCGGCCTACCTTTTTAAGAGTGCGTTTCGGAGGTGCGTTCTGAATGACAACTTTCTTTTTTCTAACAGTTTTACAGATTTTATTGCGTGACTCGCGATCGCCGTCGAAGGTTTCGACGTTTCGAAACGTTCGCTCGTGGGCCGCAAGGTTGCCGATATTAAAATTAATAACGTAATTAGAATTGCGTAAATCTCATTCAAGAGAGTTTTCATTCACAACTGCCGGCTTTAAAAATTCGTAGATAGGCGACACACGTATACATACATATAACTGGGGGGACTATAAAAAGATATGTTTTTACACCTGCTTTCCTACTTCGAGAAAAATTATGTAAGCTTGCGCTAACGCAAACGTTATTAAAAGTTATTTCTTAACTAGTCATTTAATAGCAATAGAAACCATCTGGCAAGTTTATCAAAAAAGATTTCCTATTAGGTATCTTTTGTTCTGCTTATAGCATAGAGTAAGGTTCTGCTCGTCTGATCACATTAGTATGGTTCATTTTACAGACAAAAAATTTTTTTTTCCTTTTAGCTCTTGTTTGCCTTGCGATCTTCCTCGTATTTCTCGATCACATTTTCTATTTTTCTATATTTTATTTTAGATATCGTTTCATATGACCGCGTTTTTTTTTGCAGTTTTAATCACTTTTTGTTTTAATTATGTAAGTTAATAGAAAATGCATGAAGGGACAACAGAGCTTACAAGTAGTAGAAGATAAACTGCCTACGTACGACGTTGGGGTCTTCTTAGACCTCACGAGAACAATGTAGCCAAGGAGAATGTAACAAGTTTATTAAAAATCAACAAAAGTATTCAAAACAATTCGGAGTGGAGTTATTTGCAGATAAAGTTATGACTGCGATTGTATTTGAAAAGGGCTCCAGTTTATTTTATAAAGCAGGCTTACACGGGGGCAATGCAACCGTGTTGGGGTATATGATATACAGTGTATATTATATACTGTACAGAATATACTTTATAGGTATATTGTATAGGCATTTAAGTTTTTACGACAGATATATATATTGTATATTAGATACTTTTACAAATCGAGGATATTCAGATAAATATACTTTTCGGGTCACAAAAATACAGTTTGACGCATATTATAAACTTGTATACATTTTTATGCCCTATTTTTAAGTTCCTTTGTATTGTCCATCGTGCAAACGACTATGTTGTTATGTATATACCTGTAAATACAAATGAAATGTCGTATATGTATATTTATATACTCTTTAAATGAAATATATTGTATATGTACCAGATATCCATTTTTCCCAAGTATATTGTATACAGGTTGTCCCAGAAATGCATATAAAGCTTCAGGTATTTCTTTTCTGCATTCTCTAAGCGTCCCAAGAATGCAAAAATTAACTCTCAGGGTTTGTTAGTTTCAGCACACGAGACAAAATACGACGTTGCTTATGTATGCAGTTAATTCGATTTACAGAAGGGCTTCAGACTAAATAAATTTCAAGTATGTAGTTGCAAGTGCAACGCCTTAATTTAATATTTATTTTACTGTTCTCTGCGCTGCTGTTTGTTACATTCAAATTTCCCGCTAAAATGTAGTGGCGATATACCGTCTTGCAATTTCGTTTTAACACCGTGGCGACCCTGATGCCCCTTCTCTACATCGCCATGGGGGAAAACCTGCGTACTGTGATTGTTGAACTCTCATAGGCCATGAAGGCCCCACGTGACTCTCAGGCCGCCTGTCATTGGTTATCGTCGGTAATCCCTGATCGATCAAACTAACCTCACTTATATTAACAGTAAGTTCAAGCTTCTCTTCAACCACCGATTGACGTTTAAACTTAGAAGCTATTGTCATCGGCAGGTATAAAACGGGAATATCTTAAAATCTGAAGTTTAACTGTCAAACTGCAGTTTAAACTAATGCTATAATACCGGCCCACAGTGGGTAAGATTCTCGCCTCTGATTATTCGTGTTTCATATTTCTGCACGATCTGGTCGATTGGAGACGTCGGCCGGTCGAATTACGATTAGTTTGTTCAATTGTCTTCTGGCGCCCTTTTATAAGTTTACCACCTTAAGTTAACCTGCCTCGTTTCCACTGTTGCTAGCTTGGGGCACAGCTGATCGTAGAATCAGCAGAGACTTATCATCTTGAATCGTGGTAAGTAGAGGCAAATAAATTTAATTTAAACTTTGGGTGACATGTTTTTAACAGTAATCCAAAAAGCAGTCATAGTTGGGTGAGGTGCGTTTTAATTATTTAATATTTTATATTTAATAACATTTTCTGTCCCGTTTTCAGCCGTTTACTTCGCGGTTTTCTCTTAAAAGTGCTATATTTGGAGGGTTCGTACAAGAAAAGTACACTATACCCTGGGAATCTTTTTTTGCGGTTTTACAATGAGGAAATATAGAGGAATAGGTTTACCTGAAGCTTTATAAGTATTTCTGGGACACGCGGTATGTACATAAGATCCAAAAATAAAGTATATTACACAACACTGTAACGCAATGCAAGGAACATTGCTGTAATAAACGGATATTGCTCGCCACTTTACATGATGGCAAGATATGTTGCATTGCAGATGTATTGTCAACATAACAAAAATTAAATATTTCGATATGTTACTGTGCACTTAAAACATAACCTGAAAGGCAAAATTTCATAACGTTAAAAACATTCTATATTGCAATAAAAATGACAGCAGGATGCAAGGGAAGCAATGCAAGAAATCTTGCACCAGCTAATCTTAAACTTTCATTAAGTAATTGTATGGTGTAAAGTGGCCTTAATTGATAAAATTATAATAGCTTGAGCTGAGTTTGTTTACTCACTCCGTATAGGAATGGAGTAAAACTAAAGTAAAAGCGAAGCTGTTTTGATACAAGTTAAAGTGAGACAAAAGTGCGAAAAGAGTAAATGGAGTGAACGGAGTTGAATAAACGATTGCTACAGTTTATACAAGGTGAGTCACAACTCAAAGTCTGCATAACTTGTACTTTCTAAGAACATAAGGTTTTAATATATTATACGGTGTGGTTAAAAGAAAATTACAACAATTCCGGATAATAATAATAATAATATTGATCTGTGCATGTATACAAATGTTTAAATAAATACATATTAGTGCCATCAAGAGATACGTCCGCTGTGATGTGATAATATTAACAAGTGATCTAAACTTTAATCAATATTGTTCGATGAGTGGTAGGACAATACACGAGCCATTAAATTAATTTCTTTTTTTAATTTTTTCAGTATTTTAATTAGTAAAAAAATTTTCTTTACGTTATAACAGGTAAGGAAGTCATTTATACAAATCACAAATAAAATAGGCCCAATAAGGGGAATAAGAGGAACATCGGCTTTAATCACTAAATAGTCAGATGTATTAGAAACACGAAATCACAATTGGAGCATCATCAACGAGGATATATATCTATTTTAAAAAATTGAAATAAAAATATTTATATAGAACAATCGAAAAAAAAGGTAATTTGTTAGGACTTTTCTTTTCACGAGTAGCAACTCTTCAACTTTCAACAAGAAACTTAAAATATTTTTTCTATTTGATTCTTTTCCTATTAACTGTATATTTTTTAAGTTTTAGGAATAATAAAATAGTTATTTTTATTTCGTATTTGACTGATTTTTATTTGTTAAATTTTTGAACGTGATTTTTTTCGATTTGTTACGGAATAGTCTGCTAAATTTTCTTTTTGAAATAAAGACAGAAAAGTTCCTTTATAATTAGTTAGTTCGGAATGAACCGAAGAATATCTAGGGTTTACTCTTTGCATTAAATTCTAGAGATTATGTAACCGTGCTGTTTTGAAGCTGAAATAAAAGACGCAAAGGGGGAATGCAGGTATGAATGTCCTCTTCTTTTTATCACGTTATTACAACACTTAAAGTCAATACCAGCCATTAATTACATCCCACCGCATACATGTTGAACTAGACAAATGCGAAAACGTGCGTAAGATTAATGTAAGTAGTCTGTAATAAAAAAAGAGGCATGTAATTTATGACGCCTTGTTTCAAGTTAAGGTAAAAACTCTAGATAATTAAAATACCTAAATAAATTACGTGCAAGTAATTCCATATCACTTTCTGTTTTGGTGCTTTAAAGACTAATCAAACTCATTTGGGGTAACTTATTAAAATTACAGAAATAACCTCTAAACTGACATTTCTTTGACATTACCCATATTTCTCGGCATCTCAGATTATAAACATAATCTTCAAGATGACATTTGTTTGAAATTATTTTAGGCGCCAAGCAATGTCACCAAACACCAAATAACCAAATATTTAAATTACAAAAAATAGAAAAATAGTAACAAAATTCACGATTCATTATAGCGGACTCGAACACATTAAAAACGTATCTTATGAAACTTGTTTTTTAAATACACATACGCAGTTGTAACTTGATAAGTGAAAAATACAGACTGACGTCGAATAATATGTAGGTATATGTATACATTCACAAGTACGTCGTATTTTGCTGATTTTTTTTTTTAATTGTGTGATACAATTAACCTTGAGACTTAACGCTGAAATAAGATTTGTTTCTAAAAATAATTTTTAGATTCGAGGTAATATAAATCAAGTCGACGTTAGGTGTACAACCCCCATGGGAGAAAAGGTTTTCTTGGTTTTCTGGAATGTTCTTGCCCTGATTTGAGCGCAGCGGAACACTTCGCTCCATTTCTGCCGCGCGCACTCACTTTTATAATTTTAATTTTATATTTATGGTCTTCATATCGCGAACAATATTTAAATTTTATGGCTCGCGCTCTATTGTGTTGTCAGTATCAATTTTGATCAACGTATCGCGGTTATTGTGCGCGATCATAAATATGCGTGCGCGTAGAATAACAGGACATTTATTTTACGTCTTATTGAGAATATTCAATACGTTTGACTGGCTTCAAGCGATTATACGTCGTGTAACTTTTCGTACTACGCACTTGAATACATTTAAATAAATTTCGTTTGATGCGGAGATTTAATAAAAATTCCGCAAATTTTGTCGTTTCCGTTTCACACTATACGCTCACGCATTCTCAGCTTTTTTTAAGCACTTCTGAATAAAACAGGTTGTATTTGACCGTCCAAATTTTTCAATTCGAAAATTATTAATTATTAATCATGGACCATAAAATCTGAGCTCCTCGGTTTTACAAAGTCACGGCGCAGGTTAACCGAACTCAACGTGGGGTCACCTGTTAACGTGCTGGGACGTCAGACCCCTTTCAAAAATTTTCATCTACCAGATACCTTCTTGGTCTACTAATTGCAGAGTGGTTATCAGATGGAGGCTGCGAAGGGATGACGTTACAAGATTCTTCTGTGCTCCGACTCGATCGGCGGCAGGTTATCGATTAATGTCGATGATTAGATTTTTTCCAGTTTAGTACAGAACGTCTATCTTCGTTTGTAATCTATCAAAAGTTAATGCTTTCGGTGGGATGTTATTATTCGTGTTGAAATATGAAAGGGAGATGAGTACTTTGAAGCGTCTCTTATACAAGTCAATTCCTTGGAAATTGTTAACGTACTCATGAAAGATGAAAATGATAAGATACTGATGAATTTATTTAACACAAACAGTAAAACATTTTGAATCTCAAAAAACTTGTTCCAAAAAAATAAGAAATTTGAAATTACCTAAACTGTTTGAATAGCAAAAGGGAAAGAACAAAGACACCTAAAACCCATCCGTTTAATAACAGGGGTTTGAGGCCGACCTTCTCAACGTGAAAAACATAGGCGCACCATGTAATTTGACCGGAGTGTGTTAGAGGAGGGCTTTCGGGGCCCCGTTAATTTGTATTTACATGATTTATCGCTTTTTGTTTTTATTCCTCGGGCGCCGAGATATTTTACAACAGTCCGTCACTGTGGGAGCCCCATTCTAGGTTTTACGATTGGCGCCTGCAAAATTTACTTAAATTGTTATACAGGACGCGTACGTCTGCTAAGGTCATAGCTGTGCTTCATCAGCAACATTTCGCGGATAGTTCGTATGTGGTCGGCTTATTGAGCTTAGGAAGTATCCGCGTGCTGTATACAAGGTTTAATTTTTCCTTCTTCTTTCTAGACGGTATAAATCCAATAAGAAAGGTATAAATACAATTCTGGTTTTACAACGTAAATAAGTAACGTAACGAGCTACGGCCGTTAAAGTTTGCACCATCATCATCATCAACAGAGATTTCTTGTAAAAGGAAACAAACAATTCACTAATAAATTCAAATGCAGATAAACAAGGGAGAACGTTGTACGTACGTAAGTACAAAGAACAAACGTAGCTGGTGGGTGTACATCGTGTGAGATAGATCACGTCGGTCGATGGGTTCGGAGATAATTTTGTTGCTCGTGTTTTCAGCGATGGAAATAAACACTAGCTCAAGGTTATATAATAATCTCCAGATCGATTCCGACCCAATAATTTCAGGCCATTGTTTGAGTCTTCCACCTACGGCTAGAAGTATAACAGCGGAGAGAGAAAAAAGTTTTAATCGAAATATCGGGCCGTAGTGAAATTGGTTGTATGTAATTTATTTACGACTTCGTGAACACCTCGTCGTTATTGTGTTACAATGGAAAAGTTTCTTCCATTTTTGACAAGCGAATGTTCAAGTTTCGTCGTTTTTGTATATAATAATCTCGTGCCTACGTTAGGAAACACTTACAGGTGTTACAGTCGAACGTCCAAACTAATGCATCCATTGGGTTACGTAACGCATGGGTATTAAATATCTCGTCGGCTTCAGGGCATGAAGATGAGAATGAGAATGGGAATGGGAATGGGACGAGCTTGTCAGATCGTTTTATCTTTGAGACGGCTTTTTTTATCTTAGATTGCCTACCTACTTCTAACAACGCAAACGAAAAATAATATTGTTAATGTTAAACCTGGAAGAAGAAACATATTTTTTTCTGGGAAATTTCATCATAATATTTTACCGCAACTAACAAGGTGATAAAGTATAAGACCTGCTTTGACCGTGAAGCAAATAATAACTTGCTGAAAGTATTTACGTCTTGGCGGTTGGTGATTTTTATCTTCGTGTGAAAAGAATTTAGTAAAGTAGTTCGATGTTAACTCTTCGTTTTATATACCCACCCCTATACATAATTTCAGGATAGAAAGTTTAAAAATTAATTAAATTGACCGTTATGTGGCATAATCTTTAAATGCAAATCGTTTGTCTTTCCCATGATGGAAGTAGGACTCCGTTAGCTGTCCGTTGTGACAACAGCATTCCAGCATTTTTTCCCTTCTTTTTGCCCACCTACCGGCTCACTTTTAATTACCGCAAATGCGCTTTTTTTCCGCTCAAATATGATCATCGTACTTAATCACTTTCTCGGATCCGGTTTCGAATATGGTGCGTGGAGTGCGCGCCGCCTACGAAAATGGGTAGACGCAGAAAGAAGTATCGTGAATAATAATAAACATAGCGCCATCTGATTCGTCGGTTGATTCTCGCGATCACGTCACGGACGTCGGCGGCGGCGACGGAGCGAGACCCGTTCAGGTGAAATATTTGCTCCTCATTAGCAACAATAATGACGAGTTAAAATAACATAAACGTGGACAATTAAGGTACAAGGTTTTCTGCATTAAAAAAAAAAACCGGTTCGGTTAATTTTATACGGAGTCTTTCTTTGGTGAAATGTTAGTCAGTTAGTTGTCCAGGAAATACTACTAACGAATTTGAACGCAGATCAAATGTTATTCAAAATTAAAACAGAGCGATTTCCTAACCTCAAGGTTTTACTGCCTAAAATGGATCATAAAATTAAGAGGTGGCTTAAAACAGAAATGTTTGGTTCATTATAAGAAACACTCTTTATATGTATAGGGTGACTGAGAATTATTTCGCCAAGGAGTCCGCAAAAATGTTCAAAAAATTCAACAACAACAACTTCAAAAGCTGTAAAACTTGATCGTAGCACATAATCGATGGAATGCCATTACGTTAGTAACCAGCTGATGAAAAAGCAATGTGAAACTCGTACGAATAAACTATGAAATTAAATAAAATCAATTGTATTATTTAAAGTCGTAAGAATGTTCTTCGTATGTACAGTTGCGGACAGAAAATTTTGGATGTCACTGTCACTCATCTGACGTATACATATAGGAATTTCTTAACTTTTACGTCAGTGGAATGACAGTGACATCCGAAATTTTCTGTCCGCAACTGTACATTCAAGCAGGCTTAAATGAAAAGAATGATTCTTAGGGCTACGAATGAAAGTGATCATTATTGCCAGCAATATCTTAGAACAATTATAAATAATATCACGTTATTATTATTGTAAATTACATTTATAATTCCAAAAGTGCTCTATACTTTTCAGAAACGAGTCAATTATTTTTTTTTAATTGAAACAAAATTACTTCACGTAAGGCCCCCAATCTCCGACGAAGATTAATTGCAGTTTTCTGCGAAAAACAGAGAGAGACGAGCACGTATGTGCGGTGGCGTAAAAATTATA
The DNA here is from genome assembly GCA_958336345.1 of Dorcus parallelipipedus. Lineage (NCBI taxonomy): Eukaryota > Metazoa > Arthropoda > Insecta > Coleoptera > Lucanidae > Dorcus > Dorcus parallelipipedus. The sequence goes on along the minus strand of OY284480.1, from coordinate 27,648,949 downwards.
ATAGCTTCTTCTTAGCTAGATGATGTTTTAATGAACTATGGTGCTTATTCGAAGAGTAAATTGCGTTGCTTGTTATAAATACCAGTCATGGAGGCAATTACGCTACGAGATGATAAAAAAGCGTAATTAGTTTTTGATAAACACGCGGTGGATCGTGTAGCCGTTGTTCGGTGTGTAATTATTATGAATTGAGGCTAATTATTACGTGAAAATTATTTTTTTTGTATACTTTAATCTTAAAAGGTGAAACAAATCCTTGAACTTCCTCATTCCACATTTTAGACCCCTAAAATAACTTCTTCTTTTAAGAATATAACGGGTTCACCCAAAAGCTTACTCGTTTTACTATGGTTTACGTTTATAATAAAATTTTATTTATGAAAGAAATGACCATTGAATTCTACTACTTTCTGACAGCTTCTGGGGTAGTTTCATTATACAAAACTTTGCAACTTTCCCTTCAAAAGAATTCTGATTATAAGTGAATTTTCAGGCATCTTTATACTACCTTATTTCTTGTATGAGATTTGATTCAATTTCTCTACAATAAAAATTTAGAACAAGGCTGCAAGAGCCGATTTGGAGTTAGAACATGTTCTATTTTTTTTAGATAGTTTTTAATTCAATTTGAATTTTGTACACATTAAATTTCTATATTATTGATAGCAGGATGATGATTGTAAATCAAATACTAAATACATTTGTTGCTCTAAACTGTTTGATAAAGTGCTTTTCATTTCATAATAAAAAATTAACTGTTCGACTCAAAGACGTTTGCTCTAATATTTATTTACTTTTGGTTTTTGTTTTCCTACTTTTCTAGGTTTTCTGCTTTTATAAAATTCTTTCTCCTGTATATTAAGCTTTTAACCGATATTCTTTTATAATACAGACAAATGTAATTTCATACCTTTCGTAATCTTATAAAATGCAGCACATCCAATAACAACAACAATCGTTTGAATTTCAAATGGGGTTGATTAGACATTCCACATATTGTACACAATGTAAAAATGAATAAATTATAAATTTTAATAAAAAAATATCACAACAGACTGTGTAAATGCTGATGCAGATATTGGTTCCCGTAGGCCCTAGGAGATATCATCGGCACATTACTTTTTCTACTGTATGTTAATGATTGGCCTAATGATTGGTCTTATACAGGATGGAGAGATGTACAGTGCCCCAATAAAGAGATGAAATTCACCCTTTATAATTATAATATTTAAGGGAAATCAATGCAGAAACAAAAGTACTCCCCCCTAAAATGTTAAGCTCCTTCCACTCGTTTGTCCGCCTACTCGACATAGTGCTATCGCACTCGGTAGGGAAAACATCTCTTTATTGGGGCACTGTACATACTCATAAAATACAAAATTTACTAAATAAAAATAATGAGTCCATAAGTATAATATAATAAACGCAATTGTGTTGATATAAGACTTAGTCAATGAGCTATCTTTGTACAAAAGATCTCCAAATTTTATAATAGACTCACTATACATACAAAAACCAATTATAAAGCAATACTTGGTAAAAAAAATTCCTTTATTCCAAGCTTAATGGTAAATTGTATTTATTTCAGGTTTGAGATTGAGGTCTCAGGATGACAACGCACGTAAAGAAAACATGTGACAAAGCCAACAAAACGCTAATAAAGCTAGCAAGGTTAATGCCAAATATTGGAGGCCCCAGGCCAAAAAAAAAAAACGGCGGGAGCTGTGAGCTCCACGATGCTGTACGCAGCCCCCATCTGGACAAATGCACTGAAGTTCAAACACTATGAGGGTCTGCTAGAATCCATTAACAGAAAAATGGCCATCAGAATAACCTCTGCTTATAGAACGGTCGCCACTGAGGCTATTCTGGCGATCGCAGCTGTTCCACCCTTAAAGCTAGTAGCAGAGGCAAGGTGGAAACGATATCATCTGGGGATGCCCACTGCGGACACCGAAGAAGAAATAATGGACAAATGGCAATCATCCTGGAGCTCCTATCGAGGTTGGACCAAAACGTTCATTAAAGAACTACACACACGGTGTGGTAGAAAATTCGGGAACGTAGATTACTTCACCACCTAGACGACGAAGGGACATGGTGTCTTCGCTATTTGCACAAGATAGGGAACGATTCTTGCTGGTATTGAGGCTTAACAGACACCGTAGAACAAACAGTCTTCGACTGCGTGAGATGCGAAGAGTACAGACAGGAAGCCAGACGGAAAAGCGGAACAAACATTACAAAAGAAAACGTGGCAGTACTACTACTACAAAACGAAACGCAGTGGAATAATATGATGAGCATGTCAAGGAACATAATAAAAACTAAAGCCACAGAAGAAAATGATTTATTTAGCCGATAAAAATCAGAACTGGGAAAAAAAAGACAGTACGAAATTTCTGATGAAATGCCTTACGGCAGATGCCAGAAATCAGTAGCTTGAAAAGAGGATAAAGAGTTTAGTTGGTAGGCGCCCCTGTTGAAGAGCCATGAAGGCGACAGCGAGGGTTAATCCAACACGTCTCACGTTTGTATTACCGCAAAAGATGTCTATGAAGATTCTCCAAACCTCTATAAAAGAAAGGTTTGAGATTAAACTTAACTTGATATTCGCTTATTAGTACATTTGTTGTGTTGCATAATCTACCTTCAAAATGTATTCGTCCTAAAAGCAATAAAACTGTGCGAAATTGAACCTTACTGAACTACCCCTAAAATATTTTTATCCTTGCGACAAGTACAAGTTTAATACGAGTCATTTCCGCTAGCTTTCAAATTTTTAAAATGCAATGGATTATCCATGATGTTAGTGACTATCAAAATAAGAAAAATTCACTCAGTCTCAATTTAAAATATCTTCCACATCGTGACTTCTCGTACTGTTAAAGATTTGATAATGGTAGTTTACCGAAACATGTCATCTTGGCAATAACTTCTTCGATGATAATAAAATAAACGGAAGGAGGTGTACATAACATCTTACTTACAATAAAGGCATCTCGTCTCATTAATTTCTGCGGAGTACGTTGTTTTCATTTGTGTTCAGAATAGTTTCATTTGGAAGACCGACTTATTCTATCTAAGAAAGAGTTTTTTTTTATACTGATGACAAAAATAACCAGCAAAACTATCTCGAAGAATGATAATTTCTATTTGCCTACGCCCGCCATGCTCCTTCTGGTCAATCCCAAATAAACTTGGGCGATTAAGTTAAAAGTAATTGGATGTTTCGTTCTGTATACGATGGGGTCCAAAAGTATTCGACCGATTAGCAATAAACCTTTTCGAAATTGAATGATATGTTCATTATGTTTGGTGTGTCAATACATTTGGACTCCATTGTACTCGCTCAGTTTCGAAATAAGTCTAATTGATAATCCAGACATACCAACAACACGGTTCCTTTTCCTTCAATTTGGAAGGCAGGATCTCATTTATTTGCTCATTTTTTTGCGCGAGAATTTATCACCATTAGCAGATGATCACGTAAGTGATCAATAACACCCAATAATTCCGCCGGTAATTGCTACAAGAATGTCTTTCACGACGCAACAAAAGATGTGCCCGGTCGTGACTCGGCCGGCATAAGTAGAGATCGGCGGGCGTGTCCTGTTCGATGGTGGAACGCCATACCTACAGCGTATTATTACCGCGATAATAATTTCGAATACTCATTCCGAGTAACGATTCCCGGAGTCGTGATTAAAGATTGTACACTCGATACCGGCGGGGCTAATAACGTTCGGCACGTTGACAATAATGGGACTCGTGATATCGAAATTTCGGCCCGGATTCCTCCTTAATTAGCGACTTACTTGCGCGGAATCGCAGGAGCCTTAATGAGCTTATAAGATTAAGTCCATGAGAAAATTACTTCTTGAGTTTTGCGTCTGATGATGAAACCTTTTTACAGAAGAGAAAGTCGGTTATACCAATAACATATAATACAGAATCCAATATATTTTTTATCGAGAAAAGATGGAATCTTGCCTTGATGGTTTGAAAACGTATAAAATTCTATGACAAATGGTTTCTGTTACATCCTACTTATCATATGTATTTCCAACCATTCCCGTGCATTCCTCTCAAAGATTGCTGATTTATTAAACGTCTTGCACATTTTTCACGTGAATTCCAAATTGAATATGTACATACATACATATCTAATAAAGTTTATATGTATGTGTGTATATTAAAGTAACAATCAAAATTAGAATGCTGTGGTCCTTGTTAAAAGTCTTCACCTTTATCTAAACTTTTGGCCATAAACCCAATTACCTACCCCATTCTGTACCAGCGGACTTTTTACCGCTCCCTTTTTTTCCTCGCGCAGGAAATTTGTGAAAGCTTGGCTCAGGTGGTTTTGATGCACATTAACATATGGTACTTGAGCGATGATTGTTTGGGTAGATTCACGTGGGTTCACCTGTATCTAATTGTATTTGTGGCTTCTAATATAACAACGGGAATAATGTCTTTATTCTTCTCTGCGTTGTACGGTTACGGTATGAGTTAACAAAATTAGGAATAACATCGAAACGAACAACTGTACAGGTACCGAGAATTTAGTTTTATGTTTCACAGTTGTAGTATGAACGGAGAATCGTAATTACGGTTCTTTAGTGAACAGCACCAAGATGTTATGACGTTATGACTAATTAGGATAGTATTGCTCAGAAATTTTATTTGATAATAGAGATGTGACTATCATCAAATAAAGTTATATTAACCACCTTTATAAAAAAGATTTGTTGAAAAAACAGGAATTTGGTTGAATTCATACAATTTTGAAATATGGTTTAAAACGAATACTTATTGGATCTGCAAAACATGCGGTATATGTACGGACACACACAACTCTCGCCTATTTCACTATTCGACCGGGTGTCTCCGAAAACGTAGGCGTCGTAGTAGGAGCCAGAAAGAGAAACCAACGCCTACTCGCTTGCATGTGCAGTTGCGTCACTTGTAAACACCAGAACCAGAGAGAGATGTTTGAACTTGGGTTGTTTTTGGCCCGTGCCCTTCGCTTCTTCTAACGGATATTCGGACGTAGTATGCCACGTAGAGTACACCTACATACGTCATGCATCTTAATCAGTTTAAAATTCGTGAGTAAGTTTCAGGTGTTCAGATTGTTACAAATACGTGATAGAATTATTATTCACAGAAAAAAGAAGAAAAATAAATTAATTGCTTTAAAGAATCTATCTATTTTTAACGCTTGCTCATATAACTATGTATGTGACTTTATTGTAAAACCAGGAGCTTTTTTGATTTAATTTTCTTTAATTTTCAGTAGTTTTTTCCCTTGAAATTTTTCTTTCTTAATATAAAGAACATTTCTTTACACTATTCTTTTCTGTCCTCTTAGAATTCTTCTTTCATCACTTTAATTTCTATGTTAATGTTATTAATTAATTTTTTAACTTAATGTTAGCTTTGTTAATGTGCACACAGTTTCTGTTTCTATGATTATTTAGTTTACAAAACTTTTGTGTTCGCTTTGTTAACATAAAATTTAAATTCTATGTTAGTTTTGTTAATAAAAAATTTCAATTTAGTGTTTGTTAACAAACTGTTAAAAAGCTTCTATTTTTATTATTCTTTTGTTAACAAAGTTTATCTTTCTATGATTGTATTTGTTTCTACAACTCTTAACAAAAATTTAAGTTTGTTTCTATGTTCGATTTGTTAACATAAAATTTTAATTCTGTGTTTCTTTTGTTTTAATGTTAACAAAAGTTTCTCTCTCTCTATTTTGTTAACAAGAATTGAAGTTTGTTTCCATGTTCGTTTTGTTAACATAAAATTTAATTTCTATGTTAGTTTTATTAATTAAAATTATTAATTTAATGTTGCTTTTGTTAATGTTGACACAGTTTCTCTATTTTTCTGTTTATTTAGTTAACAAAAGTTTTATGTTCGTTTTGTTAACATAAAATTTAAATTCTATGTTAGTTTTGTTAAAAAAAGGTTTAATTCTATGTTTGTTAACAAGATGTTAAAAAAAAGCTTCTATGGCTGAGTTTCTCAGTGCTAGTTTAACTTTAAACTTCTGTTTATTCCCATGGTAGCAATTATAAAAACAATTGTTCCTATGGAAATAAACAGGAGTTTAAAGTTAAACTAGCACTGAGAAACCCAGCCTATTTCTATGATTCTTTTGTTAACAAAGTTTATATTTCAGTGACTGTTATCTTTCTCTGGCTGTTAAAAATTTAAGTTTGTTTCTATGTTCGATTTGTTAACATAAAATTTAAATTCTATGTTAGTTTTGTTAGTAAAAAGTTTTAATTCTATGTTTGTTAACGAAATGTTAAAAAAAGCTTCTATGTATTTCTATAATTTCTTTGTTAACAAAGTTTATCTTTCTATAACAGTAACCTTGGTTATATTTTTTTAACCTTCATATTTTCTTCATCTGTATTCATTCTGTTGTGCCCTTTTTGGCAGTCTTCGAGTTTTTGGTACCATGCAGGATAATTGACATAATGAAAATTCAATTTAAAAAAAAAATCATTTAGGTTTTTGTTACTTATCATCAAAATTCTTTTCGTATCTTTTATATTTCTTTATCGTCATCAATTTGTTGTTTTTTTGTCATCTCTTTCAAATCATTTTAAATAAATAGATCATCACGTTTTCTATTGGGGTGCCCTCAGAGTATTTTCATCTCGTTTTATTGCATGAGGTGAAAGCAAGATGAGAACCCCAATCGAAAACGTATTAGGTACATTATCAAAACTGATTGTTTTCTGGAAAAAAATTTCATGGAGAAGAACTGAAAAAGTATTCCAGATACGGCCCTGTTTTGATCTACGTGTAGATTTGAAAGTTAGAATGGGTTTTGCAATGGAATCAACTCATTAACCATTCCAAAAAATGCAGTTATAATGCCATTGTTTACAAAAATGTCCTTTAGACAATATCACAATCATTGTTTAACTATTCCGTGAATATCTTTGCATGATAATTTAAAGAATTATGGCGACTACTTGGCAATGATCGAGCAAGTCGTTTAATTAAAAATAAAAACATGGTAAACATGTCAGGTTCGAATGAACTAATTTGCCCGTTTTTTCCTGTAGACACTTTTAATTTATTTTTAATTTTTGTCAGCATTTCTCCAACTTGAAATCTTCTTGTGCTTTTGATTTTAATAGTTTCAACCAATCGTTCGTTATATTGACTTGATTCCTTTAATTTAGTCTTGCTTTCATAACATTGCCCGAACTATTAATTTTGAATAGAAACACTTATCGTAGGTATATTATGTATCATGTATTTTCAAGGTCAGTTATCACTAAGTTCTTAAACTGACGGACGCATGGGAATGGATTAAGCTAGATTCCGGACGATGAAACATAATTAATGAGGATGGTAACGTTAATAATAATGGTACCCGAAATCCCCGTCATGAATCACAGACCTATGAAATTAAAGGTTGCCGATTATATTATGCAAAGCCGACATTAAAGTTGTAATTGCTGTAACGTACACGGCGTAATTACATTCTTTGCTTTACGTGGCACATAAATCAATTCGTACGAATTTCATCCACGGCGCGCGTGTAATTACACTTATTTTACAACTAATTAGATGGCGGAATTAATTTGTAACGCGACGATTGCATGTTAAGTTGAAATCTTACGTGCTTCCTGTTACCGAAAAAACAGACTTTTTCTTTAGCCGAATGTATTCTATTTGTGGAACCTTGACATTTGCGTTGTTATGTTAATCAGAATCAACAGACGTTTTCGGTTTTTATTAATTATTAATAAACAGATGTGGAGCAAAAAATTTTTGATAATTATCAACGAAATTGTGTAATTTCTATTTCGGGATGTCTAGTTTAATTCGTTCCGCACCGTGATTTAAACGCGATAAATAAATCCTGGAAGCAGAACGCTAACTAAGCAGAACGAATCAGAAAAGGGTCGAATAACTTGCAACAGATGTTTGGAATCAATAAAACTCTTTAGCCGGCGTAAGATTTATTGATTAATTAATTTCGAAAGTAATATTAAAAGCTCTGATGAGATAGATACAAATGGTGATAATTCTCCCACGTGATAACCCGGAAAAGAGTTCTTCTCCTGATTTACCAGGATTACCGACATTGATTTATTTTACTTGCATTGTACTTCATCGTTTCCACTTTCGTGCGGTAATTATGATCGATATCTGTAAGTAGGAAGGAATATTGTGTTGTCACTTAGCATTGAAATCTCCGCGCCACACATCCTTTTACCAGCAATTATCGTTGTTGCATTACAAACTTTATTACGCAAGCCGTTGATTTATACAACTAATGCATAAACGAGATCGGTCCCAGGTGAAAATGTGTTATTACAAAACAGAAGGTGGCTTTTTTTCTTTCGTCTGCAGCTTTTGTTCTTTGGTGAATATTTATTTCATTACGGTGGGCAGTTTATTTGGTTGTCACGGTTAGCCGAGGATTCCGAGTTATTTAAGAAAAATTCTCCAGTACCCACAAGAACACAGGTCGGATAGATTTTATCTCTATCCGTTCGGCGGCCAAATAAATCCCCCGTCCTTGTCTGCTTCGTCCTTAAAATTAAAGGTAAATGTTTAGCTGCATTTCGTAGACTTTCGTGGAATTTACAGCTGCTAAAAATATTCAGCGGTGCATATAAAAACGACGAAATTAATGATATTTGTGTTCGGTTACCATTGTCTAAAGACAAGCAACACGAATATCAACATATTTAATCACTTTTTTTAAGTTCATAAAATAAAGCGCGTGATCTGGTGAAAAGTAAAAAGAAAGAAGAAGAATAGTTTCTTTGTTAAAAAGTACTATAATCATACAGGTTAGATTAGAGCAAAACAACTTTTATTGAGAGCCAAATGTATAGACCAAGAACAAAATAGTTTCGATTCATTGAAATGTATTTATTCAATCTTCTTTACGTAAATACGCCACGCTCAACGGATGTGACAAGTAAATGTAAAGCATAAATGTTATTCAAGATTTGTACATACAGATCTTAGAAACAGTTACGAAAATATTTAGAATCCCCCAGCATAATATTAATAAAATGTTCGCAATAATTCGATGTAATTACAGAGTTATGTGGCAAAATAATTGCGGCTTCTGGATTCCATTATTTCCGACGTCTCGCGAGATAAGGCAAAATAAGGCGGAGGTGGGGGGGGGGGGTGCAGGCCTATTATAAATACATTCTTCGCGATTTTCAAGCGGAATTCACTTAAAGAAACTCGCTACAAGCTCTTACGTCGCGACTTGAAGATATATAGCTCCACTTTCCGTTGTTTTGTCCTGCTGCAATTTGGAAACGTATGTGCTCTAAAAAGCCCATTGTTCATGCTAGAAATATTGGCGTAGCACCGTTTTGCTGGGAATTATTTAGAAATTTTTCGAGCGAGCGAGAATTCCACCGCATGCACACGTGTTCAAAGTCGAACTCGCTTTAAGTATTTAAATTATTCTGCTCAAGTATGCTCGTTTATTTAACAATTAACGAGCTTGTTTACCTTATATTTAAGCGATGCAACGATGTCTGTTTTCTTTTTGAAATATAACTTTAAATTGGAAGCTTTAAAGTCTTTGGTAATTCAAATTTAACTTATTCAATTCTTCACTGTCTATTGCAAAATCCACTTGCATTTGCATAATGTACTCAAAAGGAATTCAGGTAGAAATCTTACAGGCGACGTCTTGCTGTTCCAGGGCGTTCATAATAATTGATTCCGGCTTCTAACACAATCAAAGATTAATGCAGTCATAACTATACAGCGTTCGCCGTTCATGACATAGGTAATTGACTGGTTTTATCGTATAATGCCATGCAATACATTTCCTTTGCATGGTTAGAATAACTCAAGCATTTTCTTAACTGTCGTAATTTTATTTGATTCTTTCAATTTTGTAGGTATTATAATATCTCCGTCCGATAAAAGAAACACATAATATGTATTTATCTGGAATTCTTCGAAAGTCAAACAATACACAAGTACTTGAAACGCAACGTCTGCCTGCTGAGTATTAATTTCTAGGCGTAAGTAACAGGTAGGTGAATTCACTCGACGGCAACAAAAAGCGCAACAGGTACCACTTCAAGAACCAAAAGCAAAATTTTATAATCCCCATTCACGGGCAACAATAGACGTGAAAATAAAACTTCATTATATGGCCGCCGAGGACTATTATTTTCGAGGCCCAGGTAGTTATGGCATCTTTCGGGTTGGTCTGTGGAATTTTCGCCGTCGGTCTTAAAACTTTTTAGGCGCACATCGCTGTGATTGATTGCTGTGATTGCTGGCAGATTTAATTCGAGGATAAACGGTTAAGTATAAGGATGATGCCGGGCTGTAATTATATCTAATCTTATGCCCCTCACTCTACATGAAAGATGTGGAAACGTCGCTTTTATTATTCGAACAGATCATTGTACTGCTAATTAAATACGTCGAAATGGTTTGGAATTTTATTAAAATGTACCGTACTCTAACAGTAAAATAATTAAAGAGACTATTCTAATACGAAGGCAAAACATAGGTACACATGATAGATCAAATTTTAACGTATTCACAAATATTCTCGGTTCTTTTTTTAAACCCATACATGTATTACCATAAAATATAGGAAAATCAAATGCACCTGCGAAGTTAAAAAAAAAATTAACAAAAATTAAAAGGACCGGCTGTATTTTGGAAGCTCGTCCTTTCCGTGGGCGGTACCTTGACAAAAAAAACCTTTTTTTAACCTTCACTACTGTTTGGGGTTAATAGTATGTGCATATAACGTCATGACCGACTTATATTTGCGTGTGGGTAAGAAATGCCGCTAATTGAAAGCCCACAGAGTCGGCCAAATGCGTGAATGTTAAAAAAAATAAGCGGTACGTCACTGCAAATTCAGCCATTGCTATTTAAAGTGCTGCCATTAAAACTTAATGTCAATAAAATTATTTTTTAATATAGAAGAAAATCCTACGAGTTTGTCAAAGTGTTTTTGATTAGAGACAGAATCAAAAAAGAAAATCAATTATGCTTACTAAACATTGCAATGATTCAAAACTTGTAGAGAATGTAATCCTTCTTCGATGCTTTTGTATGTATGAGGTAGGTAGGTATAAGTTGAAAAATAATTTATAACAACATGCATAAGCAAAGTTGAGATCTTCTTATATGGAGTTCGTATTAAGCGATATTTTGTCAAAAAAGGGTCCGACGTAAAACATTTTTTGTCAAGATAGATTACGATCGACCTGATCTCAGAAACAATACTATCTGGTTTACATCGATCGTCAAAATCGTTACATTATACGAAACAAGCCTGAACATGGAAACATCGTAATGTGATGTAGTTGAATACATTTAAACACCTGTCCTTCTTCGGTGCGGTTTCTTTCTCCGAGGTCTCTCTGCGCCGGCCCTCTTTAGATATTCCCCGAGATAAGTCTGCGGGCCTTCTGCAAAAAGGGACGAGCTGGGGGCACCTTAAATTATCAGTTGGCGATTTTATTTAAGATTATTTTACCTTAATAGTTTGAATTGCATCAATAGTTTTACATATTTTAATACTTTTCACCTCAATTTCAAACCAGAAAATATAGCTCTTACACATATTTACCTGATCAATAATATGCCACTTGTTTGAAATAAATAGAATATTTTGATTTCACTGTTCAACCGAAAAATGCTTATTGTTGTACCTCGGTATAAATTATGCATTTAAAACGATTGTTTACTGCAAATCGTCTCATTATTCATACGTTAATAGTGCTGTTTATGAAAGCCGACAAAATAAGTTCGACCCTGAAACTACATACATACTTGCTTCGCAAATTGTGTTGTATGGAATGTGCAAGCGAAAGATTGAAAGCGTCAAAATTGAATAAGTTATGAGCAGCATGGTTAATAAGATTTTAAAATTATAACGCGTTATTTACTCGTTGCAATCATGCTTTCTGTGAATTCTTGAAACATTTGTAACGTGTCGTACGTAAATTTCTTGTCTGTAAAGCTGATTTTAACTACAGTTTATAAAAGCTTTAAATATTTAATACGAAATAATTCATTAGTAGTTTATATTTTCACAAATTATGAAAGTTCGAGATTCTTTTACGTGATCTGAAAATAGTCAAATTATAATTGAAACGCAAAAAATTAAAAATATTTGTCAATTTACGAGTGAATGTAATAAGTAATAAGTTTTAATAGAATCCTCAATATCGTTCTCTTGAAGAAAAGAAAGTAATTTTTTGCTTTATTAAAATCTCAAATACGATTATAAAACAAAAAATAAAATTGCAAGTAGAAAAAAATTAATGTTTCAAAAAAATAACTACAAATTCGCACAAAGAATCAATTTTTAAATTAATTTAATTTTTTTTTATTTACTATCCACGGGCAGTAAGGTCGTAATTAATTAATGAAAAGTGCGCATATAGTAATGATAGGCAATGATAACTATAGGCAATAAGAGCTACCTTCTCGCCCATCAGGACTCATGGAATATCCATTTATCGCAAAAAACAATGCGTAGTAATAACATTTGTTTCAAATTAAGACTTGTTATTTTTCGTAATTTTTAATCGAGAAAGTAAGTAGTCAGATACTATTTTTTGGACAACGTTTTGATTTCATATTAGTAGGTTGTTAATATATTTTATGTTTCTAATATTAGGTTTCTCGTTTATCCATGCTTTTTTTCTAATTTTCATACCTAAAATATTAATACTATCTGGGGTAATGAGAGCCAAGTTATTATTACTCATAGAGTAACTCTTATTATTCCTGATATTATAAAAGTATGTTTTGTTGTTGACGATGCCGAGGACTCGTAAAAGAACAAGACTGTAAACTAGTTGGATATGTGATTTTTGCACCTAATACTTCAACAAGTATGAATATATTATAATTTCTTTTAATGACAAGACTGATATAAGGTAGTTACATTTGAATGGGTTTTCCTTATCCGAAACTGCATAAAACTGTTGGTAGAATACACTTTGTATTTCTCAAAATATTGTAATTTTCCCTTATGTGGCTCTCATTCCCGCCGTCACCCCTAAAGACTTAACTGCATTATGCTATGTTATGAGTTATGACACTTATGACTAATTTTACTTACAATTAAATAGACAACAACCCTTTTGAATCAATTAAAAGTAAAGCGTATGAAGAAGTAAGTATGTTAGAATATGATTGGTGAAGGTGGATAGTAAAAACGGACAAGATTGAAAATAACGGAGAATCGGCACGAATATTACATAGATGAAATTTGTTCTAAGAAAATGTGAAGTCAAAAGACAAAGAATGAAAGGGGTTGTTCTTTTCATATAAACATATATCTGACTTTACTAGTTAATAACGCGTGAAGTTTTTAGATGGCGATGACTTGATTGCATTATACGTAAATGTCAGTTTATTGTTAAATGTTAGTTTACATCAGCAGATTTAGACCACAATCTTCCGATAAAGTTTTCAGAAGAAGTTTTCAAAGACTACGAGAAAACGAAAGCACCCAAAGTATCCCGCCTTAAAGGAAATAGTTTATGCTGTCGGAATTCATATAAAAGAACAGCTTTTGGAACGAATAAATTTAGCTTTCGCCTGATATCTAAAGCGGGAATTTTCTTTTAATTACATCCACGAATTAGTTCGTCGGTGCAGCTGGTGGAAATGTTTTTGAACATTTGCTTTAAACAAATCGTAAACACAATCTAGTCATAGAGCAACCTACGTTAATAAAATTTACTTGTAACGAATAAAAACAAAATTACATGTAACAAATTTAAGTCCTTGTATCCAGTACATGCGTAGACATCGGACACGTGTTTATATGAGAAAAATTGTTCGAAATTCCATTCCATACAACCCCTTTCATTTTTCATCGCGACTTTTGAAACACCCTGTATAACATTTAAAGACATTTTTTATTCTCAGACGTAACTTGGAATTGTTTGATTGATTGAATATAAAGTACTAATTTAGGCTGGAAGGTCACTAATTTGCTGGGGGAAATTTTCAAGTATCAGAAATTAATTTCACAAGTGAAAGATCTACGTTAGAATTAAGACGAATGAATGAAGATAAGAGTAAAATTTAAGGAAAACAATGCAGATTTAAAAAGAAAATTATTCTTCCGTTCTTATTAAAAGGAATTCAAAGATGAACTTGAAAATAAGTCTCGAAGTTTTTCTGAGAAAATTGCATGAATTAAAATTTGAAAAATCTTTAAATTTTAGTCAAGATTCATTTTCATTATATTTCCTGGTGTCAAAAGGTTATGAATAGAAGTACAGTGGCGAGCACAGAAAACGAGACCCTATTTTTTTCCTAAATAGTATCCAGCTTTAATTGACAGTTGTGAGATTAGGTTATAATGTCATTTCTAACAACTTCAATAAAGATTTCTTTAAAAGGTTTCATGACGTACACGCAGCTGCATTTACTAACAGATCTAATAACTTTAATAAAAGTTTAAAAAGTAAAAATAACGCAGAAACAATTGCACTTAAATTCCAATCGTTGCATATAATGACATTTCAACGATGGCTACAGTTTTCTGTAAACGAAAAGTACGACCATTTTAGCTTTAAGACATGACCCGATTTCTGTGCTCGCCACAAGCTTATAAATGGCGAGAAAATAAAAATCAGATTAGGGTAGGCGGTGCAAAGAAAATGTATGTCTGTTATTAAATAAGAAGTCAATAAATTTGACAGTCCATGAATGTATTACATTTACAGACATTGCACCGCCTACTCTAATCTGATTTTTTTGCTCACTTTTTAGTAAATAGTAAATAATATTAAAAAATAAGTTTTATAAAACGAGTGGTTTTGTGGCGAGTTTTGTAATTTACAATTGCGCCAAAATGTCCTTATGAAACGTGTATTTTATATTATTTTTTCTATTTTGGTTCTTAAATGTAAAAAAATACAAGAATCTGCGTCGTTTTGTGATTCAAATATAGGTAAATTCTGTTTTATTAAGTGGCGGTTGGTGTCATTGGTTGGCGCTTAAAATAATTTCTAACAAATGTCAATTTGGAGGTTGTTACTATAATTTGAGATGGCCACAATGTGAAACAAATTTCAGCTTAGAGGTTACTTTTGTAATTTGAAATATCTACCACACTGTAGGCACAGTATATACAGAGAGAAATGACAAAGTGAAATTTTCTACAATTATATGTAAAAAGGAGTCGTAGATATATGCTTAACACAATTGTGGAGATTTTTTCAAAAAATTCAGATTTATTTCCTCCTCTGCTTGATAAATGTTTACGTATGTTTGTAGTAAAATTATTACTCAATTTTGGAATAAAGAAGTAAACAGCCATTTGACTTTTGTACTACAATAAATTCCTACAGGTGTGAAGAGAAAATTTGCATAGTTTATTGTAAAAAATTCTACAATGGAAGGAGAAATATACCAATATTGCGTGAAAACGTTTTCTATATTTTGAAAATATCGAAATTACTAACCCGCTAGAAAAAAATACTATTGAATGTGTCAACAGTTAACGTTTTAATTCAAACTGTTTGTATAGAATGAAAGTGGGGTACGAATCATCATCATTTCCAAGAGCAATGGAAAATTTAAATTTGTATTCTGAGGATATGCGGTGTTTATAAGCTGAACGAAAGATTTTTTTAAATTTTTCATAAAGAAATAAATAAAAAAAATAAATAAATAGTAAAGAAAAATTTAGAGTAATGTATTATTTATGTTTTACAGGATTTGTTTGCATAATTATTAAAATTCAAGTGTTTATCAGATATATTAAGTTTGTGTAAATATTTATAGAAATAGGCGATTTTAAATTACATGTATATTATAAGTAAATTATTTAGAATTATTGAAATGTAAATACGTAAGATTTAAGCTCAGAATTGTTATAATTAGAATAATTGATTTAATGTCATGACGGACCGAACGTTTGTTGGAAAACTGTAAGCGGCAGCGCGGAGTTCGGAAATTGAATCAGTGAGGGCGCCGCGTGAGCTATTGTAAATTAGACCAACCGGCACAGATACCATATCCGCCCGTCTGCATTCAAGTTCACATACAAACTCGGATCTAATAATTTGCATCGTTTTTATTAGCTTTTGATGCGCACATCAGTCTAGTCGTCTAGTCCATTGTTGCCAGGATTCGGGGAAAATTTTGTGCCACATCATGTCAGTTCTATGCTCTTTACACTCGCTCATAAACATAAATGCATCACTTCGATGTGCCTACGTAGCGGAAAAAATACGCGCAAAGGTTATTGCAAACAAGAACGAACTTGTAACGACTACTACGTATTACTACAATTTTTTCCCAAGTAAAAGGAACTAATTCTACATAAAATAGAATTCAAATCAACATATAATGTACAACACGTTTACAGTGTATTTTACAAATTTAATTTACATACTTTAGGATTACACGTTCATAAATAAATGTGTTAAATTTCTTCAATAAAATGTATTATTTTACCACAAATATTACTCTACAATCGAATGTAAACGTTTTACATTTATTATTCCTGTCTTCATTTCAGGCACAATTTGTAGACACAAAGTCTACAATTGTGTTAACAAAAACCATTGTTTTTTCTCTCTGTAAGAAAATACTCAGTAGAGACACACCATTCTGTTTGATATCCTTATAGAAATGTAATGTAATTTATAAATCAGTAGGTATTAAACAAAAGATCAAATGTGACAGTTATATTGAAGTCTCCCTACTGTGTAGATTCTTATACTATGATATAAGTAATTACTAATTACCTAGTGGCGTCACTTAAGCGTCAGTGTCAAAAAAAGCGGCCATATTGTTTGATGCCCTTACGAAAATGTAATGTAATTTGCAAATCGATGTGTGTCAAACAAAATGGTAAATGTGACAGTTATACTCGAGTAACGCTACTGTGCAGATTCTTATACTGTGGTATCTGCATACGTTGTTGCCAACCTAACCAACCTAACAAAATAATATTTCAGATGCTTTAATGTGCTACTTTATGAAACCCAAATAAGTTTCATAATGTAGTCATTAATGCACAAAATAGAACATTACACAAAACAAGCAACGAAACTATAATCAAGGATCGAGAAGAAAAAGGATTTCAAATTGTTTTTAAATACATATTAGCAATTTCGATTTTTTCAAAAAAAAGTGAGCATTTCTTATTTTGATAATAAATTAAGAAGCAAATAAAATTAATTTCAATGTATTGAATACTTATGGTTTCATATCTTTTTCAATTCACAGTTTTCTCTGAACTAGAAACGTGTGTGAATATCTTGTGACAGAAAAAAAAAATCATGAGAAAGATAAGTTTATATAATCTCTGGAATTGTGATAAGTGGAACGAGCCACGCTGCGTAAGATAACACTATCAAGTCAATATTTACTTGAGAATAAGTGAAACCGCGCTATTTTGTACAAGTAAAAGTATTTTATGAAAATCCGGAATTGAGTATTTTTGTATTATTAGTTACATGTTACAAGTTGCAACAAAATTCGTGTTAAATTATTACAAAACTTTTTCATTTTTTTCCTCTGATATAAATATCTGACCTTTAAATAAAATTTCAATATTTTGGATTTTTTTTCTATTACATAGTCAGGCGATAAAAATATTAGAATAAGCAATAAATTCAACGAGTAGACGATTTTGAAGTATAAGTACATTTTTAATAGAATATATACGGCCTCATTCAAATTGTTTTGGAAATGCACGCGCTGAAACTGAAATTATTGAACAAAAGTATTATTTACATTTGAATTTGAATTCAATGAGTGACGCCGTCGTATTATCTGTTGCTCTAAAAATATGAAAAATACGTTGTTAATATCATCGATTACGTGACAAAATTGTATTGATTGATAAGAGAAACGTGCGCGGAAATATAAACGATGAGTAAAACAAGTAACCCGAAAATATACATATACAGGATTGGTATGTTTTGACTCTTTAATAGGGAGAAAATTGGTAGACGTCGAAATCATTCGAGAGCATACCGGTCGATTGTTAATCGAGGAACTAAGAAATGTCAACGCCTACTGCATTAGAACGACCTACTTTAAGCTGCTGCAGTTTAGAAAGGTTCGTTTCGATTGCTGTGCCGAGTCGAAAAATTTCACTTTTACACCGTTGTGTTTTTGGGAAGATTAAAAGGATGCTCAAGTTTGTGTGCGAAGGAACTTGGATGTGGCTCACAAGAAAATAAAATAAAACGCAGTGACAACGTACCTTGAAAAATCCTTAAATTACTCCAAGGTGATGTCGAGAACGAAACTTGGTAAACAACACGAGGAAAAAATAAACTGTCATGTAAGAGGCGAGCACGGTCGTTATTGTTTTTGGGAACGAGATTCGTCTCTTCTAATTAACCACAGGTGTTAATTAAAGTGTCACATGCTATCACTTTTAATTAGGACTTCTCGAAAATCGAGAGCGGGCGGGAGCATAAAAATCGAACAACAAACATTCGTTTTTTCGCCGAGACCGGGTGCTGGTTGTTGCTCAAACGACGTCACACGACCGACTTGAATCAGGTAACTAAACTTTCGTACAGGTAACTAACTGTCTTGAGAGACTGCCGTGGACGGCCTTCGCAGTCATCACCGTGTTCTCTCGCTATGAGATCTCTTACGTAATAAATTCTGTTTATTTCTTAATCTTTTTTATCTTAGTTTAATTGGATTTGAGAATGTTTTTGTTTACTTTGGCGCGGAAACCTAACGTATTCTTGTATGTTGTATGTACAACGTACAAACTGTCGAGACGTGTATTATTATTACATTTTTTTTTATATGTAGCAGATGCTACGACAGAGGCGGAACAAGGTTTTCGCCAAGAAAAGCACCAAATGAAGGCGTAATACGATTTAATACGAGATCTTCGTATAAAGAAGTGGAGTGAATAAGAAAAAAAAAGGATTACTGTGAACGCTCTCCTTACGGACAGCTTTCATAAGCGGACGATTTAATTTTATCTCGCTTCAAGCTCTGTTATAAGCGGACAAAAAAGTTGGAACTGTCGGTGTCCGCTTATGAGAGCTTTCACTGTATTATGTTAAGGGAATAGAACGCAACCTTTCGTACTGAATGGTTGCAGAAACTGGAGAAAATACAAAAGGTGCAAGCTTCTTCAAAGTAATGTACCGTATGTTTCGTTTTGAATTGGAAACAAATACGTATTTTTGGTCGTCACAAATCTCCTAACTGTAAGGCCCCAGACATTATAGTGACACAGGCGTAATTTATTGAGCAAATCAAAGCTTACTCTTTCACTTATAATTCGTCATTTCTTATCTTCGCATATCCCCTGGCTTCAATCAAACAATCGGTATGCTTTCTACTTCCAGTGGCATATGCAATTTAATTTGGAGGCTTTTTCAAAATAATACATCGTACGTTTCATTCACTGAAAATATACGCATATATCTCGCATGCACTTGTGTTAAATCTTCAGTTATATGCTATCCCAGTGTTCAGCATGTATGACGACTAGACGTCTTGCTTTTATAATATAATCTCTGTCATGTCCCCGCTCTTTTTCAAGTTTAAATGAAACAATCAGTATATTTAAATTCTAGTGGTGCACCAAAATACATATGATCGTGCTTTTAACTATTCCCAAGTCTCACGTGATTACTCAAACTTATGCTTACGGTAGTACTTAAAATAAAATGCCCTAATTTACAATATAAGAATAATCAGTGGCGTAACCCCACAAATTAAACGTCAAAACGACAAACGTAATCTTAAATAATATTATCATTGCCCAAATCTCTAGTAACCTAACAAAGTAACACATGAACTACGCACGCCTATGTTTACTTTGGTTACATTTTTTTAATGACACGCATTTATTATACAGTTTTCGTCAATCTATACGAAACAAATTTTCTAAGAAAGGTAGTTCATTTGGTCACCTCGGATGCGGAAATTATTGAAGGCACAATATTATACGCTGGAAGAGAAATGCTACGTAAAAGCAAAATATATTTTTAAGATTATAAAATCTTATCTCCTATGATATTTAAAATTATTTATATTACAATAGAGTTTCGATGCAGTGAACTAATTGATGAACTAATCTTCACGATTTCATATCTGTTGTTGCGTTTCAAAAATATCGTACGAATAAGTTGGCAATATTTGAGAATTTCGGCCAATTTAGGATTTATTGTCGCAACCCTGACTCCCCAAGTATTGCGGCGCATTGATCGCTAGAATCGAACCGCCCACCGATTCCTTATATGGGCATGTGGGAAAACTAACGATTGCTATTGGTCAGCACTGACCTCATTTGCGATTACTCTGCGTTAACAGTTTCGGTTTTGTTGCACGGCGTTACTTTTCGCCTAGTTTTGCTGGTTTGCATATCATGTATGTGAATTATCGAGATTTTTGCTGAGAAATATCAAGAAAACTTATATCGATGTAGTCGGAACTTCACCAGACGCACCGCCAACATTTAGGGAAAGGTTCTTTTACCACAGAGGTTGTTCTAAGAGGCTCATTAACAACTTAACATACAAAGTATCTACATACATAATAAAATAACATGAATAGAAAGGGATTAAAAAAATTATATGTGTGTAATATGTAATGGAAAATAGAAAAGAGATATGCTTCCTTTTAGATTGAGACATTTTTTTGAAAAACAAACAAAATATGTACACACTACACAAGAAATCTGTATGTATTTGTGTAATATGCATGTACTATATCTAACAAATATTCAACTGAGTCACACAAAATAAAATAAATACTCGTACATTTGTTTACTTTCTTTATACGTATTCACTTGCAAACTACTTTTAGAATCACTGCTACGCATATAAACCAACTCTAAAGCTAAACTGTGGAATAAACAGATGTAAGTGCGTCTTCACGCTTTCGGGGAAGTCCTTATGTGTGTACGGTTTGTGCAATTCACTCTAGTGACGCACAATTTGTTCACTATTCATAGGTTCATGTAAATATTTTTGTGTTTGCTGCAGTGGATAGTTCACTATATCGAGACTCTACTTTATTAGGTTTTTTCATTATACTATGTTTTTTTCCTATTACAGTAAAAAATAGAACTGTTTTTTAATTATATTTACATGTTACAAGTGTTTTAGAAATATGAAACCTGAATAGAAATATGAAATACTAGATTCTTCTTCATAACTTTATTATAAATGAATTTTTTTTCATGATCATTTAAATTTAATTATTCAAAATTGTTATCCAATAAATAATCCATGACAATGTAAAACAACCTTCCAATGAAAAGTAGAAATCGATTTATTTTAATAAAAGAAGTTGACGGGTTAGAAAGATATTGTTATAGAAATATTTCCGGTTAATTATTTTTTATATAGTTTTTCTTTTTTATTTGCAAAACTTTCTGTATGACGCACACTTAACTAAAACGTACATACTGGGCGGGAAAAAGTAAAGCTTGCATGAGGCTCTTAACAAGTGTGAGTAAAATAGACTGTGATTTTCTAAATGTAGAACAGTGATGAATACAAAATCGGCGTTGTTAAGACTCGCTGTTATATCCATCTCTGTTCTACATCTAGAAAATCGCAGTGCATTTTACTCGCACTCGTTAAGAGACGCATGCAAGCAAGCTTTGCCCTTTCCCACCTGGTATATTATTTTTAGTCATGCAACTCATAAATTAAAAAAAAAGTAATGCGATTTTGATTCTACACGTTCTGCAAACTTATTAATCGCAATTCAAGTCAACCCACGCAAAATTTAAATACAGAAAATTGCGACATTAAATAAATTTGATGAATTTCTCGCTTATTTGCTTTACTCTACAAGAGTAAACGTCAAACAGTTAATGCACATACACGAGGATCGTAATTTAATATAAACAAACCTTATCAGAGTCGAGATAGAAGTAGACTTAATAAAAATATGAATTCTTGCAAGTCAGTTCACGTTTAAAAGGAAGGTGCAATTTTAATGTTTTACATTCTTGCGAGACTTTCATTTCTTAACGATTTTTGATGATGCAGAAATACATTGTTTAGTGAATTTTGACGAAATTTCACTTTAACAAATCTGTATCTATCACTGCATCTGTATGCAAGAGCGAAGTATCACAGTATCTATCTGCAACTTGCTCTACATAATCATTTTCATTTGCGTTTGTACTTTTCGTTGTTACATTAATTTATTTCATTCATTTAAAGTTTCAGTAAAAGATCTGTTTAAACTAAAAAAGAAATTATAAACATGTATTAAAAGTGATCTTTTTTTTAAGGCAACTTAAAAAAATCCAAAAATTCAAAGTTGTCGACCCATTCCGATATGTTAAGTTTTCTTTTTCTGCAAACTGAAATACAACAGTGTTGCAGAAAGCTTGAAAAATTATAGCTCTTATTGTGTATGTAAACTTGTAGGGTTGGATTAGATAACAGGAACTCCAAGTCCATGGGAAACTGTTTGCTTTAATCCGGCATGCAACAGTTGATATCTCTATCTCTAGCTAAGAGGCTCACGCAAATCACCTTGTCCACGTTCTATCTCAAGCTCAAGCAAAAATTATGCTTTCCAGACGTCGTCGTCGTGCGTCTTAGATTTTGGTATTATTTTAATTGGCCGTTGCCCGCTTGCAATGTGGCATTTACGAAGCACAATGTGGCTTTAATTTTTATGATTTCAGTATTTTCACGCTACAGCGATGGGATTTCACTCGAGGACATGTTCCGTCGAGGTTCACGCTAAGTACGAGTTCATTTGCTGGTAAGTAATATGTAGCCTTTACAAATGAGAACAACGACCACGAGATTAAAATCTGCAACGCGCTCTAGCTGAATTAATGTTATGGGCTGAAGCTAAATTATTAATGCTAGGCTGTCAGGCGTGCTAATATTTTCTCGATTTGAAAAAGAGCGCTTGAGTCTATTGTTCGAGTTGATTTTTGCGTTAGTCTGCAGCACGAAATGGATTGCCTGGAAACACAACTTGAAATGTTTCTATAAATAGATGTATTGAAGAATACAAACCAAAGGTATTTATTCAAGAATATAAACGTGTTGATAATGAGGCTACGTGCCAGATTAAATGAAAAATTAATTTCTAAGGACTTATAGCTTTTTTAAGCTAATGTTCCACTGAGGCGACATGAAACGATTTCGAATAAAACCGTTTTCAATTTGTGGAAAACTAAATTTATCTATCGATAAGGATGAGGATTTAATTTCAAATCAAAATCGTTGATACAGGCATACATTTAAGCATTGATTTATGTTTGGGTCATGCCAATACTTAGTTCCCAGATGTGTGTTGTTTATTATACGAATAATAAATTTAAAAAGTTTTAATTTAAGCATTCCCCGCACGAATATGCATATTTATGGCCCTGTTTGGCACGACGCTCGAAATTCCGGTCGTCAAATTTAATGCCTTGCCTCTTGTGGCACGATAGGTGGTCACCATCTCCACTGTTACCTGTCAGCGACTGATTTTTACAACGTTTAATGCGCCAATTTATTAATTACTACACAGAGATCGTCACTTCCAACGAGGAAATTCTATGGGAATATCGCAGCTGCCTCAAAAGCTCCCCGATAAATCATTCCTAAATACGCCGCGGCCTTTTTTTTTTCGAAAGCGAAATAAAAAATACTTGCTTTCGTAACTTATCATCGCGCATTTAGAGGTATGTAGATTTTCGTAATTTATTATGTTGTTGTGACTCGACACCGCACCGTTCAAAAAAGGCGTTGCACCTTGTGAAATGCGAATTCTGGGACCTGATTGCCGTTCTAAGGCTACAATGTATTTTATCAACTAAAAAGAATACATTGAATTAATAAATAAACGTACTAAAATTGCTCTGATTTATTATTTTAGTTGACGAGGAACATATGTAAGCAAAAACATATTCCACGATGAAAAAGTGGCATTCTTCCGAGTGTAATTATACTCCAAAAATGCCACGATGACAATCCCACAAAATTATTATTTTGATTACGGGCAGAGACTATTACCTATACATTAAGCGACCTGTTTATCGCAGCGTGATGTTTTCTTCGTAACGCTGCTTTTATGGAAGCGCTTTTAGTACGAGAGCAACCAACTAATCGGCCCATTCGCTTAAATGCCGAATGTTTTGCGTTATGGGCATGCAATTGACCAACTCGATAATTTGGTGAATGCAACGTTAAGTGAGCTGAACGGCGACATACATAAATACTTAAGAGCCATGCGAGACGTTTGTTATTATAGAGCAGATAATATCTGACCGTTTATTCAATTATGTAAATTTTATTTTATTTAAATTATGGGAACCGGCGGTGACTTGAATAAATTATTAATTTTACAGGAACGCTACGCCGTGATTTGTGGAAAGGAATTTATGGACGCGTCACCTTTTTTCGAAACTAAATAATGCACGAAGAGAATTTTTATTTTGGTTGAAATTCATTGAAAAACAGGAAATGCATATCTGCCACCTATAAAAATGCACAAACATAAAAGGAGAAGCTCAAGTATATTTTCTCAGAAGAAAGGATGCTTGTATGCTAAAAGTTTTCTTATTGTTGGATACTTACAACTGTTCGTAAATAATTATTAAATTTTCACAAGCCTGAGACAAGGTAGAGAAAAGAACGGCAAAGAAGAAAGACACTAGGATGCGCCTTGTGGTCTCGGCGATCCTAGATAGTGGACCCAGCCACCCGCGCCCATTGGTTGCTTCCACGGCTATCTCGATCGCTAAGTCACGCTCGGCACGCTGATGCGTGATCGTATTTGCAATAGAATGCAGTGCCACATCTTGCAAAACTATTTGTAGTTGAGTCGTACGTAATTTTTATTTGATGGAAACCGTTATATGTATAACCGCGGAATGCCTATTCCGTTCCTCTTTCTAAGGATTAAGTTTTAAGATGGTCTATTATGTAACTATAATAAATTTTATACTAATAAGTATTAAAATTGTTACTCTGTATCGAAGTGTTCTAAAATCGCAGAGAAAATCAAACAAACCGATCAGTAAGGCATAAATTTATTGTTGACAAAGAATTACCAAAAGTAAACTTCGTTATCGCGTTAGATTTAACGTCGACATATATTTGCCTAAAAATTTCTTGAAATACGAAATAGGAAGGAATGCGAATGGAAACGAAGTACGTCAGATTGGAAGTGATAAAATAGGAACAAGCAAAAAACAACTTACCTTTCATTGCACATTCCACGCGCAGGTCTTCGACTTCAAGCCCCATCAGAAGAAGAATGCGGTGATGAGTGATGATGCAGATTTCTTCTTCGCGCTTGTTTCTCCACCTTATACTAAGCTAAACCTAAACTTACTTCTAACTTAAATAAATGCGTGCGCGATACGTGAATTAGGATACCGTACAAAAAGGCGCTGTTATTGAGATACGTGGAGATTAACGCTAAAAGCAACATAATTTTCTAGATAACGAAACGAGAGGAAAAAAGAGACAATAAAACCAAGCGCTGTTATGAGTCGTTAACGACTAGAGTTACTTTCAACGTAAACATAAAAGTTTATAATTGGTGTCAACTGCTCCTTTCGTAAGCAGTGGCGACTCGGAAATACCAACCGACCAAGGGCGGCGCGGCGGTTTTCGGTTCTAAAAGAATTCTGAAAGGCAGGTGGTTTTGTTTCTGGAACGTTTGAAGCACACGACATTTACATCGCACCGGTGAAAGTTCCGAAGATGCAATGATTCTATTATGTTTTCAAAATGTCGAAATGTACGTTGCTTCGACATAATATTATGCATGCAAACACATTTACAATCTTAAAAAGTTCTAGTTGACTGGAAACGTGAATAAAACGATAAAGTATCAGTTTTAATTAATGGGACGTTTTTATTACAATTAGAACCTTGCAGTTACAAAGTTCATTAATGAATCAAGAGATTGATCTGAAAAGAAAAGTACGATGCCATATGGCAATTCGCGACTTATTTTATTACTTTAGATGTTCTGCAGTGATGCTGGGTTGGAAGTAAAGTGTAACACTAAAGAGAAATTATAGTCGTGAGAATTCCTGGTATCCATTAAATCTTACTTTCCTTTCGTATTAATTGAGTTATTAGAGAGAAAACGAAATGAAGTAAAAACTCTTTTTCTTATTAATATCCTTATTTCTCTTTCCAACATCCTTTAATCATCAACTTAAAATTGTGTTCATGTACATCTGAAATTTACCGTGTGACGAGTCGCTACTGGACCTCAACAATGCCCAAGTGGAAACATCAAGGAGGCCACAAAAGACGCAGTAACATATACGCCATAACTTTCTGGCTCTCTGCACTCGAGATAGCCTGGGCTCTTGATTCCTGATAACGCGCGGTCAGCTTACCTGAAACAACAATATTTGTGTTAACAGCGAAGCTACACACTACAAATTTTACTATAAAATCGTCACATTGGTGTTCGTTTTGTTTTTAATTAAAAGCGTCGCATGATTGTTGTCCATCACTGTACATATTAAATTATAAGAAAAATCAATTTCGTAAGCGAATAATTTTTTGCTCGTCATCGATAAACAGCCGCGCTTCATAAATATTAGTACATGATAAACGAAGATAAATAAGTTTATTTAAAGATATTTTTTTAAGGAAAAAAGCAATCAGCTCCGTTTTGGCACGTTAATTTAATTCTTATCTTATTACATCATAAACAATAATAACTCGTATAAGTCATAAGCTCATAAGAGAGCAAATGTGCACGTATTTGTTTATTTATATCAGGCGGAAATGATGCAACTGCAACTATTTTATTTAGACGTTCAGTTACATCACAACTTGCAAATAGATAGTAAAATTAATTAAACACCTAATGCGGTAGTTTTAAAGCAAATTTATTTATTAATTTTTTTAATTATCTACACGTTTCAGGAAATTATATCAAGTATCAGTTTAGATGAGACTGTTTTTTTTGTGTCCTACTTAGTAGGTTGTATTCTTTAAACCAACTGGTTACAATTAAAAGTTACGTCCAGCTATAGGACACCTCCTTTCACTAATTGACTGACAAACCACAGAAATGGGAACGTATTTAAGTGCAATTAAACTCTAATAGTACCCTGAATACAGAAGCAGATCTAATCGAATTTAATTAATCGTTTTACCCGTAATGAGCATTAAACGCTGCTTGAATTTGGTTTTATTTATAGAATGACTTCATCGCATTTTATTTTTATGTCCTTTAGAGCTTGCATTTCGAGAAGACAACTTTTCAAGTAAGAAAAGGAACCCCCAACTTTATTTAATTCTTTGCATAACTTGCGTATACCAAAAGGTCAATCTTGGGTTATTACAGTCACAGTGGACCACCAATAACGAAGAAATTTAATATTATTTAAAGTCGCTTTTCACGTAAACAAATAATTATTTTGTTTTATTCGGTAATTTAATACGGGGCATATCGGATTTAAAAACAAACTGAACTTAACCTTGGCGAGTGTTTTTATTATTGTTATTTGCACGATGTAATTATTAATCGAAAAACAATATTTCCAAATAAATCCTAGGCGTCTTAACGTCTGCTGCAGGCGATGGAAAATCAAATATTTAACGAGTAACGTCACGGCGCAGTCACTCAGCTTCAAGTGCAAAAATGTCCATGTCGTGTGTTTGTTTGTTGACAACAAAAATAATTACACAAATAAGCCGATACTTGTAAGATTTATCTCGCGAGCTCTTAGATTACTATGCATTTATGCACGTGAGTCATTGTGAATTGCTTCACTATGTTGCGAGGAAAGTGAAAGGATATTTAATTGAACAACCATCTTTTTGCATCTGCAGTTACTCAAAAAAAGATGCTGGTGCTGCGAAAGATAAGTGTACATGTCATGATATTTAAATTTGCACTGAGAGATGAATCAAAAATCAAATATGATTGGCACTGCACTTTTGTAATAGATAGAATGATAATAGAACATATAACAGAAACCTATCCCAGTTCACTGCAAAATATTACAGTTTTATGTCATACTATACTTTGATTATTGAAATATAATGATGATTAAAGTCAAGAGAAATGAAAAGATAAGTGTACATGTCATGGTATTTAAATTTGCACTGAGAGACGAATCAATAATCAAATAAGATTGGCACTGCACTTTTGTAATAGGTAGAATGATAATAGAACATATAACAGAAAACTATCCCAGTTCACTGCAAAATATTACAATTTTATGTCATACTATACTTTGATTATTGAAATATAATGATGATTAAAGTCAAGAGAAATGACTTCTTGGCCATATGCACCGAATAAATAAACTCTGCGTCACTAAGAAAAAAATAGAACATGTTCTATCTTCAAGCTGTATCTGCATCCCAAACAATTTCTTGTTTTAAATACTATCGTAGAAATCTTGTATACGAAAAAGGGTGGTGTAAAACAACCTTTACACAATGTTGTGTGAAACTTCAAATGTCGTATTATAAACGTCACTAATTTAAGTTCAGCTTGGTGCAATATCGCCATTAAAGATTCTGCTAAATCATGATGAGTGGGTTCAACTAATAACGCCATAGCAAAGCAATTTTTTGAATGACTTTAAAAGGCATTCGAATTGCTGATTCTGTAATACAAGCTTTTGATCAAAAGCACAGTTAAGAGTTTCGATGTGTCGTTTACTGTACGTAGTAATCTCAGCTAGCAATTCATCAGAAAGGAATTCAGTAGATAATAAAAGTTAATTTATTATTTAAAACAATGATCTAGTGTGTGTAAAATTTGTTTGTGATTTCAACATTCCCAAGAAGATTACCTTCTATAAAACAAGGAAAAATTACCCTCGGAGTTCAAAGCGAATACATCACATACCACACATCACGGTCGTATCCAGAGATAATTTTCTCTCTCTTCGCCATCAGCAAAGTTATTCTATGTAGCCTATGAGTGTTATTACCTTAGTGACCATGCTAGTTAAGGGGGGCGAACGGGCAAGGGAAGGTAGGAAGGTCACGGACGGTCGGTCGGAGCGTGCAGGCCGTGGCGTGCTCCTCCATCATCTCTCTTCGCCGGACATGAACACGAGCAACACCGCCGTGCCATTAGAGAAGGAAGCCCTAGAATATTTCCTACGTTGTTGCTACACTTGGTAAATTATAACATACGTTCGCGATATTATGGAGACTGGTCTGTACCGAAAGCACCAGCTTGGAACAAAGATTGAAACGTCTCTTCAAACGTGGCCGAGTGGCGAGGCGAATAAAACGTCGATGGTAACTAAGATGTTTGTCGGGTTTTATGTTCACGGTTTTCCGTTAAAATTTTTTAATGTTTATAAGGTCATCGTCAGGGGTCACATAGCCTAGACACAGAAATGAAGCGTTAAGGCGCATTTTACATGCTAGCGAGTTAAATATGTAGTTTTCACTCTTGTCTTTTTAAAGTGAACAACAAAAGAAATTATAAAGGTAATAGTAAAAAAATAAATACAGAATTAAATGGGATGATTCTTTTTTTGTATGTACAGTTAAAATCAAAAGTAATGTCTTATCCATTCTGATCGCCATAACAAGCACTATTTAACTTTTTATTGGGGAGACATTACTTTTAATTCTGACTGTACATTCGCATTCAACTAAATCTGTACTCTTGAACGCTAATCCTGTTGTCAGTAAGGGTAACAAATTCTGAAGCCAAGTGGTTTATTGATTTAGTTGATAAATAACATTTTATTTATGTGAAGTACATTGCAGATAAAAAATGAATTGCCTGAAGTATCTTTGGATACTTTTCTTTATTAGAAAGTAGTACACAGCAATAGCAAATCTGGTTTAAATTAAATTTAGTGATTTAGAAAAATGTAGACGCAATGTTTAATTAATTGGAATACGTATACTGTCGGTTCTTCATGAAACATACTTAACCAATCAATGAGTATTTAAGTGTGATTTCAGCAGTAAAAACACAAACTCAAAAGTCGTTGCCTTTCACTACGTGCACAGTTAATTTAATATATGGAACACGTTAATTAATTTGAGTATGTGTTTACTGCTCCACTAACCACAGAGAAGGTAATTTACAAATTATTATTTTTAAAGAAAAGCTTTTAAGCTTAATTTAATTTAGTTTAGTTTAGTTTGCAGACATACACAACACATAGTATATACCACTGCGATAATAACTTTAAAGTTATTTTAGTTAGATTATGATCATAGGAAGAAGATGTCTTTTCATGATAAATAATGTTTTTGACTTTATTTCCAAGTTTATTTCAGATTTTGCAAATTATTTTCTCATTTGTGCTTTCTTTCTTTCAAAAATAAATAGCATGTGTGATGTATGACAACATTTTTCTCTGAATTCCTGATTTTTTTATAAAGTTGAAAGCAAGAGTAGCCAAAAACTGTCAGGGTTATCTGATCATGACATCATATAAAAAATGTTTAAAATAAACGCAAAATTTAGACAGAGAGAGACACTTAATTAATTCTCTTCAAAATAACATTAAAGCTCAAAGCATATGTTGAAACTGCACACACGTACCCTGCGCTTCATGTATTCAAACGCGTTTGCCAAGTGTTGGGGCGTTATGTTAGCACAACCAAATTTAAAGTAATTGGACAGCTGTCAGTGCCACAAACCTTTAGGAGAAAAAACATTGAAATCATAGTCAACTTTAATTAGGAATTTAATTGAATAATAATAATAATAATGAAAATTTTATTACGCATGGAACAAATTGGAGAAAATCTACAAAGCCATTTCGTAGTACTTTCCTGAACATTGTAAACATTATAAACAAACATTCGAAGACGACTGACGTCAAGACGATTGTTGATATTATTTTAAAGATTTCCAGCAGATGTGTCGTCTCCTTACTTTTATTAGTTTGACAAATATTTGCTTTAGCGCGACGCCTTAACATATGATCCCCGTTTATTGCGTTCAATTTTGCAGCTTACATATTCGTTACCTTATACATACATCACAAAGACCTCTTCGAATAATACAACGTAAACCAGTCTTGATTATCCCCTTTCTCTTTATTTGAAGTTTTTCTTTCTCTGTATGTATATTCTTTCAATCAGTTAGAGGTAAAGGCATCCTAATGATTAATCGTTTGGCATTCGATTAACTGTAAAACAACTAATTGAAAACGTGAGTAATTAATTAATTTACGGAATTTTGATTAATCAATTGCTTGCCGGCCTCTTGTTAAAGTGAGTTGAACTTCGTGAAACATTTCTTTATGTTTGGCCCCACTTTAGGCGCCAAATTAATATATGTTGTGTTTTGAATGTTCTTGTATTTATTATCTGTAAAAACTTTCTTCTAGTTTTTCTATCTTTTTTTCATTTTCTTCATCATGTTCATTAACTCATCCTTTTCTGAATTATTTTCATCCGCTTTTTCTTCATTTTTTCTGTTTTCCTACGTTCTTCTCCTGCCTTTCTTATTATTTAGTTATTTATTATAAATCAGTTTATTTATAATAAATTTAAAAAAATATCTTTATCATAATTAGTTTAAATTGGGAAGGAGAGAATATCCTCGAGTTATACCAACCAAAGATTTCATGAAGTGTCTTTAACTTGTGAGTGTAACTACTGAAGATGATACCGTAGCTGCCGAAATACGTATCTATGGTTATAAAAAAATTGTGGTAAGAGATCATTTTTTGATTTATTATTTCTAAACGTCAGTCTCCTTTACTAATGTCACTTTATTTACGACTTTTTTAAATGAATGTTTAATTTTTTTAATATATTTATTAATTTAGTCCCCTTTCTACATACAAATAATTGCTTTTTGTGGAATAACCACAAGTTGTTAGGCATCAATATTTATTGAGCTCTTTATGCTTTGGCATCACTTTGATTGTCTTTTGACTGTTCTTGTATTTATTATTATTTATTAATTGTTTTTTTTTGTTAAAATTGACATATTTTTTAAAATTTCTTTTGGGGTATATGTATGCATGTAAGTAAATCTTTGTAAGCATCAGCAAACTAAATTAGAACAATTATTAAGCAATTAAGCTACTTACAAATGACTAGATTTTGAATCTCATCTACTGAGACGCAAAGGGTCCTTGTTTATTATAATTATACCGAATTTTTCAGGAAAAAATCTCAGGAGTAGAGCAAAAAATAATAATAGTAAACGATAAAAAAAAATCTGAATTTTGAGTGCCATCTATTGATTGGCAAGGTAGCCTTGCTTGTTCTAATTTCTATCGTTTAAAAAAACCTCAGGAGTGGGTGAAAATAAAACAAAAAAATAATAATAGTAGTAACGCTATAGAAAATATATTACTTTATTTACTTACAAACGGCTGAGTTTTGAGTGCCATCTATTTACCCGTAAGGGAATCTCCTTTATTGCAAATTTCCCGTTATTTTAAAAAAATAATTCGGAATGGAACAAAATAAAATAATAATAGTTTTAGTAACAATATAATACAAAAAAATATATACTTCTATTTTTATTTACATACTTACAAACGGCCTAAAATGACTGACTTTTGAGCGCCATCTATTGACCCGTAGGGTATAATTTTACTGAAATATTTTCTATTAGAACTGTGTTCGCAGTCATTAGTCTTGCATCAAAATTGCAAACTTTGTTTTTTTTTTACCAATAACCAGCGTCTGTCACACAAGAAAGCGAGAAATTATAAGGAACTGACATCTCTTGACTTATTGCCCCATCTACTAGGAAGTGAATAGCTCGCAAATGACTGAGTTTTGATCGCCATCTGTTGACACCTAGAGGAATCTTTTCTATTATCATTTGATGTTTGCTATTAGAAATGTACTTCATGGAAGGCAGCGTCTTGGACAACGAGAGAGACTTTTTGTTGCAGTCTTTTGATTCGTATCGAATTTTGGAAACTCTGCTAATAGCGAGTGACTACCACACGACAAGATTTATTAGAGTGCGACATCTCTTGGTGGACAGTAGAACTTATTTTGCTTTATATTTATATTAACACCATGAAAATGGCGAGCTTTATTTCTTAATTTTTAGTCAATGAAGAAAAGGTTAGTAATAAAAAAAAAGTCATATATTTTTTGATTTCGCACTTTTAGCGTCATTCAAGCGAGCGATATCTATTGGCCGACAATGAAACTCATTTGATCTTTCTTTTTATTTTAACACCATGAAACCTCCGGACATTTTCCTTAATTTAATCAATGACAAATTTATTTTTCGACTACCACATTCGAAAGTACAATTTTATCATACTCATTTAAGTAGAGAAAGCAGTCTTTACCTGTCTAGGCAGATAAAATATTTTACCTGACTGTGACGAAGCCTACTAGACCTATTCTGAAGTGACATTAATCGGTTCTAATTAATATTATTATTTATCTATAAATGAGAACCAATTAATTGTTTTACATTTGATTTTTTTTTTTCAATAATACTGTTGAAATTTTATTTTGGGTCAATTACTATGATTTTTAATTCCTTTTAGGTAATTTGTAAAAAGCATGCATTATCGTCGAATCCAATTAAATGTCAAATTAATTTGTCATTCAAGTCAACTCAAAAAGTAACAACATTTTTGCGCTCGCGTCACATCTTTTGGTGTCATTGAAACGCCAGTGTCGTCTTTAAAGTATTATAAGGTAAATGAAATATATTTTTCAAAAATTTATGAAGTTATAAACATAGATAGAGTAAGTGGTAGTCGAAAAAATGTATGCACCACGGGAGCAAAGTGTCGAACTCGTTTGCTCGCTCGCCGCGGCTTCGCCTTGGCCCGCAACTTACAAACTCGTTCGAAAGAAAAATATGTAGTGAAAAGTAATGCAATTGTAGCTGAAATGAAGCCAGTAATAAATTGTATGAGATATTCACACAGTTGTAGTCAAATTACAAACAAGAATATTATCATGTGAAACAATTGTGTCAATATTTCATACAATTTGTTACTGGCTTCATTTTAGCTACAATTGTAGCTACATATTTTTCTCTGTGTAAGCCAGAGAACGCCGAATTTGTCGCAAACTGAACTTTCAATGCGAGAAACGGCACATCACCTCGGCATCAGCAAGGATGGTCAAAACGAAGCTCAAAATGCGTGGTTATAAGAATGATCGCTCTTATTTCCTCAACGATGCGATGAAGCCGAAACGATTGAGGAAATCTCACTGAATGCTTCGCCTGGTCGCTTGGAGAAAGTCCTCTTCACCGACGAGAAGATTTTTACCGTCGTGTCAAAACCACCGCCAATTACTCAAGAAGGGTCAGAAGATGTCTACAGCTACAAATATCATGGCTCGCAGCCATTTTCCGGCCTCTGTAATGGTTTGGGCCTGTACGTGCCCAACTGGGAAGAAATGTAAGAATCAACAACGCCAACTATCAGAAGCAAGTTCTTCCAGATTTACTAGAGCCATGAGTAGTACAGCACTTCGGCGAAAAAGGATTTACTCTTCGGCGAGCCTGGACGCCGGCATATTCGACCCAATAAACCATCGCTGTCTGTTAGGAACTGTTTCCCAAATTTTGGAGCAAGGGTTCTTGACCTCCAAACTCGTCAGATCTCAACCCGATGGACTACTCCCTATGGTCTATCTCGGAGCAGAAGATCTCGGGAAGGCGCTACAATACTGTGGAAGCATTGAAAGCGGTGTTGATGCGCGCCTGAGGCGAAATTACTGTAGAAAAGTGAAGGACTATCTTAATCATTTTCCTAAAGCGTCTCCGAGTTCGTTGAGTCCACTGGCAACAGGCTTGATGCTTGGCCGAGCAACTATGGTATTAGGTGTGGGTTCGAATTCCCTCTTGGTGCATACGGATTCTATGTGAGAGACAGAGTACGAAGTCAGTTTTCTGCGTTTCCCCAGTTTGTAAGGCGAAGGAGAAATTAATATCCAAGACGGTCGCAGCCGCCAACGCCCCTCTCCGACAAGTTGTTGAGCTTGGGGAATTAGTTGGATAAAAAAAAGTCGATGGAAGCAATTTTTAACATTTTTAACATACACATCGTGTATTTATTGATATTGCTTTAATATACGCTGATATAATATACGATGATTTATACGACTGCTATAGACTGTTGAAATATTTCAAAAAATTCCAGGAACTTTTGCGACATCCTTTATTTATTTTTTTTTTTTTCAAAAGTTGGATAATCAATAGTGGATCTATGTTAATTATCCCTCCCTCCAAATTTGTAAGGTGAATATCGAAGGAGAAACTTCAGCCGCGATGGCCAATACACACATAAAGATGAAATTTTAATTTGTTAACATAAAGTATTTAGTTGCATTTAGAAGAAAGAAAAAGTACTTGTCACAAAATACATACATATACATATTTTAATATGTTTAAGAAGATCGTATGTCTACATAAACATTTCACACGAAGGAGCATTCTAAGTAAGAATAATTCTTGGTATTCCAAGAAACAAAAACATTTTCATTCCCTGAAGTTACCAGTACCAAGAAGAAACATTGCCTCGACACGTTCGCCAGAAAAATTGGCGGCTTCGTCCTCTAATTGCAAGAGCAATCTTAATTATCGACATTTTCCCCCCTCGATTAGTATTCCGCGTCGATGCAGATGGTGTAATTATTATGTTCGTTACGTATCCTATATACAAAGCGAGGCACATTCAAAGAAAGCGTTCGAACGTGCAGCACGTAGTTTAGGATGTGTCCGTCGCGCGGCGCTGCCTTCGCGAACGTGATCATGAGCTCCAAGCACCCGAAGTCACGCCTGCTCAGGAATGTTCATTAGCAATCAGCCGTTCTGTTTGACCTTAGCTCGGGCTCGGATTCTCGGAGATATCGACGATACGTTAAGGCGGGCAACCGAAGACTTATTCACTCCGGCCAATAAAGCGGGCGCTCGTTTCGTATTTTATCAGCAACACGCTGTATACGTTATTAACTTTTTGTATTGGTACATAAATGCTTCGTAATCGTTTTGTTAGTTCGTCTAGATATGAGGTATTTTCTTGTTATGAAACATTTTCCTTATTTTATCACAACTGTGCACATTTTTTCCAGAAAAAAACTGATTAGGAATGTTTATAGTTTCTATTATGAATCCAGAGTTAAACACAATGATTGCATTAAATTATTTTCAATACAGAATAATTTGAAAGCTGCTTGTTTTTGCTTCATTCAATTTCATTTAAGAATTATTAATATTCAAGAGGAAAAAAATATACCAGCAAACGAAGCAATAATAATCGTAAAATACAGGATTTGTTTGATTCTGGTTGCAGCAATTAAAAGTATACAGATCTTACAATCACAATTCAGACAAGTTGCAAGCCAGCTCTAAACTCATTCCCAGTGTGGACGTGTGTCACTCATTCTGGCAACAACCGAATAATAGCGAACCAGTTCGGGACTTTCGTTCTGAAATAATTCCGAACTTCAATAGATTTTGGTGTGCATAAGCCGAAAAGTTTTTAACTTGCACTCGTTAGTCCTGAACTAGCTCCGAGCTAGTACGCACCATTAGAAGCGTGACTCAATTCGAAGAAAGTTAAACAATTTTATTATCTTCAACAATACATTTAAAAATAATACACCTGAACAAGTAGAAGGCCCTAAACAAAGGAAAATAAAAAGAATTAACAAGAAGATAAAATGAAATGAATGACCGCTATAATCATTTCTTCAATTAACAGGACAATATTTATGTCAATGATTAAAATATATCCTAATTAATAAACTTATAAATTAAAAATGGAACCGACAAGACAATGACATTTACTGACGTGGAAAAAATGTTTTCCTATCATTGTATGAGACGAGGCCCATTTGATAAAATAAATTAAAAAATCCGGACGTAATATTTATGGCCTGGATGAAGAGCTGCGTGCATTATAAATCGGGCCTTCTTAACGAATGCCCTCGTCCTCTCTCTCCTAGAGATACCATCGCACATCAGGATTTCTTTCGTTTGGTCATTGACTTCACCACTATTTATTGATTTATCGTATCGATTACAGACATCAAAAATACATACATATATCAAAAGCAGACATTATTTACATGTTTAAAGGTGATTATGGTTTCTCTTCAAGCTTTTACGGCGTATCTTGCATTTACATAGTTTAGCAATCTCATTTCTTCAAGTATCAAGATCATTATTCGATGTTAAGGCTCGGATTTAATGCGAGTTTAAATGACTTGATTTTAATTTTTTTATGGTTCATAGAAATTGTCATGGAATTAGAATAAGAAACGCATCAACAGTTAGGAACATAATTAATATAAAAAATTATATTCTTGAAAGGTTCAATGCAACTACAAATTTAGTTCTATTTCTTAAACAATTTAATTTATGCATTAAATCAAAGGCTGTTTGAAAAAATAGAACGTGTTCTATCTCAAAACCATATATTTTTATGTAAAAAAATGAACTAAATATGAAGTAGGGTAGTCTAGTATATTTCATAAAATCAATTTGCATAAATCGAAAACCATTTTGCTTTAATATTATTACCGCCTAGTCATCCCTGAGATTTTCTTTTAAAACTCGTTTGGTTTCCTGCGAAGCACGCGACACCTATCGCACGCTGGCTACTACACTACGCCTACTTTGATCTACTTTTACCTGAACGATTAGCATAATTACTTCCGCGAGAATATTGCTTTTTAATAACGGTCGTTAATTAAAATTCCGATAATTGTTAATCATGACTATCTGACCAAAACGGACGACATACATGATCGATTCCAGCAACAAAAGTGTATCGGCGGATACTTTAGCGGATGGAAGTTGATGAAACCAACAAGGAAACGAGGCAAATTGTAGGATGCCATCCGTTATTTAAAGTCGACTTTACAATCGGCGATGATAACGTACGAAAGTAGTTCGCCTTGTTTTCTTTTTCATCCTCTGGGCGCCTCTCTCGCCGAGTTGTTTTTAATCAGCCCGGCGAATTATAAACTGAGTAATTAAATTCTGCATGCGTTTATTGTGTGTTCATTAAGATAGAGAATGCAAATAATGATGATATGTATGCAAATAGAACACGCTTTATTTGCCCCCGGTGTAAAAAGTGTTTGTCGTGCAATTAAATGCTTAAACGATTAGAATGAGATACTTGACTTGATTGTTTCTTCGTTTAATCAAAGAAAAATATACATATTTACAAGTTGGGCGATTCCACGAAAATGTCAGCCTGACTCTAGTTTTGTAAAGATTTTCTTATGGGAGTAGTAAATATTTTTTCATAAGAGAGTAATATAAATTTGTTTAGTATACCTTTACTTTTTAATTGTAATTATTTTATCAATAAAAAAAAAGTCTATTAAAGTTTACCGAAATTTATACGTAGAACATCGTAAAAAGCTTGCAAAATGATTCATATAAAAAATAATATTTTAAAATAAAGTAAATCATTATTGGTACTATGGCTGGGAGAGGGTTTTCTTTTACTATCATTTTGAGCAAAATAATCTGAAATGTTTAATGTATTAAAAAAGAAATTGTGAATATTTATACTAAGAAATGTTTGTCGCCTGATTGACGTTAATGCGAAAAGTTTGTTTAATTGATACATATCCTAATTTTCAGACAAACAGTTTACAGAACGTTTTAGTTTTTTTTTTTAATTATTTACATTTTCGTATCATTTTTAATATAACATTTTGCGCTGTCGCCTGATTGACAGGAATACTGTCGTCTGATTGACGCGGTTTTCTAAATATTATAAAAGAGCCGTTGCAGAAGTAAAAATTTGCAACAAAGATTTAGATGAAGTGCACCTTTCAATCTTCAAATCATTTTACAAAATTCAAATAACATTCATAAATTTAGAGAAATATGTATATATAGTGACATCTAAAAGCATGACGTATAAATCCTGTCGCCTGATTGACGCTTACTTTGTACATAATATTTCATTTAAAAGAAACAATTTTTTAAAACATTACAAAACGTTTTAACAAGTACATGGTATGCTCTTCTATCTGCGATTAAAATAAAAAGTATTAATTCTTATTGTATGTGTAAAATTTAAATATACTACTTCAATAACTGTTACGTATGTCACCTGATTGACGCTGGAATCGCCAATTACGTTTGTTGTTAATATGTAGTCCAAATCAAAAACAAATGAACGAATTGAAAAATGTTTGAAAATTTTATAAATTAAAAGAGTTTTCGAGTTTTGAAAATTAAATTGAGATAAACTCTATAGAATTCATTATTTTTTGATTCGTGGTAAAAGCTCGATAGAGGACGCGTCATAAAAGCTCGATAAAGGATCCGTGATAAAATCTCAATAAAGGAAATCGACGGTATCAAATTAAGCACTGCTTAAATAACAATAAATTTACTGTCTTGACTAATTAATAGGCGTTTCCCGGAATTACGTTGAATTACAGGTGAACGATCACGCACAAAATTACGTAAAGTTTAATGAACTATAAGTATAAAGACAAAATAATTCGAATAAAAACTAATTTAATATTTACATGTTGGTCCTTTTCTGTAATTAAAAGTTCAGTTCAATGTGTTTTTAATTAAATAACCTTTGGTAAATTGTTTGTTTACTGTTATATTAAATAAAAATTCTATTCTCTGTTAACTGTACTGTATAATTAGGATACTCCGGCGCCATCTATGTTAACACGGCGGAATCCAGAACCACGGCACGGCGTTGAGTGGTTCCGAAGTAAAGAGAACTACATACAGGTCTGAAGCTTTAGTTTTACCATTGTTTATGTATTATATATAAGCAATGGTTTTACGTATTCAAAAGAAAACACCTCCGATTCTCTGAACAAACGAAAAGTTTCTTGTTTGTGAAAAAAATACAGTAAAATAGTAATTTTCTTCTGCAAATTAAATTCTAACGTAATTTTAATTTTCCAATAATTATTTATAAAACGGGGTCTTACTTTTAATATTTGCATTTGCACATTGTGAAAATTGAAAACAAAATTCATATTTGCGCTTTTCAGTTCTCTTGAAATTAAGTAACTCGACCTAGTTGTGTTAAACGAGTATGCGACATCTACATTAAACCTTGCATACTTTCTCGCGCGGTTCGAAGGTAGACTGGAGCGTTGGACTTCGAATGTGGCAAGAACCTAGCTACTAGATGGCGCATATGTTCTAGAATGCAATCTTTGAAACTATAGAAAATAAGAGCGTCAATAATTCTATTCGAATTGTTTCGTATGTGATGTGCGAAAGAACCAAAGAACCCTTTTCACAAAAAAAAAAAAAATAGAGAACGAATATCGTACAATATTTAGCAATACTAAAATACGTTTCTAAATGTTTGTAAGTTAAGATCTTTTTATTTTAATGTTTAAACATTTGGATTCCACTAAAATATTTTAACTCTGCTGACGTTTTTTTTTAGATAAGTCTGTCATTTTTATCATGAAATAAATACACGCAACAAAGTTCTTTGCAAGTTATATTATTATTATTATTTTCGACCAATGATCTCATCAAGATATGGATATTTAGTCGTACATTCTTTAAAATCGTAGAAACAGCGATCCAATAAAACATTTTAAGTTTACGTTTAAATCCTAGTAGATAAATGCTCCTTGGATCGTATTAGGCATTTACGAAAATTAATCCAGTGGATACACCGTACTCTATTTTTCTCACTCTTACATGCACTAAGTCTCTTAATGTTCGCTCTCACATTTCTAACCCGGTTATCAACCGGGTGAATTTTCGTAAACGCCTATTGATGAAGGCAGGTGGTTGTATGTTTTTAAAGCTCGATAATATACACTTCATTCATAAAGGCTGGTGTTATGTCTGGGGATTAATAAATGATTAAAATTTTTAGTTTTCACTGACAAGTTGGAGCTATCTATATTGATCTTTATTTTTTGGAAAGAAATTCAGATTTGCTTTAGCAAAAATCGCAAGGTTATAAATGTAAAGACAAGGCAAGGATGGAGTGTTTTAAACAGTGGTTTGCAAGATTCAGAAGGCTTCTTACTTAGCATTGTTCTAATAATGAATTTTTGCATAACAAACGCCTGCAGAACATGAGATGAGCCTTCCCAAAATATTG
This sequence comes from Dorcus parallelipipedus, assembly GCA_958336345.1. Classification (NCBI taxonomy): domain Eukaryota; kingdom Metazoa; phylum Arthropoda; class Insecta; order Coleoptera; family Lucanidae; genus Dorcus; species Dorcus parallelipipedus. The sequence goes on along the minus strand of OY284480.1, from coordinate 27,607,956 downwards.
AGGCATAAGAAAGAGTGGACTGAACATAGGCACTGTAGTACATTAATAAAACAATAAACACAATGCATAAGGTTCCTGAATTCGTTATAAGTTAAGTCGTTATATAATTTAAACATTCAAAGATTGCGGATTCTGTAGATTGACCTTTTATGAATCCATGTTGACATTTAGATATAATACTGTGCTTCTTCAAGTAAGAATATAATCTTCTGTAGATAAGTGTTTCAAATACTTTAGAAAAGATAGGTAATAGAGATATCGGACGGTAGTTGTTTATGTCGTATTTCGAACCTTTATTTTTATAGACGGGTAAGACTTTAGCATGTTTGAGGGAAAAAGGAAATGAGCCAGTAGAGAAAGAAATGTTAATTGCATCTGCAAGTTTAGAAGGTATTATGTGACAGACGTTTGCGAGAATGGTACCGGGAAGTACATCGTAGTAACTAGGTGTCCACTTAGAAGATAACGTTTTTAGGGTTTTTTCAGCTTCGACTCTGTCCGTCGGAAACAGAAAGAAATTAGAAGCTTGCATACTGTTAGCTTTAAGAAATTCTTTAGTGGAACGAATATCCAAAAGTTGCTTGTTTCATATACTATTTGGCATTTGCAAGATATATTTCTATGCTACATTTAATCTTACTTAAGAAAGAACAAATGAGTTACCGTTGTTCCTCGAGATGCACATCAAAATGACATAATTTTTTGGAAAAGATATTTTGTTATACAAAAATGAGCCTGATTTTTAATTTTCGGCTTTCCCCTAATTTCGTGCGTTATCATTTAACTTTCGACCACACAATTTGAAGCTGATATTTTTTATGTAAAATGGTGCATTACTATGGTCCGAAAAATACGGTTCCTTACAAAAGCATAAAATGATAATGCAAATTGTCATCTTTTATATATTTTTTCTTTAACTAAACAAAAACACTGATAATTACTTTGTTATTATCACATTTATTTGTCACACAGTGACTGCAGTTTCAACATTACAATGTCATTTTCAAACTGATAATTTAAACCGAAACTTAGTCTATATACAGGATGAGTCACAATAGGCGGAACAAATGTTACCAGTATGTAAAAAAGACTTTTTTAAGTAAAAAAGTTCCTATAAACCTACGTTCTAATCCGCACAGTTGAGGAACTACAAGGAGTCAAAGTTTTGTAATAAACAAATATTTAATAATAACGGCAACTGTGAAACCTGTAAAAAATTGGATAAACTGTATAAAAAATGTTCAATTAAATCACAGTATTACAAAAACTGTGTTCAAACTGTGCTCCTTGAGCACTAATACAAGCACGAGCTCTAGGAATAACTTTTTTACTTAAAAAATGTCTTTCCTACATACTGGTGAAATTTGTTCCGTCCATTATGATTCACTCAACTTTGACTTCTTGTAGTTCCTCAACTGTGCAGATTAGAACATAGGTTTACAGGAACTTTTTTACTTAAAAAAGTGTTTCCTACATACTGGTAAAATTTGTTCCGCCAATTATGACTCATCCTGTATATACACCGAGAAAACTAACTTCTAATACTATTGACAATAACTGAACATCTGGAGGGATTTTTTTAATTACAAGCTACGAAGAAGGTTGAATTCATTAGGGCAGTTTGGTCGTTCAATAAAATTTCTCCGGAATTACTCGCCGCTTTGCGAATTTCTAGTGACTTCAGTAAGCTTAATTTACGGCTTTTTTCTGCGTAAAGTACAATTTGTGCATTGTCTGAAGTGAAAAAATGTTTTTCTGCGATTAAATGGTTGGCAAAATTTGAGTTATGTCCACGTGGAGATGGAAGAATTAACCAAATCGACACAGGGCACTGTCAAAGAAATATTACAAGAAATATTAATGTGAACAAAAAATAAATTATTTAAATATCGTTTTTAACAATCTGACGATTATTAGACCAAGAAAATACACCCACTTAAATGACATAATGCCCTAAAAACAATGCACTAATAAGTAATATTAAAAGTCACTTCAATTTTGATTAATTTATAATAATAACAACTTTAGTCATTGCTGACATGTATTTCTGGTTGTACACACCTTAGAGGCAGTTAGAAAATGCAAACAGGGTCAGACTAGCTCCACGGTGAAAAGTGTTAGAAATAAAATAATAAATAAAAAAATTGTTTCTTCTAAAATATGTGAAGATATGAAAGGAGGGGAAATAATCAATACATTAAAAAATATAATTAGAATTGGAAGTTTGATTGATAAAAAAAATCTCTAGATTCACAGGAAGACTAAATAACATTGAAGTTTCTTTAATATTACACTAAAAATTTCAACTATTTTTCTCCTAACTTTGAACTTTATTATAATTTATAATAGAATTTAGAATCAATCACACACCCAAGCATCAAGCGTATCAATTTTAAATCACCCGAACGTATCAAACGAATGTAACGTTTATTTTGTTTGCAATTACATCTAATTTGTTTTCGAGTTTAATTTCCCTGTAACAATGATGCCCGCCCCCCCTTATCTTAGGCTTACGTCTCGGCAATGAAATTAGGAATCTCTGAAGCATGAAGAAGACGGCCTCTTCGTGTCTGTAAGTGACCATTGTTTAGGGCGAAGACGCTCCTTGGTCTTGCGTGTTTTAATCCCACATGTGCTTCGTTTTGCTCTTGTCAATTTCGTTGCATCGGTTGTCGAAATGATTAATTTTTTTCTGCCGTACGACGCGATTTTTTACTCAATCATTGGATATTCCAGGTGCTCGCCGAAAAATAAATTAAATCGGCTTTTTGTTCCTCGTCAAAACGCATTCGGCGATTTAGTAGCTGCCTAACAAAGCATGCAAATCGAATTTCACGGCAGAAATGTTTCCGAGAAATCGGCGAAGGTTTCGAGGTTACAAGATTTCGAAATGATTTAGAACATGTACGTACAGGGGGGCCCAAATTTTCTTTTAGTATTAGGAGGCATTAGATACTCTTGGTAGCCACTAAGATAATTGCGTTGCAATACGTGCTACTTCTGCATATACAGTTTTATAAACAAGTATGTTGTACTCTTATTTATTTTGTTTTTACGACATTGTTTCAAAACGTTTATGGAATACACGGTTTTCAATAGCCGAGCCACAAATAGGCTAGAAAAAAGTCATCGTTTGAAGAAGTAACATACCGATAAGAGAAACAAACAAGGTATTCACATGTGCTCGGTGGTTCTCTTGGAAGTAATGTTTTTTCATGACACACGCTCGAGCACATTGTGAGAAAGCGAATCCCGTTCAGATTTTTTCGTTCCCAACGAACAATACGAGCTGCTATGAACTTCGGCCGAATATTTTATTTAAAGCTCGTCCTCGCACTTCGCCGTGAATAATACAAAGTCCCCTGGTTGTAATTGTTTTCAACAAAGTTCGCTCAGAATAAACGATAGCTGTTTCGTTTTACAAGTACAAAGTAGATTATGAATATAAAGTACGGATTAGCGCCTCGTTATTTTATTCCGATCAGGTACGAAATAGTAATTTTTACATGGGTATTTATACTTGCCGGATAACTTTAACGAGCATCATCATAAACGATGGGTAAATTTTATTCCTAAGCAATTATTTAATTTAATAGATAATTAATGAAAATATGATTTATGTATTCAAAATTCTTTTCAATTATTCAGATCACGTTCAGCTTTCGATTAAAAACGACAGAAAAAAGGCAAACGCTGTCGGCAAGCCTCGCGTCAATTCAAAGTAAATCAGATAACAACATTCTCTTAAATTATACGCTACTTGTATAATAAAATAATTTATGCAAATTTTATTTAATATAATTTTTTTCCCCCGATACAAACGAACACCTGCTCAACTCGATCAGCTCTAATTACAATGAAACGGTCAATCATTCCAAGCAACTCTTCTTGGACGCCGATGACGTATCGCAACGCGACCTCCACTTTATATTTACTGTATGGGTTTGGCTTCGAGTTAATACCAAGAAGTACACCATGTGTACAATAGGAAAGTGTCAGAGGAGATTTACGTCTGTTTAATGGCTGAGCTGAAACCGGAATGAAAGATATTTAAGTTGGCTTTATCGATGGTGTATTGTACAACATGCAATGTCTTTCTGCGAATATTAAATTATCACTTTCGAGAAGCACTTTGATATGTGGGAGTGTTTTAGCTTGCCACATAAAATTATCATTGCTTAAGCCGTTTCCTTAAACTTAATATTAAAGATAACACTCAATTAATTGATTCTGACGAAATCAATTTTTGTTTTATTAAAGTTTATCGTTCGGAAACAATAAACTCCTTGTTCATCATTTAATAAATGTAAACATCAAAGCGTTTATCTATACATATAAAATGTAATGTCACAACATTATTTATTACACGATTAAAAAACTACTAAACGACGATAAACAATATAATAATTTAATCTGGTTTGAGTTTCTTGACTTTTCATTGCTGTTAATTAATTGATATTATTTTCGTCGGGACTAAATTGAATTGAACTGAGCTTGAAGGTTTAACAAATTTCCTTCCAGAAAAGTACATCATTACGTGTACGTCTTACGTAAAATGCTCACCTGCATTACTGTGGCCGTAGCTCAAATTTTACAACAAAAAGCCGCATAAATCATTCAGCCAATGAATAAAAACCGGTTTCCGGCAATTGTCTTTAATTATTCGATAATTTCGTTTCTGAGCCGACGGGGCAAAGAACTGCTTTCGATATTGTTTTCTTGTCCTTTGTTTTTCGTTGCATGCGATTAAAATAATTCCGTGAATTTACGGTTTCTGTGTTTATGAAATGCCGCCGCTGGAACTTTCTAATTTGTTTCGTAACAATATCATTTCGCAAAAAGAAAAGAACTATTTTGTTTTAGTTTATTACTAAGTTATAATGCGTTCGTTCAGTTCCTGAAGAACAAGTCCAAAATCGACTTTCGTTCTGAGATTAAATTATTTTTTTTTTTAAACATTTAATGATTTTTTTCTATTAACCTCAACTCATCATTCATTTTCTCTCTCTCTCTCTTTCTCTTTAACTCTTTATTCCTTTCCGTGTCAACGTGTAGCCAATCTCAGGCGCGCGAAGAAAATGTTCATAGATGGCAGCAGTTTAACATTTATGCAAAGAATGCGAAAATCGCTTCGAATTGAACGAATTTGTCCTCTAAATTTAATGCTTAAGATTGACGTGAGTCAAGGAAAAGTAGGTATGTACTTAAGAGGACGAAATCCAAAGTGTATGAATAAACTCAAGAAAACGTCTATAGATGGCAGCACTTAACTTTCTTTCTGCAAAGACAGAGAAAAATCTTGGCAAGAATCGCCTTAAGTTGAATGAGTTTGTGGTTCAAGCAAAAGTACGTACTTAGAAGGTTGAACCAAAAATGTATGATTAAACTCATGAAAATATTCATAGATGTCAGTAATTAACTTTTCTTATGCAAAGAAAGCGAAAAGTCTCTTGGCAAAATCGCCTTGAATTGAATGAATTTATCGTCTGAGTTTGACATTTAAGATCCTCGTAGTTGCAAGAAAAGTATACAGAGGGCGAAACCTAAAATGTTTATTAAACTTAATGCTTCATAGATGGTAGTTCTCTAACTTCTATGGAATGTTGCCCTTCCAAACCGGAGAAAAGTTCTGCCGAAAGTTCTAATAATAATAATAATAATATCATTTATTGCCATAAGATGAGAAGATATCAGCATTTGTCAGGGACTCGACAGATAAAATTATAAAAATAGTTAACTAGTAAAAAAATAACTAATAAATACATAAAATAATTAATTAATTAATACATTAAGGGTGGGTTTACAGAAAGGAAATAAAATATTTAACTACGATAAACTATTTGATTCAGCTTAAAATTCATGTTGCCATAGAAATCTAATTTTTAAACCGTGGCAATGCGAATTTTAAGCTGAATCAAATAGTTAATCGTAATTAAATATTTGATTTCCTTTCTGTAAACCCTAAGAATTATACTCCGTTAAAAGAATTGTCAGAATGCTATAACCTACCAAGATCACTTAGTCTAACCTTTTGCGATTCAGTTAGTATATTCCGCTGAAAGGAACTTTATAGAGTAGAAAGCACATTTTTCTCAAGGTAGAACTTAACTTGTCTTTTGAAGATTTTAGTTGAGCTTAACTGCCTTACTTCAAATAGATTGCTAGATAAAATACACTATTATAAAATTTGGCAGTTCGGTGTTGGGGTAAGTAAAAATAATGTTTTTCAAATGATCTAGTATTATATTTTCTAATTTCAGATTCTTTAGTTAGTAGATGATCATTGTTTCTAGCGTACAAGAGACAATTAAAAATAAACAGGGAAGGCAAAGTTAAAATATTTAATTGTTTAAAACAGATTTTACAACTAGTTCGAGCACTAACTTTTACAATAGCTCTTATTATACGTTTTTGAGTAATAAAGAGTGAATTTGAGGAAGAGGAGTTTCCCCAACAGAGAATGCCGTAGTTTAATTTCGACTGCACACAACCGTAATATTTTTTTTAAGAATCTCTAGAGACCCATTGTCATTCAGCTTTCTTAGCATGAAACATGCGGAATTTAATGATTTCGATAATACGAGGCAGTGATTTCTCCATGTAAGATAGAGTCAAAGGTCAGTCCTAAAAATTTTACATCATTTACTAGAGGTATGTCAATGTTTAGTTCTCCTGTTTATTATTAAGAGGATTCAGTGAGTATGGAATTAAAGCTGTTTTATTAACATTTAGTGATAAATTGTTCAACGGCACCATTCAGTCATATTTTTAAGCAGTGTACTTAGCTTTCGTGATAGTAGCCCAGAGTTGAACAAATTTTTTGTCTAGTTTTAACATTTAATATCAATATGATTCAAGGAAAAATACGTAGATGGTGGAAGCCCAGAGTCATTTAAATTCAGGAAAATATTCGCTGTATATAACTTTTAGGCAATGTTGCTTCTTCAAACAAGAAAAACATTCTGGCATTCGAGTTGAATGAATTCATCCTGTAAATTCTGCGCTTAAGATTGATGTGGTTCAAGGAAAAGTACTTGGAGGACGGAACCCAAAATGTATGATTAAACTCAAGAAAATGTTCATAGATGGCAGCACTTAACTTTTCTTGTACAAAGAAAGAGAGAAATCTTGGCAAAAATCGCCTTTAATTGAATTGATTTATCGTCTGAGTTTGACATTTAAGATCCTCGTGGTTGCAGGAAAAGTATACAGAGGGCGAGACCCAAAATGTTTATTAAACTTAAGAGAATATTTCAGAGATGAGAGCTCTGTAACTTCTATGGAATGTTGCCCTTCCAAACCGGACAAAAATCCTACCAAAAATAGCCCAAATTTCTCGTCTAGTTTTAAATTTAAAATCAATATGATTCATGGAAAAATACATAGATGGTGGAATCCCAGAGTCATTTGAACTCAGGAAAATATTCGCTATAATTTTTAGGCAAACAAGAAAAACATTCTGGCATTCGAGTTGAATGAATTCATCTTGTAATTCGGCGCTTAAGGTTGATGTGGTTCAAGGAAAAGTACTTGGAGAACGGAAGCGAAAATGTATGATTAAACTCAAGAAAGTGTCCATAGATGGCAACACTTAACTTTTCTTATACAAAGAAAGAGAGAAATCTTGGCAAAAATTGCCTTAAATTGAATGAATTTGTCATCTGAGTTTGACGGGTGAAACCTAAAATGTTTAAGAATCAAAAGAGAATATTTCATAGATGTAACTTCTATGGTAATTCTACGGTAATTCCAAACCGGAGAAAAATTCTGCCAAAAATAGCCTAGAGTTGGACAAATTTTTCGTCTAGTGCTGCGTTTCACAAAAGTCACTTAAATTAAATCATCTGTGAATAATAAGCAACCCTACACCTTCAACTACAGATAATAGATCTTTCCAGATAGTTAATGAGATAGGAATGAATGGACGCTCTAAAAATAGTTTGCGCAAACAAGTGATATCTATTGAGTATTTAACAAATTCGAAAACTGAACATTTGCTAATTCCGAAGCTTAATTGGCTTATATATCGCCAGATGTATTTTTTAAATAACACAGAAATAACTGTAAAGTGGAGCTAGGTTATAATATGCTGTTAATTCTCCCTTTAAACTTTGCATCGCACCACTTACAATTAGTTATAGAATTTGTTTACACGTTACTTATATTTACAGGTTTCGTTTTCCATTCTTCTATTTTAAAAGTAGGGCCATATTTGGTGAGCTAGCTCCAAACTAACACCGAGTTTAGCTCCAAGTTGGGGCGTCAAATTTAAAACGTTTGATGAGCCATTTGCTAAGCTCTATTATTTATTTATGCTTCAACACATGTAACCATAGCAACATTTACTTTTAAGAGATGATTGAATTTAAGTAACCTTTGTGAAATTTACCATTAATTTAACGTTTAAAATCTACATGAATCAAGGAAAAGTACTTAGATGGTGGAATCCCAAAGTCATTTAAACTTTGGAAAATATTCGCTCTAATTTTTAGGCCATGTTGCCCCATCAAACAAAAAAAAATATTCTGGCAGATCGTCTCGAGTTGGATGAATTTGACGTTTTAAATCGACGTGGTTCAAGGAAATGTATACAGAGGGCAAACATTTAAACAATGCATTATATTAATGAATTCTTTACACATTCATGTCGACCCAGCAAAGCTTTCTCAAGCTTGTCGGGGTGGCGTAGTTTTGCAATCGACACTGGGTGCTTTATCTCTTAAAATATTAATAAAAGAAATAATATATTTTTGCGGATGACGTGTGATTGCGACGTATTTAGAAAGTGTGTGTGTGTACATTGCAATAGTGCGTGCACACATGGATGTGAAAACGTTAAAAAAAAACATCCGTTGAATGTAAATACCGTTTAAAAAAATGTGAAAGCACATGTTTACAACAATTCGCTATGCGTTGGTCGTAATTAATTTAAAGACATCAGCGAAATTAAACACCCGGGCATTTCCATATTGTATACACATATAATTACGTCGTCTATGTTGACAGTATAACTGTAACAATTAAATCATTATTAGTTCACTGAACTGGGTCTTTATTGCGTTGATTTGTCCGTGCCTCATTAAAAAAAAGAAACAGATCGACGACGGAAGAATTTTTTAATTGGTAATTAAGTCGATCGACAATCAAGAAATTTCCTGTCCAATTAAGAGCAAGCAGGCTTATTTTATGAAATTTTCAGAAAGCAATCTTTGGCGTAAACCCATCGAACTGTTGTAAACAGTTTAATTAATTCAAACTCGTGCAAGTAATTTCCAGGAATCCTATCAGCTCGATCGAATTGATTACTTTGTATGATGTCGTTGTATCCGAGAGAAGGCGACGTGGAACAACGCAGCGTGCAAAAACACTGACGTAGATTGCGCTATAAAATAAAATAAAATAAACCGACTCTCCAGGATGGATTGCAAAAAACATGCCGTTTATATAATGGCGAATGAATTAACGAAAACCAACTGGTTGACACCCACTCGTATGTGATGTGATGTGATCACCTACGCAAATACCACTTCATATCACAAGCGAGAAGTTTCTTGCACTCTGAAGATTTCATAAAAAAAAGGATGTTACAAAAAACTAATCATCATAAATATACATACAGACTTCGCTGAATGAATTACCAATGTTTCTTCCAATTCAATTATTTGAATTATTCCTCAAGTTTACTACTACCATTTTGCAAATAATTAGCCTATATGTAATTCTGAAAACGTTAGTGTTACCTACAATTTAGATCACGACATCTTGCCACCAATTTTTGAACTGCTAGGGCAGATCGGTGAGATTGCAGTTGAGTTCTCGAGCTACTCTTCTGCTGACGTGGCCCCAAATAGGGCCGAAGCAGCGGATACATTGCAATCAAAACTGATTTGCAACAAATTATCGATTCTTCCATTCTGCTAAACACTGTCATAGTATCACAATAACTTATTTATAAGTAATATTAAGTAGTTCGAAACCACCAAAAGCGTCATTATTTTGGTGGGTTTCGAAATCTATTCAGAAATTGTTGTAACTGGAACAAACCTATTTCCACTCAAAGTTACACTCAGTTCTTGAGGTTGGGTTTAAAAAACTCTTTCTTAAGTTTAATTAAAACCAAATATAATTCACAAAAAAAGCGTATCCATAACTATACCTATTTTTACTTCCACCAATTATCCTAACAGACTCTATTTTAATTATAGTAATCTATCCTCTTGATGTGTTTAAATCACCGTGGCATTTCCTATACCTTGTTCGCGCAAAGAAACTAATCTAAAGCCGCCGTTGCTTTTTCAATTGATTTATCTTTACGCCACGTGATTTCAACGTGTATAATTAGCACGAGCGGTATTAAAACAATCGCAAGGAACATAATGATATGTAATTTGATACCGATCGCGCCGCCGCCGCCGCCGCCATTCAGATGATAACTTCGGGGAAGTACCTACTTTCCAAATAATGTCGTAAGATGAGAAGGCTGCAGTAGGTACGTGATTTAACAATAGATAGAATCTGCCTATAAAAATGTCCCAAGTGCCATTGCGTAACTCTCCTCAAGTTTACAATGCAGTTTAAGGGTTTCTAAAATAAGGGTAGTTTTCATTACGCGAAGAGCCCTTGTGTATTGTTGAGCGCGTGTTTAATGAAAGCGGAGGAGATGCGGGCTCTGGATAAAATTTTCTTTCTGGATAAAATGCTGTGTATTATGCGATATCGTAAATTAAATTTTAATCATAGAAGACATCCACCCACCGAGTGATAGGTATCTGTTAAATGAATTACATTTTTTTATTTTACGCGCTACTCAAGTATCATTTTTTGCGTGTCGAAAAAAAAAGTGCAATCTCCGCCCAGGATGTTCCCTGTGCTAGCTATCTGGATCTCTTCTTACCCAGAGGTATATGCTAACACCTTCGTGGCAACGCAGGTCATCTACCGGATGCTGAACAGTTCCAGCTCCGGCCCGTACGACAAATAACATCCGGCCAGATTGTTGCCTAAGCATCTGCACGCTTCATATGTATATCATATTAATAACTCCTGGATGTATTAATTCATACCTTAACTGTACATTTATTCGAAGCCTAATCGCGCAAGAGAAATTCAAATACACACCAGCACACGTTCTTTATCCAGTGCACGCGTGATTTATCACGGAATGCCGTTTGATATTAAATTAATATCATTTAAATGTATGTACGCAAGGAAAAAGTGCATAAAATGTAATCACGTTTTATCTTATATGGCAGAAGGCCGTGCTAATTAAAAGAATCTTATCCCAAGGCAGGTTTCATAACGTGTGATTATCATGTAACTGCAATTACGCATAAGTAAAACAGTGGCAGTTCAAGTATTCATATTTTTACCTGCAAGCAAAGACATGGTTTTATTTTGATTTGTGCAACTTTTCCTAGAGCGTTGTCACATTCTTGCATTACTTTATGAACAAGTTCTATTCTGCTTTTAAATGCGATCGGTTGTAGCACTGGTTCTAAGATGTCTTTTTAATCAATGTTATGGGAGAATAAGATCACCCAAAGCCTTAAACTCATCACGTGTATCAAAGTATTTGTGGAAAGTACAATCCACCTATAATATAATTTGCTGCTGAAAATTTTCGACATTACGTATACTGCCTTCCAAATGTATTAAGCCACTAAGATAAAGGTTCATTCATTTGGAAGACAGTATGCATAGCTTATATAGAAACTTGAGCTGAATCTATGTCTTCCCAAGATGACTAAATCTTTTTTAATTAATCAATACCGGTAGAATCTGGATCAGACATTCATGCATGTAAGTACATACATTGGAAATAGACTATATGCAAGCAGTTCCGTTTAAAATAACTCATATCATCACTGTACTCAATGAATAACACTGCATTATTATCAACGCATATTTTATAAATAAAATGGCGCCGCGATTATTACGTAAATTATCTTCGGCGTTTTGTATCACACTTCTAGGAACACACAAACTCAGTGACATTCTAACAAAAAAAAAAAATATATGGCAAACAAAATCGTTCCAGTGATAACTTGCGATAGTAATTAAATAGCAAATAATGTCAAGGGCGAGGCCATAAATTAGTGCAAGTACTTACGTAATTGCATCCGAAAAAAGACTTTAAAAGTGTTATGCTTATGACTTATGAGTCATGACTCATTGATTGTAGAAATTCAACAGGCGTTGCTGGAAGCTGCCTACGTTTCGGTTTCTACATCAAAACATTTAATTTCTATCTGTTTTTTTCTCTTATTGAACTCGCTTGAACACTATTTTTCGTAAAAAAGTTTCCAATATGCAAGAATGAATATCAACTTCGAAGGCTATTTCTTTAAATTCAGTTCTGTAGACAAACAAGTAGGTACCACAACACGTTTTTTGAATGTGTTATTAAAAGTACTCTTTTTTAAAATTTGTTTAAACTTTCATTAATTTCAAAATTTTTACTTTTCCCTCTTTTACTCCGGCTCACTCAAGATCTGTATCTCGAAGCCATTTCGGGCTTTTTGTAAAAGGTATCAAAAACACCTGCTTCATCACATTCTTGACACAATAGGTCAATTTAAAGTGTCACATGTTAATTATTTCTCAACCCAATTACACAAGCTATGCTGTGACTTAACAGCCATAGTTTACCAGCGTATTGCTGAGGCCATTTTAAGTCAAAAATATAAAAATGTCTCGTTCTTAACGGATTTACAAGCACTTTTAATTTTAAAGGGTTATAAGCGGAGAGTATAGCATTTTTTGATTTATTTAGATTCGATGAGGGAAAGAGGTCACCTGGATCTAAATCCTCTCGACTACTTCCTTTGGGGGCACCTTAAAAGTCTCCTTTAAGCCAAAAACTATGACACTGGAGAAGAGCTTATATGCACCTATATGCACTCCAGGCCGTAAAGGCTTAAGGTTGTAATCTTTTTCTGTTTTCTCCTAAGTCTCGCTTTTTCTTTCCAGTTCCTGATATTTGTAATTTGCAGATCTCGTTTCACACCCTCGCACCATCTGTACCCTGGACGTCGCACTTTAATTACTGAGGTAATCTTGGGTTCTTTGTGCATCATTTTTAGTTCCTTATTAGTTCTTCTTCTCCATCCGTCCTCTGTGTCTATTCCACCATTTATGGCTCTTAACATTTTCCTTTCCCATTTTTCTAGAGCATTTTCCTCTGACTTATTTAGCGTCAACGTCTCACAGGCATATTGCAATGTCTTGGTATCTCAGTGTATTTTGCAATTTTTTTTTCTAAATGTTACTTGTTTATTGTTATTCTTATTTGTTTTCTTATTTCCTTGTTTTACTTGCGACGGCTCCTGCTTCGATAATGGATTTTGCTGTGTATCTCGTAGACTGATTCTTGCTAGTAGAGTGTATTTGTGGTGTGATAAATTTTGGATGTAGACGGCATTCGCGAGCTTTCACATTCAAAATTATCTGTGTCAGTGTGTGTTCCTGGAAGAGTTATTTCTTCAATTAACAGGCGAACTAAAATGTGTACACAAAAATTAGGTGGAGCAACTTCTGTCATAATAGGTTCAAATTTAATACCAAATTAATTCTTGCCTTAGTATGTTCATCAAGTTATTTTAATTCAATTAAAAAAATAATTCTTCTTTCTATTTTGCTTTTTACTTAAAATTGCCGCAGTTTCATTACGCAAGTTTACAGCATATGTCCATTAGACATTTTTGACTTAAAATGACCTAAGCAACACACCTTTAAGCTATGGTCATTATGTCGTGGGACGCCCTGTATGAAATTTTGTAATTATGTACATACCTGAATCCTTTCTAAAGAGGCCGCATGCACTGCATTTTTAATATTTCAAATAATTTGTCATATAGAGTAATATGAACCGAACAGAACCGATGAGATTATTCCAGGATTGATATCTTCTTATAACTTCGTCGGGTATTTATTACTTATACACCTGTCAGGAAATTCTTTATGAAAGAATGCTCTCATTGCATGCGTTAAAAGAGGGTGCCCGCCTTCTTGGGGATCACAAATATGTTGATTGTTGTACCTACCACATATGTAGGGTGTACATGAACACTAATCGAAATTCTCATCAAATTATAAAACGTTAGAAGAGAATATGGTCAAAACAGAAATTAATTAATTATCATCGGTAGTTATAGAATCTATGGTATTTACAGAAAAACTTATGTTTAAAGAAAAATGAGATTCATTTTGACTGAATCACTCATCTTTAATTTCAACTATAAAACGCGAACTTGCGTGATTTAGTGACGTTAAAGCTGATCAAACGTTATTTAAGTATCAGAATGCACTGGAATTGTTGAGTCAGCAATTTATTAGTGACGAAACGAACCGTCTCAGAACTGTAACCGGATTGATGCAGCGTAAAATTACTAAAAATTAACTGCTCGCCTGTAGATTAATTTCTTCAGGCAGTGCAAAGGAAATGGAAATCAAGAGTTTGTTGCAGTTTCGACTTCTTTATTTCATTAGTTCTTAATTTACTACTTCATGTCACATCCTTTCCTATATCCAATTAGTTTTGTTGCGCGCCTATTTATTATTAGCATAAACAGAACTGGCATTTTACGACCAATGTAACATTAACGGGCGAAAACATCGGAAATTTAAAGGCCATGGGAAAGCGGCGATAATTAAGACTGTGTGAAAGAACATTGGCAAACATTTATGTTCCGCTTATAAGGATAATATTTTAGATTCCATGTTCTGTCAATACATCATCGAAGACCTACATACATTACCCGCTCATTCTTATATTATTTAAAAGCCCTTTCAAATCGTTTTCTATTATTTTATTTTCTACCTGGAACCTCCTCGCTTGAATCTGGTTCAAAGATCTCGTTCGAAAAAAAACAGGTGGGGTTAGAAAAGCAACACTCCTCGTAAACATAATAAAATAAGCAAATAATACGAAATCATTTCGAGGAGTTGTCCTCGACGATTCGAATCTTCATAAGCTGAAGTGCAACGCGATAGCATGAATTATTTGCATATGAATGTGGAGCTCCATTAATCTTTTATTGTTGCGTGAAGTGTTAACTGTCATAATAGCCAATTTGGGCTATCTATAACGAACGACTGCATTGAAGCCTATTGTATCGTTAAAACGCAATATAGCTAAAACAAAACAAGTTCTTTTTCAGTTTTGGTTTTTATGTCGTCAGCTATTTGAAATTTCAGAAATCTTATAACACAAGGCAGCAAACTAAACACTTCATAAATAAATCGTTTAAAAATATTATCAAGAAGAAATTGGAATTCGCAGAATATACTGTATAAACAAACCAAACATAAACAGTAACAAAATAATCACTTGTTATGACTGACGACAGTGCAAAGTCCACATTCACACACGTGTGTTTAAACCTCTTTTAAAAACTGAGTTCAAACAAATGCAGCGAAGAAAAATTTTGCTGGTTGTACCGAAAAAGAAAAAAATGGACCAAGACTCGGCAACATATAAATCTTACTTATATGTGAACGGTCCTAACGTCTTATTCACTGGAGAACCGCTCAAGACAGAAACCAGACGCCCTTATAAAAACTCACTCAAGGAGGTGTGTACCTTATAGGGGTAGATAAAGACATTTTAATAACATATCTGGTGACCATGGGAAAAATCCCGTCGCCCGGACTTTAATAACACTTACAGAACGACAGCGAGACGGAAAGCGCATATTAACGTTTTCTTTTGCATTACCTGCTCAACAATCGACGCGACGGGAAAAATAATACTTCAGTTTAAATAATTACCGAGAGAAATGTGTTTTGTAATGGCCTGAGAGAAAACTTAATGGCGCAATGTAAATTAAGTCGTTTTCTTGCGCGATGAAAGTCAGGAAATGGAGAGACTCACAATCAATGAGGAAAGAAGTAAATATTGCCTTTCATAACTTGTTATGTCGAGTAGAAGAACTGCACGACTCCTTTTTATATACTAGATAGTTCTTATAACACAAATTGTTTTCCTTGCTTAGATTATAGTAATAAATTCATATTTTTGTTTATTCATTTATTACTTTTTTATTTTAAATCGATGTTGGTTAAAGGTAAAAGAAAGTAAATATAAACAAAAATGTTTAATGGACTTTGTTTTAAATGACAAAAGTTAAAAATACTTATTGCTTTCCATATTCAACCAAAGATGTGTTTTTTCCCATACAAAGAACACATTCGCTTACATTAAAAACAAGCAAATATTTAAACTACTTGAGAGCGAACTTATGAAGCAGACGACCCGACGTTACCAACATAAAATTTCAACAGAATCATATCGGGTCGAGTGGTGCCAACGCTGAAACTTCTTCATGCAAAGAACGTTCGTTACATAAGACAGATGTTAGCCCCATTTTAAAGGAAATAAAACAGTAATGAAACCCGATATTTTCATTACGAAACTCTATACTGTGTCAGCAATAACGATATAAAGTTCAGAAATTAAATTCTAAATTAGTTCTTTCATTGTCGATGTAAAATAAATAAATCTTATTACACTCACTATATCAGTCAGCATCAAGTGCTCTCACCTGAGATAAAAATGGCTTAGTAAAATTGGGCGGTTTCACAAACGGATTCGAGATGAAAGACGAAGGACATCTGGCCAAAATCAGAGTCAAATTTCAGACAAACGTTGCCTAATCGACCAGCTTCGGTGTGATTATCGTTGTTGTAAAAACCAAGTGTCGTCCTTCGTATGGTCCATTGGACGAGTGACCAAGACTCGATCCTCAATTCTTGGTGTAACAATCGGCCACAAAGTGGACAAAGGCGGTGCGCCATTCTTTGGCAAAAGGTACCTTTAGATTTCTAGAATTTCAAGTTTGAGTGGGTGGTATACAAATAATGGGGAGGATTCGTCTTTTCATGCAGAATTTTGTCAATAATCTAAATTGTTGTTCAAGATTCCATATACATAAATAAATGACTAAGGTCATAACTAAGAACAGTGTATTTATTTGCTTTGCCCCACACAATTACATATTTCTGAAAATTACCTAACAGCCTATAATTTCTACTCATCGCGTGTCGATATCGTTAATTACCACAAATATTCTCCTATTCTTCTTTTTCTGTGTTTACAATCTTTAAAGACGTGAATGTAATGATGTAATCAGCTAAATCCTTGCGCTGTTATTATTTATTAACTATGCCAGTCCGTTTTTGCTAGTTAGTGCTTCCATCCATGCGAATCCACTTTTAAAATTCATTGCAAAACCCTAATGAGCACTTGCTTGAGTTGTAAGTAATTAAAAGACTTCCCCGCGGTCTAATTAATACCAACTTATTTAACCAGATCAGATCGCTCGAATCTTACACATATGATTTACGAAGAACGTGCATAATTATTTCCGAGCAACTTCTAAAATTTTCTCCGACACCACAAAAACGTGTATACGACAAATATTGTGAATATTGACGTGCTTCGTTGAGTGCACTGTAATAATAAATGTTCCGGTCTGAGGGGCAAGTGGGCGCTTAAAAATTATGTTAATTTTTTGTAATGCACTCCGTGAAGCATAACTTGAACTTAATTTTAAGCACAGCTTGTTCGAGATGGGCGCCCTTCTTGAGGCAGACAGAGACGTGCTTATTCTAGTTTTACGTTCGAGTGAGGACGTTCAATCAAAACATTAAGATCGTTATTATCGTCGTCTTGTTAAACGAAATTTTACAAATTACAATCGTTTACAATTTGATGAAAATTTAAATTACGCGATTAATGAGATCGATAAACCACAAGGGAATGAAATGGTTGATATCCTATTTGTTAGCGAATTATATTTCTGTACAATTCATGCTTTTTAATTATATCATTGCCTTCTGAATCTCTAGGAATCAAAAAAGGAAACAACAAAGAATACTAATTTAGTTTAGTCATTACGATTACATTACTTTGCAAGTTTGCAGATGGTTGCTTGTAATTGTTTAATACGTACATTTCGAAATTTTGCTTTTACTTATACATTCAGTTAAAGAAGAAATGTGCAATTCATTGATTGACATTTATAATATTACAGCACCTGTTAATATAATTAATCAAGCTCCTCGTGGAAAGCCCACGAGTTTTATTTTCCCGTAGAACAGCAACAGCACCATCGACACTATCAGCAGATAGGTAATTGACATCGAAATACGAATTTTATCTAGACCGTGCTTCCTCTTGCATCACACGCAGAAACGTTCAAACGCCGACACGACGATAAATATTAATGCCGTATAAATAAATTCCTGCGTTGTAAATTTGTTTATAAATAATTTATGTCGACTTAATAATTATTTTTGTCTTTATTTGGCGCGCCGGCAGAAGAAGTTGCGTTAGCGTTTACTCACTCGGACTGATTTTTAATCAACCGCGAGTACGTGCGGTAATTAATGGAATTAAATTAATTTCGAACATTAGTGACGCTGCTCTTTGCACGCTTTTTGGATTCGAAGTTGCTTCATTACCGGCATGTTCTCACGGGGCACCCAAAATAAGTACATATTTTGTTTTATGTGGTTAACGACTTAATAGCATCTCATTTACAGTTAAGACACTCTTAAACTACTTATTTTGTTTATGTTTCAACAGGATTTTCACGTGCTTAGAAATTAAGAGATTCTTTTAAATTAGAAATATGCATTAATAACAGAATCGTTTTCGAAAGTAAAAAGCTATTGATTTGATAATAAATGGCTTGATTTCAGTGAACCTATCTACATAATACTGGCTCTCCTTCTTATGGGGAATTAACATTGTGCACCAAATGTGTATGTATGGTTGCCTATCGTCGCTCGGTGCGGGAGGCGAGCGGACGTGGGGACTGAGCGCGGCGATAGGCAACCATACTTACATATTTGGTACATAATCTTAATTCATTATGTTGGATATTCATTTTTAAGCAAAAATATACTGCGTTTAGAATAAAAGGATTATAAATGTTTGCCTACAACGCATCGAGTTTTGTTTACATTTACCAAAACTGCTCGCGATGGTATGCTGAGTCCTCTTGAGATTATATAAACAATAAACAGTTTGGGGGAACAGGTTCGCTTTGGGAATCGAGACAGTCGAGTTTATGATACGTAATCGATAGGCGCATTAATAAGAGTTTGCGGTGTTAATTAATGTGATAGAAACGCGCGGAAAGTAATTAGTTAATACACGCGCTTAAAGTTGGTCAACTTGCAACTTGTAACTTGCGTTTGAAACGCGCAACTCGCGTTAATTGTATAGTACGCGTGTATTATATTCCTGGCGTGCGTATACAGGGTGTGTTCGCAAAGTATTGTGCGCTAGGCTGGTAGAAGCAGGAAGGCGGTACCTAGAGATAAGTTATTAATTGTAGCTAATGCAAGATATGTAGAGAATTAGCTTAAAGTATTTCCTGCATGGTGTATGAATGAAAGGATTTCCCCGGGTGAGGTTCGGTTGTCGTGGCAGGTGCTGCATCACTTGACCCGTTGGCCAGTAGGTCGACTGGGGTATCCACGGCGGCGTAGGGATTGTGACGTCACTTACATGATTAGTGGTTACTTCGTAAGGGAAATCGTACTAACAAGGTGGAAAGCGCTACCGAGAATGAACGACGTACTGTTCACGGTCCCATGGTGACCCCTTAGGGACCCGGTGCAGCGGATAACCCTAAGGTTATTAAATTGTCACCACCCCTACGTGCCAGGTGGAGGGAACGCAACCTGGTGGGATGCCACGTTGACGTTGATTTGTGCCACCTGGTGGAAGAGTGGATTGGTGGTAGAAAATCCACGGGTCGGAGATGACAAAGACGTAGGGTAGAGTATGTTTTCATGTCACCGAGGTTATCTGTGCTGCATGTGGCTTGTGTTCCTGGAAATAACATTTCAGAGCAATAGCTTATGAAAGAGCAACAGATAAGATAATAAAGGCCCAAGGTTGGACATTATCAGGAGCGATGATAGAGGCACTAGGTTGAGTTGTGAATTGACCAAGGGGTTGAGCAGGTGCAGACCTTTGGGGCCAGGGGACTGGGGTCCCCGGTGAGTAAATAACTGTTGTCTCTTACAAATGATTGTAAACACTTGTTATTGTTGCATGAACGCACCATGTCAATGGGAGGTGATGGTAGCGAACGGTACCCAGTAGCCAAAGGAGACGGTGAGCGTTTTGATTACTTAAATTTATGTATATGCGTTACCACATTTTAATGATAATAAATAGAAAAAAAATATGTTGGTAATTTCGGCCGACCTTACAATTATAAGAAAGTGAGCCAAAATCCCCATAATACTTAACTACTACACTAATTCAACTTAGTCACTAGTTCTTCCGACTTTGCCTAAATAATCCTTTGGCTATTAGTACATTAAGATGCTATGACACAATTGAATTGAGTTTAAAAATCAGTTATGTGTTAAATGTTATGTATTTTACATGCAAAAGAACAGCTCTTAATGTTTTTAAAGATAGTTAATTCTGTACGTAAGGGTCAGAAAATGAGGTTGAAAGGAACTGTGAAAAAATGGAAAAAGCTATGAAAGAAGTAACAAAGATCAATGTCATAAGGAAGGTGAAAAGGACGAGGAATGTACGACGGAGATAAGTAAGAAAAAAGCGTTCTGTCAAAAACTATTACAATCGCAAACGGAAAAAGTTCAAAATGACTATGAAGAGCTCAGAAAAGTGACTTTATGGAAAGGGAGGTAGAGAGGTTAGAACAAAGATATGAAAAGAAAGAAATTAGAACTTTTAACAAGTCAAGCACATAAGAGGTGGACCCAGAAAGGTAGTATAATTGGAGATGAAAAAGATAGACTGGAAAGATGGAGGCAATATTTCCAGGAACTGTTAAATGAAGGGGAGACGAAGGAGCTGGAGGAGGATTTAACAGGTATCAAGAGGTTATGGAGCCAAAGGAGAAGATTTACAAGCCTTAAAAATAACAAAAGCCCAGGAGAAAATAAAATAACAGCGGAAAATTTGAAATACGGTGGAAAATTCTTGAAACACAAAATTTACAAGTTAGTGATTGAAATATGGAGTAAGGGAATGAAGTTGGAAGCTTGGAGTAGAGCAGTTATATTGCTCCTCTACAAAAAGGGAGATGTAATTATAGGTGGATCGCTCTACTGGATAAAGATGGGCCTGCATAAAAACCAAGACAAAGCAAATGTATGGAAATTAAGGGAGGACAAAGGAGAGCAAGCAAAAGAGGCACTCAAACTACTGATTGATAATGGAGAGACTTATAATTTTTGAGGAGCTGCAAAACTATATTATGTATTTGAGAGGTCTAATAGACAATAGATGTATGTAGGTAGTGAATCAACGGAAATAGACCTAAGGCTGGCAAAAAGTAACAGATGGGTAGGAAGATTAAACAAAATAATTAAATCAAAATGAGTATCAAGGAAAGTAAAAATAAGGCTGTATAAAGCGGTATTGAGACACACACTGACTTACGGTTATAAACTATGGGTAATGACCAAAAAGACGCAAGAAAAATTGGAGGTCTGGAGAGAAGGTTTTGGTGGGAAGAAACGGAGATGGGATGGGAAAGTCGGACAACTGAAGGAAATTCAACATTTATATGGGGAAGCCCCCAAAACGTAGCTTGTCCCAATGGCTGGAACATCTCGTCAGACTAAATGAAAGCAGAGCAGTTAGAAAAATAGGGTGGTGGAAAACTCCGGAGGGAAAAAGGAAAAAGGGGAGACCAAGGAGGAAATGTATTGAGACAGTGATGGAGGATGCAAGAGGAAAAGGACTCGAGAATTGGAGAATAATGGCAATTTCACCAAGCAATGGGCCTCAATGGCCTGTAAACGCTTCAATACTTATTCCATAAATATGTAGTTGTATTCTCGTAGAGGAAAACATAAACATGAAGTAAACAAAGTCGTAAATACATACTTGGCTCTTACCAGTCATACGTAATGCATTCGATTTTGAAATTTTAATATAATTTTTGTTGATTTGCAAACAATCGGTTTCGCGAAAGTTGTACAGATTTATTTCCACAACTTAAAGTAACATAAATCCATCTGTCAAGTCAAGTAAGTAAAAAATGAAAGAGGTTCATTATTCATTCTTATTTTTATATAAGAGACCAGAATGTAACAATTTGTTAGTTATATTTACATTGACAACTTTCTGCATACATGCATTTTAAATGAATGAACGTTCGCCTCCGGGCATGAACGATTATTTTTGAATGAAAAACAGGTTGCGAGCGTGTGATAAGGAAAAATGACCACCGCTAATAACCTGCAAAATGCAAAACAACTTTCCAGCAAATAAAACAAAATTATTGAGGCCGTGTCAATCCAGAAAGCAGCTCCATTCACGGCGATTTCAACTCTCAAATGAATGGAATGCTGCAAGAATCGCCTCTCTCGGCCTCTGCGAGCAGCGGAATATTTTCAACGACCGTGTAAATTCACAATTGAATACGACGTGCTTTATTTTATTATTTCCATTGCTCCGTTCGTTCTGACAAGTCATCAAATCAATTTTATTCCAGTCGAAACACAATGAGGTCTCGTTTACATTATAACGGTCAAGGATTCTTAATATTACTTAGCTTGATGTCATTGCTTCTCTCAGAAGATGATCAAAATAAAATTTCGAAAATGCAAACACTTCTAATAACAACTGGCAACAACATGCTATTTATTTCCAAGTGGTTGTTACTTTTTTTGAATTAACATTTAAAAATGTTCAAACCATCACTCAATGACAAAAAACAACTTTTATTATTAGCAGCGGAAAGTTATAATTACAGTAACGTACGTAAGCAAGCAATTAAAAAAAAATGTATAACATTACGGGACACGTTAATTTATTCCACATTGAAAAGAGGATGTGTAACTTGTTAAGAGAGACACGTTCGGCAGGATGCACTCAAAATTCGAAACCGTTCTAATTTTTTTTTTTTTTTAATAAATTACATCCAAATTACACATCAAAGTTATAATTTTTAAGCGGCGCCCGCGTCGAGTGGGGGGGCCTCATTAGCATCGGCAGATCGTTTAATTAAACGAATTAAGCGACTTCATTCGGCGTAAAATTTCAGACGTGTTCCGAGATAGCCGCCGAATAAATCATTTTCATTTAAATATCACTCATTAAAGAAACACCGCGGGAATTTGTGTTATACAATAACTCATTTGTTATTCAACTTGGCAAGCGTTTAATGCTTGTTGGTATTGTTTCATGGTTACGTCGCCATTTCTTCTTATTCTTCGCTTACGTTTTATCAAATTAATTGAATATGTAAATCGAGGTAAAATATTCCTTCACTTGTAAAGCTAAGCAAGATCATTTACGTTGCTTCTCAGGCTAACAAAAGCGTTGTTGATTTTTCAAGTAAACTCGAAATGTAAACACGTTTGGAAGGTCTTGGTTTTAAATAGGTATTTTCCCCCCCATACTTGCCAGGAAATTAATTATTTGCCTTTATCATCCCTGTTACAAAGTTGTACCTCAAACTATGGTTGGACGAACATCAAGCAATAGCAGAGTAGATAAATTAATTATTACTGATCGCACAGTCGATTGTATCTGGCTGATCGTTTGTTATAGATCTCACATGAAAGTAAGTGATTTAATGTAGTCGGTTATAAAAAATCCGCACGACGGTTTACTTAGGCCGATACTCTTTCGCTTCTAACAAAAAACGTTTAACATATCTTTCAAATGAATTGTGAAGACTTTCCGTACAACATGACCTTGACTGCTTAAGACCTAACCAATGTCGCCAAGTACACACGCTGAAGAATGAATATAAATGTTGTTTTGTTAGTGAAATTCCTACTTCTTGTGGTAAACATATTCACTCAAGATTCCACGTCAATCATAATTATGCGACCATAAATCTGACGTCCAAAGAAAAAACCATGCCAAACAATACTTATTAACAATTGTAATTCTAGCGATTATGACGTTTACTACAACCCGGCGCGTTACATTGTAAGTAAGCTAGCAGTAGTAGTACTAACGACAACAGAAATAGAAATTATTTAACTTACGAACGTAACTTTGCGCTTATAAATTCAGTACGGTGGTCGCGAACGTGACTTGTAAGGCCGCCAGTTTTATTTATTTTTGTTGACGCTCTCCTGTATCTTGCATTGGTAACCAATAAATAATTTTATTCCAGAGACATACTTGTATACGGAGTTCTCGTTAACGGACAGGTACGTATTGAAATTTTTTAGCTTCGCGATGTCGTGAAAGTATTTTAAAGCAGGCAGATGAAAGACTGTTTCATCCGTACGGCTTTGGAGTAAATTAAAAAAAAAGTGTTAAACATTGAGGAGTTGTTTAATGTTAATTTTGCTCTGTATTCATCGACTTCTAATTAATATTCTAAGCGCTAAAAGAACTTGAATTCAGGTTTCCTAAGAACTAAAATAATCCTGGTAAAAACGAATCCGTTCAGAAACTCGATACAGTCTGGATAAAATCACCGCGTCAAGCTCGCAAGAAGAGATTTCAATGCTGGCTCAGATCAGACCGCCGCCACACGACGAAAACATAAATATTCTTGATTTGAATTCCAATTGTTTGCATATGAGCCGTGTTATGGGGGCCGCTCCTCAAATAGCGATCATCCTTTCGATTACGACAATTCGTAATAATATCCTGGCCGTTACGAAGGAATAATGAATTGCGCCTGTAAGTAGACTGTTTTTTATCGTTCGCTATTGGTTAGATAATAATTTATGGTCGGATTGTCAGGATTTCTAACTTTCCGATTACTTGATTACGTTTAAAATACAAATCTAAATTCTGTTCTATTTGAGTTCTTAAAATACAGGTGTATACCACATTCTTTTTTTGTTCGATTTAAGATAACGCAGCGTACGTTAACGTAATAATAAGGAATGCCAGACTGTCGTGTAGAACGAAACAAACATAGAAATTCGAGATAAGTAAAGTTAAGGGGGGAAAAATGCACGTAAGTCTGATTTACGTAGCAGACATTCTAAAATATCGCTTTCACGTGCGTTTACGAGCCCGCCGCGCTGCGTGTAATCCGAGCTTACGCGTTTGCTGACCGAGTTTCAAAATATCCACCAGACGCTTTTGTCTCTCGCATCTCTCTCTTAACAGAACTCCTAATTCGTATCCACTTGAAATTTTTGAACTCACTCCGAGATAAGGAGTTCGCAGGCTGATGAAGTTGTCCTTGATTCTCACAATCAGGAGAAGAATCCCACGCTTTACGTCGAGAGTACCGGAGATCTCGTGTGGTCCAAGGCGAGGAAGACAAATTCTCACACACTAAAATTCATGACTTGTTATGCTGACGTGACCGACGTTTGAATGTGTTGTTTAAAAACTTAGGAGTTTACCTTCAATTTGGGAAAAATAATAAAGTTCAAGTCGCAAAGACGACCGAGAAATCACCTAAAATGGAAACTTATCCATCCGCTTAATTCTCTTTTTTTTGGCCCCTACCTCAAGGATAAGAATAACAACGGCCATAATAAAATTAACAATGCGTACGTGACTCATCGATTTACTGTATTACATTTTTATTGTTACGGTTAATTCTGAAAGAAATTATTAGCAAAAACGCGCGCGCCTTTTCTTCGCTTCCTTTTACGTGTTACGACGACGATGGCCTAAAAACTTGTATGCAAGTACTAGCTTTATAATTGCTTTTGAGAATTTATTCTATGCGGAAAACTTTGCCGTCGCCGCCGCTGATTCCTTATGCTAGCAAAATGGTGAAATCCCGGCCGAAAAATGTCCCAAAGAAGTTGAAGGAAAACCGCAATCGACTGGCGTTAAATTAATTGTATAAATACGTGACACCGTCTCTTTCAAGCGTGACATTTTGTGTGATTAACTAGCTTAGATTTATGCAATTTATTTAAAGAAAATTGGTAATCATAAAATATTTTAGTTTGTCCATGAGCTCTAATCACGTTGCATCAATTGTAAATAAATTCATCTGACACTAAGACTAAGCAATAAATCTGTATTTGTATTAACAATACGTACAAGTGAATGAAATCGTACACGTTTATCATAGTCCCAATAAATAAATCAACCTTTCTTAAAGTTAGCTTTCTAAGTTACAACATCCAACAGGTACTGGAACGTTAATTTATCATCGCTTTTTGTAGCGTTAATGCACCGGACGTTACGAAAGCGTGTATAATATTCGTTGCCATTTGATAGGAATTCACCAGCTAGTTGAGTTCAGAGACAGCATTACCAACTGCGCCAGTTGGAACTTTTCAGCACAGTGCAAATTGTTCGGGTCGAAGCACACACCGTAAAAGCCACGAGAGTCGTTGATCTGCTTTCGAACCTTTCCTTTCTAGGAAAGAGCGCTCTTTAGAGAAGTGCACGTCTTCACGTTAATAACGATGGAAGCTTGGCTAACGCCGCAATTATTAATTTCTCATTGATTCATAAATTACCGGTAATTACAAGTGGCAGTTGCTTCCTTATTGAGAACGGCTACGAGGTTAATTGAAGCAATGAAGCGTTTGGTGATACAACCGTTGTATTGATATGTTCACGACATCAATACTTTTGTCTCTTAATAACTCTTTGGAGGAAAAGCAACGCCTACCATCACGTAGCTATAAGGTACCAAAATGATAAAACGTGAATAATCGAAATTAAAATCACTTTTTGCCCGCCGGTCCTTTCTTGTAAGCGTAATCTGAAGTGAATGACCAAGTGAAAAGACGAAAGAGGACGTTTATTCATGGTCACGTTCGTTCCATAATAACTTCTTGAAATGATAAAAGCTTTTTATTAGGTGTTAATCTATTTCTTTTTTAAGGCAGCGTTACCATTAAGAACATGTCCATGTTTTTGTAGTTATGTGGTACTTATGTATGTATGTACACCCAACATGTCTACACACTCGTGTTCGCTTGGAGCTTTTAAAATCGGTGATCAATATTTGAATGGTTAATTTCTATTATGTGCTCACATGGGCGGTGAGTAATCCTTGAATAACAACAAATAAAGCAGAGTAAACTTTTTCTGTCTTATCAGTTGTTTGAAGGTTTCATTTTATCTCCTCAACATTTTTTACCATATTCGCTTAATTTATAAACAACCTGTAGAGTGGCTCAGAACTGTGACTTGCAAGGAAATATTTGAAGACTCTTCTTAAGTTAAGTAAGAGGATTACAGCACATATATCATTCTATAATTATTTTTGGTGAGCCCATCAAGCTCGTCCACTAATTGCGATTCCACTTAACCACGACGTTCTCTTTTCTTGTAGCCAGGAACGCGACGTCCATCATCGGCTCTTGATATTACGCAATATAAAAGTTATAACGCGACAGATGTAAAAATAATTATTTTCGTAGCGCAGGTCAACAAACTGTAAACTCTCTCGTAAAAGTCACAAGGATGTGTTTCGATTCAACCGGGGGGAAAAAACGACGGTCATCACGTTTTGTCCAAGTATGGCGCTCATCTCATGCCATCATACCCATCAATTTCCATCAAGTCGAGTACTGTCGATGGTCAAAAGATTGTAACGTATTGCTTGGGAAATTCATTTATATTAAACCAACAAAAAAAAGCTCGCGGACGACGCGACATTGAAATAATTTAAAACAAAACGCGTTAATTAGTGGAATTATCAATGGCTTCTTTCTTAAATGAAACATTCTGTCGAGTGTTGTGTGGTTGGCTCTGAGAGGAAAACTGGACTGGCAAGTTGCGGGTCAAGAAGATAAAAAACAATCTTCATTCATTTCTTGGCACACCTAGCATCCGGTGTACGGCCATCGTGCGAAACATTTACATATCGTTTAACGATGCTTGGCTCATTTTTGGCGTTTCAGTTTATAG
Source organism: Dorcus parallelipipedus (assembly GCA_958336345.1). Classification (NCBI taxonomy): domain Eukaryota; kingdom Metazoa; phylum Arthropoda; class Insecta; order Coleoptera; family Lucanidae; genus Dorcus; species Dorcus parallelipipedus. Next base: position 27,580,142 of record OY284480.1, on the reverse strand, counting down.
CGTATTATGTTTGTGTATGTTATTCCCTGAATAAATTTATATAATTGATGACTTGCTATAGAAATAGCAATAAACGTCTTTGTTTAAAAGAATCTCATCATATTAACTTGCTTCGGCCGGTATCAGATGCGCAGCCATGCTCAGGGTGATGCTCGAAGAGCTGTGCTATTTTGATAGACGAGCATCACCACGAGCAAGCGATCACGTGAACCGCACTTTATAAAATGGGTTAACATGCAACCAATTTACAGTAAAAAAAGTGTGCATATAAATAAATATTAAATTATAGAAACTCAACCTCGAGATTACTAATAGTAGGTCGACCGTGAGTGTTGCCATGGAACAGTTAGGAATTAAAAATTGAATCAAAATAGAACCACCGACTGAAATAAATCTGCTTACTTTTATTTACTGATGCCCGTCAAATCTCGACTTTGTTCAAACAAGACGTAAAAACTGGAGAAATTTGCTCACGATCGTGTGAATGAGCGCAAATTGATTTCTACATGCGTGTTAATAAATTATGAGCGTGTGATTTCTGTTTTGGTAAAAAGCTACAGTAACGTGCGCCCAGAATTACAAAAAAAGAAGCGTAAGAGGTGGCTTGAAAAACGTTTCTTAGCCCAAGATGTTCTGAATATTAAGCTGCGATAATACAGTCCACATGTGAGTTGATGTGATATTCAGATGCGTACCGGAAACGCAATAAGAACGGAAGTCCTCTTCTCAAAGTAATCGGGGCTTTCATCCGTCCGTCATTTAGAAACGAAACTTCTGCCTTTAAACTAAAATAAAACGAATTTCGCGCATTCAAGTTAAACCCAGTAAGTTGTAACAATTGAAGTGGCGGTGCGTCGTTATATTTATAAACTCTTAATTGCCATTAGCTGCAGAGATAAAGGAAGACGTATCCGAACTGGCAAGGCAGATGCTGAACGGAACAGACTATAAAAGAGCTATAATCTTCGTTTTTAATCCGGAACGTATGCACAGCGTCATGTTCGTGGTTAAAAGCGAAGAGCCGCCTAGCATATGACCGAATAAAAATAAATTGCGATAATGATAGATAATTTAATTAAAATTAGCTTCAAGGTCCTTGAATGCACTTCTTAATTACTAGTTCAATTATCTTGATAATGACGATAGAAATGGTATGTAAAAGAAGTCATAGTCTTTTTTGCTTCACCCTATGTTATTAGTAAATACAATAAAAGTTCCGAAACAAATCTATTCGTCAATATATACTTTTCTCATTAAATTCTCCTGCCTCTTACAAGACGTCTGATCCCCTTGAAATTTAAGGATGATCAAAAGAAAATTTATAGTACCACAAAATTTAAAGCTAATAACTCCTTTTACCGGCGCTGGTCTAACAAGTTGTTCAAACACAGGCGCCACTTCTGCTCCAAAAATACGCCTGCACCAAAACAAATACACAAGTCCAAGCGGAATGCAAGAAATAGCTTTGGCTTTAGTAAGACTACTTATACAAGTAAGTACTTATTGTTTAAAGTGAATAAGTCAGACAAGAATTAGTTGTTATTAGTTTAAAATAGTTTGTGCTTCTTTTACAGTATGAATAATTTTTTTATCATCACGTTTTAATAACTTTCCGCGATAATCGCAAGAAAATGTTTGAAATAATTCGAGTATTATTCACGTCTGTAATCAATCCACATACGAGCCAAGAACAATTTAAAATCATAACAATTAGCTCATAGTCCAACCGTCGATGATGGAAACGCACTTAAAAGGGGTCCTCATTTGAGAGAAGGGCAATAAAAATTAATGAAGATTTAAAGGGACTCGTGCAGTCTATTAACCGAAACCCATTTGTTTAATTTCACTTCTTCGAGCCGAGTCCGAGACGAGAAACAAAGTACACATTTTTAAAGCCCATTTAGAAATTAACATACAATGGCTAACTTCACGCTCTCGTGAACCTGTTACGTAAAAATTTCTTGGAAGGATAAACGTACTTTGTTCATCAATCCGTTATATTGTCTTGTAGGTACTAGTTTATAACTTGATTAAATGAAACCAACCCCGCGTGAGAAGTTCGTCTTTCGACAAATATTTTATTAGGTAAAGCGGCAAATACAATAAATTAACGACGTGCATATTTGAACAACGGGTGGTAAAAGTCCCTAGGCCAGCGCAATAATTATAATCTTAATAGGTGTAGATAAATAGTTTGCGTTGGTACGCTGATAACGAAACGAACAGGTAAATAAATTCTGTGATAAGTGATAAGAAATTGTATGTAGATAGCAATGCTAATTGTGTAACCTGAATATTTTTTGTAAGTTGCTATGTGAAATCAACTTAAAATTTTTTTGTGAAATTATGATTTGTTGCTAAGTTGGCAAAAAAACATGTTCGTTCGAATAATTCACGTATCATTTATATATTCCAAAACTGGATATATTCAACGCAATCGGAAAGTTTCTGGCACATGATTTTTTTTTTGATAAAATAGCCAAACTTTTATTTTTCTTTACTTAACTTGTTTTTCTAAATTGTCCAATTAGGCCAGTTAGTTTGTTTTTTCTTTGGGTAGCAATCAAATTTCTAACTAAGTAGGTAGTCGCCAAGAAGAAGATCTAGAAACCATATAAGATTCTTGCTCGTGTAAAATTAATCAAGTATTTTATCGTACGTGATCCTTCTTGATCCCTTTTAGTAATTACTAAGGAGAAACTTTAAAAGCAAAAGAAAATACTTTTACTTATTTGTTGTAAAGTAGGAATTGGGTCTACTTCCGTTGGTCCTCTCCGTATTTCTTTTTGCCTCCTCATGTTTTGTGCGGCTTATTTTACTTCCTCGCATGTCACTCTTCTTTCTTTTAATGCATTTCTCACTTCCTCTTGCCACTTTGTTCTTTGCCTGATACTTTTTGTTTCGACTAACTTACTAGTAAGGTCTATAAGGGGGGATGTTTTGTCCCCCCCGTTGTGGAACCTCGGGCTTCTGAGACGGCTAGGCGGTGAAGACTTTGATCCCCTAGGGTATGCTGATGATTAAGTTATACCCGTACAAGGGAAATTTTATAGCATTGTCAGGGACCGAATGCAAGTTGCCCTGAATGTAGTAACAAGGTGGGCCGAGGAGGAAGGTCTGAGTTTCAGTCCTCAAAAAACCACCATTGTGCCATTCACTCGAAGGCGGAACTTAGAGGGTTTAGGTCCTCTGCATCTTCGTGCGAACGACATAGTCTTGTCGGGGGAGGTAAAGTACGTTGGAGTGATTTTTGACTCCAAACTTACCTAGAACCAACATCTAGATAAGATAGTTAGGCGATCGGTGACCACCTTCGCGGTGGCCAGACGAGCCTATGACAGAACCAAGTATGGTGCTTTGATTGTTCACCAGAATGGTCAGACCCACAATCACTTATGCGGCTTCGGTGTGGTGGCGCAAGGTCAAGCAGAATACCACCAAACTTAGACTGGGCAAGGTACAAAGACTTACTTAACGCGAGCGATGAGTACAACCCCCTCCGCTGCAATGGAAACGCTTTTAGACCTCCCTCCCTTACACATTGTGATAATGGGAGAAGCAAGACAAGGACTCCATAGACTGCAGAATTCACGTCACCTACTTAATATAAGTACGGGCCATACAAGTATCGTTGGCAGCATAAGGGCTCCTTTACTCGACATGAGGACGGACTATGTGGCTCCCAAAGGCAACATAAACCTGCCCATCAAGATAGAAATTAATGAATCTGCTGAGCACCGGAAACTTGAACAGGATTTTCCTCCTGGAAGTCTGATTTGGTATACAGACGGCTCCAGAACTGGAACTGGTGCCGGGTCTGGAATATACGGGCATAGACCAAAGGAGAAGTTATGCTTCCCGTTGGGCCAATTTGCCTCCGTTTTCCAAACAGAAATATACGCCATATTACAATGTGCGCGGGAAAACAGGAAGGCTTACACAAATAAGCGGATCTTCATTTTAACCGACAGCCAGGCGACTTTGAAGGCTTTAGTAAGCTCAAAGATCTCTTCCAAACTGATGTGGAAATGTTTAAGTGAGCTCAATGACCTGGCGGAGCACAACTGCATTACGCTAGTGTGGGTGCCAGGTCATCAAGGTATTATCGGCAACGAACGGGCCGATGAACTAGCCAGGCAGGGAGCGGGCATGGCATACCTTGACCCTGAACCTGTCCTGGGCATAACCAAGAACGCTATCCGGGGCTTTTTTAGTGACTGGACAAGCGAGAAACAAAATAGATACTGGCTAAGTAGACCAGGACATCGCCATAGCAAGACCTTCCTTAGAGGTCCTTGCAAGAAGAGAGATCAAGATCACCACGAGGTTACTAACAGGACACCTGACTGTTAAGGAGCACCTGCGGGGGATCGGTAAATCCAATGGGGATCTAAACTGCAGACTTTGCAATAGGGAACCAGAGACGGAAATGCACATTTTGTGTAGATGTGATGCGCTGGCAAACCGTAGACAGTGCATATTCGGACATCTTATGATTGCTCTTGAAAACTTCAATACGCAATCAGTGAAAAACCTGTATCAGCTGGTACAGGGGACATGACTCACTGAATGGTTGCGTTAACTGAACCAGGGCGAGCACAATAAGCCTAAATGGCTGCGATGCCCCCGGCGCATTTTTGCAGACGGGTTCTGGTCAAAGGAGAAAAAAGGTCTATAATATTTTCACGTCTCCATACCATCTAAACTTATGATAAGTTTTAACGAAGCAGAAAAAAAAATGTTTTTTACTTATCTACTTCTTTAAAGCTCTCTCAAACCTCACTGGTGTAAAGTATTTTGGGAAAATGCACTTCTCATCTCTTCTTGCTACGTACTTTTTGGTCTTCCTTTTGATTTTCTTCTGATACCCTCTGCTTCAGTTACCTTAATAATAAGTTTCATCAATCTATCATTCTCTTCACATTCCTTATCATCCGAGTCGTCTTTCTAAATCCTCTTCCCTTGATCTTACCTTTAGGATCTACCTGTATCCTAAGCTTTCCGACACGTCTCCTTTGGTGTCATTCTGATCTCCTTTTAGTAGAGTGAAATCAATTAGAGAAGAACCGATGTGTCATCCAAATTTGTTAGTTCTCACGTCAGAAACTGCTGATGAGACAAACTTTATAGTAAACAATGAAACTACATGATTACAATTCGCGTGTAGCAAGAAACACCAAAACACCTTTTTCTTATCGCAAAGACTTGTACGAACGTATTACGTGTGAGGGTCTTCTTCATTTAATTAACATTACTTTATGTTTTCGTAATAATTCTATCATTCATCATTTTTTTCACGTACCCTTTTTCTACTTTTCTTCGACTGATTTTATTCATTAATGTTTTATCATTTAGTCTTCTTCTATGGCAGAACCCGTTTCTTTCTTTTTCTTTTTGTCATAGTCCATGACTATGCACATCAATATGGATGTTATAAATTCCGTAACTATTTGTATTTTTGTCTCCTTTCTTTCTTCCCAAGAATGTCTCTTCTACGTCGTTCTTTTTTTTTAGTATTTCCTGTATCTGATTTCCTTTAGTTTTTCCACTTTTTTTTACTGAATGCTCGAACTTGTTATATTTTTTTTCCAATTGTTTTGAACGGCCGTTTGATTTTTTTAGTGTCACGGTTTTCTATTTTCTTCATGTTTGCTTTTTCCAGTGCCTCCTTTCCAACTTCTGCTTAGTACATTTTTATTTTTGGTTGTGATGATCAAGTCATTGACGTATTCTCTCACATAACTAACTACCCTTTTTGGACCCTTCATTACTTTATCTAAAATTCTAGGATCAGCAAAAATCGCAGTAGATGTTTGCATAGTTCTCGACCTCTCTTTGTTTGCCACTCCCGTATCATACAACTTTTGATTTTTTTTCTTTATTTTTCAGTTTCTTAATTTAACTTGAAAGCTTCCGCGGCCGTCGTCCATGTTTGAAATGGCTTTCGGTTGAAACCGCATCACGTTGACTTCTTCTGTTGCCGACGTTTCGTTTCTCCATTGCAGAGAAGAACCTCCTCAGGGCTGCTGCTGCTGCTGGTGTTGCTTCTCGTTAGTCGTTTTCAGTTTCTTTTTTATAAAGAAGTCTAATTATTTGCCAATCATTTTTTTTAATCATGCTTTCCAAGGTTTTTACTTTTCTTTTCCTTTCCACAAGAAAGTGGTCATTTATACCCTGTTATCGTCTCTGACTTTTCCTCAAAAATCTTTGTTAATAGACCATTAATAGAGGCATTTTCCTTTTCTGTTGAGTACCTTTCTGTGATTCTATTATTCTGTCTCCATTTCATTTTTCTTCCTCATGTGTTAGGCACAGCTCATTCCAAACCCATTTGTTTTCAACTGTTGTGATTCTTTGAGCCAAAGAAGAAACAAAAGATTAATTACTTCTTTGAGTAATTTACCTTTTTATTCTTCTTGAGTTCATGTCCCAGGATAAATTTAATTTCATTTATGGTTATCCTTTCTTTACTCTTCTTTAGCTTCTTGAACCCCTCCCCCCCAACTAACACTTTCAAGATTCATTTGATAGCTTTTAATGTTTCCATTCTTCTTTTTTTGCCTCAGTTACACCTATGCAAGATACTTTTAGGATATCTCAGAAAGTTTATCATTTGCTGAACTATTTTAAAGGTTGAAAAAGAATAACATGGCCTCCAGAATTACTGAAAATTAATTCAATTTAGTTTGGAAATTGTATGAACGAGAAAAAAATCGAATTTGTGGATTATAAATTGGATTGTTCTTTTGCTGTTGAAATTAAATCTTACTGAGGTAAAAAGAATGTGGATTCCTTTTGTAGTTGTTCTCAATTTGGCTTAATTCAGAACGCGTCCAAGTGATCATTAATACTAATTTTTGGAGATGTGCCCCTGCGGGTGTCGGGGAGAGAACAATTCCTCGGTATCATTTGCTTATCAATACAGTGGTCAGTTAAGCCGGTGCGAGTCGTAATGGCCGTAATTGTTTGACAATGCCGGCCTTTTGTTCCCACGCTTCTGCTCAAGACATCTGTTGAACACAACAAGTGGCATGTTAAACACATATGGCTCCACTACACGTGAACCAAACTCTCGTCTGACTTGTATAATAAACGAACTTATTCGCACTTGGAACTACTTACATCACGATTAAACGCGTGCACCGGTTTTTCGCAGTTTACAACATGTGGGCGCATTTAGGGACAATTAATTGCATCACCTTGTGATGATGTCGCGATCGAATATTTTAGACGTTTATACGTAGAGGCAAGTCGAAAGAATTTTTGGCTTGGAAGGAATTTGGACCAATTGTTATAATTAATTAAAAAAGAATGCTGCGGAAATTTCTCCTCGCAGGTCTTGCTGGTGGCAATTAAATTAGTGTTTCGTTACGCAAATTAAATCATAATTACATATACGTGCACTGTAATAATAACGGTTGGGTTTTCGAGGTGCACACGAAATGGCTGTGCGCCATTGCTTAAGGAGACTACGTCTGTTACTTATCGGTTGGCTGTCGTAAGAGAGACTTGGCTGACAGCGTAGCATAGTTGTGCTAATTGACCCACGACCTTCACTGGCCCTGTGACCCATCCTATATATAATCCACCATTTATAATTTTAGTGTAATCCTCGGTTAGTTTCATATGCGATCTTATACTAAATGGACAACAGAAAGCTACCTCCAAATTTATACAAAGATCTAACAAAAAATTCTTGCCATTGTAAATATCAGAGTTACATCGACAATGATAATTTTAACATTGAAATGCGTATTACTTATCTGACTCCGAGTCTTTTGGTTCAGTTTCATATTTCATACATGTACACAGTTGTTGAAGTTGCAATCTTTGCGAATTCTCCGACAGTTACAGTTGACACTCTTTAGTTATAGACCTATCACGAAAAAGTATAAGATTTCCTTCCCACAGAAGGTTTTTATGTGAGGCCTAAGCAGGTAAATGAATGATTTTTCTATACAAGAACAGCTGCGGCGTCAAACGATTTTCCATAGACATTAAAGCACACGCAGTTTCTTAAGCAATTTATAATTAGATTTGAAATTTTTGAAGCAAAAAAATATAAACTCCTCGAGGGAGATACTAACAGCTAACACGTGAAGTAGGCCTCTCCGCGTATGTAACATCTGCCACAGCAGTACAGCCTTTGGCATAAGTTCTGTGAATAAATTAATTTAAACGCGCCGCAAGATCCTTCCAAAATAAAAGAATTCTGCCTTGTAATGTTTGCCAGGTTTTATTTGAGGCATGAGAAATTATTTGCAAGATACTATCGTCAATTGTATTCCGGATTTTCTTCTTCTAAATTTGCATACACACCAAAGAAATATTGTTACTTACTTAGTTCTTCCCACGATCGCTTACTCACGTTTTGCGCAGTAAATTAATTTCCACAAATACTAGTGAATTTAATTAATTAATTAAAAGAGCGATCAAAATTTTATTGCGTCGTTTTAGGGGTTTCGAATGAAGAAAGAGATGATGGGCAAACGGAGACGGCCCGGCCCGGTGGTGGTTTATTTTATGGGCCCGTTTAATGGCCTTAATGTGAAAGAAATTCCTTCACACATGTCGGGTACAATTTCTGAAATTTATGGACTGCCTCACACACACAAAAAAAGCAGCAGCACCGTGCGCTATGAGTGAGTGAGGGTGGTGCTCCCCTGTTAAAAAAAAGTCCCTACCTACCCGAATCGATTCAGTTTCATTTCTTTCTTTGCGGTTCTACCTGCACACCATCGAGAATTTTGCACGATTGTAAAAAGAATAGAAAAAGAATACTAGAAAAAAATTGTTCTTTTTTAATTCTAAAATTTTAATTTAATATTTCGTTAATTAAGAAATTAATAAGTGGTTTTCGAATAAGTATATTTCAAATACAAAAAACCAACAGTACTGATAGCATGGAATTCTTAGGATAGCAATGCTTAAGCCAATGCAGCAAGAATTTCTGCGAATGGATGATTTGATAACACGATCTGTACCAGCAAAACGCTGATTCGAAACTTTGTTTATTTACTTAGGTACGACAACAATGAGAGGTTGTACGTTTAATACTTGCGTATTAAAATGTACTTTATGTTAATCAAGGTTGAGTAATGCAACGTTTTCTCTCTCGCTCTTGTCGCATAACGACAACAACAACCTAAAACGCACATATTCTCGGAGGTAAGGCTAGAAGGTAAGAACCGTGGCTGCTTGTCATCTGATGGCATTGGAGTGCACGTAAGCGTGACTTATTTTGATTGTGGTCGGGCTCTGTGGTTACCCGCAACAAGAATGCAAGCAAAACCACGAAATTTATTAATGTACTTGTTTTATGTAAGAGATTCCTCAATAAAGTTTGCACGGAGGAAAAGAATTCGCGAAGGGTGAATAAATCATGTACTAATCAACAATGTGCTCTATCAAGATTCCGTGCAGAGGTCTTTTGATTTTCTCGAATATTGATTCGGTAAATCGAATCGTTAAATCACCAATAGACGAAGCCACATCAATCAGCCGTTCTATCAAAATTGTTGAGAAAACATTCCAATTAAAACATGAATACCTGCCCCCTAACTACGACTTTGATCCAAATTATGGCAGTCATTTGGAAATGTTTATTCTATCATACTTTTATATGGAATACATAAAATGATCTTGCCCCAAAAGGAACCTCACACCATCAATGATGTGCGTCATTACAACATTAAAGTCATTATATTTTTTAAAATTACTTTCCTCTTGTATTGTAGTTTCACTTTACATTGTCTGCAGGAGAGATATCAAAAGGCAGTGCGTAAATTGATGTCAAAAGTTTTTCGCTGTCGAAAGGAGTCCTCCAGGGTTCAATTCTGGGACCTGTATTATTTAACATTTAAGTAGGTAAATGCCAAAATTGCCAACGCCTTTATATGTAAGCGATATACATAGCTTTGTGACGTCAAGTGAAGATTTGGTTAAGTTACATTTCGTGACATACAAAGAAGATGGAACATGACGTTTTCAAATCTAAGGAGTGAATTGGTATTGACATGATTATAGAGTCAGATTTAAATGCTTCGAAAAGAATCAATGTTAAAGGTAATTTAGGTGGCAAGGATCACATTGGTTTAATCTCGAAATCAGCATAAATATCTTTGCTCTCCGTAAGCTATCGACAATATCAACTACTGGAATAAAAAAAAATTATTTTGCTAACATCTATTCACTACTACGACTTATTTTGTAAAAAAAAACATGCTTGTGTTTAATAGATAACTGGCCATTGGTTAAAAACCACTGATCTATGTATGTACAGTTATCGCCTAAAAAAACTGGTACAACAAATGTGTAACGTAATCGTATTTTCTTTAGTTTTCATTAATGTGTAGAAAGAGAGATACGCTACCTCACTTAAATAAATTAGAAAACAATTAATTTTCGAATGGTTAACACAAAACCTGAATGATCCATTTGAAAATATAAAATTTCATGGATTACATTTTACGAATTTTAAGCATTGTACGGCGGTAACCGTACATAGGTAGTAAAATTTAAAACGTCGAATAACGGCTTTTAAACTACGATGCCTAACGTAGATTAATTCGCAAGATTAGTGCACAGAGAAGTATAGCAAAAACTAAAGGAGTTGAAAGATAGGAAGTCGATTATTAAAGCGCTACCATTCGATGCCGGACGAACTGATCCTGTTACAAAGCCGGACATGCCATAAAGTATATTATACACAAATAACGGAATTATTTCATTTTTTAAAAGTATCCACGCTGAAACAACGAATACATACGTTTTTTATAAAATTAAAAAATAACGAGGAGAAAATACAAGGTTGGGAAGTTCCAAAACTGGAGCACAGGAAGTGTCAGAACTGGAGCAAACGAAACAATTTAAAAAAAAGAGGAAGGACACATTAATATATTATATAATAAAAAAATTATTGAAAAGCCTTGGTCGGTACGTCAACGGAGTTTCAACATTAAAACAAATAACGTCAAATATTTATTTTTGTCGCAGGAAGTTATGATTTCTGTTTAACCAAGAAATTACACAATTTAATGTAAAACTTACAATAGCTTAAGTAACTTTTATTTATACAGAGTGCGCAGAAAAATGGCGCATCAATACTACGCTACACTCACTATTGAGGGACTCTCTTAAATATGTGGAGGCTTTAAGAAGGAAATTTTGATATATTTCAACAATTCAATTTAATTTAATGGTAATTAAGAAACATCTTATTCAATGTCAAGTACAATGTATCTTTTGAAAAACTGTTTTATTAATAAAGTTCTTTTAAGCAGAGTATACATGGTTGCCAGTGTTGCCACATCCTCCATAATTTCAAATCTTCGCATATTTATGCCTGATTTTACAATCGTCGGATAAGCATCATTCTTAGAATAACGTGTCGTAGGTGTGACGTAGATATGGAGGAACATTAAAGGATAATCGACTAACAGTTATTCCGTCCTTATTCCACGATTGTAAAACCGGGCCTTAGGAAATTATGAGACGTTTTTTTAATGTCTCTCATATTGAGAGGTGTCGTTGAATATTGCAGTATAGTGTTTTTTTGCACCCTGTATATGTAATTCTTAGAGGTCGGATTTTAGGTAAAATGGCTTTGTTTAGTTTTAAAGATTTTTAATCTCTTCGTTTCATTAGGAATGGAGTCAAATGATTCGAAAGAGTTGATCTTTAAAAACCTTAAGAGGTAAACAAAGGCAATTCATGGAAAATCCGGTTTCTAGTAATTATTTATTACAAATTTTATATATCCCCGTGTACTAAATGAATACTGGATTTTTTATGAGAAAAGCCAGAGTTGTGTTTAATTATTCAAACGAAAGTCAAAAGCAAAGACAATACACATTACATTCTGCCAATCAAGCGAAAACAATAAAGAAAGTCTGGCTACTAATAAATTACATTTCATTTTCAAAAGCATATTATGATACACGTCAATTTTTTTTTTTTAAGAAAGTATAATATTAATAGGTTTGTTCCATCACCGGTTTCTGACTAGTTCGGAATTGTTCAAAAAAAAAGTTGCCCTTCGAAATAATGACCAATTTGAACAGCGCCATCAAGTGTACAAGTTTGATGACAGTTTCGAAGTAACCAAAAACTGCTGATGGAAGAAACCTATTATTTTCATAAATCAAGCAAGGACAACGATTAATTTAAGTTCAATACAATCAGAATAATAACTTGAACTTATATTTGGTAAATTCTGGTGTTTTATATAAATCAAAAGTCAGTAATAAATTATAGAGCAGATTATTTTGTTCGCAATAGTAATTTACGTAATGGAAAATAGGTTTTGTATTTTATTCATTTATTTGGTTTAAAGAATCCAACACAATCTTATCTTTTTAAGTTCGTTCTTTCCTAACTCGCAGCTAGTACATAAATTTTACATTTTTCAGAACAGAACAGATTAAATTGAATTTCAATTAAAAATTTTCAATTAAAAAAAATCCGAAAAGAACTGGAAACGAAGTCTAAATTTTCAATGAGTGACCAAAAGCTTGTCTGGAGTTTTTAATTCATTAAAACGATTAAAATATTTTTTTTTAACAATGTCATGAGTAAAAATTTACTTTACTAAATCTGTACAGAAACTGAACAGGATTGCTACAGCTCCGATTTTTATTAGACAAATTCTAATTTTAATTATAATTTATAAAATTTATACAAAATAATAATGAGATTCATCCAAAAGAAAAAGACCATTATTTTAACAATAACCCAGTGTTTACAGATTGAATTTAGAAAAATTATATAAAATATAACACTTTGTAGTTTTTTGAATTAAACTTGCACTGAACCGCCTTACCAGAATTTAATTTGCTTATAAATTCCTGTAACTCTAAACATGAAGCTGCAGGATTTCTAATTTTCAGGAAAAAAATGATCCTCATAGCCTCGTACCCTTACCAGAATTTAATTTGCTTATAAATTCCTGTAACTCGAAACATGAAGCTGCAGAATTTCTAATTTTCAGGAAAAAAATGATCCTCTTAGCCTCTTACCCTTTCCATGAATTCGATTTTCAATCTGAAGAAGTTATAACTCTATTCATTACTTACCTCTTTCATCCATCAGGCCAAAGACCATCCGCGATTCCAAAAGATAAACCAAGACCAAGAACGCTTCAAGCTTCCGTGAATTATCCATCATATCGACGTCGATTGGAACAATTTTAAAAAACAAACATTTCACACGAAAAATTTAAAACAAGGAGAAAAAAAGAGTTCAAAAAGCAGTTATCATCACTTAATAATTAACGGATCGGCACTGATGCACACTGGCAACTTAAAATAACACACTAACTAAAACTAACGTAATCAAAGCAGCAGTTTATAAGTACGTGCGGACCGAAATTCGAAATGTACTAACAGGGCAACAAGTGTCACCGAGCTCGAAACGAAGAACTAAAGCAACGCACCCACGCCAATGCAATGTGAAAGACAACTTTCAGACCTTCCGCGCTTTACGCTTTCGACGGTTTCAGACGGAAACGCACGAACTCAGGTATGAACTTGGCTATACGAGGCTCAAATTTGTACTCCCGGAGTCGGGAGAGATGCAAAATCGTAAGCAGTTTTCTTATGCTGTAGTTTTTTTTTAAGTAATTCAATTATCATACCAAACGAAAGAGCAAAAAATTATCGGCGGATGGGAGGAAGGGGGGATTTCTCAAAATGCTGTTGGTGGAAGTGAAAAACGTTTAAGAAACTGCTTCTTGGAATTGTTTTTACATAATACAGTAGCCGCCATGTAATAAGAGATTTTTGCTTATGTGCGAGTACTTACCTGGAATTTATGGGGTCGGTTATTATCAAATAAATCAAGTGCAAGTGCCTCAATTATTTATTACTTTTGTTACACTTCATAAATCATCATTTTTTTAAAAAAGGGTTTATTCACCTTCAAGATTTATTAATTTAAGGATCGGTACTTTAGTCACTGGTTAACGTTAATCTTTAGTTTATTCTCATACAAACAATTGTCTTTTACAATTGAGGACCCCATCGGACAAGTCGATAAAGATCAAATTTGTAATTTTACAGGAGAAACAAAAAACTGTTTTCCCAAAACCGGGAGAGTTTTCTGAAAACGAATGTTATGAAATTTTCATTCCACCTCCAACTCAGATTCCCACTGAACCACAACGAAATTTGATTAAAAAATAACCCCAATTTTAGGGGTCAAAATTTTGGATATACCTACTTTTCATCCTAAATGGTTTTTGCTCTGAGTTGTCCGACTGGGGTGTTCAATTGTAGGCATGGGAATAAACCAAAGGTTAAAATTAATCGGTCCCTAAAGTATCGTCTGCTAATTTGTCTTTATTCAAGAAAGAGAGCTGTCGTAAAGTCTCTCCGACTGTTTATCCGCACCTTCATATCAGGTGAATTAAAAATTAGTCACGGGATTTAAAATTCGGAAGAACAATCACAAGGGGTATTCAATGATCTAAGGAAATTAAATGGAAAGGATGTGGGAAGACACTTTTTAACAAGTTACACAAATGTAAGAGAAAGAACAGTATGACAAGCCGACTGAGAACTATAATTCAATTGTGATTCTAAATCACCATGAATTGGGCCTTAAACATGTCCCTACTCGTTAAGAGCCTAGAAAGTTAACTGATCAAAAATGGATCAGGCAAATCAATTTGGCAATAATTAACTCAGATCCGGAAAAGTTTTTGAAAAGATTTATGACAGTGGATGAAACCTGGGTCCCATCATCGTAACCAAGAGTCAGAATTTCTCTTTGTTGATATTATTTATCACGTGGACACGCCATCTCACGCCAATATTACGCGAAAGTTTGTGAAGCAATAAAAGAAAAATGGGGGGAAAATTGAACCTAGGCGTTTTGTTTCACCAAGTCACAAAAGTTCCACAACGCTGATCCCCCCCCCCCCGATGGTTATTTTTTTATTGCCTAAGCTGAAAGAACATTGATTTGTTTGACGAAGAAAGTAAGTGAGTGGCTGGCAGGCCAAGATTGTTCCAAAGATATGGAAGCCCTACACCTTACGCAACCTTTTAAGAGATTATGTTGGAAAACTAAATTGTTTATCTCCTTCTACATTAGGGACAATAATTCATGAACTCCCCTCGTATAAAGAAATAGGATTTATTATTTATTAAAATTTTAAATTGCTCTACTATTTTATTTGATTTATTTTTCAGCTAACTCGAATAAGGATGTCTAGCTTTTATCTAATTTTTTTTTGTTTATAGACTTTGGCGTTTGTTTAATCACTTAGGCAATAGTTTGAACAGATTATTGAAGTGTATTATTATGTCTGATCAAGCAGAAAGACCTAAGATGGACCACAGACGTGGCAATATTCAAGCAATCTGATCGCCCGAAAATCATCAGAATAAACGGGGCCCCACTAAGTACTTACAGGGCGGTCAAAATATCGCTTGTAATTAGGCGAAATTGAAGTAATCTGGTCGCCCGAAACGATTGCTGTCGATCGAATCGCCCAAATAAAGCCAGAATATCGCCATGCCTGGGCCTGTTTTTTTAATTCGGCATTGTGATGTGATGGATGCGGACAGTGTTGAAAGTCATTGTCTCTGCTACAGTATAATGGATTTAGTTGCATAAGAATTTAGTGACATGACAGTTTGATGAAAAAAATGCTGGACACAATGATTTTAGTAAAAAATATTATTGAATCAACAAGCGAAAGTTCATCATCGGATGAAGAATCAATGATATTGCATAGATCAAACAAGAAACACTAACAAATTGGTTAAATGGTGTAACATATTTTTTTCCACATCATTTAACTGGAATTCTTTCGAATTTTTTTTTCTTTTATTAAATTATGTCAAAATAAGAATGATGAAATAACATAAAAACGAACACGAGTTTGACATTACACTTTCCACATCAGGAACCAAACAAATTCACTTACTTGGAAATCGATGGAAGGAATTGATTTATGCTTGAGTCTATCAACTTTCTCTTGAATTTAAAGAAGCAATCCAAAGAAGCTTCCATCATAAATCTATCAATAATATAAAAACGATGCGCTTGTATATTTGATGTTTGTTATGATTCACCATAAAAATTAAAAAAAAAAACAGGACTCAATAGAATAAGTCGTTTATTAAAACCGGATTTGCACACTGCATATTTTCTGCAAATTACTTTGAATCGACAGGAAGTGTGACTTTTAATTCACCGTCTAAGATTGTTCATGGAATCAATTCCAAATTCAGTAAAATATATAAATTTATTAATTTCCATTAATTTGAAACCTTACAGTTCTGGATAATTACGTGATCCTTTTTTCTAGAAATGTATTGCTTAGGATTAGGTCCAACTGGTAACAGTAACTTTTCTTGGCCACCGAGTTAAAAACCCATCCTCGCAAGAACTACACCGAAGACGTGGTTTCAACACGGACGCCAAGAAGAGTTCAAAAGTCCACTTCGATCATTCCCGTCTTCCCAACAAAAGGTATCGATCGACAAAAATTGGTTTGCCTAAGATGAGCAGCTCTATCTATACGTTGAATGAAGTGACTTGAACTGAAAGTACTTTGCAGTCCTTTTATTAAAACAAAAAAGAAACTTACTTTGTGATTTAATGATAATCCATTTTTCTTAACGTTTGAAATTAATCGCTGGAATACGTACGAGTATTAAATTCTATGTTAAATTTGGTTAATCTATCCTTACCATATCCTTCACCTTGAAGAAAAAGCCTAAATGCCTCAAATGCTTTCGCCGGTTGTTCTTCCAAAACCATTCCACAATCTGAAATCTAAGAAAAAGCGACTTGCAACTTCTAAGCCTATTATCAAGCGATGTGTTACCTTCATCCAGGATGAATTGGTAGGATCAAGTCGAGCATTTAAGACGACGGTATCTTCAACATGCGGACTGAAAGCCCCGGTAATATTCAATATGGGTGTGGCTATCGTACCACAATAGACATTTTTATCGGGGTCGATCTTACGGATGATGTTTAAGTCACTTCGCTGCATGTAACTCTCGATAAACAGGGCCAAATTGGTGGTGGGATTTAAGTTTTGCTCGAAGTATAACGTATAGGCGTTGGCTATATCAACGTTTCTATTTGCGATGTCCTATGCATAGGCAAGTGATAATTATTATTAATAAAATTTTGTTAGCTGCGATTTGATTTGATATACCCTGCCGAAATGGTGCCACATCAAATAATCCAGAACTTCCTGCGACATCCCCTTCGAACGAAGGTACCACGCGTTGCGTTTTTGGTACCCCCATTCAATCCATCCGGCGACGGTGCTGCTGCAATTTACGAGAGCCAGGGCAGAAACTTTTTCGGGGTTCATGAGGGCGTATCGGGCCAAGATATTTGCACCGGCGCCTACTCCGATTCCTATGAAATGTTTGATGTTGAAGTGGACTAGTACGAAGTCAATTTGAATTGCCAATTCATCCATTGTCGGGTAGACGTAACTAGAAGAAAGATTTTTTTTTTTTTGTACAGACCGAGTATCATCCCAAATTACACAACACTACTTGAATTCTGGAGCATTATTTAATTTGTTGTTCATTTCCCAACGAGTAAAATTTGAACGACCCACCCTAATAATATTTAATAACAAATTCTTACTCTTCGGGGAGTGTAGGGGCGCCCTGTTCTTGTCCAGGGGCATTTATGTGATAAACGCAGAAATTCCTCGATAGAGCTCTCATTTCTGCGTAATTAAAGAATGTCTGGAAGCAAGATGCATCTGAAATAACAAGGAAAAGAAAGTGTAACACCATTTTAACAGTTAAATACATTGAAGTACACTACGTAACCAGCTATAATTAATGCAAACTACGATGCTGTGATTAAATGACGAGACATGTGCTAATAAAAACATATCGTGAAGTACTTTTATCACAGTCGGCTTCACTGGTGGTCGGTGAGATTAAGATGAACAGATATGGGTTCATAATCTTATCATATTTTAATTCTTAAAGTGTGTTACCTCAAATGCTTCGTGAATTTGATTTGACCAGTACAAGATGGGCACCGTGAGAAATACGTTTTTCATTCTTTTTAATTACAGTCAATAAAAATTAATATTTTGTGAACTAAAAATTAGCAAAATAAAAAAATTTTGATTTTCAGTTAGGCTTCAAATTTGAAGATCTAAGGAACTTACGGTTCAGGCCAAGGTCATGATACGTTATAATGGCCGGTTTGCTCATATATCCCTCAACTGCAACGGTAATCGGTCCTTTATGTGTTTGGACAACTTCTTCCCTAATTGCCATCGTTTCATCTTTCGCTAGAGACTTGCACGAGTCGTTTCTTTCTGTTTGGAGCGAATACCGAAAGGCATGATCCTGTCGATCAACATAACTAATTTTCGAACTGCTTCTGTTTTAATGCAAACTTACAAATTGTTGTTCTCATGTGGATAATGTCGACGATAACTGGCTAAAAGTGGTTTGGGTGGTGGTTTTATATAGGTAGGTTTTTCCCACCCAAACAGATTGGATGACTGATATTAACTTATCTTTCATCTATTTGAAGATGTTAAGGGATTTGAGGAGGGAACATGAGAAGCGATTGAATAAATTATCGTGTGACGTGACTTTGAGATAGAACACTTTTAGAATTCACAATATGGACAGAAATTAGAAATCAATTTTAGATGAGTTAAACTCTTTTTATTCACGAAGTAAACATTACACAATTTTGCACCGAAACTGTCAAAATATATCAGAACGTTAATGAAGTAAACACTCGAATATTTGAAGCGCAAATCCCCGTGGTTTGTTGTCCTGAAATCGCACCTCTCAATTATGTATGCGTTAGTGGAAGTTTCTGTAATAAATAGAGATTAAAATCTTAACGTTTTTATCGAGTTCTTAATTACAGAAGATTCAACAACAATTTTAAAATGAAATATATAAAAAAATAAGAGACAATAAATTATACAAAGCAAATGTGCCTTCTGTAAGAACTTTACTTTGGCAACCTCAAAATTCTGATGTTAGAGAAAAAAAAAGAATAATTTTTGAAGATACCGAGCGTGTAAATAATTAACAACTGCATTGTTTATGGAAGCTGCATCGACGTCGACTTTATTTAGGTAGGTAAGTTGTCATGATAAGATTTGTCGAACAGGTTAACACCGGTTACATCTTTTATCTACGTACATGCTTGTTTGTTTATGTTGTAGTTAGTGTAATCATCTGTAGCACAAAAGTATTTAAATCGCTGCCCGCTTAGCAGATTTTATCTGAATGAAATATTTTGCAAGGACGAAGGTTGTTTTGTTTTTGAAGAACAGCATTCAGACAAAAACAGAATGATTTCCTTATTTCTTCTATTCAATCGTTTGTTATAAAATAATGTTTGAAGGCCATGATGAATCGTCGTCGACAAGGGATATTATAATTAATTTTGTTAATACTTGTTGATACCTTTTTTTTGTTTCTGTGCTATTTTCAGACAACTCAAACTTAATTTTTAAGTTTAACAAAATCCCTTTACTCAGAATCTTTCATATTAGAATTCCGCGACTGTTTTGAGAGGTGATTACAAAATGAGTGACGTAAATAATCTGAAGTGTTGCATAGTCAGATGGCAAATTTAGAAACAAATTCGGGAAATTGAAGTGCAATCTAAATCTCGCCTGTCACTTCTCTTTAATTAAAAACTTGTAAATATAGACCTAGGTCCTTGAATGTGTCAGCAATTTGCAGAAAACGAAAAAAAGCAAAACAAAGGACCATTGATATCTGTCCTCTTTTGACAAAAAAAAAAACAATAACCGGAAGTTTTCTTTTATTTTCTTTTCTTTTTCTTTGTACCATCGAACTCATTTTGATAAATATTTTTAACTTTTTCTTAAACAGTTTTATGTTATCTATACATTTTATTGAGTTGGGGAGATTATTGTATATGCTAATGCACATGCAACGGGCACTTCTATTATATAATTCTAGTCTTTTACTGGGCACATTCAGATACTCTGTTATTCTTGTATTATAATCGTGAATTGCACAGTTTCTTGTGAAAGCATCAATATTTTGATTTATGTAGATACTACAGACATATATGACAAAGACATTAGATTCATAGATTGGAAAATGTTCATTATAACTGCATCTTGTCATTATTCCTACAGCACGTTTGGGGACGTTAGGGAATAAACATATCTTCAGCCTGTGGAGAATTTCCCCAGAACAGCAGTCCATAGCGCAGATTACTTTCAAAATATCCAAGGCAGATGCTTTCACTCAGATAAGATTTTAGCCAATCGTAAGCAATGCCCCTAATGCCGTAGTTTTCAATC
Organism: Dorcus parallelipipedus; assembly: GCA_958336345.1. NCBI lineage: Eukaryota > Metazoa > Arthropoda > Insecta > Coleoptera > Lucanidae > Dorcus > Dorcus parallelipipedus. Next base: position 27,559,834 of record OY284480.1, on the reverse strand, counting down.
TTCTCCAGCAGAATCTCTACTTATATTTATATAATAGCTAACCATACATCAGCAATACATCGGCAATCGGCAATCGTGAAGGAAAGAACGTGTGTTAGTAAAGTACGAGATGACTAGAAAACATTTTTACTTCCTTCGAGAATCATGTTAGGGATGTTTCAATGTTCCTGATCGACACGATAAATACTTAGTTTCGTGTAGACTTGTTTATACCTCCACTATTTCCAAGATTCAGTTTGTGTTAGTGGGTTAGAACAGGATTTGTTTCGTTTCAATTTCTTGAAGGGAAAGATTGTCGAAGGAAAGAATGGCATAAATGAATGCTGGTGTATGCCTAGCTAATCAAACGCTTTTGTCATGTCATAGGAAATCCTCATAGGAAGTTCACCTTTGTTTAATGCTTCACAGGCTATCTAAAAGGTTAAAGATAGCATTATCAGTACCTACCCTTCTGTTTCTGAAATGCATTTTGGTTGCTGGCTATTATATGATATTTAGTAAGAAATTTGCTTACACGTTCGTGGAAGATATTTTCTAATATCTTGGAGAAGACCGATTGCAGGGCTATAGGCTATAGGTCTATAATTATTTACTTCATGTACACTTCCTTTTCTCTTATAGATTGGTAGAATTAAAGACGTTTTTAATATAGATGGGAAAATGTCACTTGCTAACGATTTGTTAATGATGTACGTCAGCTTGTGGAGGATCCCCTTTGTATATAGTCTCTAAATCGAAGTAAAAAATGGTAAAATCATTTTTTTCAACATTTATTGACATTTTACCTGAAACTTTTGTAAGCAAAAGCATTTTTTCAAAAGACAAGAAAAAGTTACAGTTCTCTACAAGTTATCTATGTTTTAGTTTTGGCTTTTGCCTTTTAAAGACAAAAATTGTGAAGCAATTACATACAATACAATTATAATTACAATTAAGTTTTGTTTTTTGCTTTTTGAAGACAAAAAACAAAAAATTGAGAAGGAATCAAAAGACGAAAGCTCCTGTTTGCTAAGATAAGATACTGAAGCTTTAGAAGGCAAGAAACAAAGCTACCTATTTGTGTTGCCTACAATTTTCCTAATTTTCATTGAAAAATAAGAAAACTGAGTCTTTTAGGTTGTTGCGACAAATGGTAGAACCCGTTTCTTTGGATTTAATGACATCTGTCTGAAAAGTTTGCGTTCTCTACAAGTTATCTATGTACATATGTCTTAGGTAAGTCTTTCTTAAGTTGTGTCTTTTGCTTTTAGTTGTAGATAAAAGACAAAAATTAAGAAGAAATCAAAAGACGAGAACTCCATTTCGTATTTTCTGAAAAAGTCTGGGCTTTTGAAACTTTGTTTTTTCTTCATTTATTTGATAGATTTATTTTAAATGTTAGTTTGGGCTTTTCGGGTATTTTGTTCGCTTCAGTATTTCTGAATTTGTTGTGATTAAATCCAAGATTCTGATTTGTATGCTATGTATTTGGTAGGTGACGAACATAAAAGCTAAATAAAATTGAATTTTAAAAATTCAAATTAGCTCGACTATTTATTTTACCCAATACGCTTTTCTAAGTAAACATTTAGCGACGTTCGAAATTAGTACTGCAATTTCACACGTACTTTTTGAGCTAATTATAGAACTGAAATGGCTTAACTTAAATGGTCTGTTTTCAGGCTCATGCAATTTGTGCGAATGGATTTGTGCGAGTAAAAAAACGCAACGACTTCGTTGTGCAAATTTGCATGCATAAGCAAATTTGCGCAAATTGCATGAGCGTGGAAAAAACGGACCTTAAGGATTAATTCTTTTATTAGATGAAGATAGAAATATAAATAAAAAGCATTCAGAAAAAAGTGTATATATCAGTACTGCAGTGCTTGAAAAACCTTTAGCTTCAATTCCCTTCACTTTCTTCTGTCCTTCACTCTTTCTCTTCTCCTCCCGATTTTCTTTAAATAGTTCTTAGAGGCTTCCAGTCATTTTGTTTCGGTGGTCGTCTTGTAGTAAGAAGTTTATAAATCATTCTTCCTACCTAACTTTTTTATAATTAATTAATTTTGTTTTATATTATCTTTACTTTCTCTACAGAGCCTGCAATTGCATATCAACTACTCGATAATTAATCAGTTTGTCTTTAGAAACGTAAAATTGAAAAGAAGAAAAAATCAAAAGACAAGTTGTTCGAGAACATTTTTATTAAAATCAAGTGCTAAACATAAATAATTTAACAAAGTTAGGCACAATATGATATCCATCACAACAGTTACAAAGAAACAGATAACAAACGATCAGGTGAAATATTTCGCATACATTTTCGTAGATAAGGCCCAAGTAAGTTGAGCCGTAACCGTATCTACTGCGTGCATACAGCCGGCAACAAAATTATCGTTCTACCAAACGCAAGCAGCAAGTCACCTAATTTCATCACCGTCTATATTATTACAACGAACGAAAACGAAACTCTTTTTTATATTACTATTTTTATTATTACATCGGGATGATCAATATTAACGTTGCATACTTTGTGTATACTAAATTTAGGCTCTAATAACAAGTAAAGCTCGACTTCTATACACTATAATATAAAGTCTATACACATTTTAATAATCAATAGTAATTAAAACCATACATTGTATAATGAGAGGCCCTCTTTAAGCGTCAACTAGGTATTCATAACAAGTCTAAAATGCTGTTCGGTGTGGCGGCGGGGTGAGTAAAATTTCGATGCAACAACCAACGTAGTTATTTTCCTCTTCTCTGTTTCACAGCGTAAATTAACCGACCAAATTAAAAACCTAACAACTAAAGATATGTGCTTAGAACGGGCAGTGGCCAAACGTTATTATAATTGTCATTATGAATAGGGTGGATCTGTATTGAAATTTATCTCCAAATTTTCCCCATGAGTACTAATATATTCTCGAAGGAATTAATTAAATCAACATGCTCACGACTATAAATAACAGCAGTTGCTATAATTAAATCCATCAACACAGCCCTGACCAGTACTATTATCTATTCTGAGTGTACCTTCTAGCCTAGTAGTTATTACATGCACTGCTACGAAGGTACTTGTACCTCTACATAATTATTTCTATTGAATAAAGATCTTGGGTCTTTATATTTCATGGCGACATTCTACTAGAAGTGACCTTCTTCTTCTATTACTTTCTTTTCCGGTCTACTTTTCAAATCAACAGTAACATTTTTTTTAACAAAATGCTTAGGTTTAGGTTACAATAAAGGTGATGTATGCATATTCTATGATTGTAAAGTAGGTAGTATATGAATTTTTATGTGTAAGAGAGGATTGAAGTGCAGGTAGAATTAAGGAGTCTTTCTCAATTTTTTTTTAAATTTTCTCTAGCTCCTTGGAGAACACAATTTTCTTTGGAAGTATTTCAGTTAAGTTTAATGAAGAATGTACCATGACATTTATTTATTATGTTCGAGTATTATGTGCATATTTACTTTCTTTTAACGGAGAACGCTCTTTTGCACGTTCAGTTCTTACTGATACATGTCGTAGATGAACTCTACCACCATCAGTAAGGCACAAACTTTAATGATTTTGAAATTTCAATTCGAAAGCTTTCTTTTTCTCTCGCGAAATTTCATCTAGCTCTCATTCTCACAATCAGTCGTATTTCTTCAAACAATTTGGATGTTATTGCTTGAGCAAACGTCGTATTTTTTTTTCTTAATCCACTTACGTTTATAATTTTAAAACGAGCGGTTGTTCTAAACGGCCAGGTCTATTTAAAAAAATAAATCTATTCCTGAGTAGCTTCACATGCAAACCGAGCGGAAACTGCAAAGTAAAACGTGCATGTACACACAAACTCTGGTCGTTCAAACAACGCCCTAAATTTCAATACAGTCCACCTCAAGCCCACTCGCTCTGTAGGGTGACTCTATGGGGTAGTCTGTATTACGGGGCGCGAAATGCAATTAGCACACCACAGCCGAAATCGGGTTTTCGGTTATGTGGATGACGGACGATGGCCACTGCCCGTTCGGGAATTTCGATTTGAACAGTTCTTCCAGAGATGCTTTGCGAAACTGGGCCATTTTAACCGGAGATAGCGGCGCCACTGAAAACCATACATTTAGAACATTAACATTAGAAATGGGGGGGGATATAGGCGAATGTTATGTAATAAATGTGTATGCAACTATGTGTAAGAGTCGATTTAGATTTTAATCAATTGCCTTTAGGATACCTAATACCCCAAAGTTATGTTTCTTTTTTACGATTTAATATACAGCGGACAAGAAATAAATCTGCTCTCTTTCATACGTGCAAAAGTTCAAATTCATTTATTAAATTTCCAGTGTAACTGTGAATCAATTTTTAATGTCCAAATTGTAACATTACATAGCCGCATACGGTTAAACATACTGTCATCGTAAATTTCTAATTTATATTAAAAACAAGCCCAGAAATAATATGTAACCGAAAAACATGTCTTTTTCTTTTATTTATTAGTAAGTAATTATAAAAATGCAACTCAATTCACAAACTCAAAGCATGCTGATTATAAAATTAAAGTTTAACGAAAATTAAAAAATGAATGGGTTGAAATTATCAAGGTAAGGGTGAAATATGAGGGGGTGTAATACGATATAAACATTAGTGATGAAAGAAAACCATGTACCAAACATACGATCACCACTCACAAAATGAACAGTAGAATACCATGCCACTGTCAACCTAGAAAAGAAAACTACTCCATATCATTACCATGAGAGGAAGAAGTGTTAACTCGTTTTAAAGAGTTACAAATAATTTATACCCTGTTGTAAATTAAACGCAGAATAAGTATTTATTTAATTTATTTAAAAAAAATCTGGTACTTCATGCAATTTTTTTTTCTTCTGCGATTTATTAATCGCCTTCTTAATTAAAAAAAATCGTTAGCAACCAGGCTGTTAGTTAATAAGTTAAGTGAGAACCGCAAACTACTGGTGCCATTAGTTTCGTGTTAGCTGTCAATCTTAAGTGGAGACACTTACATTGAAGGGTTGGACCACAGACAGGCGGTGCTAGTAAGACAGGTAACATTTACCTTCAATAGAGGCAGCACTACTCGCTCGCCTCCGCACTTGAACCGCTAAAACAACATCACAGCCTTCACTACATCCGTTTATACTGCAAATCCCACCCTACCCTTTGCTATAACTGTTTCAGTGAAAGTATTACGTATCACTTAAAAAAAAAGGAATGTTGTTACGTTAGGAACAAGAACCAGTCTTTTTAAAAGTACGTTATAAGAAATAAAAAACATTCGAGATTTACAACAGATCAGTTTTAAGCAAACTACCCAATAGACTCAAAGCGTTTGAGTTGTGTCTTAAGACCCAATTGTACAATTGAACATTGTACAATTGGGCTCTAAGTGTAGTAAACAAAATTGAATTAAAATATAAAATTAAACAAGTAAATAATACGTCCGGTTTTTAATACTGTAGAAAAATCGTTGTTTAAAATAAATGCTGCGCGTTTTAAGTACTTATGTAAAATAAAAATGAGACTGCGACTTTTGCTTCTGGAATGTTTATTAGTCTAGCAAAGGGTAGGAGGGCTTCGAATGTACAGCTGAAATATAAAAACAAATAAATTAAAATCATAATACGCTTGCATCAATGATTTTTGTGCTTGTTATGAGAACTCAAAGAATAGGGAGCGGAACAGTGAAACTGTGCACTCTTTCACGGGATAACCTGTAATTTTACACAGAAAGGGAATCTAAATGAATACCTGCAAATCAAATAAATAATGCTCCTAATTAAAACACAAATTAGAACACTAAATGAAAAAAGAAATTGACAGTTACAGTTTTACTGTAACAATTTTTTTATTACAAAGGTAAAGATGAATTTTGAAATGTGAAAGATTTTACAAATTCCATACATACTTTTAAAAAAAAATTAAGATTTAGGTGCATTAAGTTAAGATAAAATTATTTGTATTACCTAGAAGGGGTTCTAAAATTGTGCCTTTTATAATTGTAGGAGTACGGATTTGATTCACCCTGTATTTTCAATCTTAGGTAACTTATTTCGAAATAATTGAAGTAAACTCTGCTTTAACTCCTTTATTGTTCGTGGAATAAACCTTTAATAAATATACATCTTCAGCATTAACAATATTTATAAAACTAAAGTTTTATGAAAAGCGCACAATGCCTTTTAGATATATGTAGATTGGATTAAACAACAAATACTTAGAAGAACTTTAAATATCTTTGAAATACAACAACTTTACATTATGGTCTTCAAGCTTTAAATAGTATTATGTAAGAGTATATTCCAAAATTCCGGGTAGGCTGTAAAAGAATGAAACTAAAGTAGTACTAACACTTCTTTTTTTTGGAATATTATAATATTTAATTTTTGGTCATGCATTTTCAAGGCTTCAAGGTTTAAAAAATGACAAATGAGGTCGAATTAGACACATCGTTCAATTCAAGTTCATACAAAAGCTGCTTTTAATCTTAAGTGATGTAATTAAAAGCCATTTTTTGCAAACTACATTAACTTTGTGCTCACTTTAACTTTAAAGTTTAAAAATGGTTTTCAATTACAATATAAATATCTTCATACAATATTAAAGACATGTATTTAAACGTAAATAGTTTAAAAACGACGAATAGGAATGGTGTTCGTTTTCGGTGTGAGCGATTACTAATTTATTAACGATCTAATACTTTTCCAGTACAGGTTCGATTTTCGGGCACAATTTCACTGAACCAGCTGCGAACGTACGCAGGAATTAAACCAAAAAAAATCAATGCAGTAATTACAAAAAAAGAAAACACAAAACCAAGAAGGTACGGTGAGACAACAAACAAATCGCCGACAGCCAAAATGAATGCAAACGTAATAAATTTGACAATACATACCATTCGCGCAAATCCACGCAACGCAAACATTGTAAAATAAAAGAAACTCAGTGTTCTGGTCGTGTTGTATAACGCCAACATAAAAACTATAACACATTCCTGGTTTGCTACGACCTCCAGAAACGGTTCGCTCTTTCATCTACAGCTTTATTGGGTATGTACGCAAAAAGCTTCGTGTGTTTGAGCGTGTGTGTGTGTTAAGGTCGTAAGCGCTTTTACTATGGTAATAGGTACATCTTACGTGGATTAATTTTTCAGGTCTCTAGTATGAAGTATTGTACTAGATCAATGTCCACTTTGCCAAGTCTATTAATAATCAGGAAATATATTTAATTTCCGTTTTGCTTCAATCATAACAGAAATATTTATCACTTACATATTTTCTCAGAAATAGGAAAGAATGTATTGTTACTATTGAATGTAAAGATGTAAGAGAGGGTGATCGAAGTAACGAAAGCAAGAAATATTTCTTTTTTAATCTTTTACAGTCGTCGTAACAATTATTAATCGTTCGGCAAACTGGACATCGGTGAGTTTTGTAAAACAGTGAGAATAAAACTTGCCGGGCACGAACCGTTCAACGAAGACTTTGAACAGTCAGTGGCAACCCTATTCTAATCCCAAAAATAAAATTTACATGAACAACACCGTTACACCTAATCGCATTAAATAACAACAACAACAACAACACATTTGTACGTGTGGTTTGACAATCGGCAACCAACCAACACTTCGTTTTACTTACCGTAGCCTTCGCCTTGCAAGAACAATCGGAATGCCTCGGCCACTTTCGATGGCTGTTCTTCCAACACCATCCCGCAATCTGAAATCTACGCAAAATCGTCAATCTAATTCTAGCTTCAGTGATTTATGTATTTGCCTTCATCCAGGAAGAATGTCTTGGATCCAGCCGGCCGTTTAGCGTTACTGTATCGTCAATGTGGGGGCTGAGGGCGCCGGTAATGTTTAAGACTGGCATGGTTAAGGTGTGAGATTCTTTGGTTTTGGTGACCTCTAACTCCCTGTGGATATTTAAGTCCGAACGGCGAACGTAACTATCGATGAACAGAGCCAAATTCGTCGGGTTGACGTTGCGTTCGAAGTAGCTCTTGTAGACTTGGACTAGATCGTGATTTCTATCTTCCGTGTTCTGGTGCACAATCTGATTTAAAAAAAAGAAAGGGGAGGAGGATAGTTGCCGGTCTTACCCTGCCGAAGTGATGCCACATTAGATAATCTAAGACTCCCTGGGTCATTCCTTTGGAGCGCAGATATCTTGCGTTGAGCTTCTGGTAGCCCCATTCGATCCATCCGGCGGTTGTGCTGACGCAGTTTACGAGGCATAAAGCGGAGACTTTGTTCGGGTTTAAAAGGGCGTAGCGGGCTAAAATGTTACCCCCGGCACCAACGCCGAAACCGATGAATTGTTTTAGGCCGAAGTGAGATAAGACGAATTCCAGTTGATTTGCAAGTTCGTCCATTGTAGGAAAAATGTAACTAAAAAAGAAAAGAAAATGTTGTTGAACGCGCTCTTTTAATGTCGATAAGCTTTGCACATTTTCAAAGTTTATGATAAAGAAATTATTTGGTGTCTTCATACAGTTGGCTCACCCTGTACCTACAGTAAATATAATTAAGTTCTGACAAGAGGCAATTTTGCACATGTGTATGAAATTTGAGTTACAAATAAATGGATGTTTGCCAGTAACTAAGAAACACCCTGTACTTACTCTTCAGGAAGTGTCTGGGCGCCTTCATCTTGACCTGGAGCATTGACGTGGTAGACACAGAAGTTCTCCATCAACACCCTCATGTCAATGTAGTTGAAAAATGCTTGGAAATTCGAAATATCTAAAAGTAGAAAATATTTTGCGTTACAACAAAGAAAAAAAAATGAAATTGGTGTCTGGTTTGACGTTCCAACTTCCAACACGTCAGAATAAATCGTCTGATTTCATCTGCTCCAGCAAATTAGTTCTTAACTGCTTAAAGAAACCTTTGATAGATATCCTTATTAATAAATTTACACAAGAAATAGGATTCCATAGGAATCAATTGGGTTGATGACTGCAAAACTAAAAATTAATTACTCGGTAAGTAAAGTGCGTTGCAGGAAAGCAAAAGCAAGGTCAGTTACATACTGATAATAACAGAGTAATAAAAATAAAAACGACAAACAGAGTTTAATCGATTTGAGTGTTTGACTTGCATAATAACTACGATAAAAGCGGTGCGAAGATTTATTTATTCATACTTACAGTTCAAACCAAGGTCGTGATAAGTTATTATCGCTGGTTTGTTTCTCGACCCCTGAACTGCTACCGTAATACACCCGCGGTCCGTTTCCACCGTTTCCTCAATCGCGGTGGAATCATCCCTCGACATGGACCTCGTCGCCGGGAATTGGAGTTGAATGTTTTTTAGCTCGATGTCGTCCATGCTGTCTGAGGGCATGGTGCTGTGGGAAAATTGATAGATAAACTACCCTATTTCTTGTATGTACAAGATTTGGTGCAATTTCTACGATAATATTTAGGACAAGAAAGTTTTTGTGCAGTAGATACGGTTTGGAGATAGAACACGTTCTATTTTTTAGTTTTCGATTAAATTTTGCTTCAAGAATTTGAACCAAATCTTGTACTCGTAGAAGAAATAGGGTAATCTAAAACGACGCTCGTTTTATTAATTCCACTATCTATTTCGTAAATTAACGAGCCTATTAGACTCAGTTACTTGAAGCGCTTTTAATTATGGTTTAATTGCGTGGGCGATTAAGTTTTGCAGTAACTGTTTTGTTTACTTATTTTGTTCAATGCCAAAGATATGTACAAACATCCAGAAGTTGTTATAATTTACTTTTCAGGAACTAAATGTATATAAATTACTTTTTCGGACACCAATAAATTCTTTCACTTACCGACGTTTCGCTTTATCGGTTTTTAAATAGTCGAATCGAATCGAATCGAATTCGATTGTTATTTATTAAAATAAAGTATAATTTAGCAATTTGAATTAAATGCTTCTATTTGCAATTAGAAAAAATATTATTAAAAAAATGTATAGGGTGAGAGAGAAAGCTCGTCTTTTTGAGGAACGTTTCGCAATATGTAACTCAATTAACATCACGAGATCAAACGTAGAGAATCAAATAATGCGCAGTGCAAAATTGCACTTCTTAAACACACTTGTATAAATATAGCCAGTTAGAATCAATAAAAGACATTTACGTCATGTAACGTCTAACTATGCAGTCGACGGAAGTTTCGGGCCTTGATTTACGTACGTACTTATCTCGTTCTATGCTCAAAGCTTCCGGAGTCTCTCGTTAACGTCGCAAAGTCACATCAAGAATACGCATAAACATAAAGCTCGTTTCAAACTTGCAAATTAGATTTGTGATGCGGTAATAAATACGGACGATAAAAGGCATTAATTAAAGCGAACTAGGTCAAGGCGTTTGAAAATAATGCGAACACTTGTATTACGTTTTTATAAACGTGAAAGAATCCGTATTTCTCTTAGAACGACTTCTTCTTGAGTTATAATGTCTTCAGTAATTTGTATTCGACGCTTTACGTGTAGCACTCATTCAAGGAATTTATATAGGCGTCGTGTTCAGTGATGCGTAACCATTAGCTAGTTGTCTATATTGAAAGTAAAAAAATCGCAGATGGGAGGCGTGATTTAATTAAAGCTCGGGGGGCTTTGCATGGTAGAAAAAATATATTGTTTAATTAGTTCAGAAACTGTAATGCAGGGAGGGCAAGTCGTTCCATTAAAGTGCAGCCTTGTTTTCTGTGAACCGTTGATCTCCAAGCACTAATTGTAAGACAAAAAGCAATGAATCCGTCAACCAAACAAAGAAGGGTAATCTTATCGTTTATTTGCACTTTATAATAAATAAATTAAATGGCGCATAACACTAAATACTTAGTTACATATTAAAATAATCAACGAAAATTACTGTGCAGCATACTTATGAAATGGATGTACGATTAATCTAAATCTAAACATCTAAGAGAAAAATCGATCTTACCCCAGGAGTGCAGCCTCCTCTGCTACACCGGAAGTAGGCATCTTTCTGTTAGTGTGTGTCTTTGCACTTTCAGTCCTACAACAAAAAGAGCTTAAATAAAGAAAGCCAAGCCCATACGTTTGGTATTGTTTGAGTGTATCGTGTAGGTCGTGCGCAGGGTTTTCCCAATAATCAAAATTAGCGCGCCGAAAAACGTTTTTATTCGAGTTTTCTATTTTCCCAGTCAAATCTGGTAAACAGTGTATTTTTAGAATGAACAAGTCTGTGTAAAATACACGTTGGCAAGGTCCAGATATAAACAACACATGCGTATTAGTATTTATTTACGTTCAAAGTTAAGTAGGTGTGTTGTTTTCAGCTTGAAGCCTGCCGAAATTTTGTTATTCCACATCTACGTATAGTAAAATAAAAAAAAGAAAACGAAGAAAGTAGAAGACTTATTCCAAGTCTTCACCTTAAATTATAGTTTCTTTTTTAATTCTGTATAACACAAGGGTCTTCAATCACAAGTTAACTTATTGTTTGCCTCATTCCATAATTGTGTGTAATGGCTGACACTTCTCCATTCAGCTGTGACATGAATATTATCAAATTCACGTAACTTGAGCTCTGCGTCATCAATCACCACCGAAGTTACAACCGACAAATATTTCAGTATTATTTCTTTGTCAACAGTGAATAACCGAAAAGGGTGGAGTTGTGCTTTTTATATCTGATGATGGAACACCAAATGCGTTTTATTTATGACGCAGAGCTCTTCTCTTATGAAAACAATAATATCTAATTATAAACTTCTTTTCAAAGGTTTCTTAGGTAATGAATTAAATAACGAAGTTTAGACATAGAACTTTATAACCTGACCACGTATTATTTCTTTCCTCCACAAATTAATTTATTGTGACGCATTAGTATTTAAATTATAAATCCCAGAAATATCATCTGGTTTTAATCCGCATGACGGGATTTTGTTGCCAAGAAAACTGATACCACGACGTTAAATACGAATCACGTGTAATAAGACCTCCTGCGAAGTTCGCTCGATTACGAATAGAATTTACTTAAGCTAATGCGAAGTTAAACAGATTACGGTAAACTCGAACAAGACCCCCGCAGGCTGTTTGTAATCCGGAACTGAATCTATTTAATCCGGAATGCAGTTACGGGAATTACAGACAGATAAGATATTTGTCTCACGAATAAATTAATCAAAATAAATTTATTTCAATTACGTACGTAGATATACAGGGTTTTCGTAAATCGGAGAAGTGCAAAGCGGCCTAAGGCTCGGTTTTACGATCACAGTTTAACTTTAATCTTCAGTTTATTCCTGTAGGAGCAATGGGAATAAACTGAAGGTTACAGTTAAACTGTGATCGAAAAACCGAGCCTAAATAGAAGAACTTTTGAAACAGTTAAAATTAACATCCGTTTTAGCAAATACCGGAAATCTGTTTGAAAATACGTCAATTTACACAACGGAACCTGAACGGTCTTGAAGATAATTCACGAATGCGGATATACAGGGTGATTCAACTTAAAGAATCAATACAACTTTTCAAAGCAATTGGACTCTTTAATAAACATTTAAACATTTTTTAAAGAATAATACTGCATAAATATTCAGCCGCCATTAGAATGGTTAATTTAAGAAAAAAATCTAAAAACTTTTAATATCACTCCGAATTTCATTTATCGTGGCCTGCCAAAATCTACGTTACAATGTCGTGAATTTTTTCAAATACATATCTCGAAAGTAAAAACAAAAAATATCGAATGGACATAAATAAGAATACAAATCATTATGGGCAATTAAAATCAACTAAAACCCGAGGCGTAACACAAAAAAAACCTGTATGGGTTTCGCGTAACATGTACCTACTTGTCCGTTTTTTTAAAGCAACTTCACTGGAGAAAGAATGAGAGAAACTATCACTACAAGAAGCAGAGTATTTGGAATTTTTGTTCTCAATATGGATCAAATTTTTTGTCAGTACGAGTTTTAAACGTACTGGAATTTGTCAATTCCAAACCATTTTATGTGAAAACCCTGCGCTTTCAAAAGTATGTATTCCGACCACCACTTTTAAATTTAATTGCGAATCCAACAATAAACCAATTAATTAATTTATTTTATTAAAACAGAAGCAAAAATGAGGATTTATGGAGCAAAGTTATTGCCCAAAGAATCGTGAAAATCCTTCGTTTTAAACAAAATAATCCCACCACCATTGTTAACTTCTCTTTTCCATCAGAAACCCCAAGAATCATTGCAAGTTAATTAAATTAGGAAGACAGCGAAATTTAATTAGTATTAATAATTTTGTTACTACAATCATAGACAGAAATTAAATGGTAAAACTTCTATTATAATAAAAGGTACGACGCAGATGGCTAAGTTTTATCAATTGTTGTACACTCGCGGTTAACCAAAAATGCTGATATATACGATGTTGTTCGTAGAGATTACCAAATTCTCAGGTGGTACCTATCGAATTAGCTGACCGCGAGTATACAGATGGTAATGGAAAGAATTAAAACAAAACGAACCAAAAACGATCTTTTTTCCTTTGAGTGTTACACAACCAAAAATTTAATTTGTCAGATCACTCACACTCGTACAGTCACTATAAAAGTTCAGTACATTTAATGCACACAGTCGATCTAACTCACATCATTGATGTCGTCTGAGTGACACCGAAAGAATGTTTACTACCCACAAAGTCAGATTAGATTGCTGGGCACGTTACTCTATGTTTATCTCTCTGCAGTGGTGCCACTTCCGAGCTCATACTTATGCAGCGGCCATCAAAAATTCCAGCTGCGAAATACGAAAATAACATCCCCAAACGACCTTGCAAGCAGCCAGTAAACAAAGCTTGCGTCTCATCTGCTTGCCAAATGAAAACAATTTTATTCCGCCAATGCCACACAAAATTGTCCACTTATTTCATAGAATTTTTTTTTTGCTTGCGACTTGTACGGTCTGTTAATTGAGTTGAGTTAATTGCTAACGAAACTGGCCATAAATTAGTTCTTAGCAGAAAAGGAAAACTTACCCAGAAATTACGCATTGTGCTAAAAGGTCTTGGCAAATTGTGAAGATTTTTTCCGATTTTGACATGACAATTGTCACTGTCAACTTATGGAAGTAACAAGATCACCAAAATAAACTTATTCCATTTATGGAAGTGAGAACAGGGTTAGAGAGAAGTTACAGTCGCAACTTATAGCTGCTGAGGCCCTAAATTCCAGTTTAACTTTAGCCAGAGCTTAAACCCTTAACAACAATTGAGAAAATTTAAACCCTTATTGTACAAACTGGACGTAAGGGGAATAGAAGGTGTCCCGAAACTAGATAAGGTTAAGATTGAAAATATAAGGAAAAGGCTTGGAGTAAAATCTAATTTTTTTGGAGAAAAATGTTAACTCACTTAGCTCAAGCTGAACTCAATTAAAAACCCTCAACAACTCAATTTAAAACTACTAAGAAATGTTATCTCAGAAAGCTCGATTAACCTCAAACCGAAGTCAATTAAAAACCTCCGTCAATTCAACTCGAAAATAAAACTTTTTAGACAGAAATGCAAACTCAGAAAGCTCGGACTCCCTCCGAGCTACCCAATTAAAAGAACCTGGGCATCTCAATTCAAAAATATTTCTTTTCAGTTGACTCAGAAAGCTCGAACTCATCTGAAGCTGAACTCAATTGGAAACCCCCGACAGCTCAACTCAAAAATCTTTTTTAAACAGAATGTTAACTGAGAAAGTTCAAACTTAGCTCAAGCTACTAAATTAAAAACCCTGGATAACTCAACTCAAGCAATTTTTTCCTATTAACTCAGAAAGCTTGAGGTAATATTCTGAACAACTCGACTCAAAAATATTTCTTTTCTATAACTTTAGAAATCACAAACTCAGCCCGAGCAGAAGTCAGTTGAAAACCATCTTTTCTATTAACTTACAAAGACTGAACTAACCTCAAACTACTCAACTAAAAATTCTGGATAGCTGATAACAAATGGTTTGTCCATTCGTATGAAAGATGCACGCCTAGTGAAAGAAATGTGGTTTAAAAATAAAAGACAGAGTAGACCAAGTAGGAACTGAAACCAAGAGCAAAATTTTTAGAAAGAAAAGAACTTACTCGAATAATCTAAGATGGATACGTTGCTTATACATTAATTTTAGAGCAGGTGAACCTCAGTTTAACAACGACTGATACGTAGAACTATGTTGCAAGCAATTATCATACCATTTTGGAATATTAACATCGTTAATGGTAATAAGTTCGTCGAAAATCTACGCGAAACCTTTACACAAAATATTTACACCTTCAGGAAAGCGTTCCATACAGGAAGATGAACATAAATACTTTCGTAAATAACATGTGATTATGTTTTGTAAACTTAGAGCACATGACTAATCAGAATGACTTTTAATTAGAAATAACATTCTGGTTAATCGATGACTTTTATATTTTCAATGTCTGTTGACTTTAAGTGACTCAAAACCTAAAACACCGATTTCACAGTGAAACCACTGTACTATTGAAGAGAAAAAATTAAAAATGGTTTTAATAAAGAAAATTGCTAGTTAATTATAGTATAGTTAAAAAGGAAAGCATAAGAGAGAAAAGACTCTCGATTTTTTCCAGAAGCCCTCGAGACTTCTTTGAATGTTTACTATAGTGTGCCTGTGTGTATAAAGTATGTTTGCAAAAGCAAGTGCAACAACACAAACGTATGCATAGAAACACAGCACAAAAAGCACAAAAACTGAAATGCTTCATACTATACCTGGACGAAACAATAACGGGCTGATTAGAAGCGACTAAGCGCTCGTCCTTTGCAGGCGATGCCGAAACGAAACTGAGGGCTTTCTTGACACTGTCCAGGACATTGTAGTTGCCCCCTGACACGGTGGTGGAACGATACACGTCGCTAGATCCTGTGAGGGAACGATACGAACCCCGCAAACTGCCCGGCATCGCAACTGATTTATACATACATCAACAAATCATTCCATTAAACTAACTAATAACGAACGGTCTGTTTCCAAGTCGGTCGTGATACTAACCCGAAAAAATTCGGTCGAATCATCAGTACACGGACCTTAATTAATTTACTAGAAGGTGAATAAAATAGGGCATCGATCGACATACAACTACCTATACAAAGGTCATTTATAATGCAAGTTTAATTAATGTATAGGTTTCCTCAATACCTATAACATTATTACTCGAATGTCTTATCATCTATGTATTTATTCAAGTAACTACTAAACTTTTATTATAAGCCTAAAGACTGTTTTCTGTAAGCAAATTTGATATTTGTATTATTGTTTGACCTTTCTTCCTTAATGAGGACCAAACACGCGACTTACGACCACACGAACCACTGCAAAATTTGTTTCGATCTGGCATAACATTTAACAAGTTGTACTGACAATAAGTTAAGAATTAGATCCAATTTACAAATAAATTTATTTATTCAAGGAGGAGGGGGACTTGTGCATGCACAGTTGCACCAATATTATTGTCGAGGTCAGTTCAGTTCTACTTCCTTTTGTTTAGAAAAAGTGGAAAAAAATTCTCTTGTAAACCTCTTGCTGGGTTAAATAATCAAGTAAAATTAGAATAAAAAATAAATATCCTGATTCAACGATTAAGAACTAAATATAAAACGAACACAACTTATATTTAGCATTTTATCAAGACTTAATTATAATTTTAAATTTAGTTTCAGTATAAAGATAGCATAATCAATAAACATTAATTTATTTATTTCGCTGGATAATGACGTCCGGAGAATAAATTGTAGTCAGCACACGAAATAACAAGAAATATCGAGTTAATGAAAAGCAGGAGTTAAGAAAATTATTTTCATAAAAGCGTGCGTACGTTTTCAACTTAAAATAAAACACATGGTATATACATCCTTTACGTGCGTCGAAAAGTAATAAAATTCGTTATTGTCTAAGGGGGTCATTCTAATTGAATTTGCAACCTAACAACGGTGGTACCTCCTTAGTAACTGCTAAGAAGTTACAATCTCGGCAATATTCGGTGGTAACAGGATACAACGTTGTGCAGTCTCGATAATGCTCGGAAGCAGGATCATACCAAGTTGTAACTTGCCATTCTAATTACGGTTAGAATTCTATTTACAATTAGAATGACCCCCCTAACCTGAGGGGGTCATTCTAATTGGGGTTGCAAGTTACAACTTGGTATGATCCTGCTTCCGAGCATTATCGAGACTGCACAACGTTGTATCCTGTTACCACCGAACATTGCCGAGATTGTAACTTCTTAGCAGTTACTAAGGAGGTACCACTGTTGTTAGGTTGCAAATTCGATTAGAATGACCCCCTAAGAGTGTTTTCTTAACTATTTCAAATTTTAAATGTGGATTTGACCTACTAATAGAGAAAAATGGATAATGCAATTTTTTTGAATTTTGAATTTGCGATGTTTTGCAGCAGCAAATGTTCAAGTTGACCTCACATCTATGTGACAGAATTAACAAAGTGCGTCGTAAATTCCTTCTTTTTTGCGACGCAAACGTTCGACCGAATGAACTTAATTAAGTTAATTTTGTTTACAACGAACGCCGTTAACACGACGACGCCCAAGCAGAACCAACAAAGTGGAAATGTCGAAGTCGTAAAAGCTAATTTCCCTGCACACTGTAAGCTTGATCGTGTTACAAGATTATAAACAATAAAAAAATATAGAAGTATTTATTGATAACGATTGAACAGAACGAACCAAGTTTGGACGACGTTATTGATGTTGATGTAAAAACCGGAACAAATTAGTTCGTGACCGTTAATCTAATTATCTGAATTTGAATAACAAACAAAATATGAAGTAACTTAACTTAAAAGAAACATAATTACTTCGATTTAAGTTATGCTAAAGAGCGAACGATTAAATCAGAAGAGTCACTTTCCAGTAAACTCAGCGAAAACAGAATATGTATATTTTGATTCCTCTCTTTGCCGGGAAAAAATTGTGGTTGTTTTATTTTTATTATTAAAAAACAGAGTTCAGTAAGCTCTTGCAAATTAACATCTGCTGTTGGCAGCTGCGAAATACTTAACGAAAAAGAAAACGACAAAATAATGTTCATAAAATAATGAAATGCTTAGTAATCCAATTTAAGACGTTCACATATTTCAAAATGAAGTTTAAATGAACTTGTTTACGTTCCAGACCGAATAGCACACAGGAAACACTCCGTTAATATATATATCAACTTTCGTCGATAAACGCCAGCCAGATAAAGTGTTCGCCGTAAATTAAAAGTTGAAGTGCTTTTAGGTTCAAACTTGGGTCAAGTAGTTTTTCATTCTGTTGTATTTCATTTAATAAATGTTGTTTTAGGCCCTAAAATAGGAACTAAATTAATAAAGTTCGTTTGCTTTGTGAATTCAAATCTAATTTAAAATTTCCTCAATCGTCAATCAAACGTGAATTCATTCATACATACCATTTACATACTATGTATTAGTTTTCAAACCTGAAGAAGCAGCTGACAAAATAAAATAAATAAATAATAATGTAAATAACTACTTAAATTGTCTTGTTGGACACTTTTGAAAAATGTCAGCCTTTTACTTCCTTCGACAATTCCACATCCTTGATAAGTCACATTTGAGCAGTTTGCATCATTAATTATACAAAACCAAAACTCAGAATCAAAAGAGATTTAAAAATTGCGATATTTTCATTTCACAATCTAATATATTGTCTGTTTCAAAATTAAAAAAACCACCACCTGTTGAATTATGTTGCCAAAAAGCAAAATTCCCTGATGTATTTTGGTTGGTACTTCACAATGTCACTGTAATTTATGCGCGTCAGTAGTTTAGCGTCAAAATTTAGAACGTCATATTATTATTTAATTTGCCTAAAACCTTAAGTTGCGAAATCGCAAAAATCTTTCAAGACGCGCAGTTAAAATTTTCTTCTCCCTAAATTTGTCACTAGCAAGTACATGCAGCAGCGTTGCCGGTTGTATCTACGAGGTAAATTGCGAGGTTGGTAGTTTTTTGATTTTGAAATAGACAATAATTTTCTAATTTTTACGCAGTCGTATAAGAAACATAACGTTCAACATAATTTAAAGAAAAAAATTCAAAAATTAAATAATTAATCAATTTTTTTCCTCATTAAAATGTTTCTCTATTTTTTCGTAATGCGTGTGCAACATGTCAACCCCATAATCCGTCAAAATCCAGCAAAATCATCCTTTTAAAATTTTTACTACAATAGGAGATTCCGCGCTGACGTCACTGCGCCGAAATACTATAATTCATTCGCAACGCTCGTCAGTTCTAGGAAACAATGCAGATCGGCCAATCAGCGCCACGACATTTGTAGGTCGTGCGATTTATGAATCGAACCGAGGGCAGTTTGGATCCTCCGACACTTTCTTATAGGAATTTCTCGTTCAACGGTTGGCATCACTTCAATAAGTAACTAAATTATTTTGACAGTTTGAATTGGAGCGAATTGAAATTTTCTTATTTAAACGATTTTTGACTTTGAAATGATTTCGAAAAGCGTAAAAGCATAACACGGTAAGTAACCAACTTTTTTTTTGTCTGAAACAAACGTCGTGGCGCTTTTTTTGTAAACATAACCTCAAAATTTGATTATTCGCTTTTTACGTAGAAAAGTGCTCAAAATTTAAAATTAATTGCCAATAAATAAGCATTAAATTATGTGAGAATTTCAGATTATTTAAAATACTTATAAATATATAGTTTTTAGAACATTTAAGATAGTGTCCTAGTGTCTATTAGAATTAATCATGATTTTATATTAATATAATAAATAAACAACTTTCATTAATCTTATAATTGCATAATTTATATTGTACTTTTTAGTTAACTACTAAATAAACAGTTATTATCAAATTATTATTAATGATACTGCATCTTCTTGATTTATTTACATGAGGCTACTCATGTCACAATCGCTCATATAAGGCAAATACATTTTTCCAAATTTTATTATCCCTCATATAATTATAATAACTTACAGTAAAATCTCTTATTAAAAAAAAAGAGTAATACCCACGCTGTTAGGCAAACCGGTGCAACCGAACTGCGGTCCGTTTTTCGAAAGCCACCGAATTGCATTCAAAACATTTCCATGTACATAGCAGGATGTAATCGTTGTCCGAACTGCAGTCAGAATTTCAACGTGGGCAACATTAAGGATTCATAAAATTTAGGTAGAAATTTAATATAATTTTATATTTGGTATCGATTAAAAGATAATTTTGACGACAAAAATATTAAGGGATTAAGACCCCCGTTTTAGGGCCTGACCACAGTTCAGTCGCGAAAAACAACCTCCTTAATGACCTTCTTACCTGTTTCAATTTTGACCGCAGTTCGGATGTCCCCAGGCAAACTGTCCGCCTATTAGAGATGTTCGACTAATAGAGGGTTTCAAAATTAATGTAAAATAAATTAAAATAATGTCTAATTTTAGTTTGTTTCTAATTAACGATGCAGAAAGAGTAGGATTTACCTAACGTAATTTTACTACATAACAATAATTATTATTTCGCTTAAATGAGGCATTGCAAAAGGACGAACTTTACAATTATTGGAAACATTTCATTTTTCGTTTTTTTTTTTTTTAATTCACTGTACTTACTTACGTGGAACTTAATAACTTTTTTAATAGCGTTTTCGATCGAGTGCTCTGGAGCACTCTCAGAGTATTCTCAACTTATTTTAACCCCATGAAGTAATAATAATAAGGGTTGGAGATGCTCTGAAAGTGTTCTAACAGGTGATCAATATCTTTTCTAATCGAGTGACCTATGGAAATCAAAATCACGTGTTTTTGATTAGTTCATTATTTCAAATGCCACTTGAATTACATATTTATATTGCATTCCTATTCAAAACGATAGGAATGGAATAAAAATAATTCAAATGACATTTGAAATAATGAACCAAACAAAGACATAATTTTTTTCCATAGGTCACTCGATTAGAAAAGATATTGATCACGCGTTAGAATAGACAATCGAAAACGCTATAAGTTATTTGATTTTTCATCGGCAACAAAATCATTAGCAAGAACAAACTGTCATTTGACATTTCATAGCTTCATCCCTGTTGTCTACTAAATGAAAATTCACTCACAGAGTGTGTATTTCTCGAATGCACTGCAATTTGAGTTTATAGTCGCCATTTGCATTTTGCTTCGTCCTGTAAATCCCAGGCCAGAATTATGGTTCCTGTGTTGAAGGTCATTGAAACTGGAACTCAAAACACCAAGAGGGAATCGACATAGCTTTCCTTTTTAATTTAGGGAACCATTCTGCTCATATTGTAAGATCTGTAAGCATGTAACTCAATTGTTAAAAAGTGGAATGCTGAAGTTTTCAGTATGATAGTGAAGTTATCAGTATGATAAAATTTCCTGTAAGTCTCTGAAATAATAGTAGTATCACAGAGACTTACGAGTAATCCTAGTGACCTGGGGGAGGGATTTCAAAATTCTATATTTTAATAATTGAGTTACAGGCTTACAGATCTTACGGTCCTTACATGTATGAACAGAATCGACCCATAAGTCGTGTAATAAGAAAAACGTAAATAATTTGGGGAACGTATTCGATTCTGAGAAATTCTCGTTCATTTCCAACGAATCACACCTGAAGCAACAGCAAAGTCAACGCACGCTTCTCTCTCCTTGGCTATTTTTAAAACAATACGCACATAGTACATAAAGGAAGTGACTTATGCGGACACATAAATAATCATGTATTCCTTGATCATTACCTGATTATGGGTGACTCACACTTTGTTTACGTTTCTTTATACTATGCAGGATTTCAGGATATCGTTTAAAATAAAATAGTCTTGTCCATTTAGGAATATTCAAAAAAATTTCAACATCATGCCCATCTGGAAATGTTCAGGACTTCCTCCTGTTCCCATCTCTGCTTCAGTCTGGGATCTCTTTTTGTCTTTCTTTAACTTCCTTAATTTTAGGGAAGTTTGAACTTGAATATAACTTTTTGATTTTTCAATTTGCTGCTTGCATTAGAAATCTTAAGACTGAACACTCGACTTCATAAAATCGATTGTTGTCGGTGGACTTCCCGATTTGCATTGTCGTTGGGTCAACATCATATATTTTGTGTGTCCTGATAAGGCCTTTTTACATTACCCTACTTCTTGTAAATATTAGATTTGGTTCTATTTCTTAAACAATTTAATTTGTACAAAAAATTGTATCAATAGAACTAAAAGCTATCTTGAAAAATAGAAGGTGTTCAATCTCTCAGGCACAAAAATATCTTGCTTTAAATTTTCATTATAGAAATAGAACCAGATCTTGCACAAAAAATAGGGGGTGGTCTAAAGCTTATTAGAATTCCTGCATTTCCTTAAACATTAAAAACACGTCTGTTTTGTGACTAATTTAATCATATTGCAGTTTTAGGTTTTGCTTCGTATCCAAAAAGAAGGGGGAAGATTTAACATTTAAAAAGTTTGTTTCAGGAAATGCTGGCATGAATTTGTATAGTACATAAATTAAATGCTTCGTACTCTACTTATAGGTACCAATCAAGTGATTGCGTAATTGACCTTAGCCTTAGGTAATAAACCAGAGGATAATTAAAAACTCATTTTTTTCCCTTATCAGAGTTAAGCAACTCCAGATCGGTAGGTAGCTTTAAGTATGTCGTCGTTTTGATACTAAAGTATTTCATGCTTTTGGAAACAGACCGTTTAAAGAAATAAAACCATGCAAGAAGCACATTCAGCATAGCCACCTATTAAACCTAAACAGCTTATAACTAGTTTAAACTGTACCTACGTGCATAATAAAATTGTTATTGTTATTATTAACATGCACTCGTCGAGCAAGGATAACGAAATTAAAAGTAAGTAACCACAAATTAGCCAAGTTGCTCTATCTTTAATTAATTATCCGATAAATGAATCAACAAGCGTATCGCAATGTCACGTACTTATAGTTACTTTCCCCAGTAACTTTGATGATTCATCCGTAATACTTAGCCAATTAAAAAAAAATTAGGATATGACTAGACTTATTGATTTTACCTTAGCCAAGAAGAACCCAATGACACCACCCAACGTCACCAAACAAGCGGATGTAGACGGATGCCGAAAAGAATCTCGCATCCAAATTTATGTGCAAGTGGACTTACCTTTATGTCAGAATTCTTCTTCTTAATTCAATCTTCGCTTGTCCAAGTTGCAAACTGCACGCACAATACGACGTTTCGCCACAAACCGCATCTACTGTTGTAATGCACAACTGGATATCATTGGTTGCTAAGCAGTCACGTGATCGCGTTTAATTAGCCGAGCGGTTTCGTCCAGTTGCGTGCAGGTTATTACCAGTTTTTAAACGACACCATCTCGCTGAATTAAATTACAATAAAGTAGCGCGGAATAATTTATTCCACTTTCGTAGACCGCTTTAGGTTGCAGCTTGAAGTTTAATCGTTCAAATTTAGAATTTTCGCCGAATTTTGGGCGCAAATTTCTACGCCTTTGACCTCCCGGAACGCCATACCGTCCGCTGAAAGAACTAAAATAATGATTACTTGGAAGATACGCGCCTGCTGCCCTCTGAGAGACAAAAAGTAGATAGAGAAATCTGACCTTTTCAGAACGTTTATACTATTAAAGTATACTGTATAAAGCGCCTAAATAACAGCAACCCTCATTACAGCTGAGAAATTAAATTATCTAAGTTTAAGTGAAAAATAATTTGGTTTCGATCTTATTCATAGTTATCTTGTGTGTAGTTTCAGAATGAATTTGATCAAAAATCCATATGTTCATCCAAAACATAAAGCGATAATAATCTATTTTAAAATTCGTTCACTCATTATATCGAGAGATTAAATAAGCTGGGCTAAGTTACTCAACGTGTTCTGAATTTGGTAATGTCCATGGTATATAATTTTTAAATTGACGAAAATCAGCAACAAGAGATGGCGCTTTTAATAAGGAAAACAAAGAGCTGTCATTAATGTTTTGCTTCCATTCATTATTATTATTATTAAGTAAGCTTTTGTATGGGCATAAGCACACTAATCACACAAGACATACATAAGAATATTTATTCGTACGCAAGCGTCACACAAAAATTATTCAATTTAATGTTTTTTATAGGTTATCCAATGTTTTTATAGGTTATTATAGGGCCCTTCACAAAACTTCCGCTAGGTGTCAGCCACTCCGTGATTTTCTTCAATTTGCGTGTATAATAAAAATAATCATTTTAAAGAAGCGATTTAGGGAAACGTTGAGAAGTGAGCGATTTTAAAGGTGTCTGAAGAAGTAATTACAACTAAAATAATGTAATTTTGCTAGAATTTCAATTAAATCACTTAAAATAAGTGAAACCGTGAAACTCAAAAAGTACTTATTTTCAGTTACGACTTTATTCGCTGCTGAACATCGTCACGTCCTTTATTATCGTGAAAAAAATTCATATAAAATAAAAACGAGCCCGCCACCCCCCTGAATACATATTTTATATTTCATTTGATATAAACCTCCATACTAAAATAACACTCTAAATTTTATCCAATGTGTAAGTTTTATTTAGTACTAACGTTAAGCCCACGAATTTACGACGCAACTTGTACAGGAATATTTTATAAGAATCTATCCCGTGTATATTTTATGGCGGCGCTCTTATCTTTATTTAACTTCTTTAAAGTTGGCGCCGGCAAAAACTTTACGTTTAGGAAAATATTATAAACCCCACTTCTAATATAGTTTTCGCTTTACCGCCGAGAGTTATGTGGATTTGAGTTCTGTGAACTGGAGTGTATATTCCGCAATAAAATTACAGGAATTTACTGCCGAGTCCTGCAGGACGAAAACTTTATGCGGATATTTTCCATTAATTATTATTACATTCTTTATTTATTAGCGCTGAAAAATAATTCATTCTTTTCTCCTTTTTTTTTTTAATTCATTATCGTAACTAACTAGTTCGTTGTTTGTTATTTTTTGAATCAGTATTAATTTTAACACTAGAATGAATTCATTCTTTTATTTTTCTGGCTATGCACTTTTTTTTGAATTAACTTGAAATGTGTGTACGTAACAAACAACATTTGAATTTTGTACACTTTATAAATGCTATAATTAAATCTGATGAAGCAGACTACTTTTCTATTCTCTTCAGGTGTAAATTTGCATATCGTAAAAGCAAGCTCGTAAGATGCGCCCTGCTGAAACTGGATTCAAGTTTCCTACACCCCAACGTCCTGCCCTCGATACAGTCGTATCGGCAGTGCAGGATAATAAAATTCATCAAAGTGCACATCGGGGAGTCATTTCGGTGTCCTTCGTTACCATTTCCGTATCGCCGATGTATGTTACAGCCCGGCTAGATTTATAAACATATAGGCAACTTCATTAGCCGGATTTGCAATAGATGGTGTTACCGCTCCCATTTAATTGATATAGGAATTGTGCCTTTCAAATCAGGTTAATCACCCGAACACGTTTTTTTACTGAATCAATCTTATAAGTACATCATGATTATTAAGAATAAAATACCTGTTTGAATGACCTCACAATTATGTAGAAAAATTTTCAGTAGACGGTGTTACTGTTCACATTTAATTCATAAAGGAATTGTGCCTTTTAAATCAGGTTAATCCCTTGAACACGTTTTTATACTGAATCAATGTTAGAAGTAGATCATGATTATCAAGAATAAAATTCCTGTTTGAATCACCTCAAAATTATGCAGACAGAAGAAGAAGAAAATGAAGAGACATTGCGGAACTTGTAACACATCTAATGAAATGAGAATGCAATATAATTGAAACTTAACCCCCACAAGGTGGAAATTTCTTATTTCCACTAATATCATGGGGTAATCGTTTGAACCCCCTCAATTTAGTTTCGATTCAAAAAGTATTTTACAGCGACTTCAAAAGAATTCTTTTCGCAACAAAAAAAAAAACAAACATAAATTACTCGTTCGCATTTCAGCCCAGACTTTCATTAGCCCCGTTGTATAAGAGCAGCTAATAAAACTACTCACCCGTCATAATCAATGAAGGCCATATTCACGTGTCCCTCGCAGTAGCTGAAGCAAGCCCCGGTCCGAGGAATACTTCTGAAGATTGCAACCTCCGGGAGTTGCCCGTTGTCCAAAGCTGATTTACTGGAAGTTATGTTTACAGTTCCGCCCTTGACTTCATAATTGTGTTTGGTCTCGTGTTTTCTTTGCCTGCAAACAAAAAAAAATTCACGGTGAATACGGCGAAGGCAAACAGCAAAAGTTTCCTCTCGGAGAATCTTATTTACTAAATGCGATATTTTGAAATAATGCGCGTATTAAATTGTCCTTTTCGTTGAGACCGTTCTAAAGCTTTGCGCGATTAAAACAGAAAAAGTAATTATAAAAAAGTACTCTAGGTTTGGTTAAAATTTAATTTCTGTGTTTATAATCGTACCTGAGAGGTTTTTGTCGATGCATTTCTACACTTGGAAATGCGAAAAAGTTCTGCGTCAAAGTCGTTGCTATTCCAGGAGTTTCTGAGTTAGTCATATCTATTTATTATTCCATTGTTACCGATAAGGGAAAATAACAAAAATTATTTTATGTTTTTTTCCAGAATTGAAATTACTGCAGTAAATATTCTCCGGACAACTTAGAATATCTATGTTTCCTTTTACGTCGATAGCTTTGCCATGATAGATTACTTATTTATTATTGTTGCAAATAATTGTTTTTAGACCTCGTTTCGAAGATAATATTTCCCTTCTTTAATTATAATAGATAAGCAAACAGCTCTATTAATTGGCTGTTGTTTTGCTTTTGGAACCATGGCAATGAGTGAAAATTAAACCATCAGAAAGAAATTGGAAAGTGGAATTAGATTTACCAAAAAATAAAGCAGAGTTGTTATGCTTAAGATGAAGAGAGAAAATGTAAAGATCACTACATGTCCGAGCTCCCCAAAGAAGTCTTATTTTCTTTTTTGAAATGAAGGGTAATTTGGTCACATGCACAGATATTGATGAGCTCTTCGATGCCTTTAATATGGATCATGATCCCAACGAGTGGAGACTGTTTAAGGACTTCTCAAAAGCAAGCCTGCAAGTAAACCTTCTCCATAATGGCAAGCTTCAGCCTTCTATTCCAGTTGACTACTCTATATACACAAAGGAAAGCTACTAAATATGAGGCAATCACTACTAATTTAATCTAAGTATAAACAATACAATTGGCAAATTTGCTTTGATCGTTACTCTTCTCGCTGGCTTGGGATATACTAAATTTTGCTGTTTTCTTTGCGAGTCGGACAGTAGAGACAAAGAAAATTATTACGTAAAACGAACTTGGCTTTCTCGACAAATACTTTCGCGACAACATTACTCGTTGAATCTAACAATATTTTGCTACCGCCACTACATATCAACTTAGGTCTCTTTAAAAACTTTGTTAAGGCACTGGATCACAGTAAACCAGCAGTTGTATATCTTCGTTAAAAACATTTCCAAAATTAGTGAGGCCAAAATAAAGGAAGGTACTGGACCATCTGGTTTAATTTTGCGAGAATCTGATGCTATAAACGCAAAACTAGTCAAAAAACGCCGAACATTGTAATTTTTTTTTATCTAGACTCTAGAGTTACCAAATCGTTTTCGTTGTTATTTTCATGTTTAGTAGATTACTTTTTACAAGAACTGAGCGTTTTCATTTCAGAAACATTCAACAAGTTAAATTTTGTTGCTCAGTGATTATTACAAACTACGCTATTTTTTCCAATTTCAGTCGTCTTCATGTTGCTAAAAAATTGAATTTTTTCTTATTCTGGTGCGTTCACGTCATTATTCTTTGCAAAGCGTCAGAATTATGAATTTGCTCAATTGTTACGGTTGAAAAATTAATTTAAGTTATTCATAATATTTGCCAATCGCCCTGTATTTGTGAGGGAATCAAACGGCCAGGCTTGGCCTACGTGACGGTCCTCACATTGCAGAAGATGTCACCACCAAACCATACGTTACTATTCAGTCTTACGATATCTGTCCATTTCACTCTTACTTCCGGCTAAAAATGATTTCATCTCGTAACGACCCCCGTCTCAGCGTATAGTTGGGGAGAACGTAGACTTCCGCCTTCCGCGTCGCATTAGCTACCCATTCATTAGCAGGATTATTGACAGGCTTGGCTTGACGGGACTGGACTGACAGTATTGGTCCAGCACGCCAATTCTTTCGTCGGCCATAAGCACCTTGAAAAAGCCTGGCGTGCGCGTTACGCATTAACCAACAGGATTATCGAAAGGCAAATCCCTTCACAGTCAAAGACGCTCATAAATACTGTCAATGTATGGGCACCTAACAGTTTGCCGATAGATTTCTTAGCGTACATCTTTGAGGGAAGTCTGAAACGGAATTTACTGCGAGGTTTGTTCAAGGGTACGCTGAGTAAAATTTCAAGCTCGTTATAAAGCTCGAAGGCCTGTTTTTGGGACAAGAAATAGGCTTCCAGTGGTAGTTTTACCCATAGTATAAAACATTGACAACCTTTTGGGTGGAAGAAAAGGCCAGAATCGGAGTTTGAAACGAGCAGAAGCCCCGGCCGAGAAAGCATGCCGTGGAATACTCTCCTCAGCGCTCCCTATTAAAGATACTACAAAACTACTGACAGTAACGTAATGACGACTGCAATTACTTAAAAACTCACAAGAGGCGTTTAGGGGAGTACTCGTCAAAATTTTTAAAAGTCGAATTGAAACGGCCATACATACACGTCAGTGAATGTTAATGTACCTGGCCATAGACCTGCCACTTGGTGACGTACCACTTAGGCCGAATTACGTCATTGGATTTTGATTACAAAGTCGGAAATATTCTAATTACTTTTATTTACCTTTCTGGTTGTATCACCTAAACGCGGCGTTGTTATTCTTATTTTCTTTTATTTAAGTGTTTGCCTTTAATTACTTTAAGGTTTTGCTGTGAACGAAAAGCAGATCTGTTTATCAGTTAAAGATTAAATTGTTCGCTAGCTTCATATCAAAGTTATTTAGATTCATTTCTTATTCAACTCTTTGGGAGACCCCTTCTGAGCCGTTCTCGATATCTGTTAATTACTTATTTTCATATTTTTACCAATTTTTGAGCATTTTAAATAAAAACAAATGTGCTCAGCTGGTGACTTTTATTTTATTCAACTTGTCCACCTTTCGCTTTTGGGGTTACGTTGAGCCCTCCCTTCTCCAGAAGTTTAGTCAGCGATGCTGGAGAAACTTCGAAGTCACTCGCACAATTTGCTGCCCTTCAGGCAGGTAGCACAATGGCACGTCAATTTTTAAACCTTTCATGATGATGACAATCCAATTTCTAAATTGAATGAAATAAAAACAAACTGGCCAATTAAAAATAAGTCCAGACGCGGCGATGCAACGTTAAATTGTAATTTAATTGCTTCTTAAAAAAGGAAGTCATGCTTAAGGCAGTGTCGTTAACACTTAACACGAAATATTAAACTCACGTGAGAGGTAAATTTCTTAACGTTAGGAAACATCATGATCATGAATCATGAGTCCATGACTCGATTTAGATAAATGTTAATGGAGTTGGCTGATGATTTACGAAAATGTTTTCGTTCCTTCGTGCATAATCCAAAGGTTTATGTTGCATGGTGAATGTTTAATAAGACTCTGTGGGAATGAAATTTTTAATAAATGCTACTTTCGTTTACAAACAAGTTTACTTAGGCTAAGGTACTAGCAGAAAAAAAAATCTTTTCTCGGATTTTGTTTAGTTTCTTTTGCATTTTTATTTACTTACTTCCTTCTACTGTTTGAAAAAGAATGATCTATTTAGTTCTATTCTCCTTCATTAAAAAGATAACTGAAATCGAAGTAATATGAAAATATCTTGTAAACTTGTTTATATCTTTCTCAAAGTGTATGCATATTTCAAGCGACGTTAGAGGAACGTAAAACCATCATGTTGTAATAGATTAAAAAAGGCCTGTTCAAAATTTGATATGTTTATCGAAGTTATTAGCATTTTCTTAATTTTTAGACGCTGTACTCTAGGTGCTTTTGGTTTTGTATAGAGTTATACTACGTGGTCACTTTTCCTTGTTGTTTCAAATATATCATTATTATTAGCTTATTTTGAAAGTAAAATCGTTCATTAATTGATTAATTAACTTTTATAAAAAAATTATTTATGAAAATTAAATTATTTTCCCTCTATACTAAATTTATATTAAATTATTCTCTTCACTAAGTTTTTGTGTTTCTTAAAAACTTTAAACGACGCATTTGCCTTAAACCAAAGTGATCAATTATAATTACAGATTTCAATTAGGCGAGTTAATTACGACCGTCAGAGGTACCTTGTTTTACACTAATTGATGGATAAATTAATTGCAAAAAGAAAATGTATTAGAAATATTCAGAATGGTTATCCAAATTAGTGCGAAAGAACAGGCTGGTAAAGAATTTACATTTTTAATAAACAGAAATTGTGAAAAAAGTAAATTCTAAAGAAATTCTGAAAAAAAGTAAATCACTATAGTTTTGAAATAGATAGTCAACTATCCCTTCGTGTATGAAATTCCACTACAAAGTTTTTCAATTCGACTTGTTTGTGTGTATAAAAGATATGATAATTGGAACTAGTTGTGCAAGTGTACATACTTTAATGTAACAACAATAAAAAAAATATCTCTACGCTTGTTATTGTAGATTCTTTAGGGATGTGAAATTTCCTAAATTTTTAATACATATAATTTTTTAATTCTGAAGCCATAAATATACTCACTCTTTGAAATGTTTCAGTAGATTCCCCGGACTCAACTCCAGCATCGTCACTTCTGAAAAATCATCCTTTGATTACACCAAACAAACAAAAAGAAGGCAACGAACAATTAAATTCATAATTAAATTAAATTAAATTAAATTAAATTCATAATTTCGAAGCGAAATTGTATATGTACGACCATCGTCTTCTGAGTTCGTGCGATGTTTATTGAATGAACACGTTTTTAAAAGTCTTCTCAAGTGAACTCGTTGCATTCAACTGGTCGCACAACAACTATCGGTTTGCCTGTTTACAATGAAATTGTGAAAATGCCGCAGGAAAATCCTTGAATTCGAAATCACTTCTGTGAAGCCTCACATGACTATGAAAAGTTTATCTGTTTACATCTACTACATCCAGAAATACGTGTTTTTGGGAGTTTCATTTTAGAGTTTTTAGACGAAACTAAACACGAGGTGCACAGCGTTTTGTGTCACGAAAACAAAAACTTGGCAACTTACGTGGCCGTACTATAAAATGTAGGAGTAGGTGACAGTCGGGGGGGTAACTTCAAAAAGTTTCAACTTAATTAAATTAAAAGTCATAAGTTAATTAGAACTTCAGGATAATTTATTTTATAATTGGGGGATAAACTTTCTGTTGAAAAAGTTTCTTATTAACACAACGCTAACGTGGGTTAAACTCTAAGAAGTTTAAAGAAATAGAAATGTTTAAATTTTTTTAAAGTACATCAACATCGAAAAGACTGAACACAATCAATTGATATAAACTAATATGAATTTAATAGTAATTCGAAAGACTAAACATATTATATAAATATAAATTATATAAATGTTGTTTGAGCAAAGGTCTTCAACGATGTATTTGCATTATACAATGTTTGAAGTTGTTTTAAAACAAATTGTTAAGTTTTTCTTAGAATCACGATGCTTTATGAAATATTAATGAATCGTAGGTGTACAACAACGGGAAATGCTGATCAATTTTTGCTTTATCTACGTACTTGTGGTTTCGGCCCCCTAATTTAATGCTGTAATCAATTTCCGCACTTAACTGTTATTATCACTGAGCTCAGCGGCTGCACTTGCGAACACTTTCGTGCACCAGGTACTCAAAGTGAATTAATCAATGATTTTGTGGATTACGTAGATCCTCGTTTCGTTAAATGTTAGGGCTTGGCCTTTTGTGCTTTGTGCGCTTCTGTTTCAGTCGTCCTTTGTGTGTGAGTTCGTCGGATGTAAATGTTCTCTCTTTTTTTTGAAACACAAAAACTCATGTGTTTCAAAATTTTATTCTAAAAGTTATAGTTTTATTTAATTAAAGTAATACTACATACTATGTATTACTTTACACTAGAAGGTCAGGGAGAACTCGCGAAAAGAAACACTAGTATTGTATACATAATAGCGTTTTCGATTCACCGCTGGTTGCACTCGAAGTATTTGCATCTTCTTTTAACTTCATGTGCTAGTACGGGATGAAGATATTCTGAGTGCAGTCAATCGAAAACGCCATAAATTTTCTAAGGAAAAATATTTATGATACCTTATATGTATATTAGTGTATTTTTTTTAATGTATGTACTCAGGCTTGTGATTACATTGCCATGTTCTCCCTGTTTATCACCGTGCTTTTTCTGCATACATTTTAAGCAAGTAAGCGCGGCCTGTACACAACAAAAACTTTACGGCGACACTCAGCGAAGTGCGGAAACCGCGTTGCATAAATATTACAAACAACCCCCATATTTCTCTTGATTTATTAGCTAGCTTTATTTTCTTCTTTTTTGCCTCGGTTTACTGTTTTATGCCCACACCAAACCAAAAATATGCACACACCGACGCAGAGCGTTTCGCTGTAACAAATTGCACGCGGCTCAGGTTTTATTTGTTGCTAAATTGCAAATATGTAGACGAGCATGATTCATAGCTGAGCATATTTGCTTTGATTCGATGTAAATAGGGATTAATTTTACAAGCGGGATGATTATTATTAGGATAATTATGTGTGCACAACGATTTAATTGGAATATTTTTAGAAATCCGCAATCGGCATCAAACACGGGAATGTTTGTTTCATTATAATAATTTTGCAAACATTAGTGTTGACGAGGTGTTTGTTATTGTAACACGCCAGATGATGTACGCAATATTTTTAGTTTATATTATGTTCTACTAAAATGGAAGTTACTAAACATTTAATAGAGAATTTACAAATTTTCGAAATAATTAAAAAAATAGAATTTGTTATGCTTCATTTCTAATATAAAGAATGGCAGTCCCAAGAGAACATGGCACATACACACCAATTTTATTTTTTTATTTCATTTTTGAAAGTCATTCTCATCACCTACTTTTGGAACAAAACACTTCATTACAAATTTTTATTTTTAACAGAACTTGAATCAATGACGATTTGTTTTTTTTTTGTTTTCTCTTAAATTTTGCTGTGCCCATAAACTCATAAATATTAAGAATTTCATTAGCGGCCGGATATATTTCCCCAAAATAATTAGCGGAACTTAGATCGGCCGCCTTAAATATTTACCTCGGTTCAAGTGCGTTTCCGTTTCTTTCCCTTATTTCCGGTTTTTTGCTTAACAAACGAGCGCTTCGCCCTAATCCTTTAAATAATTCACCCCCACAAATTCCCTTTCTCCTCAAGAGTTTGACAATAAAAGAAATATTACCGTTATCTACATGTTTCGCTTCACTAACCCATTCAGTTCCGGTCGGAACATGTCGAAGAGCCCATTTTGTTTATGAAAAATAAAATAGGAGATTGAAAAATTAGAAAAGAATGCGAAGCTTTCTGCTTTATTAGGGCCTGAATATTTAATGCGGTACTTCAGACAAATCATAATGTCACATGCAATCTGTAGGCGTGTGTCGGAAAGAAAAATGTACATTTGAATTTTATTTGTAAGAGCTTGTTGCTTCTAATAAATCTTTCACAGTACAATAACAGCAAATTGGACTTGAGTGGTTTTACACGCAGGGCGTTTTATAATTTTTCTTGTTCGACAATTAATAATTTAAACTTAATTTAATACAAACGAGTGTCATCGCGAGCTTATTTCATTCCGGAGCAAACACGTGTCGACGTGTAACTGACAGCGTCCGTGCCGGTTGATCGATTAGAACAATTTCATTTCAGGTTGGATAAAGGCCGGTTTTACAATCAAATTAGTAACGTAATAAACTACTATAACATTATTAAAGTTAAGTCGAATCTAATTGAGTACATGGATAGTTAATTGTCTAAGTAGCATTTTAGTTAGTGTATTCTTTTTTTTTGTTTATTGTAAAATATGGTAAAAGTAATGTGAAAAAGAAAAATCTCTTGTAAATATGTATTATTGACACTGCTGCAATCATGTCATAGTTTATTAATAAACAAACGATTGCCTTGACAATTTAATTATGTAAGGAATAGTCCCGCACGTGTTAATTAATTAAATGCAGTTGTCGATTAAGTAAATGACTATAGGTGCAAATAGGTTCCGCGTAAATTCCTCATTCAAAAGCAGCGCAACGTAATAAACTTAAATTACATTCGATGATAATAAATAAAAAGCTATACTACAATATATCACCTTCTGTGCCTTCAAAACGAATATACGGTTGCGCTGTATATGCTTCGAATGGTCTCGGTATTCAGTTATTTCTAATTTCGGGTGATTTATCCCGTCGTTTCGACTTCATGTAAGATTTAAAAACGAGTTAGTTTTTGGTCTGCACCGGCTCTCGATATGTTTCAAAAGTTTCCAGTTATGAAATATTTGCTCCCCGTTGTCGAAATTTCAACGAGGCTAAGAGCAAATGTGATGGTGAACGTTGGTACAAAATTTAATCCCATGTATTACTGAAGGTTCTGTAACCTTAATCATACATGAATCAACACGTAATTTATTTCCTTTAGTTATGAATAGAAGATATTTCCAATGAGAAGCAAAACGCATAGAACCTCATCAGGTCATCAGTTTTGCATTTCTTAATTATTTGCTTGCCAGCATTCAAATACGTAGTGAACCTTAAATATTTGCATTTGCTAGTTTCTATATCTTTGCACCGCAAAGACCCGAAATTATGCCCGCCATCGCCAGTCAAGGGATTACTTAACTATTAACAGATCAGATAAGATACGTAATCTGAGTCAACATGTATCCATTCAATTGCTGCTAAGATTGCACAGTATTCTCAGAACAGAATCAGAGTGCAATTCGTTCAAAAGTAGTTCGTGATTTATTTTCTGTAATACAATTCGGTGACGCCATGGCGGATGCGGAAACAACCATAAACAATCACACCAATGGAACTTCGAATTCGACAAACTCGACGACGTATCCAGGAGTGAAACTTCGAGAAAGAAAGTAAGAG
Source organism: Dorcus parallelipipedus (assembly GCA_958336345.1). Classification (NCBI taxonomy): domain Eukaryota; kingdom Metazoa; phylum Arthropoda; class Insecta; order Coleoptera; family Lucanidae; genus Dorcus; species Dorcus parallelipipedus. Next base: position 27,524,684 of record OY284480.1, on the reverse strand, counting down.
GTTTCTTTATAAAAAAACTAATTGTTGTTACTTTTTGTTTTGAAAAAGAAGAATGAATTAATTAAATGCATGGGGGACATTAATTTTCAGTAAGTTAATTTAATCGGTTGTTATCGATAGTCGCTAATATTTTTATTGCTGTCAATCTCGCGCGTTACGTAAAGCGTTGGAATTGACAAGGGGCATTTCAATAACCCCCCGTCATGCCCTAATCCGCTCCGAAAATCTATTCAGCAAATTTCATAAACTGACAGAAAACGGGAAACTCGCTTTGCGGTTTATTTCCGTTTATAATAATTCGCGCGAGCGTATTAAGCGAAGCGGAGGGCGTCTGGCTTCATTATTTTGTAAAATTCATGGCGGAAAACTACGTTTTCTATTCGGATTACGGACGGCTTGGTGATCTTGTTTGTTAGACGGAGCAATATGTCATGTGTAATGGATTGTGATGAATTCACAGGTTATAGTGCTGCGAAGTAACAAAAAGAAAATCGTGGCAATTTTATACTATACACGATTTACTACACATAATAGAATCGGAATTTCTCTTTATCTGTGTCAAATTAGAACGTAAAAAAATAGTTTTATTTAAAAAAAGTATAAACATTTTGTTGTTGTCAATCCTAATCTTAGGTCAAAAAATGATCGCAGAATGTCGCGATTGAAACATTTCATAAAAAAAATATATTTGAAAGAAGAAACACACAAGTCGAATGTAAATATAAAGACCTTTCTTAATCTACTTTGGTGGTATTTATTTATTCTACAATATAGAGATTTATTGTAACAAATGTGCAACCCTTCTTCTTTTAACAATAACTTATACCAATGAATGAGTATTATTTCGAAAGGTCTTTATCTTCTTCTTCTTTATTCGGCCTCTAGAATTGTGGTCTCATTTCTTTCGCTTACTAATTTTTCAACTTCCATCGTTTCCATATGTTTGTTCGAAACTCTTTACTTGTATTTATTTTAAATTTATCTATAGAAACGACTTCTATAAAAATAAACGAAAACCTATATCACAAAAAAATTAAATTTATAATCAACAATAATTAAATGTTATTGAAGTAGCAATTAAATGAAATATTTCCCATTAAAATGTGCCAACTTCTGAAGTAGTAGGAAAAGGTGTTACTTATTACTTAATCCTTATCAATTACACTTCGCCCTAATTTGAGCGACAGGAATTTATAAATAAAGAACTACGTGTTTAATCTACGTAGATAAAGAATTTGATAGATTACTGTCATTTGCACATTAATAAACGGAATTCTCCGGCACACACCTAAACTTGCACGTATTTATAGAGCGTGCGGATCAAAAAATTATAGACTTTCTTAAGGGGATTCTTTCAAGCAGCAATGTAATGCATTTTTTGTCGGCGAATTGTGGCTTTCGTTATGAATAAAACTTTCTGAAAAAAATATATGTGATTTAAGTAGTGATGATCGAAGTACCTTGACGCATAGGAGTATTAAATGCAAGTAGGGTTTTCCAAAAAAAAAATCCAAACCTTCAATAAATTGGCTCTACTCTACAACGCTGTAGTAAAGTGAACTATGCACGTTTTAAGAAAATAGTGGTCCACAGCCTTTGTTTTACATGTCCTTGATATGTTGGTTAAATTAAATTGTATTGATTAATTACAACTTCCTTAATTCGTTGACAATATTGTGCTGCAAAACGAAGTCGGCATAACGCTATCCCTTGCATGCAGTCTCTGTCGGTCTCTGCACCTGCAACGGGTGGCGGGCAATCACTACTTAAATCACATATATTTTTTTCAGAAAGTTTTATTCATAACGAAAGCCATAATAAAGAAGTAACATTGCATTGATTTCTGCTTGAAAGAATCCCCTTAAGGCCAACTCTTGCTTGCGACCTTATCATAACCACAACAATTACAGCCCGCAAGAAACGCATTTTAAAACAAAGTCGGCCATAAAATTCTATTTAATCTCCGTCTTTGTTATAAATAGTAAATGATTCATAATTTATTACACAGATTACTTGTCGGTGTTATACACGTGCTCGTGTTTTCCGAAACTCTACTGCAAGAATTTCAGAATTTTAATCCGAGTTCATTTCAGATCCAGTGACAGCGAAGCAGAGAGAAAGAGACGTTCAAAAAACCGATTGTCTAACCGAAGAAGCACGGGGTTTGTAACCCCCGAAGAAATTGAAGAGGCCAAACACATCGATTTAAAAAATTCGTAAAAAAACATGAAGGCCCCCTCATCTATAATAGCTTAAATTGGCCCCCGAAGGCCAGGCGACTCTGTCAGAAGAAGCGATATTCACGAGAATTCTCAGGACTGGCTTCGGATTTAAAGTGACAGTGTTTGTGTGATTTTTATGAGCTGACGTTATTTTTATATTAGATTATTATTTATTAGTAGTTATGTTTTCATGTCGGTGTCCATGAATTCATACGTTTTGATAAGATTACCTATTCGTTAATCGTTAACCTACTAACTTACTAACTGCGAAATACGTTATTAAAAATTAATTCCCTGAATTGATTGCGAGTTTCATTTTGATTATATTATTTTTTATTTATATACGTACAATAGAATACAGGTGAGACATTGTGCTTTAATCAATCAGGTTTTCATTTATTTTATAGTTATAGTTAATTTTCTAAATTTTAGATCAAACAAACTAAACTACCGTTTATTGAATATTTTTAATTGTTTTTGAAGTTCAAAGAATGAATTTATAATTTATTCTTTTATGCAACGATTTTCAATACTGTTAGGTTCAAAGTTTGGTTGGAATTTCGAGCATCTTCCTCATAGATACTACAAAGTTTTTGCGTTTTCTCTGCATGAAAAGTTTACGGTTAAAGCTTTAAATATTCTTTCCGCATACTTCGCGTAGGTCCGGCGTATTTTAATATCATAAATAATGCACTCCGCTGAAAGCATCACGCACCGAATTATGCGTGAGTTTTTAGTTTATGTTTCGACGTGCTTCTGTGTATTCTTCAACGAATCCGATGATCCTTTTTGTCTCCAACAAACTTGCTATATTAAGTACATGTATATTTTAGTAGTTCACTTTAATATTATGAGGTATTCAAATGGGAAGATGTCGAAACATCTAAAACATTTCAATTTTTTAAATTTCCAAGACGATCATAAATAGACTTTAGAATTAAAAAAAATCATAGACGATTGGGTTTCCTCAAGATGTATGTGTGTATACCAAATTTTTTTAATTCTAAAATAATTCTATTTGATTAAACTTTTTTTATTTGCAATTAATTAAAACTAACTCTGCTAATTCAACTTCAAATATAACTTTCAAGTATCTGTGTTGATTTCTGTATCTGTCAGCTGTCTATAAAAGTGTATCGAATTAGACGTTATCGGTAGTAATCTGGCCGTCCCTTATTCGCCGTTAAAACTTGTTGCTAAAATGTCCACTTGAGATAACGACAGGATTATCTTCCGATGTAAAATACAACGTAACATCAGCGCTTTTACACACCGCAATTAAAATTTTATGCACTTGCTTTATTACGGTGTTAAATTTTAACCGGGCCATTTTCGATAATGTAAAGACACATTACATAAATTTGTTCTTAGTTGTTGATTTAATACATAATTTATTAATTCACCAAATTTTTATCTTCTTGCACGCTTATTTTCAAAATATGTGTAGGTAATGGTATAACATGGAATCTGCTTAGCAAAGGCAAACCAGTTTTATTAATAAATTATTTATGTATAAGGACTACCCACGTGCAATTTATTCGCGCACACGTAGGCAACTAAACTTCCACTTGAATTTAGTTAATAATCTACGCTGATTTGCAGCGAATTCAAACGCGCTCGAATATGGTAGATGGGTAATAAAGGCGCGCTTATGCATCCACGAGCAATGCAATTACATTCAATATTCCGGACTTTTATGCGGAATTAGTTCTCAGCATTCTGCCGCGTTATTAAAATTAGCATCGCATAAAGAGCATCGCAGGCGGTATAAATTTTATACAAAAACACAATGAGCTTTTGTCCTGGCGACAGGTTAATTAGAAATTTCATGTCGCTACAATGGGTTCCGATGCATGCGTATTATGTTTTACTTTGGCGTCGCATTACTGCATTGTAGATAATAGATAAGTTTGAAAGGCAGATTGTCAGGACGAGCATATTTTACTTTGCTTTTGTTTTAGAATTTATCGCTTCTACTGTTGAGGTCTACTTTCACAGAGAGAGTGGATGATAGAATTAACCCGGTTAGGTGTTCTAAAAGAATAGTAAATCCTTTCGAATAAGTCATTCGAACTCATAAACTCAAACAAAATTTAGGTAGGTACAGTATTTATTTTGGAATAAATATTATTTGAGAAGTTGTAGACAATTCAACTTATTGTCAAGGGAACAAGGGACAAATCCCGATAAATAAAGAACTTTTATTTTTCTCGATGCAGTTCTATTTTATCCTTAATTTTTTTCTTTTTACTTTGTAATTTTATTATGTAAGGAAATCAACACTGTAGTAGATGATGTATAATTCTTCTACCAAAAAAGATGGAGGTGGCTGCTTTATCGCAGTACTATCTCTCTACGAGACGATTGGTCTACATGCAACGAAGATCTTTGAGTCTCATTTTCCTTAGCGAACATCAAAATTAACTGTTGTGTTTATTTTCCCCCTAATAGTGATTGCGCAAAGTATGAATTATTTTTTGATAACTTAGCCAGGTTACTGTATGAACTTACGAACGAAATATGTTGGAGATTTCAACAAGAGACATATTGTCTGGACTCCCTCAGGCGGTTCCAAATACAATAACTAATGATTCCGGAGAAGCGATGTTGATAGATATATTGTCCTATTTAAACATAAACCAATTTTGTCATATAACTAATCATAATGGTCGCATGTTAGATTTAATTATATCCAACAGAGTGATTTCAAACATAAAACCAGCTCAAGAATTACTTTGTATTGAAGACATCCATCACAAGTCTTTCACTTTTAAAACCAAAGTAATGTTCAACTTCAAATTATCAAATTCAATATCATCCTAAATCTAACTCTTTAAACGATTTGAATATTTTGTCACAAAACACTTTCAACAATTGTAATGAGATTCATTCTAATCTGTGTATGACACCTACGCCGTCACCTCTAGTGAATTTAAATTTTGAATTCCCTGAATTTAAGTATGGTTATAATGACAATAATATTTTTGTACCACATACTAATTCCACTGAAAGTCCAATCTCAGCTCATAATCTTAATTATCACGTGGATCATATTTTTAATGGTCCTGTGACACAGGTCCATCAATTTCACAATCGTTTCATTAATCTATCCGATACTTCGTTCACTATAGCTGAAATTGATTTACTTAACAAAGGTCCTAAATTTTCACCTCATTTTAAGCTTAATAACCAACATTTAAAACATCTTATGATAAACATGGAGACCATCATTGAAAAATTTGAATTTTTTGATGGTGACAATGTTAGATTTAGATGTTCTAATATTATTAATTCGTTCACCGATCGTCAATCTTCGTCTTTGTTTTTACAGTCTAAAACTTTTAAGAGTTTAAAATCGAAAATTACCGATAATAATTTAATAGTAAGCAAATCTGATAAAGGCCATTGCCTCATCATAATGAACAAGTCTGATTATATTGACAAAGTTGAGACTTTCCTTGATAATGATAATTTTTCTATTATTAATAAAGACCCTTCTATTAAATTTAATAAACTGGTCAGGTCGACTATTTCTAAATTTAAATCTACTGATAATAATGATTATTTCCTTCGGAATAAACAACTTATTCTTATGAACCCCGTGGTACGACGGTTATATGGGTTACCAAAAATTCATAAAAAAAGGTTTCCCCATCAGACCTGTTGTTAGTTATATCAACTCTTCGGTATCAAAATTAGCCTGCGTAATTGATTCTACATTGAGGAACTTCTTGAATGTATCTCACATTTACACAATTAAGAATTCTATGGAACTCATACAAAAGCTCAATAACTGTCATTTATCACCAGATTGTATACTTATTTCTCTTGACGTCACCAATCTTTTTACTTCTGTACCTATATCACTGAGAGTCTCAACTTGGTCAATATGCTACTAGTTGATAGTAACTTGAACGATTATGAAATACAATGCCTCATGGATTTACTAGATTTGGTACTTAAACAAAATTTCTTCCAGTTCAATAATAAATTTTATACCCAAAAGGATGGACTTGCTATGGGATGTAATCTTTCCCCCCTTCTTGCTGATATTTTTATGAATTATCTCGAAACTGAATTTTTTAAATCAGGGAATACTTTAGCTAATAATATTAAATTTTACGCTAGATACGTGGATGATATCTTGATCGTTTGGCAGGGTGACGTTGCTTCTGCTTCCCTACTGCTAAACCATTTTAACACCCTACACCAAAATATCAAATTTACTTTAGAAGTCGAACATGATAATAGTATTAACTTTCTCCAGATTCACCAGATTTTTACAATCATTTTCTTTTAAAATTTTTAGAAAACCTACCAATACTGATGCTGATATTAATTTTAACTCGAATCACTCTACACAACATAAACTGTCTGCTTTTGTAGCTTTTTTCCATAGAGCTTTTGCCGTACCCATGAATTACACCAATTTCGCTGGTGAAATCAAAATTATCCTTCAACTAGCTTACAATAATGGTTTTCCTACAGGCATTATTAAAAAACTTTATCATAAAATTCGTAATAATTTAATTAATAAATCCGTTTATCCTACTCAGCTGGACATTTCTTCGGTTTCTAATTTCTCTTATGCTAGTATACCTTATTTAGGTCCGATTTCTGATAAATTAAGAAAATCTCTTAACCACCTTGAAGACGTTAAAGTTACTTTTTCAAATAATTCTAGCAGTAATTTCATAAGTATTTTTTTTAAACTTTGTAGTTTTGATAATGGAATTTGTTCCGAAACATGTCAACTAGTCAACTTTAGTCAAGTTTGTCAATGTGATGATTGATTAATAAACAGATTTGGAAATTTAACCTAGAATTTATAGTGACTCGAGGCTTCTTTTCGACAATAATTTTTCAAAATCTTTCACTTTTGATTTCTTTAATAATAACATTTCTTATTTTTCATTACCTTCAAGAATAATGTATAATTTTCGCAAAGATAAATACTCAATTATTAACGAGGCAATGTCTAACATACAATGCTAGATAGTTTACCTGTTGAGAGGGCAGTCGATGTATTTTATGCTTATTTGAAGAAAAATATAATTGATGAATTTATTCCTAAAGTTATAGTGCGTCAATCTACATTCCCGGCCTGGTGCAAGATTTCAACGATTAAAATAAAATATATATGTCAAGGGTTTTTCATTAAGAGCGACGCATTTTGTTTTTAACATAAAACACAAATGTTGTGAGAAATTTAAGATTATTTTTAGTTCAGTGTAAAGCACAGTTAATACCATTACTCATGGAACCAAATATATATATAATCATTTCCCTAACATAACATCATTCAAATGTCCTCGACGGAATCGCTGACAGGTAGGAATCCGTTTTACCCAAGTTTCCATGACTTTTTCACATAAATTGGGTCGAATATCAGCAATGACACGTTCAATGTTGGTCTGCAAATCATGTAATGTAGCTGGTTTGTTGGTGTAAACTAGCGACTTAACATAACCCCACAGAAAGAAGTCTAGGGTTGTTAAATCGCACGAGCGAGGAGAATAATTGACTGGTCCATTTCTGGAAATAATCGATTCACCAAACTTCTCTTGTAATAAGTCAATTGTTTGATTGGCATTGTGGCAAGTGGCATCGTCTTGTTGAAACCACATGTCGTCCTAGTCCAGAGCATCCAATTCAGGCCAAAAAAATTCACTCATGGAAACTTGAATTAAATCATATTTAAACGAATTCATTCCTGTCGGCGCTTCCGTAGAGGACATTTGAATGATGTAGTGGTTCCATGAATAATGGTATTAATTGTACTTTACAACGAACTAAAAATAATCTTAAATTTCTCACGATATCTGTGTTTTATCTTAAAAACAAAATGCGTCGCTCTTAGTGAAAAACCCTTTATAACGAGAAGTGTGATATGAAATGGAAAAAGTTCGGCCAATACGCTGATTATGAAGTCCTTTACCTTGCTGAGGCGACGATTAAAAGAAGCAATTAAAACGGATCATAAACACTGGATAGACTTAGTGCAGTGTAGTTTAAAAAAAGACGTCAAGCATTTTTGGTCTTACGTCTTTTTTAAATGCTCATTCTATCCTAGACTCTTCTGGTCAAAGCTTCTCCGTTGGATCAAATCACATCTTTATCATAGGACCCAAGCTGTGGTAATGAACGGATGTAAATCGAATCCTGCGAAAAGTTTATCTGGAGTGCAACAGGGGTCTCACCTAGGGCCCACCTTATTCACACATTTTGCAAATGATATTGGAAACGTATTAAATTCTTGCAATTTCTTGCTTTACGCTGACGATCTTAATTTTTTTTTGTGACTGACTGCGAAACTTATAATAATCAAACTCAAACATTAATAATCTTGATCCAAAATGGTGCCCTCAGTAAATTTTGAATTTAGGAGTAGTTGGTCGGTATAAGGACAAAAATTTTTTTTTTTTGAATTGAATGAATTGATTTATTGTTCAATCAGCTGACAAGTTTCGAACACATTTGTGTTCTTCTTCAGAGCCTAAAATTAATTAAGGTTGTAAAATATATTTATTTTATTTATTGTAAATTATATTTATTTGGGATAAGAATTTTAATATCATCAAACGCCTGGCACGTGATAATGGCTACCCCAGCAAACGCATCGACCATCTTTTGAGTGACACACCCAAGAAAATACATAACTCAAGTGCAATAGTTGGTGAAAATAAAAAATTCTTCAAAATACCTTTCGTTCCAAATTTATCTCATAATTTGAGCAGAATCTTAAATAACTTGAATTGTAATATCACTTTCTACCCGTTAAAAACTTTGAATAATTTATTTTCAAAACAAAAATGTAAAACTTCAACACAAGAATTGTCTTCAATAGTTTATAAAATAAATTGCTCGGATTGCAATTCTTCTTATATAGGCCAGACCAAACAGAAAATGATCAATAAAATAAAAAATCATGTTTACGATTGTAAACTGTCTAATAAAGATAAGTCTGGAAAAACTGCATTAGCTTTACATCATTTTAAAACTGGACATAATTTTGACTTTGAAAATGTACGTATTCTTGATTGTGAAAAGAGTTTACCAAAAAGGCTTATTTCTGAAATGATTTTCATTAACAAATCGAAGAACTCAGTAAATTTAAAAACCGATATACCATATACCATAATTTGATAAATGTGGAATTTTCGCGCTAATATTTCTGTTTATCATTCTATGGTTGGGTTGGCATTAGTGTAAATAACTTAAGTCAGAACAGTTTCTGTATTTCCTGTCATTTGCCAACCACATGGCTCGGTAAATTTTATTGTTAAATTTTTATTGTTAATTTTTACCGTTGTTGTGCTTAAGGCCTGTTGTCTGTTTACAATTTTAATGTGTTTTGTTCTACCAAGCTTACTGTAATATTCCAACATTGTTTTCATGATATTTCTTTGATATCTAACCTGTAAGTAATTGGGAAAAAATTTTTGTACCTACCAGTGTTTACTGACAAGTGTTTTTTGGTTTTAGGTTACTTAATGAATTTTTGAACCACTACCTTCGGCAGCGTTTTGCTTTGTTAAACTGTTATGTCACAATAATTTAGTTCAGAGGTAAAAAATGTTTTTCAAATTCTTTTAAATATATTTTACAACCTTAATTAATTTTAGGCTCTGAAGAATTCATTCAATTCCAAAAAAAAAAATTTTGTCCTTATACCGACCAACTACTCCTAAATTCATTAATAATCTTGTAGCCTAAAATATTTTATAGACTATAGGGACCATGCACATGCGAAGCCAGCGCCACCAATGACCATATTCTGCATTAGTGGTATGAAAATACGAGTTGTTTAAAATTATTAGTGTACATTTGAACTTGAATATGGTAATGTATTTCAATACCAGGAAGCTCAAGTATTATGTATTGCAATCGTAAATTGTCATAAGAGTGATATTATTCCTATGCAATGAGTCTCAAGAAATATTTTCATATCACTAATTCATAAATCACCACGCCAGGCGGCGCTGAACGCAGAGATGTGCATGGCGCCTGTACTTATAAAATTGATGACACACCCTTATCTAAAGTTTCCCAAATTAAGGATCTTGGGGTTATTTTTGACTCCAAACTGAATTTACAATACCATATGGATTTAATAACCAGAAAAGCTTTCAAGATGTTCGTTTTTATATGTAAAATCACCAAATCTTTCACAGATTTACACTGCATTATACACCTTTATAAATCTCTTGTTCTTAGTAATTTGCAATATTGCTCTGTTATTTGGAATCCTCAATATAATGTCTACAAAAACAGAATTGAATGTGCGCAAAAAAGATTTTTAATTTTTAAAATACAGATTTTCTCGTGAAAATCCAAGTGCCTCTTACACAATGTCATTAAGAAAATACAATCTTCTCTCTCTGGAACAGAGGCGGATTGCTGGGGATATTGTATTTGTTTTGAAAGTAATAAATAATTATGTATTGATTGCCAAGAATTGCTACCACAGTTCAACTTTTGTGTACCAAGATTCGAATCTAGGTACCCGATGACTTTTTATATTGATAGTCAAAGGACGAATAACGGTACAAATTCACCAATTTATAGATTATGTCATTCTTTTAATCGTGTCGCGAATAATATCGACATTTTCCATGTCGGGCTGGCTAAGTTGACCTCTAGTGTGAACCAAATATTGAAATATACGTAGATTGCCACGTTTATACGAGTAAAGAGTTACATTTTTGATGTATGATATATGGTAAGTATTACTTACGACTAATTTTATTCTTTTTTTGTACGTCAATTGTATTACTACATGTATATGGCACATGATATGTATGTATTAAGTACTTTTTGTTATCTTTCGTGGAAACCGTTGTTGGGACTCGTCCTTTTGGTTTCCCGAATACAATAAAAATAAAATAAAAGAATAATTTCCGGAGAGAATGAATTCTAATATTCAGCTTGCGAATGGCTACTAAAGTCTTCTCCATACTTCCTTCTGTAGTGCGGAAGGGGGAGAGTTTAAACGACGCGCGAAACCCTAGGATCATTCTATCATGTTGCCAGATGACCCAAAATGAGGAAATTTTAGGCAGTTGGGAAAAATGTTGGCGAAAATTTTCTTCTGTGAATCTTGGGGAAATTTTTGGGGAAAAAGTTAACTGAGTAACTATTTTTATTGTAAATTAAATATTCTCAGCTTAAATGGCTGTAATTTAATAATTTTTTAGTTCTTATCCATTGTGTTATAATAATTATAAATATTTATTTATGTTTAAGGACAGATATTTCTTGAACTTGTGATAACAACATTTATTGCCTTTTTTTAATATTCCACCCAACCATTCAAATCGTGTCTTGACAAGTCTGGATTCCACGGCGCTTGTGTCTGAATCCTAAACATAGTAAAAGTAGAGCAGAGAGAAATACGTCAAGGCAGCGCATATCTGTTTGATAACATCAAAGAATAAGAAAGGCCCTACCTTGGGCTTCTCCAAGCTTCATAGTATATTACCATCCGTTTTTGTTTCTACACTTGAAATAATGTCCTTATTTACATAAATGTGTCCTGTTTTGACAGGACGTGTCAAACACTACCAAGTAATCTATTTTAGATTTCCTATCGCTGAATTTTAATAAAAACGTAACTTTAGTATTAGGATTGGGGGGGAGGGGGGAGATTTGCTGATTTTAGAGAATTTGTACGGTGGAATGGGGAAATGTAACCATGTATCATTTTAAACTTGCTCTGTTTTAGATTGTATGAGGAGTTTGATGATGTAACTGTGGCAAACAAAATATGTTATCACCGCGGACACTCAATCAAAGAACATTTACAAACACTATAGCGAAGGAAACAGTACGGGGCTTTTTTTTAATTGTAACTAGAATAACAACATAGCTTTTTACTTAATAAAGTATTTAAAAATGATGCAGAAATTTATTATTTTATTTTATCAGTTTAATGTTAACTTTCTGTATTTACATATTTGACCTATTGTTAGCTTTTATATTTTTCAAGCAGTCATCTAATGTTCGCCTACAACACGCCGCGATGAATAATGTTCGTATGCAGACGGTAATCGCTTACCGACTTTAGGAGTCGTTCGCAACCTGTATATATTAATAATATATTTTTAATTAGTAACTATTTTCTTATCCGCAAGTTTCTCATAGTTTTTATTTATTCACTCACCTATTGAACTCGCATTCACAAACTTTCATCCGTCAAATAGCAGCAAGAAAGAAAGTTCGTTTTTGAAGAGACTTCATTGGCAAATTAATAAATCAGAAATAAATCTGTTGTCTGCGAAATACTTGCGGTGAAATCCAAACGAAGTCCTCGATTAATTTTTTTAAGGTACGTATGCGACGAGGTGACCATGAATGTCCTCCGAGAACCGAGTGAAATCGCGACTCAATGTCTCAATAAATTATTGACATCGCGAATGACCTTCAACTTTCTTTTCCTTCACTTTTACTTTCTCAATATGGCGACAGTTTAAATTTTTAATTTATTACTCACGATTAGTTCATTGGTAAAATGAAAAATTTACGTTGAAAATTCTTTTTTTTTTAAATAATAGTTAGTGTGATGTACCTACAAGTTTTAAGAAACGTATTGCCATCATTTTTCCAGAGCTTTAGCAGTTGACAATCAATCGGGATGTTTATAAAAGACAGTGCTAAAGAAAACGCAGTCAGTAATTGACTTCAATGTCGAGCAAACGTAATTTCTTTTGGGGGGGATTCAGTTCTTTAATTCTGCATCAAAAAGGATGGGCAGCACAAAATCTAAAGCAATTGTAAAGGTGCATTTAAAAAATGGATACATGTAAGTGTACAAAGAGCTTGTAGGTAGGGAAAATCATGAATGTTATTCTATAAAAGACAATATGTTTCATTCGATGTTTTGAAAAAAAAAAAAGATAATAAACATAATTTCAAATTTTTAGTTATAAGCCCCTTTATAAAGAATGTACATAACATATTTATACACTCGGTATATACAAGCAATTTATATTACAAAATATGAAACGAATTCATTCTTTCACTGCGAAAAATATAAAATGAACTTGTGTACAAATGCTGTCACGTACAACATACGTAAGTTTTTAACAGTGATTTATATACTTTTCATGACCTACTATTACATAACAAATAAAAAAAAACGCAAAGAAAAAGAAGGAAATAATGTACGTACGTCTTGTTATAACTTATAACAGATAACGACAGCCAATATTTACTTATTAAATAACACGCTCCAAAAGCTTTAGAATTTCGTCATGGGTTTACAATGTTATCTTTACATGAAAGTACTTTAGAATATTTAAAGACTTAAATGAAATTTTTGTCCATGTGCCACTTCTAAATAAAAATAGATTTAATGATTCTCCTACATTTTGAATTTGTTTTGCGTTGGCACTGCTGTTAACTTCATAATTACTCGTGGAAGCCTTTTAGATGCAAGGCAGAAATTATCTCTTTGATTTATATTCATTCTCGTAGTTTTCTTCCCGAGGTAATTTAGTTTCTTCCGGCGAAAGCGATACCCAAAAAAAGCATAATCTCTCAAAGGTATCTGCGGAGTAACACGGGTATTACATTGATCCTTTTCTTGTTTTACGTTTTTCGCCTCCCCGTTCGCACCCTGTTTATCTGCGAGGCACATTAAAGCGCAAATTAATGGAACGTAAACGAAAAAATAAATCAAATACACGTTCAACTTCTCATGTTCCGAATTCGCATTATTAACTGCGTCATTACGCTCGCCTTTACGGTGCGAATTTATTTCAATGTATAATGCGAAATAACACCCGTATAAAAACGTGAAAGTAATAATACACATACGCTTAAGGTAATTAATTTAAGTAGAAAGCTTACTGTATGCAAATGTGAACTTCCCCTTTGTAAATAAGACATCATCAGGGAAACACATCTATTTTAATGAATTATTTAATTAATTAAAATCTTGATCTCCTTGATTATGAATTCATCACATCCAAATTAGGTAAATGCTCATGAATTTTGCAACTGTTATACTTTTCGGATTAATTGATATCTCCCACGTTGATGTCGTTACGTGTTCTAGTTGGCGTGGTGTAATGAAAACGGATGAAATTAGTAAACTAGGTCTTATCGTGTGGGGGTTGTGCAGAGTCGAAGGGTGTTTGCAATTTACGCTCCTAAAACAAACACATTATTGTGAACACTTGATAAACACATGACGTAGTGGTAATCTATCGAAGCTGATGATATTTGCGCTGAAGTTATACGTAAGACGAAACAAAAAGAAGCCTCTATTTAACTTTATCTATTTTATTTTAAGATGAAATCACGTAAAACCATTTTAAACGAGTAAGAGAAAAAACCTTGTTACCTACTATCTAGTCTACTTTGTCATCAAATATACAATGAACAGGTTTTAGCTCTCAAGCAATTGGAGTTCGTTAATGAGCAGAGTAATGTCGCTTGTCTCATCTGATTAGCCAAGTAATTTTCAATTTCATTTACTTTTTCCTGCAGCTTGTATAGTGCATTCTTCTCTGTTCTCAATCCAGAATGCAGCTTGTGTATTATCTCGTTTTATCAATCTAAATGTACAGGTGTCCCAGAGTTTTGAGAATGTGCTAAAATGGCATTCTTTTACTAGTAAACTTTATTAAGAAAGTTCGCATTCTGCCCTATCTAAACTAAATTTTTTATTATACACAAGAAGTTGTCTATTAAGTCACAGACCAATTTTTTTTAATGTGATACTTAAACATATTGTTTGTTTGGATAGTATCTGAAGAGCTGATGAAAATAATATAAAACAATAACTCTTCAAGTACTATTCAAATATGCAATAATATGTGAGTCTTCTATTTGGGAAAACATAAGTTTTGTGTGTAACTTAATAAATAAACTGCCTGTGTAGTTGAAAATAATTTAAAATAGCGCGAGCCTGCACGATTTTTGTTAACAGAGTTTCTTGACGACATTTATTGAAAAAAACCATTTACCTACTCCCTCGGATAAAATAAAATTAACCAAAATATACACACTAATATGCCACCCTGTAGATTGAGTTTCCAATATTTGCTTTTCTAGATAAAATTTAAGAAATACAAAGCAATGTGGTAGGTACCTTCTGTTTTAAAAGAAAGTTCCTTGATGATGATGTAAATTGATGATAATTCTTATGCGTAAGCAACAGTAAATTTTTATAGTATTTGATACAATGCCAGTGGGTCAATTAAAGAAGGACCTACTTATTCATATAAGCATTTATGTACTTGTTTTAAAAATGCTCGGGTAAAAATAATTTAAAATTTTTTCTTGTAAGTTTCTATCAAAAAAAACATATTATTAAATAACTTATGTAAGTGCGTATTTGAGAGATTTTTAACAAATTTATTTTCCAAAATAAAACCAAATAGCTCAATTCGAACACTCAAAATATTTAAAAAAAATTCAAAGGATGTAAAAGTCTTAAAATATCCTCCTTTCCCAAGCAATAGCTCGGAGTAAAGATAAAGCCTCACATATGTAAATTATAAGCAGACAAGATTATCAAAAGTTATTGAGGGGTACTAGACGTGTACGATATGATACAAAAAAATTGGGAGAGAAAGAAATTTGAATCCGTGAATACTAAGCGTCAGTGCATGTCGGGGGCGTAGCACAGTGGATCAGTTTCTTCAATTTGCGGCCAAAATTCCAAATTATGAAATCATCAGATCTTATCGAAAATGTGCATAAACAGAAAGTCAAATGTTCATACTTTAAGAGTGAATCATCACTTTAGGCCATTTGTTGTTCATTACCTGCTAGCCAGTCGCCGAAGTGAATGCTTCCGACGCGCCTTATTCTTGCGAATAATTCTGTGCAAATAAGTGATTGTTTTGGACGTTTTTTGAGGAGTTTTACATTTTTTTGGCAGTTTGAACCATGGAGGATGTTCTTCAAATTAAGTACTTTCTTTTCATATATAATTTAAAGGAATTTGCTGTCTTTATTAGGCAGTGAGAGCGTCTTACATTTAGCTTGTCAAATTTTTGAAAGGGTGTATAAATTTCACATTCAGCTTGACTTTTAAAAAATTTGATCCCGCCGTGAATTTTTTTTTAATTTGAAGCTTAGATCTTCCTCTAACTGTTCCTGCAAAAATTGGCTGCCCCGACCTGCCCCCCGTCTCACAAGAAAAATTATAAATTGACGCGTACAGTTCTGCTTAACAGTAATACTATTTTAGATTGATTCTCCAACTTCCGGAATTTTCGCTTAATTTTTTACTGAAACCCACCCCCAAACGACCCCAATTCTAATGGTTAATATTTTTCCCTTGGCTATTTTAGGCAGATTTTGAAAGTTTCAGAATTTGGTCCTACTTTGTACTAAAGCACACCCCCAAACTACCCCTATTCTAAGAGTTAATTTTTTTCATTATTTTTCCCTTAAAAGTAATACTATTTTAGGTTAATTCCGGAACTTTCAGAATTTTGGCCGGAAAAATTGAATTCTGGCCCACTGTGCGTAGCCCAGGTTTTTCCTCTGGAGGAACGAGTGGATCTCGCGGAAGTTAGGCCGCTTCGACTCGATCCTCTGCCAACAGTGGCACATCAGGTCGAAGATCTCTTTGGGACAGTTAATTAATGCCATAAAGATGGATGGAAGCAATACTGTTCCCACTACATAAGCAAAGGAACAAAGCACAATATTCCTATTACAGGGGAATACCCATACTAGATGTAATGTACAAAGTATTTGGCTTCATGTATGAAGGAATGAATTCAAAAATAGATGGAAAGTACAGTAGGAGACTATCAGGCAGGATTTCAAAAAAAAAAACAGATCGGTAGTAGGCCAGTTGTATACTTTGAAGCAAGTCCAAGCCCACTGCCACGAGTTGCGCGCCATATTTATAGATTTTAAGCAGGTGTATGACACTGTAGAAAGAACCCGATTATATCAGATCTTAGGAGTGTTTAATATTCCTGGTAAATTAATAGATCTGGTGAAGATGACGTTGTGTGACACACAATGGGGGCAACTACAAGGAAATTCAGAATTGAGAAAGGGCTAAGGCATTTTACCCGTTGTTAACAATACTCTTTAATCTGGTGCTGGAATATGTATGTGATAAGAAAAAGTGGAATAAACACCACGTAACCATATATTACGAAAGCAGATGACGTAGTGCTAATAACAAGGACATGGGAGCACAATTAGGACAATTAGGACATACAGTAATGAGGATAGAGAAAGCTACACAAAAGGTGGGACTGAAAATTAATATAGAGAACACGAAAGCCATGCCATTGGTAGGAAAAACAAGAGGAGAAGGAAGGTATTTTACAGTACGAACAGAAGAAGTGGAAATTTACAACAGTTTTGATTACTTAGAAGCAGTGGTAATGAACGATGGAGGAGATACTGAAGAAATAAAAGCGAGGATAAACAAAGCAAACCGAAACGTGGCATCTTTAATGCACATAGTTAAATCGCGTAGTGTCGCAGTCCATAAAGTTAAGGATTTATAAAACAATAATTAGACCGGTAGTGCTTTATGGGAGTGAAACATGGGTGTTAAACAAGGCCGAACAAGAAAATTTAGTAGTATGGGAAAAACGTTTATTGAGGAACATTTTTGGCGGTAAAAAGACGGATGGTCAAGAAGGACGAACGCAGAGTATATTTTGTTAAGGCTAGCAGGATGCGTTGGATGGGACATGTGGAACTCATGGAAGATGAAAGGATAGCAAAGCAAATACTAGGAAGAAGAGAGCTGACTAGTAAAAGAAGAGGTAGACCCAGATCCAAATGGGAAGATCATGTAGAAGCAGACTTAAGAAAACTAGGAGTAACAGAATGAAAATGAAAAGCGAAGGACAGAAAGGAATGGAGACGAATTCTCAACCAAACCATGGGCTACAAAGGAATACTCTAAAATATTTATCCTCCTTTCCTCTGCATAGCTTGGAGTAAAGAATTGGGCCTCATAAAGATTCAGATATGTAAATTATAGGCAGACAAGATTATCAAAAGTTATTGAGGGGGGAGGAGAGGAGTAGGCTCTATTCTTCAGCCGTTCGAAAAAGATTTGTATGTGAAAATGACAAATGACGTCAAAATGACGCAATTTCCGAACGACTTATACAGGATGTTGAAAAATTATATTGTATTTGGGGACTTAGTATTTTGCATTTTAAGATAAATAAATATAAATATTTTTTGCCACCAAATTTCTCGTAATCATTGGAAATAAACATTATTTAAAAATAAATAATTACAGAAAAATAAATACATTTCTGAATACCTTGAAGACAAGTTGTAGAAGTGCGTCAATAATTATATTTAATTGACGCAAGTTTATTTTATAATCATTAAATTTAGAAAGTTTTTTTCTTATGTAATCAGTGAAGAGTGTTGCTGCTTAATTAAAATAAATTTTCTTTTTGTTTTCCTGAAACGGATTAATAATTAATTAAAACTGTAACGAGCAGGTCGTCAATGCTTTCTGTTGCATAAATTAAAATTGCGTTTTTGACGTATTCTTAATTGAACTGCAAGGAAATTGTTCAAGGGGGAGATGTCAAATGAACAAAACCTAGATCTTTAATTTTTTTTATTGACAAAATTGTTTGAAACAGATAATTCGTTTTATATATGTTATAGCTAAGTTCGTATATTCACACGGTGCAGGGATGGAGTTAAATTAGAGTGAGAGCGAATAAGTATTAATGCAAGTAAGGGTGAAACAAAAATGCGAAAAGAGTAATTAAATAGAGTGAATGGGGTTGAATAAACGAACGCAGCTCTTCCAACAACAAAGTTAGAAACTATTTAATGTCCAGAAAAGAAGAATTTTGGAAAACTCGACAATAACTAAAAGAATATTTTAGTTAAAACATAGCTTTTGGCAAATTTGAATGATGCCAATTAATACATACAGAATAGAACAACGCTTTGTAAATCTGGTAGCAAAACTTATCACACATCAAATTGAATTGAACTTTCGAAATCAAAGAAAAAGCTGCATTTAATAGTGTGAAATCCAGGATGGCGTACACCCTGTATGTAAAATTTGCCACTGTTGAATTTTCAAGAAGAGGGTACTACCATATGATTTGAATTTATTCAAGAAGATATTTTGCCACTCAGACATAAAACGCATTGTTTCATCGTCAGGGTCCTGTTGGTTGGAAATTGTTATTACGAAATCCTCTTTGCAAATGAACAATAAAGAAACAAACATTTTCCACGTTTACTACGAGAGTTATCCACTCTAAGTCGAAGCTGTTAATGAGAAAATCAATAAATAAATAAATCATGGTCCACTAGGATTCTAAAAATAGGAAGGAGGAATAAAAACGATTACTTTGAGCGTATTGTCGATGTTAGTGAAGAGTTTTTACCGGCAAAGGATTATCCGGTAAGTAAATAACGGCACGTCACATTCATGTGTGTTGTCACGTGCGCGGACGGGCCAATCAAAATTCGACTTGTGGCTTCAGGATGCGCTATCTCGCGTAATTTTCTGTGGACGGAGAGAGAAACAGAGCGGGATTCTCCCACTTGCAGCGTGGCCAAGTACTCGTGGCACTTTCTTTACTTCGTTTAGTCAGTTTAAAGTTGCGGCTCGTCGTCAGCATGAAGTTCCTAGTCGGTTACAGTTTTGCTATTTTAATCCTTTCGTCGGCAGTTTGCGCCAAGGACGAGATTAAAATTGATGTGATTAGCACCCCAGAAATATGTGATGTTAAAAGTAAATCAGGAGACACCCTGACCATGCATTACACCGGCACGCTCGCAGATGGAACAAAGTTTGATTCGAGGTAAGTATTCAGTTAAATAAATAAATAAATACCCGCCATCTGTGCGTATTCTTTTGCATTTAAATTCGAGTTTGCTAAGTTTTTACTTTCGCGGGGGAAAGTTCTCGTTCCGTTCGCATTGGATATTTACAGGAAAACTGTGGAAAGTTGCAAGACGGAAAGTCTTTCGCCGCGCCTTTCGTTTTTTGTTCGGTTTTGTCGTGATACTTTTCGAGCTTTAGGTAAAGTTCAAGGTCGTGATATTTCAGGAGCGGGGCAACCAAAAAAAACTGGGTTTCTGTTTCTGTTTCAAACAAAGATAAGGACGAGTTTTAAATATGTTAATGGCCTGTAGAAATCGAACACGTTGTTGGGAGCTCGAAACGATGATGCGCTCGTTCGTTCGTTCGTTCAACTTTCACTCGATCTTTTTTATGTTGGACGTGGTGACTTTTCGTTTTTATTTCAGGATTTAAATTAAATTAAAAAACTACATAATTTATGTAAGTATGTCAACCGGAAAGTACCTATGTATGCACAAATGTTGTTGTTTGCGTGTAACGTCCTATTTATTCATTTTGAAATGTGGAGCCTTAAATAAAAACTTCCGGAGACAAGTTGATCATAGTAATTTGAAATAAAATATCTAAATTTAGGAAAATATCAATCAATTACAGTCGAATAAATGTATTAGAGAAAAGGAAAGTAATTAAAAGCAATCATAGATCTTAAATGAAACACAAATCTGAACTAATATTTAAAAAAATTGAATTGAAATCGACGTTTCACTGTACGTTTAACAGCTTCTTCAAAAAAGAAGAAAGAAAAAGGAAAAGCGATCGACCAGATTGGTATTCCTTTTTTCCTTTACATCTTACTATCTGTACCCTGCCTACGAATACGAATACTTGCATAGGACATGTATAGTTTCATAATTTGCTCTTTTCTCCATTGTCCTTCCTTATTTTTTACTTCTTGAAAGGTTTTCCTAAACCAGTAATTTTGCCTTATTTAATCGTTACCCAAATTTCCGTCATATCTTAGATAGAAAGCTCCTTTTGATCAAAAGTAAAGTACTAGGTAGAGTCAAATAATGAAAACCTTAAAAGTACCCTAACCTAATCTCAACCTGGCCGTTCAAGTTGGCAGAAATATAATTTTGAGATTGAGAAGACCTTGCTAATGACATATCATAGCAACATTTAAAAATTTAGTCACAGTGAGAGCAGTGCACTGAGGATCTGTTTCTTGCACAGTAAAGAAGTGAAACCCATTGATATCCATCACAGAATGAAGCTGCAATATGGAAATTAACGTTTGTCACTCCAGCGAGTATATGAAGTTAAAAAAGTTTCCCAACATGGTCAAGCAAATCATCGTTCCTCCAACTCCATAAAGTGCCAGGCAAGCAGAGCAGTTGACTCCAGAATTGAAACAACGATGAGTTGGTGCTTGTAAAGAATTTTTGCGTCGATATGAAGCTGAAGGTAAGAATTCTGACTGGGTATGAGTCCTGAGTGTACTACCTGAAACAAATAACGTCAAAATCCAAGAAATTTCTCACACAACCTTCGACAGGAAAAGTTATGCTGATCCTTTTTAGAGATGCAAGAAGCTTAATTTTGAAGGACTTGGAGTTATTGTTACTAGTGTCACATACTCAGTACCAGTACTCCTGAAGAACCATGCCATCGGAAGCAAACGGTGGCAACCATCTCCAAGATTTGAAGCTTGAGTGTCTACCACATCCTCCTTATTCTTTCGACTTTGCGCCAAACAATTACCATGTCTTTGGTTCACTTAAAGATGACGAGCAATTTCAGAGCAATGGTGAAGTGACCGAAAAAATAAAAAATTATTTCCTTTGGATATTCAAGCACTTTCAAAGCGGTGGAAGCAGTGCATAGAACGTAATGGGGACCATGTCAAAAAATGACATTTGTTTTTGATATTAGCTGCATTCCTTTTACCACAAATCTCAGATATGCTCATCTCAGATCATATAAATGTCGTTCCTTTTAGCATGAACAAGTGAGTTTGAACTGAGATTTCGATCTCCCCCCTTGCCGCTCAAGCACTACGTTTGAAGTCGACTCAGTTTGAGATTTGGCGCTCACTTAGGAAGGGGTAATTTTGATACATGTGATTGCATAAAAATTTGCAAACGCGTATTTAACTGACAATTTTGGAAATCATTTACCCATATAATTTTTAAAATGTCGTTTATACCGACACAATTACACGAAATGCAGTGATTATACGTAACGAACTTTTCTAGAGCGTTCCATTACGACAGTGAGTTTGTTTGCGCACTTCAGCTTCGCTCAGCTCACATAAGTTGTCAAAAGGAAAGCACCTATTGCTTCAATAAATTTTGTTTAGCTACAATTTTAAGTGTGCCTCGAGAAATCTTTTTCTATTCCATTCAAAACATTTTCTGATTCAATGCTATCACATCAGACAGAAAATTTTAATGGCAAAGAATGGAGAAAATACCAGAAAATACAAATCTAGATAATTTTTTTATATCGTTAATCAAAGCAAACGTCTTCCGCACATTTCTTATTATTCCTCCTGCAAGAACATCCACTTTGTTTACGACGCCTTAGTTTTTTTAACCCAAAAGAAAATGTTAAATCTTAAACATCGCGTTCAAATTGAAAAGAAAAAACCTCATCCCCGAGGCGATTCGATTTAATTTATGTATTTACGGGCGCCCGTGTTTCATTTTAAGTGTTCCGTTTCAATTATAAACGGTCGTCGCTTTATTTGGAGAATAAAATAAGGGATGAATTTAGGCAACAGTTATAACGTGTGTTTGTATTTTTTGCCTTGGAATTTATTCTCGTGGTTTAGCCCAGAATTTACGAAGAAGAAAATTGTTTACAGTGTTCTTAAAAAAAACATGTTACACGTACCTACGTACGTTCAGTAGCGAAAATAAACGATGTGTCTCTGAGTTGGACGTACTGAATTTTATTGCATCTATTTTAACACGATTACCAACTGTAATTAATCGATTTAGCACTTCGGCGGTCCCAGTGGTTGTAAATAAACAATTAGGTGAGCCACAAGTGAAATTCTATTATCCACTGTAATGAAATAACACAATAGACTTCTGTACTGTTAGTATTTTGTAAAATGCGTATTACATAATTTGGGACAGACTGTATAGGGCGTGTAAATAAAACAAAATCTATAGAAGCTTTCAGTTAAAATCTCCAAGTTCGTTTCCGAAAGGAAACTCCGATTACATCAACTTTCCGCAGCGCAAAGAGTTATTGAATAACAAAAAGAAGGAAAAAAAGGGTGACGATTTCAACTTATTCTCTTAGGAAATGAAAATTGCCTGGGATTATCCATACAGATTGCGGGATTAAGGAGGAACGGATTCCTCTCGTTCTTTGTTTGTACATGACATCTGCAATCAAAGTCGTCTGGCAATTGGATTCTTGTTAGCCCCCATCTCATGAATTTAATAAGAAACTCGAGCGTTTCGGAACGGATCGGAATACTTCTTGAACATTATTGATAGATAACGGGGATTATGTAAATTAAGAAGGACGCCGGAATATCTATAAGAATAACATTACCCCGACGCATTAGCGAGGAGGAATAAACTTCGTCTAAAGCTGCATTAAATATTTATGCTCGGATAACATGAAAGAAAAAAAAAAGGACGCGAGGAGGGTTTGATAACGTAGTCGTTTGGTTTGGTTTATTGTGTCGTTAAAGTAGGAGGTACTAGTATTAGTTACGGGATTAACTGTAAAAAATTTTAAAACGTACTAACGGTCCAATTTATTTATTATTCATGTTATTTTACTACTTTTAAGGTGGGTAGATAAGATTCGCAGGTTCATTATTTTTGTCTTAACTAACTACTTCTGTGTTTTCTGATGATAATGGAATTCTTTAGTACCATATTGATGTTTTCAAGTTGAATAAATGAATAATGTTCTAAAGGAGTAAACACTAATAACAGAAGTAAAATTAAGGCTGTTACCATTCTTACGTTAAGGCAATTTGTGGTCTTCTCGTAATTCAGTTATTATTCTAATCACATCAGCTTCAAGGCACCACGAGATGCGTGACTTATTTTTTTAAGCAAATTAATCGTCTTTATCTTGCATGAAAGTAATTACAATCATGTTCAATACGTACAACCGGAATGACATATTACAGGAAAACTCATCATGGACATTTTATTTGTGATTTCTAAACAGAAAATAATTTACGACATCCCAGATTGATTTGAATGCATTCGACGTTCATGATTTTTAAGGAGATGGATACGATATCCTGTAAGCTTTACGTAAACGTCATGATTAATTAACTGTACTTCTGGAGGGTAAGTTCAACAGTGCATTTCGATGTCATTTTAACTATTTACGTATCTGACTCAACACTGGTGTCCAAATCTACTCATTAAACAAAACCATGAAACACAGTACAGCATCACCAAGTACCTTCTGTAAGGCTTACGTTGAATAACAAAATAAAAGAAGAGGTAAAAAACATTTTGGGCAATAAGTATAGTATTTACCAATATGTTAATTTTTTAAAATATTTTTGCCGAGTCGATCTGTTTTTGTTTGTTAAAAAAAGTTGTCAGTAAAGAATCTTCTTGCCTCCCACTTTTATTATGTGCTTACATTTTTATTTTACATAAAATCATTGTTAGTGTAACTAAAAAGTTGAAATTAGTGTTGGTCTCTTCGTGAAATTACTCAAATCTCTGTGGAGATCTTTGCCATTCCGAAAATATGAATCCGGGAGTAGAGGCGGCAGAATTGCGGCCAGTAATTAATAAAGTTCATTTAATTTAAAGTTCGGCACGATTTAATTAATTCCGAATTAAATAATAGCATCCGTGACTATTAAATTCCGATTCCGTTAAATTTTTACTTGTCCCTCGTAATTACGATCCTCTCGCAGGATCGAAGTTTCACTCGGAGGACCTCCTGCTTGCTGTAAGGCGTCGTTCAGAAATAAGGCGACATTTTTATGTTTGGGGGGGTTAATGTTGTCAGGCGAGTTCGCTCAGTGGTTTCGATAAATTTTTCTCGGCTAAAAGGCGCGTTTTAACGGCCCCCTAAATGGCAGGCAGTGACGTGGGTCCGCGGCCGTGATAGACGAAAATGTTTCCTTACATGAGTTTCCCCCCTTTTCTACGATTTCCATAAATCTACCAAATTGACAGGCTACGGACTTCGTTAGTTAGTTAACACGTGTACGCACGCTGAAGAACCCAAATTCCCTTCTAATTGGTCTGAGGTTTCTCGTTCTGAAACCGTTTTAAGATTCCCTTATCACTTTAACTACCTTCTCGTTTAGATTAAATTCTAGAAGATTAAATTTAATAAGAACAATAAATTCAGTTTCAAAAGTTTCATTTTTTTGTTATAACTTGTTTATTAATTTAAAAAATTAGGAAAAGATTTAACTAATTTAATTTTTAATGAAGCAATTACTTCTTAGTATGTACATAATTATTTAAACTTTCGCAGCGGTTAATTTTAATAGGCAAATAAATCGTTTTGATGATGTTAACGTAACCACCGCACCAACGGCAAACAGTTTTGTGCAGTTTCGTGCAGATTCGAAGATAAATTAGCTGTTTGCAATATATCGTGCACAGCGAAACTGGGATTTCAAAATCGAAATAAAACTGCTGAATTATGTTTGTCGGAATGAATTGTTGATCAACGATTTTCGCTAGGCCCTTCCAGCGTTCATTGTTGACACTAACGTTAATGGGAAACGTTCGGATCTGAACAAAATTCATTTACATCTGTGACTTTGATGAATGTGATTCGATTTATTTTGTTTTACACTACTTGCATATTGGTTTAATAAGTAAATAATTGTAATATAGTTCGTTGCAATGTTAAAATGCATATTATTACTCTTCGTGTAAAGGAAACGTCAGACAAATGTCGCAATGAATATACCAGTACAAGGAAATACCATTACATTTCCCAGGCGGCGAGTTACAAATCCTGAGCTCTGTAGTTGTTAAGTAGGACCTGACACCTGAGCATTTTTTCACGTATAAAAATGTATCCCATTTTTACATCAGCATGCTGTACGTTTTTCGTAAACGTAATCATTTGTAGCCAAGAATTTCTTTGCCACAGTTTACGTTGCTAATTAATTTAATTTGCACTTACGAATTCGCAGATAATTTAATTTAATTTAGGCACAAGGCCTTGCTTGCATCAATCATTTAACGCCACTTTACATGACACAATTTGTCTTGCAGCAAGACGCAATTTTTATTGCATGTATGCTCATCGACAAATGTGTCTGAACAATAATACCGTGAATATTTATATTCAGGAACTGGTATCTTTCATTACAGAAATTGCTTAAATACAAACCCACCAGTAAAATTAATTGTAACGTGTTTGTAGATGTGAAGTTACGTAATACGTAGACCTTTCAGTTAGTGAGTAGCAACTATTTGAAAATATTCATATTCTGCCAAAATTTACACTGACGCAACTATTCTATTTTTAGCAGATAGATTAGATTTGTGTGATTGGTTTATGTTAAAGCCAGGCGTAGGTAAAGAATCAGATGTTTTAGCAGACTCTTTGAATTTTTTTTTAAACATGGTGTGTGATGAACATCGTTTAAAACTTAAGCCGACTTACATTGGTGCATTCATATTTAACTTCGCGCGTTTCCAAGCAACTTTCCCGACAAATAGTGAATACTCGTACGTCATCCATGGAGTGTGTAGACATGCCACTTCCAAAGTTCGATCTAGCAAGTTTGTTTTTCGTGAAGTTCAAGTTAACAGAGAACTCGAACGGTTGCAAGCAAAACACTCAAATGGAACTGACGAACTCAAGCAATAAAATATTTAGTGTTTGAACTAAGCAAGTTTCTATTTAAAGTCGCCTTAATTATTGCTTGAAATCATTAAATTTTGGACAGCTTTAAAATAGTATGTTTGTAGAAGAAAGTACATAACACTATAATTTTGATAATTTTGTTTAAAAAAATCTGTGGATTCTCCCTAAATAAACAATATGTTTTATGGTGAAACTGACGTTCGTTTTTCAAATGCAAAGTAATAAAGGACTGAATTGTACATACGTGTACCATCAACTTCTATTTATATTCTACATTTTTGGAATATGTTTTTAGGTTTGTGTCTACATTCAACTTTCAAGTAAGTATAAATATCGATGCAAAGACTTAACAAATTTCCCATTGTGTGCAGGCAATATTTTTTAACTGCAAACCACAATTTTCTATTTAAAGGTTGACTCCTTCCCCCCATCCCGCCTTTCATTTTCATCGTAAAACTTTCAATAGAATATGCAGAGAAAGAAAACGCGTCCGGGGCTGAAAACCCATTCTGATTTTCAAGAAGGGTCAACTCTCTCTGACTTACTCTGAGCTTATCAATATTTACAGCGCTTCCGCATAAGATTTTTTTTTCGACTCTTCGTGTTTCTGAAGGGGGACGAGTTGTGTTCGTTATTGGGAAAGATGGGTGAATAACAGCGCTAACGTTTCAGTTTCTTAACAATGTATTCATTTGCTGCCGCCTTTGACGTCGAAAATTAAGTTGTTTAACGACGCCAACCGTCTGATTGGTAAGCGAAGCTCTCGAATATGAAGAAACCGTCTCTACTTAACAAGCCGTCGTGCTTTGAAACGCAATTTACGTAGAGTTGCAACGAAAGCGACACACAATTGAAAATAATCCTTCTCTTGTAATTCAATGTTCTTTCACCGCCCGCGACGTTCTCTCAGAGCTTGATGTAATTTCTTTGTACGAACCGTTTTCACGGTAGCTTTTCTTGTCTCGGGAAATGATGAAGTCTCTCCTCCTGTGTGCGGTGGTAAATCGTCGATATTTAAACGAATTGGTTCGTTCGTTACTGGATGCTGCAGTATATCATCAGCGTACGGAAATTGTTTACTGATAAAATCGCGAAAATTAAATTTAAAAGTCGCTCCCTCACGTGCTACTAACGCATATATCTACCCATACCGTATTTAAATCGATTTTTTTAACGGCCAAATTTGATACGCTTTTACATGAAAGAAAGGAAGGTGTGTATAATAGTGCAATAAAGATTAAATTTAATAGCAACAGTAAATTCTGCTTGCTTGTTGCTTAAGATGGAAACTAATTACGCTAAGGACCAGATATGTTCATTATGCAAAAGCTAATGAGCAATTTAAGACTCGTAACAATGTCAAAAATAAATAAAACTGTAATTAACCAAAACGGATTGAAATATTATGCTTATCACTTCAGTGCCAGTGTGTGTGGGGGTCATTGAATAAATTTCGGAGCTTCAGTTAGCTTACGCCCTGCAAATTTCATGAAGCAGGTAGCGGCGGCGAGCATAATAAATGCAGTGGAAATTTGGTCGAGTGAAAACACAGGGGGTATTAAATTAGCGACGGTGGAAATTAAGTGACACGGCGACGGCGGCGCGACGCTTAAAAACCACTCCCGTTGAAAAGCTCGCGCGCGCTTTGTCCAGGAGCAAAACTTTTGTAACACAAACTCTTTTATTTGGGGCTGTTTAAGTCATCACCAAGTTATGATTGATTGCATCTCTAATGCTGCGCTACGCCGAAGAGCGAATTCTTTTTGCATGCTATTTATTAAAAAGAATTTCTCTGGTCCTACGCGTTAATTGAGAGTTCAGGTTTAAATGTTACGCTTTATTTCGGGGACGACGCGTTCAAATTTTGATTTAGAATTTCGTATTCACGCACAAGTTAATTTGCGTTCGGTTAATTGGTAATTTGGAAAGTCCCCCCTTCTCCCCTGCCAACGTACTTATTTACATGCTAAAGCAGTTCGAGTTTATTTAGCTAACGCCAAGGTAAATATTACATTAAATGCAGAATAAATTTAATATAGTTTCAAACAAGCTCACTGTGTTTATTTAATTATCATTTGCGCTGTGGACTTAATGTAAAATAAATTAAATAATGTAGGTACGTAACACATTAGCGCTTTTTTTACAATACATAAGTAATTGTGTTTTTTTTTGTAACATATAACAGACGCGAGATGCTTTCCTTGTTTCTCTTGTAAGTTCTATCACCGCAAACTGACAAGCGTTTCCGTTGGGGGGATCTCCCCATACAGGAATTGCAAGAGACATATAATATTCATATGTTTACATTTATGTATAATAAATCACATTCGCGCTTCGCACGCGATATTCTGCATCCTCCTGGTTAATCCTATCAAGCGTGCACCGCATCCAATCCATCTTCTTGTGTGTAAACTAAGGCGCTTCAGACAATATAAAGCTTAATAAATGAAACACGACTTGTCCTCCCCCGACGCATCAACTTGTCGCTCACCTTTCACCGCAACCCGCCCCCTGAATTCTTCATGAGCAGAACTCTCTTAAATCAGCCGAGTTTTAAAGTACATACAAAAGTACGGCCGATATCTTCAGGGGGCGTAAAATTGGTCGCGGCGTTGAAAAATTTATCATCGCCGGTAGCAAACAATTACTTTATTCGTGAAAGGGGAGTCCTACTTCCTTCTTCTTCTTCTATTGATTTGAAAGACTTAAATTAAAAAATTAAACGACTACAAGCAAAAGGACAAGTGAAGACTGTAACCTCTAGCTTTTCTCGTAATTCTTGCACGTATACAACGTTCATAACGCATCCCTGGGGCGTTCTAAGCGGACGGGCCCTTTCCTCAATCGGAATTTGCGACAGTATAATTTCACTAGACATTTCATCTGGACAAATAATATAATCGGGACTCGCAGATTGTAAAATTACAATTCATCGTCTTGCATTCGGAATGTATAAATATGGGGTTGAAATCTACGCCCGGAGAAGACGTAATAAAATTCCCGCTGCATTCTACATAAAATACTTTGTAGTTATAATAGCTCTCGGTACGATGTTTTGTTCTTTAAACTCTGATAAAATTTATGATAAATAAATTTATTTTTTTTCCCTGTTCTGTTCTCTGCCAGTTAAAATCACGTAAATTCTGAAGATTACGAATTGCAGAGAATATTTGTTAGGAGGGAGGAATAAGAAAACAATTTTTTTTACGTTTCAAAAAGAATGAACTTAATATGTTTCAAATATTGTTTATATTTTAGAGTGTGAAGTTTTAATAAAATGGCAGCAGTTGGAAATAATAAGTAATAATTTGGTACATTTACGTTATTGAATTGGTTGAGTTTGATTATTAAAAAAAAAGAAACATGAATAAAGTGAAACGAAACAATTCGCTTCGCGCAATTATTCTAACATTGTGTTTCATAAATAACGGCATGGGCGTTAACTACGTGTCCCTCAATTTCGCGCATATAGATGAAGTTTTCAGAATTATTGCCACCATAAAATTCAACTATTATTCCACCACAGTGGCCATAAATTTCAGGAACTCACTCCAAAAAAAAAAATGAAGGGCGTTCAAAGCAGGATAATAAAAAATGCATGTGGCACAATATTGTAGGGTTTACAATACTCATTGTCAGACAAATTATTGCAATTGTTCTAAAATTATTTATTACACTTAAGATTCTTGTGAAGGAAGATGATTACGTTTTCTCATTTCTTTTTTAATTTATTTCTGATTGTAGTTATTTTTAATAAAAAGAATTATACATATACAGTGTCTTTCAAAAAGTGTGCTACAAGAAAGCACACTGTTTCCTATCGCATTAAAATAATCACTCAAAACCAAATGAAATAATTGAGAAATAAGAATAAATCTCGTGTTTTTCTATTCATATTATTTTGGTTTTATTTATTTTTTTTATTTATTCCACAAGTTTCCTTGTTTTTAGAATACTTAGATTTTTTCAAAGTGACAAATTAATCCCACCAGTATATCCTAATGTAGTGTGTATAAAGAGTGATTCACAATAAATTGTGATTTTTTTATTTTTGAGATAGGAGGCTGTTATTTCATATTTAGCTATGTATTTTAATTCTGAAAAACTTATTCTTATGACATTTTCTTGTATCTTGTAAAATAAGGGCACTTTACTCTTAAAGCATGTTCATTTTTCAGTGTCCACGCTGTATACCATTCAAGATAAATTTCATCTGACAGAAGCAGAAGCGTTCGTCATCAATAAATTTTTATAAAAATCGATAATTAAAAAAAATCCCATTTGTAGCACAGTTTTTGAAAGACAGTGTATAAAGTAAGAAATATTATAAAGTTGTGATAACTGATAAGCAATTGTTAATGGTTACGCAATTGAAATATCTTGAGAAATGTTATACAGGATGTAATCCATTAAATTTCACTTATTAATATGTACTGAAACTTCGTCAAATAAGGAATTAAATTAATATTAATGTAAGAATTATTTTGTGAATTTTCTATTACTTAAATAACTAGATTTCTTATTGGAGACGATTTTAACTCCCAAAAATACTCTATATGGAGATCGAGATTAACTACAACAAAAGGTAAAGAACTTTATAGTGCTATCAAAGTTTACAAGTGCGAAGTATTGTCGACAGCTGAACCAACATACTGGCCGACGGATCCCGATAAAATACCAGATTTAATAGATTTCTTTATTGTAAAAAATATTGCTGTAAATTTCTTACAAATACAGGAAGGATACAATATGAGCTCAGACCATTCTGTTTTGTTAAATCTTAGTCAAAACATCATAGAAGAAGAAGCAAATCCAAGGTTAGTAAATAAATACACAGATTGGACAGGTTTTAGATCAAAACTTGAAGAAAGAATAAATCTTTCTGTGCCATTAAGAACAGAACAACAATTAGATGATGAAGTGAAGAATATACAATGGACAGCATGGGAAAATACTACCTTAATCACAAGAAAAACCATGGGCAATAAGTAACTATCCAAAAGAAATTAGGCAAATAATAACAAAAAAAAGATGACAAAGACGAAGGTGACAGCAAACCAAAGCACCTCAAGAGGAAACAAAATTGAATAATCTTAGTCAACAGTTAAAAAGAAAAATTCAACGGGTTAAAAATGAATCTATTAATACTTACCTAAGAGACAGTATGACAGTAGCACTAATTACACTTTTTAGAGAACAACAAAAAAATTTAAAAAACCGACTATGCAAATTCCACCATTAAAAATAGAAGAAAATTAATGGGCAAGAAGCAACGAGGAAAAAACTGAATTATATGCAAACCACTTGGAACAGATATTTCAAACAGATCAAAATGATGTAGATGAAACGATATGGGAAAATATGGCAGTACAAGAACAGGAAGGCAGTCAACCTACCTCTCCAAAAGAAGTATCAAAAGAGATTAAAGAGAATATTAACCCAAGAAAATCTCCAGGGTTTGACTTGATAACTGGAGAAGTGTTAAAAAATCTTCCAAGGAAAGCTGTATTAAAATTAACAAATCTAATTAATACGTCATTTAGATTGAGATATGTACCTAGCGTGTGGAAAGTTGCGGAGGTGATTCCAAAGCCTGGGAAACCACCTCATGAAAAATCATCGTATAGACCAATCTCATTACTGGCTGTAATATCAAAACTTTTTGAAAAGTTGCTACTTTTTTAAGTAGGCTAAAACCTATTATTGAAAGAAGAAACTTAATACCAACACATCAATTTGGCATTAGGAGCAAACATTTTACTATAGATCAGATACATAGGATAATAGCAGTAATAGAAAAAACACTTCAAGGAAAAAATTTGATCTGTGGTCTTTCTTGATGTGGCCCAGGCATTTGATAAGGTCTGGCACGAAGGATTGATACTAAAACTAAAGAAATACTAAATAATAATTATAATAAATGCTGAAAGTGTCTACTTTCTTCTTGAAAACATTTCAAGGTTCTATGCTTAATTGCAGCTTTTTAAGACACGAGGAGATTCCTTTAGTTCTTGAATTTTATTACCAATCCTCTGTCTTAGATCATTTAAATATAGAGTTTTTTTATGTAAGGCCACAAGAAAAATTGAAAATTACCGGACCTCGGAAGTCAAGGAATTACAGTGTTCCGACTAATAATTCTATCTCCAAAAATTTCTTCAAAGCACCTTGCTACAGAATATTACGTCCAATTTCCATCAATTTTTGCACAGAAATTTACAAAATATTTGCCAAAATATTCCAAAAAACTTGGAACAGTTTTCGAGTTTTGTTGACACAAGGTTAACCGCCTTCAACTTGTCAAAGTTGAAATATAAATGAAGTTAATCACGACATACGTTCCCGAAAACAAAAGCGTGTCACAGCCTACTTGACCGTTTTTTTTATTGAACGCTCATTATTACCCCATTTTTTTAGAAATTCATTACAGTGATCTTTCTTCAAGGAATATTTTGGTGACAATATACTGCCACTACTGTTATTTGATAACTTTTGGTTTTTACATTGACTGAGGCTGCTTGAATTTGTTCTGTCTTATTTCCAATTTCTTCATGATGCAAAATATTTCTTTTATTATAATTGCGCTGTTGCCTTTAGCTGAATTATCTGCGTGGGTGGTATGATATACTTTATAGCCCCTAAATTCGATGTATGACTGTTTTGTGAAATGAATTTCACTTATCAGACATATTTATGTATATCTAACACTCCAGGAGTGTTTGCAACTTTTGTTAATGTTGCAAGAGTCCATTCGCATTCCATGTCAAAATTCTAAGATCATTAGCCATTTTTGTTCTTAAGGATGGCTCCTTTAGTGCCACATTCTAATCTAGTTAATCTTTCTTCAAAACCTTTTGTTTATTTATTTTTCTTATTATTAGTTGCAAGCTTTGTTCAACATTTAGGGTTTGTTGATATATGTTTTGTTCTACTTGGTCAATTTTTCGTGAACTTTTTAAAAATGATTTGTAAGATTTTCAACTGTTGTCATCAGTTGTTTTTTGGCCTTCAATTTCTTGGAGATAATTTTTCGTTTCATTTTTTGATGTTTGTTTTGTGTTACCTGTTTTTTTTATCATATTCATTTTAATTTTTTGTAGTAGTTTGATTATTTGATTTTCAAATGCCCGGCGGAAAACGCAGCGAATTTTTTTGTTCGCTAAGAAATAATGAAATATAAAGTGACAAATGAAAATTCGATTTTCAAAAGCTCCCATCGGAAATCGTTTTTCGAAATCGAAATCGAATCTTGCTTGCAGAAAGAAAGAAAAAAATAAAGAAATGCAAAGAAACAAATGAAAGTTCGATTTTCGAAAGCTTCGTGCCGGAAAACGTCGATTCTTCATTTGTTATTATTCTTTTGCTTATAAAAAGGAACAAAAAAATGCAAAGAAGCAAATGAAAGCTTGAATTCTTTGATTTTCAAAGGCTTCCCGGCGGAAATAGTCGATTTTTCGTTTGTTACCTTAAATGTAAATTTCCCGTCGGAAAATGCAGCGGTATTTTTGCTTACAAAAAAAAATAATTAAATAAAAAGAAATTCGATTTTCAAAAGCTTTCCAACGAATGTCGCTGATTTTTTTCTTAGAACCTTTCATTTTTATATCTTTTATTTTATAATATAGCTTATCTTATCTGTGCCATTTTGCAAGTTTCAATGAAACAATTGGTATGTACAACTATAGTTTATTGTAACAAGAGAAAAAAGTAAAGATGTAAATGTAATTATCTCTTTTTTAAATACATTTACCTACTTAAAACTGGGCGGTGATTTAAATTTTAAATCGCAACGTTATAAATTGGGGACCAGAAAGCTCTTTCGCGCAGATTCTGAATTATATGTTCGGGCAAACGCGATCCTCCTGGCACACATAAAAATGCAATATTTACCGAGTGGCGCGCAACTTCGGTGCAAACGTGTGCATTAAAAAAAAAAAAAGAAACGTCCGGACTGTAATAATTGCCAACGCGGCAAATGTTTGCAATTATGGGGCAATTTATGGACACGGGTGGCGACCAGGTGAAACCCCGGGCGTCATGCAACGAATATCAAGTAATTATGAACGGGCGCGCAGTAAATCCAAGTGTAAATAAATTAGTCCTCATCCATCACAATTAAATGAATCGTCAGTGAATGTTAATTTTTTAGTGTGACGGTTACTTTTTCAGGAACGAAGCTTAAAATTTAAGTAGAGCAAATCGCTGCTAACCATTCATTATTGCAAAAATATTTTTTTAAAACTGGCAAGTAGGTACTTACGACTTTATGACAAAGCTGCCAATCTTGCATTCACCAACCGTGAGACTGTTGGATATCAATTATCAGTCTGTACTATCTCTCTAAGAACTTTTGTTTTCTGCAAAGTTACTTCCTATCGATTTTATCCATCGATCGTATGCACTTTCTTAATTATTGTGAAAGGACTCCTTCGCCTAGGATTCATTTTCGAGGTCAACGTCACGTCGTGCGTCTGAATCAACCTGGAGGTGGGCCACATTTTCACTTCCGGCACATAATTTCTCTAAATACGATCCCCGAGGTTTACTTTACTCTCTCCAACGATGCAGTGGTGTGCAGTTTAAATGCATGTTTCCTCACGCTTGAATTATTATGGCCCTCCCCCCTAACAAAGCGCATCTTTGTTCAGTGCGGAGGCAAAATTATGAGCGAAACTGCTCACTTAATAACGTCGGGGGTGCATTATTATCTTTTGTTAGTCACATTATCGTTTTCTTGAACTTTTCTAGCTGGAATTTGAGTTGGAAGGGAGAGAAAGGTTGCCCATATAACAAATTCTTGAATGAGAAAAAAAAGCACATCCTAAGTAATTTCGTTCTTTATTAATTCATCTGACTCTAATGTATAGAGTGTTTCAAAGTGAGTGGTAGACGTTTGAGCTAATATCCTTTCTACAAATATCGTTGCAACTAACTAAGTCAACGCGTTTGGTCGAAATGATTCGATTTGTATGTGATTGGTGATTGATTTTGAGAAAGTTTTCGTTTTTCTGGCGATCAAAGTTAATAGCACTTCGGAGATCTTGCGAGGTGGTAATTAGGAAGTTTTGGAACGCAACGGGCAATTAGTATTCAAATCGCACATACTCAGTCGTTTAATGAATTATCCAAATTATCCAAGGGGATGAGGTGAATTTTAAATTCAAAAACTTTTAAATCTACTCGTGAATTTGATTAGATTATTCCTTTTAGCAAACAGGAAAGTTGTCATGGGACCATTCGATTCCAATTCTCATTTAGTTCTTTAGAAAGTATGATATAAAATTCATCATCGTTTGTTATACGTACGCTGCCTGCCAAAAGTATCAAAGCACTAAAATAAAGCCGTATTTCAATAAGGTTGAGTTTTATTGCTTTTCGGTTGATTACTTTCGGCAAACAGTTACAACTTGCAGGTTGAATTGGATATAAAGTTGTACAGAATTTAAAACAAAACAAAAAAATTACGTATTTATGTGTACTGTCTATCAAGAAGCAAACGTGACCTTGCCTTGAATGGCAGAATAAAATTTTCCTCGGAGTTCACGCGAAGACAGGGGAGGGCCCAAAAGTACATAAGTCAGTGCCATCTATTTGCGCTTCGAGTTGTTTTTAAACTGTCCCCTGAACTCTTTATGCAGGCTCTGCGTAAGTCGACTGCGGTGTTTTAGGTCGTAACGTTTCCCCTGGGAGGTATTTGCTTGCTGAAATTATGCCGGAATAAATTATCTCCGTGTACTTCTTGACATTAATCTTTATGAAATTTTAAGACCCGCTTCTTTAAGCACGGATCGTGTTATCGAGTACTGCGCCTTAAAGAAGCCACTGATAAAATGTGTCCTAAAATAGTATCTTTAAATTTGTTTCAGTTAGAGGCTCTCATTACTATTACATTAAAAAAAATAACGGAGTTAAAGTAACACTCATTTTCATATTAAATGCACCACCCTGTGTAGATATATATATATGACCTTCAAACTTTGCGACCTATCAATACAAACTTGCTAATAAATTTATTTCACTAACTGAATGAAAAGAACCCCGCCCCCCCACCAAAAGAAAGTAATATTAAAATCTCTCCAACTCTTCTTAATTGTGCAAACCGAAGAGCAGCAGCGGAATTCCATGCATAATTCATAGTTTTTAATAAAGTGGCACCGGCAAAGAAGAAATACATGGACCGCTGCACAAGTTCGTTTTTGTTTTGCAGCAGTCGGCGGCGCGGTGTGTGTAACAAAGGAAATATGCTAAGCCCTCCAGAAATTCCGAATGCAGGCGGGAGCTTTACCGTAAAGCTCGAGTGGTTGACATACGTATACCTAATGCGTGAAAGTCAGTTAAGATGCTCTCTCTACGCCTTGCGCGCTTGGGAGAGCTTAATTCTCTGCACGAAGAGATTGCGTACTCTTAATATTCTTCGCGCGGGTATGTGCATATTTATGCGGCATGCTAATTATACGGTTGAAGGAAGCGCGGCGAGAGTAACATAGTTGCAAAGGATTTCGTTCTTTTTCTTTACCACATCAATGTCTTTTATAAATATTCAAAATCGTAAATTCGTTTGTCTTACCACAATCTCTACTGATGATGATATACTGTTATACTGACAAGCCAAGAAGTAAATACTGACTTAAAATAAAGTCATTGACGTTTTGACTTGCAAATTTAAACGTACCAGTTTTCTACCAATTTCGAATATTTACAGATGCAAATAGCACCCCATCGCAATCATTTCTATCGGCCGATTTAACAGGTCCATTAAAAACATAATTCATAAATGCAATTTCGCGCTTCTAATAACGACCAACAATAAACCTGGGCCATAAATGAAGCGATAAGTATCGGTTGACTGCATAATGAGGTTATCCATATGCATACGTTCAAGTTAAAACGTCTGCTGACAATAATAAACAAAGCGAGATGCCGGAGTATAGTGCTAATATCCTGACCAGACACGAGCGTGTGTGCTATGGTGATAGTATGGGCATTTGACGGATCAGAGCGATTTCCCAGGAGGACTCTAGATTATTGAAGATAGGACCGCTCTGGAGACCAGACGCGTGTATATGCAATCTCGTGCTAACCCAATCCATGAATACGTTCAGCGGACAAATTTAACAAATTTACAAGATAACTTGTGTAGATCCATCGCCACGTTATGGTTTTTGATATCGTACTTCTTGCCTTTATCTTCGAACAGGACGTTTACGTAGAAAACTCTTCAGAGATTACAGAAAATTCAAACACTATAGCACTTATCCCTTTCTCTTTTTTTTTACTGTACTATTTCTTGTATGTACAAGATTTCTACAATAAATTATATCAACATTTAAATTGAATCAAGAACTATCAGGAAAAATAGAACGTGTTCTATCTCCAAGCCGTTCAGTAACTCTGACTTTGATGGAATCGAAATAACAATAAATTTCAACTTGGGCTGGTAAAACAAAACTAAAAAATAAGGAAGTGATCTATTTCATTAATGCCTGGTTGCACCAACTTTTTAAGAAGAGCTTAAATTTAAGTGGTGTTTAGACTAGTACAATATTTATAGACTTAACAAAATGTTAGTCACATTCTAATTGATACTTAAGTTGAAGTTTAAATGTCAATCAGAATGTATTTGACATAACTTAAATTTAAGCTCTGGTTAAATTTGGTGCAACTGGGCATTAAAAGCTGAACTTCTTCCTTGAAAATTTTTAATCAACAGTTTACGTATAATTTTTCAACCAGTAATAAGATGCGGTTTATAATACTATTCCAAAGTCTATATTTTAAATAAAATAGTTGGGTTCTAAAATTTGCAAGCGAATAAAACTCGAGACCTACTAAAAATTGGAAATAACTAATTTATATTCAGTTCATATGTCTCCGGCAATGCGACACACACAGTCGTTTGTTTGCGACCTACTCGCTTTTAGAACTAAATTCTCATCGATTTGTGAAAGTTAAAGAAACAAACTTTGTTAAACCAATAATGAAATGAAAATGTTTCTAATTGTAAATGTGAAATACAGGTGGCTGACAATTGTTCCAACAAAAAAAACCGCGAGAAGAAGCGATATTCGAGAGTATGGGAAAAATGTTAAGAAAATTCTTCCTACTTTAGTTTTCGAGAAATATTTATTTAAAAATTAGCCCCAAAACGGCGATGAACCTTTGGTTAAAAAGTAGAGCAGCAGATGAAATAAATGCCCTCTTAGAGGTTCTATGGTAGACACGGCGGCGTGAACTTGACCTTTAAATGGAATTTTACGTCAACTCCGTTTTTAGGTCCGACACCGTTGCTGTGAAATACGAACTACAAAGTATTTACTTGACAAAAGCATGCACATCACCTGAAGCAGATTATTCCATGAAAGGATCACAAGGGTCTCACTTTTAACACCTGCTTTAAGAAGTAAATAAATAAATCACTAAAATGAAAACAATTTAAATCTCTGTATTAGGAATTCCTAGTATTTTTCTTTCATTTTAATTTAAACTTCATGAAACGTGTATTTCATAAACATTTTTTTAACTAACACATTCATTAACTAACATTTTTTTAATTAGCACAAACATTTTTTTGATTCATACAAATCTATTATACAACTCCATTATCTTGTGTTTCTGGCGCACTGGTTGTAAATCGTTCCTCGTTCCACCGTACGCATTCTTTTCACTTTGAATTAAATTCTTAATTAATTATAAGTTGTTCCATTGAATTTCTTAAATATGATCCCGGAATCTATTACATCCATTTGTGATTTGATTAAAAACTGTACGCATATACGTCGTTTATACGACGTTTAAAACAGATGTACATAATGAAGCTTTTATAGCCTAATAAACACTTGTCGGCGATTAATTTCAGGTCTAATAAATCGTTTTCCAAACAACCTCAGAAATTTACATTCACTTACGCGATTTGACCAAAAATTGTAACAGTAGCGACATTTAAAACAATTATGTCTGCGACGGCGACAGCTGGTGCAAGTGAAATCGGGGGGGAGCTGGACATACTCGCTGAGCGTTAGCTTTGTCTAACACACATAAACAGAGAAGAAACAATACATACATACATACATACATCGTGCGTCCTCGGACGTGCATTGACCCCCGCGATCACCAGATTTAAATTGTTGCGATTTTTTTTTGTGAATGAAGTAGCTGGTATATTCCGCTCTAGTAAATAATCCGCAAGAATTAACAAAATTATTTACATAATTATTTGCGAATTTGTTACTCTTATTTCATACGAATTACAGTTATTTTATAAAATAATTACGTCGCGTAAAAGAAGCAATTCCACTGCCCGCTGTTAAACGTATAATAAACCGAATTGATGTGCGTGTCAAGATTGCATTGTGGGCAAGCGAGTAGTCAATAAAAAAATTTATAGTCCTATTATACGTAGGCTGCTGGAAAAGTTTCTGGGATCTAGTAGTTCTAGTGGTGTTAGCGTTTTTCAACTGTCATATTTGAAAAATTTAACGTTTTTCACTTATAATTCTATTGACAGTTCGTACCTAAGTGAACTAGTTCTGTTTACATAACATTTTAAGAAAAGAAATTTTGTGTAAAAAAGGAAATCTCGCGTGGAAATTTTCGTGCCATGATTTTTTACGATTTCAAATGTGATCTAACGCCGAAACAGTGCAACGATAGGCTTCATTTGGCTCTTGTAGATGAAGCACCATCAAAGAGCAGTGTTTACAATTGGTTTGCCGAATTCCAGCATGGACGTACCACTCTCAGTGACGAATTTCGTCAACATCTGTTGTTGCCACTAATGTTGATGCTGTGCCTGATATGATTGAGCGAGATCGACTTACTGTGAGATTCAAGC
Organism: Dorcus parallelipipedus; assembly: GCA_958336345.1. Classification (NCBI taxonomy): domain Eukaryota; kingdom Metazoa; phylum Arthropoda; class Insecta; order Coleoptera; family Lucanidae; genus Dorcus; species Dorcus parallelipipedus. Next base: position 27,484,003 of record OY284480.1, on the reverse strand, counting down.
ATCCTTGAGCATTGACATGAAAGCAACTCACGTGATTTTTCATGATCATTTGAACGTACGAAAGCTTTGCAGTCGTTGGATTCCACACAATTTGACACAAGCGCAAAAACAGGGTCGTGTCAAATGGTGCGAAGAAACGCTCAAGAAATTTAACCGAGATCGTTCAAACTTAGTTTATAACATCGTTACTGGTGACGAAACTTGGATTTATTCGTGCGAGCCCGAAAGAAAACAACAATCTACCGTTTGGGTATTTCAAAGTGAGCCAAAACCAACAAAAGTTGCTGCGAAGCAAATGGTCGCTTGTTTCTTCGGTTTAACTGGGCATGTAGCAACTGTGACTTTAGTTTAGAGGATCGAAGATTCATATACTACGATTTGTCTGCCGGATGTCATCGCTCAAATAAGAAGAAACAATCAAAATCGACGAATTATCCTTCAGACAACGCCAACTCTCACTCAGCATGTCAAACCGTTGGTTTTTTATCCAGTAAAAATGTTGAATTAATGACTCATTCCCCATATTCAGCGGTTGAAACAATCCGGACACTGGTTTCTGAGGTATCCAGCTTCAGAGTGTTTTACTAATTGGTTCGAGTGTATTGACATCAAATGCAATTACTTCGAAAAACAATAGAACCATTTACCAAATTTCATAAGGTTTTTTTTCATATCGTTTCCAGCAACTTTTCCGGCAGCCCACGTGCTGCCACATTTATAGAACGTGACGCGCTATTTCGTACGCAGTGCCGGGTAGTGTTTTAATTAATTATAAATTGTTTAAAAAAAATTGTTAAACATTTTTCCCGTCGTCTGTGACATCGAATTTCTGTTGCATTTTTTGTTTGTCGGAACAATTGTCATTCCACCTTGTACGCGTTCGTTCATTGAATGTATCCACCCAAAGAACTTTCTGTGTGCACTGTTTTCGATAATAATGAGTAAGCGGCATTTGATTTCATTTCGCCTTGCTTCGGAATTTTCAATAACTGAATGAACGTGCAAAATTTCGTTATAATTGGGCATGAAAAAAACATTCTGTTATCAGTGGAGTGGTCGGTGGAGGGTTAGCCGCAGTCATTTCGTTTAAAAATACGCCTCTCCAGATTTCGCGATTAATAATTGAGATTGCGATCCGAACCTCTCGTTTCACAATCAATTACGTATTAAATCAAGCCGTGCATAAACAACGAACGCAAAGTGATTTATTAAATCGCAGCAGATACGCACGCATATACATGAAGTTGTGGGGAACCTTTGACTGATGCTAAACAATTATAAATCATAAAATCATAAAAAATAAGGGCAGAATATCGTAAGAAAGTCCAGAACCATACAAACTGTTGCTTTATCCAACTCTCAAGCACGATAAAACCGTAACAAAATCATTTCCCACGTGTTATTTAATTAACCATAAGGGTGGCGATTTATTTTATCGTTCCGGCCTAGTCGGCGAAGCTCTCTCTAATCTAATCGGGTTACCGAGGTGTAAAACAAGCCCGCCATGAACTTTGACTTGAGAAGATATGTCTTAATAAATTGTAGATTCAGATTGAGTACAAACATCGGAAGTGGATAGTCATTCGTTAATACGTTATCTGAAGCCCGCGATAAATTCTCATCGAGTTCTATCTTATCGATTTTTCCGGAGGGCCCAAGGTGATAAGTTGAAAGTGGTATCGTAAAGTGACTGGAAATTTTTTTAAGTGTTCTCAATCTGGCCACGTTTTAATATGTCAGGGGAACGACCAAAACAAAATTTGGAACGTGATATACACTTGCAGACTATCCAACCCAAGTTTTTCTTTCTTGATTTAATTACTTCTGTATTTTTAATATTTGTTCTTGTTCTAAGTTTATTCTATTTATCTCATTTCTTATGCTTTCCTCCTTAATTATCCTCTCAATTCCAAGGTAAATATTTCATTTCATCTGTGATTGTAGTTTTTTTAACAAATAAATGAATCCGAAAGTTTCTTGAGAATGTCTTCAAATGGTATGACTTGCAAGCACATTCCCCCTTTACACATACAGTGACCATCATTATTATGCAACCCCTGGCGTTTTCTCTTTTTTTTTCAAGCAATTTCCCAAATGAGCAGACCTCATAATTGCAAGTTCCCGCCGCTGGCGGGCGTTAGTTAAAGATGAATGAGGTTAAACCATACTTTCTCTAAAGAACGTGAAAGTTTTCCAGACGCGAGAGGATCTCATCTTTAATATAACCTTATTACCGATACGCGGGCGGTTCACGGACGTTTTTACGGCCGCCTTATGTTACTATATATCTTAATATTCCTGCGCTTTTTTTTTGTTTTCAATTAAGCTGAGAGTGTAATTAATTTTCAGGCGGAGTTATTGACGGCGTAATTTTAGACTTCAGTAAAATCGACGGCATTAATTAAGACTACATTGAAAATTTACGCGAAACGAAACAATTTTTATAATGAAGATGTTTTAGTGGTAGGAAATTATAATTTTAAAAAGATGGGCACTTGGTGTATGCAATTCCTGAACGTATGTTGTGCATTTGTCGCTTGTATTTTATTCATTTTACTCCGGGCACAGTAGTAACTTTATCTGAAGTGCGCATGTATGTACAATGAACAACAAGATGTATCTCCGCGAATGCATCAATATTTTAAATCCGTCTGCCTTGACGGAAACACGGAAAACCTTTGTCGCCAGAAGTTTCGTCTTATTTCTATCATCACCACCAAATTCGAAGGCGTCGCGTCGGTTTACACTGGATGTACTAATTATAACTCTTTTAAAATTTTGGATTTCGAACACAATAAATTCGGATGGTTTAATCGAATTT